>OZ012680.1:59708807-60923349 GCA_963942445.1 Argyra leucocephala
TTTCATTTAAGTTTATAGAGTAGATAATAAATAAGATTAGAAATAAAACAAAATGTCTAAATAACAACTATTTATTAATAAGATCATAAAAAACAGCTAAATTTTGAACAGAGTTGGCAAATAATATTATAATTATCGAAAATCAATAACAATATGTGTGAGATAATTAACATATGCCACCTTGGGTGTGAGTAGCCAGATAATATGAATATTTTTTTTTATAATTTATTTCTTGACAGCTTTTATTGAAGTGTAAACGCCTCTTACAAAGATACCATTAATATTAGAATATTGTTTGCCACGTATTATTGGCTAACTGACTTAATTTTTTATTTTATTTTATATTAATCTATTGGAGTACCATTGGTAGTACATACTATGGAGAATGTATGAAAATTGAACTACGTCTTCAAATTCGTTTCTAAGTTAGTGTAATTTAGCTTAGAACTGATATAAACTAAACTCAAATCTAAAGCTTTGATGCTGAAACAAGGACTATCCGTGAAGATGATAAATTTTTTTTTATTTGTCTGAATATAACAAGGACATAAGGACTTCCTTAAATGAGAGTAACTCTACATCAAAGACAATCAAATATTTATAGAAATTTTTATATAGTTAATGAAAACTCGTGCCATAATTACACAGCAAAATTTATCAGTATAAACTGCTATGTCACTTTTCCTCTTAAACGAACTGCACTTCCAATCAGACTCAAAAACCGACGTTTACTTTTAAGAGGTTGCAGTTGAATTTAAGTTTAAGACTGTTATAATTTGTTGTGCATGTTGTACTGACCATGTGAACTGAAATTCAACACCAGCTTCCCTGAGTCTAACTGCATCGGAAAAAGTATTTAATGTACAAATATATTTACTTAACTAGATTTAAAGCTTACAAAAATAATTATTCTTAATTTTTTTTCAAAATTTATTTTTGTAATTTTAAGAATAATTAATTTCTATAATTTTAAACTTTATAAAATTTAGTTAAATTTAATATAAACGAATTTTTACATTATCTTAACCTTAAATCTGAAAATCCAAAAATAAAAATATAACAAAATAAAATAACATAGCTACGTACAATAATTATACTAACAAATTTTATTATACTAAAATATATACAATCACACAATCGTATATCAACATACTACACAAAAAATAAATACAATATAAATTTCATAGTACGTTCGTTCATAAATATCATTTTAATTCCTGCAGCCAATAAATTTAATTATACTGTTTAATTACATATTTAAATTAGACAGAACGTACTTTACTTTATATTCCCACAAACATTTGTATATATATGCATGATTAAAATAACAATAAATAATTTACGATAAAATAAGAAAATAATATTTATGTACAACAAAAACAATGACAATAACATAGAAAAGAAAAATTGCCGTAAGATGTACATTGTGTTGCAAGTTGCAACCAATTTTTGCACAAGTCACACAAATAACATGTTAACTTTAAAATCTTAACAGCTTACTTGTCGTATTAAATTACAAGTAAGACTCAAATGTTCAGTTTATAATATAGCCAGCTATGCACACACAAAGTGTGAACGAATAGGTATTGTGAAATTATTACCAAAATAAATAATGTACAAAACGATTATATTGAAATAAATTCATTGTGATATAGATTATAGACTAATAACCCCATACAGATCCGTGACTCAATACACATTGCCCAGGAAGTGTGTTATTGTAAATTTTTAATAGTTATGAAAATACTTTTTGAGAATTGAAATTGAAAATTTGGGGCACATAAAATTATAGTAATACTAATATATTTAAATATATATATCTATATAATATATACATTAATATTAACATTTTGATAATTTTTTAAAAATTGAATTTACATTTATTAAATTTAAACAATTGAATTTAGCTGAGAGAGTAGCTTTCGTTTAGAAAATTCACACAACAGTTCATGTCATTTGCAATCAAATAGAACTACCAGTAACTTTGTTGAACTGTTCTTGCATCAATTATCTATTTTTTGCAATATGGATTCAAAGTGTGCCTAAAATTCAGAGTTCTTAGCTTATCGGGAAATTATTCTAAAATCGATTTCAAAATTTTTACCAAATAGACAATAATCGCCGAGTTAATATAAATGTTTTAAAATCTCAGCACCATCCATAATTCTCTTTATCATACATAATCCTTCTTTATTTTGTGTTTGCATTCGATTACCCAATTAATTCGATATTATGCTATTACTGTGATCTTATTTGTATAAAATATATCTTTGCAATATTTCTTCCTTCCAGTGCTTCTCCCGTGAAAGACGAGAAGCAGTATATGGTTAGCGCTACACAGTCGAAATTCGTAGATGGAATACAAATCTATTTATAACCAGAGCAATAAAATTGTGGAACATAATGAACAATTCCATACTCTTATATACAAAAAAATACATTGTATATACTTATAATACAAAAAATATGATATCGGATCAAATGTCACTTTCTACAATATACACCAATACACATACAAACTTACATAATTAATTCTTATATTTTAATACCTACCGTTATGGTATAGTAATCATATGACATTTGAATACTAACTTGAAGTTCATTTTATATTAAACACTTGACCTTTGAGTTATTCAGTAAAAATAAAGTCACTATAAATGAACTATGCTATTGTAAAACGCAATTTATTCTAGAATATGTATCTAGTCTTACCCATTATTAAATCAGTTAAAGTATACCAAACTTTATGGCTCGGAACCGGCAGTGTTGTTTTTTATTACCAATATGAAACTATTGATAGAACACACCCTGAAGAGGGAAACAAACATTCTTTGGGAGCGTATTGAAGGCCACAGAGTCTCCAAAATATATGTACCAAGAACAAACACCAAAATAACCAACTTCCTACTAACGCTCAATAGAGTAGACTGTAAGAAGATGGTGGGCATACTTATTGGTCATAACCAAATGAATAACCACATGTGTAGACCAGCACTAAGTGACGGCCCAACCAGCAGACACTGTCTGGAAGAGGAAGAAACCTCTACACATGTTGTAGGAGAGTGCCTAGCTCTTTCAAGGCTGAGATTCAGGTTGTTGGAAACGCACTACATAGCCTTAGAAAACTTCTACAGGATAGAACCCACAAAACTATTGGCCTGTATCAAAAGGGTCGAATAAGTTGAGGGTGGAGGAGGGCATAAAGGGCTAAAAGCCTACATGCCGGCCCTGACATATTAGGGCCACCTCCGTTTTAAATTTAAAAAAAAATACCAAAACTTCATAAAAGAAAATTATTTAAGGTGTGACTATAGGTATGTAACTTCACAAAGGAAGTTGGTATGTTAATGCAATAACATTATTACTGTTTTAAATGTGTCATTTTGAAACTCTACCTATTATTTATAGATTTTTTTTATGTATCGATATTCCGATATAGCAAAATATTTACACTGTTGTACATTTGCATAGATTCATAGAGCGTTAATATTTATTTCAAAACGTTGGATAATTTTTTTTTTCAAATTTGGCTGATTCCTTTATAGTTCTTGTATACCTGTGTATATTTCGTTTATCTTCCCCGGCTGTCTAATTGTAGATCTTACTTTTTGAATGGTGGGGTATCGAAAGTTTTATTTTCTAAACTGTATTAATTTTTAAATTTGTTTAATTTTTCTATTTATAATTCTAAGACTACAGGATGAATTCTAACATATTGACATACTGACAATCATCTGCAATAGATTTTTCTTTTGAATTCCTGTTTGGTATTTATTTTACCTTATAATGATCTATCGGTTCTACAGCTTAGCCCCTCATTTACAACTTTCCTTCATTTCATTCTATCTTATATAACTGCCCTTTATTCGTTAACTCCAATCTTTTGATAGTTTGACAATCTATCTCTTACACCAGTAATTATTGTTCATTTCAATTTGTCATTTCATTAAGGGTCGTGACTGTCCTGCTCATCGTAATGTTTGTGTCTTATAAATTTTACAATTTTGTCTTCTTCAATTAGTGCTTCTAACTTCTCGTTTGATTTTTTTTGTACCTATTCACCATTTATTTAGCAATCATTTAAATTAGTATTAGTTCTGTTTTTTCCTTGAAATTCCAAATTAGGTTTATTCAGGAGGTTTGTAACATCTGTTAAAAAGGCTAAATTATGAAACCATTTTGCGTTCGATAATTGGTCATATTTGTCTCCTCTTGAATGTAAAAATTGTGTAATTTCTGTTAGTAAATTTTGAAATCTTTCCAAAAAGCTCCGACGACTCAGCCATCTGGCATCTGTGTTCAAAAGCAGATCAGAACGTTCTGACTCATTTTCTTCTAACTGAATTTTAAAAAAGTAATTTGTGATTAATTTTGTGACATGGAAACATTTTTAAAAACAGGCAATTTTCAAATAATCATATATAATATTCGCTGTAAGCTTCACAAACGTATTGAATTAACTATTTTAAAACCAATATCCATTACCTCTTTCATATTCAACATTTTTGCACACAACGCGTGCTGATATGTATGACACAATAAAACGATACAAAGTCTGTGAAGTCATAATTTTTTCGACAAAAAGCCAGAAAACCGTTTAGCCGGCCCATCATGACGGGACCACCATCTGTTGTAACACATACAAGTTCATACAATGGTAATGCTAATTTTTTTACAATTTTAATTAATTCACAATAATTGTCTTCACTACGGGTATTGTCTTTTAGTGGAAGAATTGCTCTAAGAGATCTTGCTTTGAAGTCATATCGGTGAAACTCATTCTTATATAAATGCATAGTTGTGCGATATCGGTTACATCAGTTGATTGATGATACTTATTTACCTTTTAGAACTCATCTTCTGCAGCTATATTCAAAAATACCATCATCTTGAATTTTCTCTGATGATTTCAAGTTTTTATAAAATTGGTGGTAAACTGGCGGTAAAAAGTTAAGAGATAAAAAAACAAAAAAGTTTTAATTTTTACTACGCCGATCGACTGAAAAAAATCGAAAGATCGACCTTTTGGGTGACCCTGGTTATAGAGTAAATTTCCCTTCATAATAGCGTAGTTCCATTTTTATTTTAGTACTAGTTTTAGTTGTATTCCTGATTAGTTTAAAATAACAATTTTTAAAAAATAAAAATTTCAAACTGAAAATATTCTGATTAGTAGACATTAAATGACATAGCCAGTATACCATATCGGTTGAAACGTCAATCTACTTTGATTAAAAGTCACTTATTTAGTATGCAATAAAATATCCAATTTTAAAGACTAATAGGGAATAACTGTTTATCAATTGATTGTTAACTGAAGAGTACGTGTGAATCTCGTATTATTTATTATTTTTGATAAATTTAATAAACAGTTTCCAATCAGAAATCAAAATTTAGTAGTAAAAATCCTCAACTAGTCTATCCACTTTACAATAACCATCAGAAATCCACTAACCTATAGACATAAGTATAATTTTTAAATAAATTATTTAAATTAATAAAATTCATTGATTATTTTATATATTTTTATTTTCTATTTCCCAGAAAATAAACTTGCATAAACATAACAAAAAAAATAAGTAAAAAACAATTTATGTCCCCAATAATATTCAAAAAGAATCATTGAACAGTAAACATGTAGAGGACTTCCGTATACCACCTTAAAAGTCATGTTATTTTCAAATATTTATTATAATTCTTTAGAATTTTAAAATTTTAATTCTAATACCAAGTCGTATAAAATGGTGAACGTTAGTAAATGAAAATCTTAGAAAATGAATCGAACGAAAAATCAACATATTTTAATTCTTACAATGTGTACATTATTCCAGGGTGTAATGTTAACGAGTTGCTTGAATTCAAATTTAATTGAATCAATTGGTTAACCCTAATAGGTATTTTAAAGGAACATTATTTGTTTATTTATTTTGTTTTTTTTTTTATTATTTCTTGTTGTTATTCTTACCTGTAACATGTAAATTTTATATATATGTATTTATTTATACTTATAATTCGTTGTGAATGGAAAATGTATAGGTAATGTAAAATGGTAAATATAAAAATTTTAAATAAAGTAAATGTAAATGGGAGATTTTAAATTATTTGTATATTATTTAAATTAGATTTTACAGAAATTGTATTATAATACTGGGAATGTAGATTAAAAATGCCCCTAGGAAATGTCACATTATTATATTGTATTTGCATATGGACATAATAGAATATGTATTACAATACAGAATAATGATAAAATAAATGTAAAGTAATTTGTGATTAATTTTGTGACATGGAAACATTTTTACAAACAGGTAATTTTCAAATAATCATATTATATTATACTATATAATATTAAGAATATGAATATTGCTTGTAATTGTTGTATTTATTTATTTATTTTATTTATATTTAATTTAAAATTTTTTTAAATTGTAAATCAGATTAATTTTCTTCAAATAAAGATTTTTGTTTTAACATTAAATATTATAGTTTGTAATAACTATTGTTAAAAATTAAAATGTGATGAATAGGTGGTTGTATACTATTGTTGAACTAAATAAAAATCTAAATTAGAAATACTACAAGTGCTATAATAATAGCAGTATTCAATTGTTTTTTTTCTTTTGTTGTTTGTTTTTTTTTTACATTTTAGTAAAGCTTCAGAAAACTGTTATTTTTAAATCACTGTCGCAAAAAAAAACAAAAAAAAAAATAACAGTTTTCTTTTTAAATCACTGTTACAAACTACCAATAGCCTTCATTGGACGGAGTTGCTATCGAAATGGTAAAGGAAACACAACACCTAGGAATAATACTTGACAGTAAACTGTCATGGAATCCATAGATTACATAAACAAAAAAGCAAACAGAGCGTTTTTTGTATGTCAAAATATGTTTGGCAAATCATGGGGATTATTTCCACAGATGACTGTATGACTCTACAAGTCTATAATAAAACCTATAATATCTTATGCGACCTTTGTACGGTAGCCAAAACTTAGCTACTAAGCTAAGCTTACTAAGCTTACAAAAATTCAAAGAATGGCATGCCTTGGGGCTACTGGAAAACTCAGAACGTGCCCTACTTTAGCCCTAGAAAAAATTCTGGAACTCCCCTGATTCACCTATACTTGATGGAGACGGCAGGAATAACAGCAAAAAGGCTGTATCTAACAAACAATTTCAAACACAAAATGCCAAGACATAGCATGGTCCTGCAGAAAATTAAACTGGGAACCGAAGTAATTGTAACGTCAGACTATAAGACAAAAGCAATTGATTGTCGCAGGAACCTCACTGTACTAATACCTAAACGAGAAGAAGTCGAAGGTTTAATAAGAGCCTTACTTCCAGGAGCTTCAGTATGGTATACTGATGGCTCAAAACTCGGGGAGAAAACCGGTGCCGGAGTATTCGGACCAAGGTTCAGATTAATCACGGCACCTGGCACATATCGTACTGAATTTTCAAACTGAAACCTATGCTATCGAGGTATCGGCATTACAGTGTAGTAAAGGTGGGCTCAGAGGTGCCAACATATATTTAATTTCAGATAGCCAAGCTGCTTTAAAAGCTCGGGCTTCCCCAAGTTTTAAATAAAAGCTTATCTATAGCTGTTACAGAAGCTTAATAAAGCTAACCGAACGAAATAGAATTACTCTTATGTGGACTCCTGGACATGAACGAATACAACGCAATGAAGAAGCAGATGTCCTTGCAAAAACAGGTGCAAAGAGTCAATTCTTGGGATCAGAGCCAAGTATTGCTCGTTCAAAAGCCTACCTACCTACAAGGAATTGTATCCAAGTGGAAAACCACTGAAACCCAAAACATATGGAATAGTTGCCAAGGACTTAAACAGTCTAAACTCTTTTTTAAACTAAGTATTCATAGATTGAAGCAGATAATCAGGGACACTAGATTCAATGTCAGAATGCTGACATGGTTTATTACAGGTCAAGGCCAATTCAACAAACATCTCTTCAAGATTGGTAGATCGATCACAGACAGATGCAGATTCTGCTTAGAAGAGAAGGAATCCTCCTCCCATATTCTATTTGATTGCGACACTGTAGCTCGAAAAAGATAAAAAGATATAAACACTTCCAGGGATACAAATCGCCTTAATCTGAATTTGACATCAAAGCATTAATAGCATTTATCAAGGATGTAGACCAACAATTCTGAAATAGACGGGGAAGCTCAATAGATCTTAAGAGGTTGCGGGTACTTAGAACTCCCAATTTACAAAAAAAAAATCACTGTTACTACCTGTTATACTGCTACTTTTCAATAACATTGAAAAATTTCTGGTTCTAAATACTAACAGTTGCTGCTGTTCAGTATCTACTCAAAATTTTAATAAAATACATGCTAAGAGCTAGTTGCTATTTTTACATGATATCTGAACGATATTGTTTGGACCAGAGTCTGAATATGACTATGAATAAAGGGTCGAAAACAAAAATATACCAATTATTTGTATGCCAGACCATAACATAATTTATTTATTTATTTACGAGCAATTCAAATAAGTTACAATTTTTGGTACTTAATTAAATTAGTAAGTTAAAATTAAACATTCCAAAAATAACAAAAAAAAACGTTAATAATTGTGAAAGACTAACCCTAATAGCATATTGTAATTATAATAAACAGATCAGTCAGTATAATAAAGTCTATCAAACAATATAGGTCTACAGAGAGATGTCATCATATTAATTGGTTCATATTTACCATAATTATTTCGATGCAACTACAAGTTAAACATATTAGCAGATCTTAGGTTAGAAATGAATGCGAACAATAATTAAGTTCAGCAAATAGTTGAGGAGACAAAATCTTGTTTTTATTTAATTCAATTAGGTATACAATATTATTAGTAACTTCACAACGATATATTGCGATAGCAGGAGTGCAGACCAGTCAAGAAAAAACCAATTCACGAGCGGTCGAAATGAAAGTGTTAAGTGAAATTACAAGACACACTTTGTGAAGCAGAATTGCAAGCGTAATGAATAACAAGATCAGAGCTAGAAGTCTTGTGGGGAAGGACCATCTCTGGAATGCAAAATAGCAAATCAATTTCAGAACATTTAAAAACATAAAAAAATGTTAGCTTCTCTAAAATTAGATTTGAAAATTATGAAATTATTTTGTGTTTGTTTTTAATTTTGCATACTTTATTAATTTTGATTTTGATCTTTTTTGGTTTACTAACACGATGCAAATTTTCGCTACTAGTTTTTCTTTGCATATATTTCGTCTATATTTTCTTTTGTTAATACGTATTAATGTTTTGTTGAATATCGTCACGGTGAATTTAAAATATTTAAATTTGGTTTTCTATTTTTTTATCTGAATATAGTTTATTTCATTACTTAGATATAGTAACTTAACATTTTCTTCTCACTTATCTGATTTCTATCCATTGAAATAGTCTCTGGTGAAGCTCTGTTTTCATTTAATAAATTTCGATCTACTTTCTACTTTACGATTAATTTTGATTAAGAAAGCCATAAAAACAAATTTCTAAGTAATTTTATTATGGTTCAATTCGTCAACTATCACCAAACCTTTTTTGTTTAAAAACTGAGGTACTTAGGTAGTAACTTGCATTACGATCCTTGGGCAGCATTGCCGCATCACGTAGTCGATGACATTTTGTTTGAAAATATGGAAAATAAATCCGGACGAAATATAGTTTTAACAGGATGGCGCTACATGCCACACGCTATCCGCAACCATAGACTTACTTAAATAAATATTTTTCCATAATTTGTTTTTAAAAAATTAACCTGTCAATTGGCCTCCACCTCTCGATTATTACGTGTAGGACTGCGTACAGGCTTTGCTGGTTTATGCGTATAAATCACCAATAATTGTTGCCTTTATGCCCAATATTGTTTGGGTTATTTGTGACATACGACAAGTAGTACTCTAACAGATGGCTCAAAATTAGACTTCTGGACAGAAATTAAATTTTTATTCAATAGACTAATTAATATTTGAAAATTATTTTGGACATATGGTGTTATCTTTTACAGTTTCAAGGTCAATATCTATCGAGCGTAAAAAAACACTCAATTTTGTATATTATAGTATATACTATGAGTATATAATACTACACCCAGGGAAAAATCCTATAAAATTAAAATTATTTCCTATTAATTCAATTAGATTTTACTATTAAAATTCGTCAATAGGATATACAGTTTTAAAATAGCAATTTGAATCTTATTAAATCAATAGTTGAAATGTACCATTATTTTAATAGTATTGTCCTATAAATATTATAATGCATCACATTAAAATTTAATAGTATATCATTATAATAATAGTTTTAATAATATTTATTAAAAAAATTTAATAGTATGCATACTATCATTTTAATAGCATTGTCGAAGTGGTATACTTTTTTTTATAATAGAAGCATCACATTAAATTAATATTAAATACATATTATTATTACTTTTATACTTCATATTAATTTAATGAAGTAAATTTTATTTTTTCAGTACCTATATTTGTTACGTAAGATTAAAGCAGTCCGAAATAAATGAAACAATATTTATTATTTATTAAATAATTTTATTCCATAAACATTATTTATTTTACTTGTACTTCTTAACAGACTTGTTTGTACTTTATCATAGAAATCAATAGAATAGAATATTATACATACAATAGAAATATAGCTTAAATGTATCAAAATCAATAATAACAATAATAACTAACTAATATTAAATATATAAATATATTAATATTAGATTTAACAAAAAGAAAAAATAATCTTAAGATTAATTATTTATAACAATTACAACACAGGTTTGGAAATGCTCGTTAAAATAATTATCATGCCACTGTTTGTATAAAATATAAGGCCCAGTTTTGTGTAAAACTATTTCTTCGATTTGTTAAAGTGAAACTTTTTGAATATCCAACTTTGTTAAATAGAAACTTTTCCTATAAATTTATCCTCAAAATATTATTTTTTGATACGCTTAGATTCGAAAAATTCAATGTTTTTGTTGAAATGAAATATTAGTTCTTTATTATTGTTTTAGTTGATTTAGCAAAAATTTTTTATCACTACATATGGAATTATAATTGTGAAATACTATTATTTGAATAACGTTTATTTTTGTTTTTATTTTGCATGTCCACTCAAATATAGTATTTAGTTTATTATCTTTTAACTTTAATTTAGTAAAAATTTTTATCGAAATTAGATTTTTTTTAAACTATATAACATTATTTAACTTAAGCACTATTAAAATTTATTTTTCTTTTTAAATTTCTACTTATTCTTTTATTTCAATTATTTCTATAATTTATTCTTATCTTTATTTTTGAATTTCCTTTTAATACTTTAATTTCTTGATTTATTTAATGTTTTAACTTTTTCTACTCTTTCAATGCAAGCAAGTCAAGTTCAAACAGGTGATATTATCTCTTTAAACAGATTTTTACTTTATTATTAATAAGGTAATAAGACAAATATTATACATTACTGGGTCCTATATAAGTTATTTTTACCGCGTTTTTTGAATGAAATTTCCGAATGGTATCGTTGATTTTATAGTATATACTATTAAATATAAGTGTCATTATTAAAAAAAGCGCGGCAAATACAGAACATAGTGACATTATTATAGTTTAAGGCCATAAAAATAATAGTATGCGTACAATATTTAATAGTGGTTAGCCATACCATTAAATTAATTCTGGCAATGTTATTAAAAATTAACTATTTTGTAATATTGAAGTAATAGTATAATATAATAAATTCAATGAGTAGAACAGCTTTAAATTTATAGTATTTCTAATTACATTAATGCGGTCTACTATTAATATAATAATAGTATGCATCTTATTGAATCAAAACTAGAAAACATATTGTTTTAAACAGAAAACTATGGTTTTTATAGTAAAAACCTATTGATATTATATAAAAACATTATTTCATATCGTGTCTAGGTTTCTACCTCAAGTTTTTCTATATTATTTACCACTTATAATTAAAAAATTATATTAAACTTCTATAAGATTTTTCTTCAATTTTACTTAATTAAATTTTTCTAAGATTTTCTTTCAATTTTCTATTCTTAATTTTTAAACTTCAAAATACTTACAGTGGTGTTTTTTTCTAGAATAAATATACCTAGGTACTTCAATTAAAAAATAATATCCCAGAGAATGGATATTATTCTATAAAGTTCAGGTTGAAAAATTTTCTTTTAAATCTGTTCTCCTTGATGACCAGTATAATTAAATACGAAGTTATAATCCACTTCAATTAAGGTTATGATGTAACAAAAAAAAAAACATATTTTTTCAATACCGTGTAATAAGCGTTTATATCAAGGATCTCTCCATAAAATAAATTCCTTAATATAATTATAATTTTTGATGGTTTCTATTTTCTATTTTGTATTTCGTTATTCAAATATTATATTTTAAACAGTATGGGTGTAATAAGTATAATAAATTATAATACATATAAAAACAAAAAAAAAAAAGAAAAGTTTTTCCTGAATTTTTATATAAATTTGTTTT
The DNA here is from genome assembly GCA_963942445.1 of Argyra leucocephala. Classification (NCBI taxonomy): domain Eukaryota; kingdom Metazoa; phylum Arthropoda; class Insecta; order Diptera; family Dolichopodidae; genus Argyra; species Argyra leucocephala. Next base: position 59,721,363 of record OZ012680.1, read on the forward strand.
TGGATGTTGGCTGCTGAGGCTTTCTACCTATTACTCATAACAAAACAAATTATTTATTTTCTCATAGATTAATTTTAGATTTTAACATAATAGAAAATTATTAAATTATTGATTTGTTGTTACATATTTAGAAAAACGTGTGTAAATAAAATATTTTGAAATTTATTATAACTACCTATATGTACCGATATAATATTTTTGGTAACAACAAAAAAAAATCAAATTATTCCAGGGAATTAATTGAGTGTGAGGGAATAGAAAATTATAGAAATAAAGCCTCTTTTAATAATATAATTATTAGATAGTTTTGTTTTTTTTTTTTGTTTTTCTGAATACATTGGAATAATAATTTTTATATAATATAATAAATAAGTCTATAAGATATCATTGAAAATTGAAGAAATTGTAATGATCCTTTCACAAGGTTACAATTTTATCAAACAATATTATTATTTATAATATTTTAACTTTGTTTTATTGTATATCATAATAATAAAATAGTTTAGTAAAAAAATTTATTAAAAAAATAATTTTGGCTAGTTCAGAGTAGTATGATTGTATGAATATGTATTAAAGAATTCATAAATATTAAAGTAAATGTCAAAGAAAAAAAAATAAGTAAAAAATATCACATTTAAGCCTAATTCTCTAATATTACTTTTTTTGAATCTAACCTTATCGGTATCTGGTGGATAGGGGTTCCAAGTTACATTTTCTAGAGCTATCAGCATAATTTATTCTAAGTAACTTCTAAAGTGGTATAAAAATACACATTAAGATTATACAATATAATAATTAGTTCCATATGTGTGTAGAATTAATTTATTCCACTTTAGAGCTAAAATAATAATTGCTTCTTATATAGATCATTTTACTTTAGTAATGTATAATTTTATGTGGCTTTGGCACCTTTGGAATAATTATATCATTTTATAAAGCAATTTTCTCATTAAGAGATGTAATTATAAGCTGTTTAAAAGCTAAAATAAAAAAAGTTTAAAAGCAAACAATATCAGGCACTTTACTTTTTTATAGCCGGGCAGAGCTAATGTTATAATGTTATTTACATATATATTGCCTTCATTTAAAGGTGGAATAGTAATACTAATAATAATAATAATAAAAATAATAATAATAATAATAATAATAAAAATAACAATAATAATAAGAATAATAATAATAATGATAATAATAATAATAATAATAATAATAATAATAATAATAATAGTAATAATAATAATAATAATAATAATAATAATAAATAATAATAAGAGTACTGGGTGATGTCTTGAAATTTTAAAAGCAATCCAATCAAAATGTCTGAATAAAACAACCATAAAATTTTATGTTATCAAAACCGAATGTAGTGAGATGTATTGATGTTTTTTGTAAAACAAGACTAAAAGCAATTTGTCCTTGTAATATTCTAAAATCGAAATTTTAATTAAATTAAATTAATTTAATTTGAATTGTTCAGAAACCTAACTTACACACAAAAATATCAATTTTTCAAACAAAATAACTTATTCAAAGAATTTCCATTTAGTTAAAAATAGAAACTATTAAAATACATAAACAATAATAGATTAATAGTTAGAAATTCAAAAAAAAGAATCAACAAAATGCAAAATCCAAAAAACAAGAACTTTATTTTTTTAATGAACTTTTCATAAGAACTAAAAGGATTCTAATGTACATATACATGCATACGTATATACACAATATTATAAAATATTTAAGTTAAAAATTTTTTTATGTAGCTAGCTATATTTATATAATATTTTGGATAATAAATGAATCCTTTTTCAGTTCAAAACATATGTAATTACTTTAGATACAGTACAATGAATTTTATAAATGATGAAGGTTACATTGTGGTTGTTCTTATTTTGAGCTTTTTATTTTTTTCTTCATTTATTGTTTTTAAAGTAATTATGTTGTTAAAATAAAAGAGTAAAAGGATGCGCTTAATAATCCATCCTTTCTTTTGAATTTAATTATTTTAACATGTAAAATAAATATGGCGTCGTCATATGTTTTAAAAACGTCTAATATAATTAATATTATGTATTTTTTTTTGTTTTCAGAATTATTTTTTTTTTTCTTGTATTGGCAACGTTTCACAATTAAAAAAAAAATCTCTTTACTTTGGAATTTTCAAAAGGAAAAAAAAACTATTTTCATTTTGATTGTTGAAATATTACAAGGTTTGTTCATCCTTAATAGGAATGTACTACTGATAACTATATTAAAATTTAGTGTTGCCACTAATGACGAATTTATATCTAAATATGTATGGTTGCCATAGTGATTTAAAATTTTGTATCTATAATTAAAAATTTTTAATCAAAATTTATTTGATACAATATTTATTTTATTTTATAAGGACAAGTTACCACACGAATTTGGAAAAGGTGTTTAGAATCTAAAGACGTTAGTCTGTTTACGTCAGTAACGGTTTTATTTTCTAATCTCTGAGGGTATTTTCATCTGCATCATAGCATTAGAGCCTTAGAGCTGTATCGTCTGCATATATTATCATGCCGATATACGATGTTGTTGGGATATTCCCTGTATCAAAATTGGATATCAGCTATATTCACATACATGGCAGAGTAGCGATTTGGAGAGATATGATGTGATGATGCTACTTCATTTCTTAATTTTCCTGGTTTGAGTAGCATAATTATTTACATCACATTAAAATAATTGGTTTATTTTTTAGCTTAAGAAATTCATTGAATATAGGTATGTACATATTTGTGGTATGTACCATATTATTAATAGGTATGTACATATTTACATATACACACGTATGTAGCATATTTATGGCCTTGCGCGGATGCCATTTCAGAAGTCCAGGTTGGATATAATCTGTTCCAAGATATTTATACTTTTTGGCGCCCTTTGATGCAGTTTTGTTGTATTATCCTGGTGTGGTTCCCTATTTTGATCTAACTGATAAATCATTCTAGACATGTTTTTGCCATAATCCGCATATCAAAAATTAATAAAAAATAAATAAAAAATTATATCTACTGATATCATATTATGATAAAACTAGTTTTATAACCCGCCATAAATGACGGAAGCAAAATAAATTCTAGCATTTCTTCCTTCATTAGAGTTTCATTTCAAGTTTAAGAAAAGTATGTATTTGCTTACTAATTTATCAATATCATAGCTTTGTTAGAATTATTAGAATGCTTTAATTACCATATAGACAGAATATTTGTAGTAAGGTGCTAAATTTTCAATTCCCTAAGGGTTATTTACTCGATCATTTTAACGACATTTTATTTGCCATTATTGGAAATTTAAACATATACTATACTAAGACCTCAATAATTCTAAATAATAAATATTCTTAGACATTCAGACATTGGACTGTATTCAATTAATTATAATATAAGTTAGTCAAAAAGATAATTTCAATTTAAATTAATATAGAAATACTAAATTCAAATAATATTTTTAATGAAAACAAAATCTAACTATATAATATAACCTTACAATAATTTTATATTTTTACAATCATAGAAGCGTTCTACTGTAAAAGGAAATTAATTAAGACATAATAAAAGTAAAAGGTTCTATGGCGCCATCTAAATTTAACACTTGAATGACATGACAATCATTATGAAATGATGGGCAAAATTAAACAAATGACAAGTGACAGATAATGGATGACAGATGACAGATGAAAGATGACAGATGATATATGACATATAAAATATGACATATGACATATGACATATGACATATGACTACCTCTTATTCACCCTTTATTTTTGTACCTTAAAACCTACATTTTTTTTATATTATTTTATGGCAACGCTACCAGTAGATACTTAGTAATTATTGTATATACAAAAATCTCTTCTTCCGGTTTGTACTAATATCCATTGTAGTGTGATCAAAGTAAATGTTATCTACTCTTCTATATACTATAATTATAATGTTCGAAAGCACTTATGAATAATTTCCTCACAAGGAAATTAATAAATTAAAAACAAAAATTTTTGTTACGAACGTTTGATATAGGATCATAAAGGGACATATATAACGGTAGACGTAGAGGTATATTACATTTAAGTTGAAATTGATAATTTACTAAAAATAAAAACTTATTACATAGAAAAAAAATGTATAAATATAATAAAATAGTAGATTCCATAGAATTTTGGATAAAATATCACAAAAGAAGAAACAGCTTCAAACAGATTAAATAAAATTGACTGACGTAAAATAATATTGAATTTTTATCAAAAAATACCGAGCCCACTAAGTAATAAATTTTTAATTATAATATTTCCAATTTATTTTATTAATTTGATCCTTTATTTTCTTAGAACTAAATATTTTGTTATCAAAAATAAGTTGAAAGCATATTTCAATTCTCAGATTTCTACATATTTATAAAGTTAAAATTTTATTCAAATTTCTACATACAAGATCAAAAATATTTCATATATACCAACTTGTATAATATTACCTAACGATTTTCGAAGAACACATTCTGCAGGACATTATAATAAATTTAAAAATTATATTTTATAATTTTCATTCTTCATCCTAATGTTTTTAATATGTAACTTACATGTGGTGAAATTTATATTTTTTTAATAAACTTCATTATAATTTTTTGAATTTTTTACAAATTAGGAGATTTATAAATTGTTCTTCTGTACATCTTACGTTTATAATATTTATTATAGTGTATTAAATAAATTTGAATAGTTTATATTTGTTTATTTTATGCAATACAGGTAGTACATTCTGACTGAATGGTAAAGAAATTAAATAATTTGATATTATGAACAAGACCTTATCAATTGAATATTATTTTCTAACTCTTATATTAATATAGAAATCTTTAAGATCTAATAATTATTATATCCTAACAATAATAAGCTTGGGTTCGTTCTACCCATAATTTATGTAAACTATTTATGAAATAATTATCTGAGACTAACTTGCAAAAAACGGCAAAAATTGAGTTTAATAATATGACACCGAATTAATTTGTAATTATGATTATTAAAAGCTTTGCAAAAGGACTTTAAAAGCCATTTTTTTTTCAAGTAATTTGACACAAATTGATTTATTAAAAAATAAACTGATTAAAAACTATTGTTTTTCCGATTTTGTTTCAATGCAAACAACAGAACATGTTGTATTACATCAAAGAGTACCAGTCACTGTTTTTTGTGGACCATCAACTAAATTCGACTACGCATTATAGGCAACTGATATTATACTATTAGATACACATCTAAGCCAAAGCTACCTGCTTAAAGCAAAATAGATACACCAATATTAAGAAAATTAAACGTCTTGTTGAAATCGTAAGATGGTAAGTTAGTAGTGAAAAATATTCTGTTGGTTCAAGAGGACAATATATTTTTTAATCAAACCAATTAATTTTGCTTCACAACTTCTTTTGAGCTTAAAGAAATTTTTTGTTCGAAGTATAAAGCAAATAGAGAGAACACTGAATAAGTTTTGAATCAGCAAACAGATATATAGTAATAGAGCATTATTAGCTAGCTGTGTCCACAAAACTTATCTGTTTGTCTAAAATGACCTTGGAAACCAGCCGGTGTGCTATGGTGATTGGGGCACATTTCTCATTCATTTCGAACTTGCTCTGAACTTCGACAAGGTGATGCTCAGAAGTTCTTTAATCTGGTGTTGGAGAATATAGGGCGACGTTCCGGTGTGAACACACAGGGTACTATATTTTAATCGGTGCAGCTCGTGGGTTTCGCTGATGACGTCGATATTATCGGAACACCATGACAAGCAGTTATCGAAGCCTTTACACAGATTGAAAAGGAAGGAGAGGTAAAAGCGGCTCTTTTCATAAATGAGAAAAAAACAAAATATATGCTCTCGACAAAAAAAATGTCCTCACAACACCATGACACAATATCATCGTCGGCTCACATAATTTTGAGGTAGTTCAGGAGTTTATGTACCTTAGAAATAACATCAACTCCATCAATGACATTTGATGTTGAAGTGAGGCGAAGAATTACCTTAGCAAACCGTTGCTACTTCGGTTTGTTCAAACAACTGGGTTCAAAGCTTCTATCCCAAAATACCAAGGCACATTTATACAAAACCCTCATCCTTCCGGTACTTCTGTATGGTTCTGAATCGTGGACATTACCAAAAGCAAGCGAGCATGTAATTGGTATCTTTGAGAAACAAATTCTCGTTTTTATCGTATTTATGGTTCTGTGTCTGGAAGGGGTCAAAAAAGTCTGAAAAACACGTCTCTATTAGCTATTGCATGTGAAGAGCGTATGGATGAAAATACTGCGGTTAGGAAACTCTTCGAATTAAACCCCGGGAATGTGTCGTCGAGGGAGACCGCGTCTCGTTGGAGAGATGAAGTATCGGCAGATATCAAACAAATTCAAACCACCAACTGGAGAGATTCCGCTCGTGACCGAAGTCAGTGGAGGACAATTTTGCTTCAGTCCCAAGACCTTCAAGGTCTGTAACTCCCAACAAGTAAGTAAGTAAGTGTCAACAAAACTATTGTCACACCTATGCTTTAAGTTAAAATTAAGTCGGATACGGACACTGCGCTGATGATTAATTATTAAAATGGAATGCTGTATCTTAGGTAGGTGAATATACAAAGCCGATTGTGGTAACTCATTTAGATTGATACTATTAGGGTGATTTTTTTGTAGCCATGACAGCTTTATTCACTTTTTCGACCAACTTTTTTATGGGAAGACTGTGATTTAAATGAGGATGAAGATACACATCTAAAAAATTTTACCGTTTTTTAATATTGAATCATCAGCAGCTGTAAGAGAAAATTGAATTAAATTTTTCCAAATATCTTGGTTCACTTTATCCACTTTCGTTTCTAAAAACAATTACTTCACATTTACTAACGTTGATTTTCAATTTCTGTGAATCACAGTAGTATCTAACATGTTTCTTCTAACATGTAACTGTATAGACTTTATCTTCATCAAAGTCTGTAGATATTATTTTGTTCTACTTTCCACTGTTCTTCTTCTTTTTATCAGTTATTTTTTAGTATATTTTTTTATATAATTATACATACTTATGTTTGTTTGTAATTTTACCAAGCAAACAAAATTATTGCTGTGATATTATTAACCTGCTGTAATAATTATAAAATAATATCTAGTGGTACATATTATTTGGCTTGACAATAAAGATTAAAATGTTGACGTTTTTTTTATACATTTTAATGAAACTTTATTTTCTCAGGTTTATTTAACGAAAGTTCGAATTAGCTTTGGTATTATATCGTATTTGTACTATTGGCACAACTTGCACAATAATATTTTTCTTGACTTTTTTCCATAACGATGTGTGTCAAGACACAGTGATATTCCAAGTAACTGCACGGCAGATCTACTTGCTAGAGAGGGTACTATATTAGAACTCCTTCCGGAAAGGTGCACCTCTTGCCACCTGTAATTTATTGCTTCGAAATGATGCAATAAAAGCTTCAAACTTCAGATGGTCAGTTAGACTAGACTGCAACATTACCAAGCAAATCTGGCATATGTTGAACCTGAAGCGATCCCTTAACCTACTAACCATGAAAAGATGTGACATTAGCACTATAGTAGGGGTCATTACGGATCATTGTCTGATTGGTAGACATGCCAGAAGACTGGGACTCCCCTCAAACGACTTCTGCAGAACTTGTAGAGGTCTAGGGTCTATCTTTAAATTTACCCGGCCCACAAAGGGTTAAAGAAAATCGGATTAGAAAAATTATGTCTAAAGAATATCAACTACAGCTCAGAAGAAATTGAAACTAGAGCAACATCTGCTTCATAGTTTTTTTTTAGATTAATACACCTAATTAACGGTTATATCAGACTTACCGTTTTTGAATAATGACTGCATAAACTTAAAATTTTGTAAAAAACGTTGATTATCTTGAAAAAATTCGCTAATTTTTTTTTTTTATTGTGTTGATGCGCTACATCATCCCCTACAACTTTTTAATACACAACTTTCATATCAGACTTGCCGCTTTTCATGTAAAGTCATATAAAATTTCATTAACCCTAACTAATTTCAGTAATTTTAATTAATTTTGACTAAAAAATAAAATTGTTACAATATTCAACTCTCAGTTTTTATTTTTCTTACTAAAACATGGATTACCCAAATAATAAATATGAATTTACCTGAAAACGGCAAGTTCTAAAAAAAAGCTATGAAGAAGATGTTGCTCTAGTTTCAATTTCTTCTGAGCTGTAGTTGATATTCTTTAGACATAATTTTTCTAATCCGATTTTCTTTAACCCTCTGTAGCCCAGGTAAATTTAAAGATAGACCCCTCTTCAAAAACAATGTTTTTCCTAAAATACTCCAAGGAATCACCCCTTAAAAACTTTTTGCTCTAAACCGGACCACCCTGTATAATTATTTATAGAAATGAATTTGATATGATGAAAACAGCTTTATCGTCTTTTATAATTTAACAAAGAGTAGCGAAGGAATCCTTGTTTATTATTGTTTTGTTTTTTTTATTTATGTTTTTATTTTATTTATTTTTTTAAATACAACAATAATAATATTATATAGTAAAGCTCCAGTTTAGAAAAGTGTTTCATACAACACTTATATCCAACGGCGTTTCCTATTCACTCTTGACTTTACTATTTTGATTTTTATTTTCATTTCATTTCTATTTAGCTATTTTCTTCTTTATTTTATTCAATTTTCATTGGTATTTGTACAATGGTAACGGTACTTATGTAAAAAGGATTTAATAAATTTTGTACTCTTCTATTTTTGTGGTATTGTTGCTTTGTTGTTTTTAGACAACAAAAAAAGAAAAAATAAAAAATAAAATTAAAATAGACAGCTATAAGAAAGAAAAACAAAATAAAATTGAAAAGAGATAGTCATATATTTATATTATATTATATTCATAATATTCTAATATTATGTATATTCATTATATTAATTGTATATGCTGAAAATGAGAAATAGATAAATGTGTGAGTATAAAGCCCCAAACGATAGATAGATCTTCAGAACCATGACTGCACATAAATTTTATTTTAATTAAGTTGTTTGGCTGAATGCACAATTTGTTTTGTTTTGCCACTGCTGTTGCTATTGGTGCTTCTACGCTCCTGTTGCCTTTATCTCCTACTGTTATATTATTTTCTTTCTTTCTATTATTTTTCTATGTTTTTGTTATTTTTTTTTTGTTTTTTGTTTAATTCTTGATAAAAATTCTCTAAATATAATTTTCTAGGAAAAAAAAAACAAATAAAAGCATAACAAAAAAAATTTCATTTTCATTTCGATTACCGTGACCTAAACTCTAACTACAAAAATATTATATGAAACAGAGTAACCAAATAATATATAATGACATCAAGAAGAGTACTTAACTGAGGTTCCAGGGTAAGGCAATTCTCAATTTTATATTTAAAATGAAAAAAAAATAAATAAATAAAATTTTAGTAACCCAAGGAATTAGGGAGGATCAAAACAAAAACAAAAAAAATAAAAAAGGGTTACTTGAAAGAGATGAGTATTATATATTTATTATATTATGGTAAATATTTATTGAATTGTAAAAGTTCAGCAATAGAATCGTAGTTGATAAGTTAATATAATATATATATATATATATATATATATAATATATATATAACATAAAAATGGTAGTTTAGACTAACTGCTATCAAATAGAAAATATCAGCATGATAGAATGAGTCCCTTTTATTACATTATTATAGTAAATATAAAGAAATAACAAAAAATATTTTATAGCTCTGAAATTTATAATCATATACAAAATAATAATATAATATTACAATTTTTAAATAATAGTGTTTAGGTAGGTGTATATGTATATGGTGTCTTTTATTTACGTAGTAAAGATAACATTATATTTTCTATGGACTTAATTGGATTCATTTTTCTTTTCAACTTATTTAAATTTCATTATTATAACTGTGTGGGAATAGACAAAATATTTTTAAAAATTAAAATATAAATAAATATCTAAAATAAAATTGGATGTAAAAATATTTGTTTATTATAAGAATAGCTATGTTAAAATAACACAAAGTATATTAGAGAATTTTGAAGTGGCAGAACACAAATTTTCTTCTTCACAAGTTTTCTTCAATATCAGTAAAATTGAAATTGGTCTTAGAAAATAAAAATTAGCTTTACTGAATCGATCTATTTTTTATGGCACTTTCACTATTTATGTTAATGATTAGTATAGAAAATTTGAGCGAAATTCCTAATATTTTTAATTATTTTCGTTTTACATAAAGAAAAACGGATAAGCTTTGAAAAAGCGCGATCGAATGAGAAAAATTTTTACATAGCAGTACCTGACAATGTCACAAATATTTCATAGTAAACCATTTTTGGAGACAAGATCATTTAAAGGTCAAATTGACCTTTTTGAAAAAATCAATTTTCATTTTATTTAATTAAAATCAGATATAATTATTTTCTCTAAAATAATGTAGAGAAACTTCTTTACAAAAAAATTGTAGGGATTTAAGAATTTTTACATTTTGTAGGGATACTAATCATTCTATACAACGCTTAATATTCTGCTGGAAAGGACTTGACGCGTGTTTTTCAATGGTATAAAAATAGATTTTATTTTCTTGCTATTTTTTATAAATATTATTATTATTATTGAATTCACCACAATTTAAATTATGCTCAATTTTATATGCACTAAGCTACAGGTACTATCGGCTTTTTTTTTATACATATCAAATGTGCGTTATATATCTTTCCAAAAATTAGTTCGTGGCAGTTTGAACGAAAGAGTGAATCTACTTTTGGTCATTTAAGTAACTTTCATTATTATACGATCAGCATCGTCTGTAATATACCTAATATTGGTTTTAATAATTATTTTTTAAGTATCGTTGCCAAATCTTTTGGTCTGAATATTACGGTTCTCATAATATTCATCATAATTCGGTTATCATAGCTAATCTGTATAATATTTTTTGTTTTTCTCTATAGATAAGGAGTGAAACCATTTTATAGGTGTTGAAGAAGAATCTGCACTTCAAAGAATCTGCACTTCTACTACTAAAGGTATTGTTCTACTAAAGGTAAAAAATACTGCTGGTGTTACTCACCAAATACACTATTCCTTTTCATAATTTATAAGAAATTGCATAGTACGTAAACAGAATACAAAGTTTTTATATAAACTATTTTATAGAACATACAATAAACCATAGTGAAACATTTGTATGATAAATATTATACGGTTATTACACCATCATCAGAAGACTGATATCGATCAAGATATTATAATAATATTAGTGTGAAACATACGTAGATCTAAAATGAATTATTATATGAAAATTAAGATTATATCTATGAATAAGATGAATTTTGAAATATGTTATATTATACTTTTACTATTACATGAGAACCATGTTTTAATATTACTTTTGATAATCAGATTTGTTTTTAGTAATAGCTAACTTATAAAATAAAAAGTTTAATTTCCTTTCATCAATCATTTGTTTTTATTCTGCAAATAATAATATTTCTGAAGCAACTTACTTCCTTCATCAGTGCTTGCGACTACTATTCGAATCATATCATATTCATACATCTTTTTCTGTTTTGAAAGTTTCTTCGTACAATTGATGAAATAAACCATTGAAGTAAAATTTTCTTTCATCAACTCCATTAAAATACGCAAGCTAAAGTTAATTTTTGCATTGTCAATATGCGTACCTAATTTATTGTCGAACTAAGTAGGTAGATAAAAGTAGCACTGCCTAAGTCGTCACCTTTAGTCCAAGAAGTGTATGATATTGTGATACTAAAGAATCTCAATTGAAAAATGGAGCAGGCACGAAAAAGGTGTAGTATAAACTTATCCTCAGCTTTATCTTTGCAAGCTTTGTAAAAATCATTTGATTAAAGTTCTAACCTTTTGACATTTCTGCCTAAGATAGTCCGAACCATAATACTGATATCTAATCACCTGCTAGTGATAAAGGGTTAAGGGACCATCCTATAATTCAATATTTGGCAAAATAAATTTGCATGTAGTGCAGTCTATTCTTATACTATTCTATACTATTCTATACTATTCTCTTCTATACTTATATTAAACCATTTTCGATTGGATTGCTCTACTCGCATCTCTTTGTGAAGTAGTAGATTATACAGGAACCGAGGGATGTGCCTGGACTGGTATTTTTTGCAAGAATCTTTAAGGTTATTCCATTTGTAGCATATTTATCTGCCTTGCAATTTTCTGTAATGTCACTATTACCTGCCGCGGAACATAGACGAATATTAAGCCGAACCACCATCTCGTTGAGAGCAATTCGGTTTTCAATCACAATCTTTGAGGTAACCTTTGTCGATGCTTGTAGATGCTTTGTCGATGCTACCTAACTGTCTGTAGAGATACAGCTAAATTTAAGCCTTTTGAAACTTAAGGCTTTTCTTAGGGAGGTGACATCCGGATGAAAAAATTACATATAAAATTACAATAGTTTTCAAAGATAGGTTAACATCTAAGTTTTCGAAAAAAAACCCCACAACATACTTGACCCACTTTAGATTCATCAGTGTAGAGACGAAAACCCAGTATCGTGTGATTTTTCAATAATTTTCTAAATGTGATATCTGTTAAGTAGCACCTCTCAAAGAAGTACTTCATTGAAGAAATTTTACATTCTTCCAATGTTTTGAGTGGCCACTACATATTGTTTTTCATTATATGCGTTAAAACTGAGCCTAAGGGAAACTTTCGCAACCATCTCTTTATTATAAATATTCAATGGTAAGGGATGAAAGAGGATGTAAATTGTTGTCGAGGAAATTGTTCTTAATGCTCCAATTGTGTATATATATATATTTTTTTTTAATACAATATTAATGCGAGATCTAAATATACAAATTCAAATACAAATAAAATAGGATAAAAATTTAGGAAATATTCTGATGCAAAAGCAAGTTTCGAATGGTCCATCACGTGAAATAACAATTAAAAATATACGAGAGCAAAACAAACAAAATGTAAGAGAGCAAAAAGTAAAATAGAGAAATTCTCTAAGAAAAAAATAGCCAAAATTGTAAAAATTAGATGAAAATCAATAACAGTATTAAACATTATATCAGTTATTTTAAGCAATAGTGAACTGCCAATTACTTGATGACCTTCACTACTTCTTCACCTTCGTACCAACCAATATTTCTACGCCAATTCTTAGTTTTAGTCTGAAATTTAGATAAAACTCGGATGTTCCTGATGTGTACTGGCACTTTATTAAAAATTCTAGGTGCAACTTTATAAAATTGACAAAAATGAAACTTATTGAAACGTGGTACATCAATTAAGCTCCTGGTGTTTACTCTTAGATTGTATAAGATGGTACGCCTCACATCTAGATACCCTGATTTAATATAAAATACCTTTAGTGTTTTATACAGATACAAATTACGAATGGGGAGAATACTTAAACTATTACAATATTTACGAATAAGTTAGCGGTGTGTGTAAGACGGTTAACCTTACAAATTAGTTTAATAGCATGCTTTTAGGATATTAAAAGTGGTTGTAGTTTGTTAAAGTGACTACCATCCCAACAATCAATTCCATACTGAAGCTTCGAATGAAATAACGAATAGTAAACCATAGAACATACTAAGTTGACGCATAACATTTTTAAAATGGTTCTTAAGGTAAAGAGTATGATCGCTCCAATCAAGTTTCGATCCAATAAACAACCCTAAATATTTAAAACTAGGAACAGGTTCAATTAAAAAACAATTACAGTCATATTGACGGTTATTAGAACAGTAAAAAGAAATCTTGGACATTAGAAACGGAATTAAGACATAGAGAATATTTTTACAAGTAGGTGAATGTGAAGAACAAATTACAATTATCGATTTTAGTGTTACAAATATTTAAATTCATGTATTTCGTTTTAGAGCTAAAATGATTAAATCATATTTACAGAACCAGTTACGAAGTATGTTAATATCATAGTTCATGTTAACCACAATGTCAAAGTTACTTTTGGAGGAATAAGTAAAAGCAGTGTCATCAGCAAAGGCGGTAGGATTTCCTTTAAATGGTTGCAGAAAAAGAGAATTAATAAATATTATCAAAAAAGTAAAGGTTCAAGAACCGAACCTTGTGTCACACCACTGTTTATAGTTAGCAAATCACTAAATTCATCACTAATTTTTACTTTCTGTTTTCTTTCAAGCAAATACGAACGAAACCAATTCTTTATAGAACTTCTAAAGCTGGCATTGTCTAATTTAGTTAACAGAATGTTGTGATTTACAAGGTCGAAAGCCTTAGTAATATCTATAAACAATGCTGAGCAAATATTGTTATTATTCAAAGCTTCATATACCTTAGTACAGAATTTAAGTAGTGCACCTTCAGTTGATTTTCCTTTCAAAATCCAAACTGACAATCGTGGATGATGTGGATCTATGGATTGTGGATGAAATTTGACTAAGAAGTTGCGATTTGTACGATCGACCTAAATTTGTAAGTTATTTATTTCTATTATCATGAAACTTTTGAGTTAAATAATTACTGACCAAACAAATATTGCATAATATTATGCTGTCTCTATTAATAAGAATTTTTTTTTTTACAAGCTACACCCATCGCTATAGAAAAATTTTGTACTCGACTGCACATATATTTATTTATTTATTTATTTATCAGTGGACCAGGCTAACTTCAGGTCCATTTCCATTTCGCAATGTGGATCTTTCCATCATAAATATATGCACACACAATTTAACTATAAGTTAGCCAAAAAAAAAATTTCTGGATAGTATGAGCCATCATACTTGCATTATTATGCAATATATTATACTTAATTAATTGATCATCAAACTAAATTTTAATTAGAATTTCCGTTCGAAGAAATTTTTATTCTTCTGAGAGGTTCAAATTCGTTGTATATAAAATTTTGTATATCTGGTGACTGCAAATTATTCAAATTGGTTCTTGCAACCAAATGACTTCTTATACCACCACATAAATGATGATTCCTTTATTTAAGTAAAAATATTGTAAACAACGATCAAAATAATTTTACTTAAGAAAATTGAAACTTTTATAACAACACAATAGAGTAAGTAGTACTGTAAATTTTTTTATTAATTTCTAGTAGTAAATTCTAGCATACTTAAATAATATAACTTTTAGTAGTAGATACACTCAAATAAAATTCTAATTTATTTGTTCCAAGAGAAAGTAATTTTTAAACCAACTTGTAATATTTTAGATTCATTTACACGACATACTTATATACACAATGTTGTTATACATATAAATAGCTAAATAATAATAGAGAATACATTATCACATTTATTCAATTTCATTTTTTCCATTTTATCATTTTGAATATAAATTAAATGTTTTTAGAGTTGAAAGAATTACTCAGAAAGTATACCAAAATAATGTACCTAGTTGTAGTAGTTATATTATTATACATATTAAATTTTATAAATTGTATAATGGAAAAAAGGGAAGTGATATAAAAACAAGTGAATTGTGATAGTGGAAAAGTTTTTTAGTTTAAATTGTTTTTGGTGAAGCAGTATTTATAATAGATAATACATAATTGCAATAGAATTGAAAAAATGTTATAATAGAATTACAGAAGTCAGTTTGAGATTTTCATTTTATTATGTTTGTAATATTGTTTTTTTTTTTTCTTTTTTTTTCTAATGAATTTTACTAATACTAATGAATATGGTCAGAAATAAGTGAATAGTTAAAATAACAATTTGATATCAAACAAAATAAATTTTAGAGAAGACAATTGGAATGAATGTGTAGAATAGAAGAGAATTTTTGTTAATTCGAATATAATTTATAAAATAAGGTTTTCACAGAAGAGATATTAGAAAATATCAAATAATTTTAATAGATTTATAATGTATACCATGGAAAACAAAATGTCATTCATGGTAATTTTAAAATTTTCTATGGAATTAATTTTCTATTCGTAAGAATTAAATTACTCAAATGCAATTTTAAAAGATTTAAAATTTTTTTTTTTTTTGGAAAATGCAATTATTTTTTCACTTACATTACTTACATTTTCTAGGTATATTATAAAGTTTTATGAATCGTTATAGTTTTTTATAGTTGCTTTCTTTTCCATCTTAATTTAATGTAGTTTATATTATATTTTTAATAGAGAGTCTAAACATTTTTGGAATGAAAATAAATTTTTAAGTTATTTAGAAAAGTTATAATAATTATGTAAAAGTCGTCTAGTAGAATGTAAATGATTTACTAATTAATTTGCATCTACAGTTATTAATGTCTTGAATAAAATTATAAGATTAAAATTGAAATAAGTATACCTACCTAGTTTTGTTCATTATATTTTTATGTAAAAAATATGAATCGAATTATGATTAAATTCACAATGAACCTTACCGGTTTAAGTGTGTCTGAAGTACTATCGGCAGCCACTACTACCTACCTAACAAGATTAAATTAAAATATCAGGACTTGTCGTGCTACGGTGCTTGTTGAGAATATCTTACGTAGACAAAATCCAAAATGTCGTATAAGTTCTCAGAATGATCTTTCATTGGTGAGAATTGCCCTAATTAATAATTATTGAAGAAAGAATTGAATATAATAAAGGCTAGAAAAGGGATATACTAGCTGAGAAACATTGAAAACTGGATTAGATTAAAAAACAATTGTAGAATTGATCTATAATGACGCTTAAAAAATTTTTTTTAAAATTCAAGTGATCGCTCTTTATAAGGCAGCAAAACTCACCAACGATATTAAGATTTTAGTTCCAATTACAGATTTTAGTTAACTCCTAATACACATTTTGGCACAAAAAAACATTTAAAAAAGGTAACGCGAAACAAATAATTAAGGGTGGCAATATATTTGCCACTGCCTGTGAAATATAGAGAAAAAGCTAACAAACATTTTTTTTCACGCAAATATTTTTATTATTATAGTTTTTTTCATTATTATTTTCAAAAACTGTAACATAAATTAGGTAGTTCAACATTAAATTAAAAAAGGTAGCTAAATTAAATTAAATTAAATCCATAGAATAAATAAAAAAAAAAATAAATTACGAACTTTAATAAATATAGACATACTATAAATTATAATATTGTTCAAGCTAATTTATGTGTGAAAATTAGCAAAGCACGGTGTAATGCAGAGTAGAACCTTGCATTTTATGTACTCAATTTTTAATCGGCGGTTAATTTGTTTGGTCCATCTACGATATGTTTATATGTGCCAGAGATGGCATCCAACGTTTGTCAATTTGTGTAACACTCTTCTCTTTAGTATATAATACTTACCAGTTTTGTGTCCATCCACTGACCATAAAATACATTTTGCTTGTCCTCCAACTAAACTGTTCCTTGCTTTTTTTCTTGCTTGCTGCTCGCCTTACGATTTGAGCGAACAGTAGCAGTACAATAAATTGTATGATTATATAGACACCTTGTAGTAGGTCGTACCATAAAAAAAATTATCAAAAGCAATTTGTGTTCCACTTTCTTGTAAAGGCTTAGAAAGTTTGTGAATAACAGATGCGCCAAGTCCCTTTTCAATAGTGCTGTCTACTTTTTTTCCACTGTATATAACAAAAGTACAAATAACCTGTTTTCCGCACCAAACTTTGAAACCTCTTTTTATTTTAGTGCCATATATTGTTTTATGTTTGATCAACCTTTGAATAATAAATATCATGCTTTTGTCAATAGACTGAGATTTGGTGTATATCGCTTCCTTTTCATTTTCATTCAATTCAGATAATATTAGTCATATTTTATATAACCGATCCAAATTTTGGTCACCATATTTGGGCATTTGGGCTTTTGGTCATTGTCATTTGAATGTAAATTTTGCTATATTTTCTTTTAACCTTTTACAAGGCATTACCGAGGCAATGACTTTGTTATAAAAAACGGATCTGCTGACCAATACAAATCCATAGTGGGTAAATTATAATATATAAAATAATGATTCCTTAAAAAACCTCAAGTTCAGGTAAACTTAATTCTACCCAATTTTTGATTTTTGTTTGTGATGCATAAAAATTAGTTTCCGTAACTGTCTTTTGCATTAAATTGTCTGTGAAAATTTCTTTGAAAAAGTAAAGGCAAACTTCGCTTAGAACATGCAAAATTTTGAGTGGATCCCCATCCCCATCATCAGGACTTTCATCATCACTATTCAAAACTTTTAATTATTTATAGAAATATCAATTTCTTCATCAAATTTTGATTCACTCGTTTCAAAATTATTTTCAATATTTTCGCTTATAAATTCATTTTGTAAATTACCGAAATTAATTTCTTCTTTTTCTTTACTTTCCCAATCTTTACATTTCGATACACAACCATCAATTTTTTCAATATATTGTTCTATCTGAATGTTGTCTAGAAATTTTTTCGATATCTATAAAAAGGCAATGACAAAAATATTGCCACTAAGGCAGTGGCAATTATATCAACAACTATTTGAATAGTAACCCACCAATAAAATGGGCCACTATACAGTTTTTTTATTTTGTTTATATTTATAAAATTAATTTATGAATAAATCTGTGGTCACAAACATTAACATCCAAAGTCGAATTAGGACAAAATCGACTTATTTATATATTTGTGATCTCCGCATTAAATTACGTTACCACGCAAAATTTCATATCTCTAGCTTGAAAAATAACGATTTTATAGCCTAAAAACTAATAGCCAAAGTCAATATTTTGCTTTTGTAATTTTAGAATAACAGCCAAACTCAATGGATTTCAAAATTGTTTTCCTATGTAGATTCTGTCTTTTTTTCCAAATGGTTGTTTTAAAAAAATTTACTAGTTTTATGCTGAAAATCTTCTTAAGTTTAATTTGGCTGTTATTCTGATTTTTTAAATAAGTTTTTTATTTTGGAATAACAGCCAAAGTTTGAATTTGGCTGTTATTCAAAAATACAAACACTGTTTAATTTTTTCTAAACTCAACTTTAGTTACTATTCCAAAATTCGTAAGCATTATTTAAAAATCTAAAATCAACTTTGGCTGTTTTTCTAAACTTGTTACATTTAGAAGTGTGTTCCTAAATTCAATTTGGTCGTTATTCAATATTTAATCTAGAAAATAACTGTAATTAAGTACAGTTTGGCTATTATTTTAAATATTTTTTTCACAACATACAATTCCAGTTTTGGTTAAACTTTCATTGTGAAAAGAAGTGAAAAAGTATTGAAAATGTCTGAACGTGCAAAACAATTTTAGAATTAGCTTGGAATTTTTCAATATAAAATTTTTAATAGAAATGGATAAAATCTATAATATATATAATATAATTAACACTGCCGCCATCTATAATACTTTATTTTATCTTATTTTTGACATAAAATTAATAATTATTATAGTCGAATATAATTTCAAAATTCTGCACTAGAATGTTTTCAATTCTCTAGTGGTGCATATTTGCAAATACAAATTATACGCAGATTTCAGTAGCTGTACTGTGTCGCGTGCATGTTTGAGTAGTTTGGTGAGTTTGCTCAGTATAACAAAACACAAAACTGTTAATTTTTTGTTCTTGATGTCATTTTATTATTCAAAAATATGCTGAAATTGTTGTTTAGCTAAAATTAAAATTGTTTAAATTCATTTGGTAGAGTTGTAGAATTTATTTTATTTTATTATGTACATACATAACATTTTGGGCATATAACTTGTTGGCATGTAGACGTTAACTTGTATAATATACATAATATGTGCAATAAGTGCAAATCGCGAATCAAAATTATTAATGTGGCAAACTACACGGATCGTCGATTCTCGCTCTTGTGACAACAGTTTCGGTTTTAGATGAGTTATCTCGAACTAACAAAGTTTCATTAACAAACCTTCGCGGAAATTCTGAACTTACTAATAACATCAATTTTGAAAAGAAGATGATGTATCTCAGTGTTACATGTGGCACGAAGCTGCTGCACGTAGAGGTGAGAATAAAATAGTCTCCTGCGTTTACAAGCAATTAAATATGATTGATCAAAATGTTAATAAAATTTGCTTTTAAGGCAATTCTTGCGCTGGGCAAAATATAAACTTCCACGTGGTAATTATGTTTGTAACTTTCGTAAACAACAATACGCATATTGAATATATAGATCACAAATTTCTGGAACCAGGGCACACTCATATGGACCGTGGCTGTAATCACGCTTTGATCGAACGCAAAAAGAAAAAAAAAATAATGTAGAAATACGAATTCCGAGAGAATGGTATCAATTTGTCAATTCCGTTTCCTCTAAAATACATGTTGTAGAAATGAAGGCGAACGATTTTTTGAATTTTTCTGATCTATCTTAATCTAAACTTTTATGGGGATGACACAATAACGATACTGGAGAATATTTGTGGGGAAAAAAGTTCGTTGGTTTCGTTATGCAAAAGGCTTAACTGGCATTATATATAAAACTTCTTTAAATCCAGATGAAGAATTTAAAGTTTTAAAAATTGGAAAAAGAGGTGCTAACTTTATTCGTCCAACTGATGTAAATGTAATACAAAATATGCCCCCAATATCGTTACTCGAAAAGAATATCGAAAAGAAAAACCCTCTTGATATGAAAGAATTTATTAATCCTGAATTTCATTCTTTCTACGAAAATCTGAGTGAGCAAAACAACGAACCCAATATTTACGCTGATTTGGTGGAATAAGAAGATGAAGATAATAATTAAGCCCTTTTTTAAACTTATTTTTATCCATTTCGTGAAATCAGATATTTGCTTATTTAATGCTTAATAAATATTACAAAATATATAGCTATTTTATTACTTATCAATACTAATAATGTTTTAGTTTTATAACTTTTATTACTATGTTTAAAATTAATTTTGTTGAATTATTGTTATTTTTTCAATAACATTTTAAAAGCTTATAATATTTGAATTGAATCTAAAATACTCAATTAAGATTATTAATAAAAGATAGTTATTAATAAAATTCTGTTATAAATAAAATATGTTTTATTAATTTTAATATTTTTTTCTAAGAATTACTATTTTGCTGGAATAAAGGCCAAAGTGAGGATTCGATAAAATTATTTTTTTCAAATAATTATTTTCAAAATTTGGTATAACAACCAAACTCGATATAGGACTTTTATTATAAATTTGTTACAGTTGAAATAACACCTTTACTCAAGTTAACAATTTTTAAACTAAAACGATAAAAAAGGTAAAACAACCAAACTAAACTTTGTTCTCTAAATTTTAAAATTTTGTTCAAGGTGTAAGAGCCAAAGTCTTTAATTTTCAATTATTACTATTTATTAAATTAGTTTTTAATACTCTAAGCATCACAATTTTAAGCCCAGTTAAATCTTTATAATTTCATCAAAGAAGCATATGGTTATCTCAATTACCTTTTTCATGGAGCCAATTGAATTTTAAAATGCTCTACTGAACATTTGATAAAACAGACTTTGGCTGTTATTCCTTGTGGCCACAGAAATATTCACTCTTATCACTAACTGTTGAATAAACACTTGCAACTCAGGTTAACTCAAATTTTCAGTATATAGAAAAGAACTATGGGAAATTCCCTTATTTTTAAACTTTAACGTAACGATACACAGTAAAAAACTCAAATTTATTCCAACTTTTGCTTCTACTATAATAGATGTAAGGCAAATAAAAAAAATATTTTATTCAAATTAAACTGATTGCTATAAAATAAAGCAGCTTTTAACGTGATGGTAATATAGTTGCAGCTAACTTAAAAAGTGTTAACTTCCACAAATTCAAATAGTATGTACTAGATGAAAAATGATGAAATGGTTATATATCTATTATGTAGGATATCTTATATTTCATACCATTTGTGAATATTACCATTCCAGACGTAAATATTTAACTAAGATCAAATTCATTGGCAGTATAATCGATTAAGCAGTTTGATTTAAATCATGCAATTTAATGTCAATTTCTCATGACTACATATGCAGTGTGGTCGATTATTTAGTGAGACAAAAATCATCTAATCGAAAATATCATTTGCGTTTTATGAACATGTAATTTCGTCAAAATATTTGTTAAAATCGGTCCAGCTGTATATTCAAATAGAAAATAAGTGAAATAGACCATCAAGTTTTTTGTTTTAAATTTTCAAATTAATTAGCGTTTGGGTATTTGTATTTTTTTTTTCGTGTATTTGCAAACATTTTTTGGTAAACAGATAACGTTTTCATAATATTGGTAAATTATAAATTTCTTAAATAATAATTTAGTTCTTTTGCTAAAAAAAATTGCATCAATTTTATCAACGCAATTTATTCATAACACATAATTCGCATATAAAAATTATTTAATATTGAAATAATTTTAATTCACATGTGGGTTCGTCATAGTTTAATGTTTTTCTATGCTACTTTCTAATTAGGTTAGATTTACTTGCCCTAAATGTAAAAATTTTTACGGTGTCACATAAAGATTTTGAGAACAACGAAATTTTTGGAATAATTGAAATTTATGTGTCGTTCAAATGCAAAGACCGATAATTACATTTGACAAAAATTTTGACATATATAGCGTAATTTGTAGATCCTAATTGGTAAAATTTGTAGATCCTATTTGGTAAAATTTGTAGAACCTAATTGGTAAAAACTTAATCAAATCCCGATATGTTAAAGCCATTCTTAATATAAATGTTAATGTAAAGTTATTTTTCATTGAATAAAAACGTGTTTTAAGATTAAAATTTTTTCAAATATTATCAATGTTATCTATACAAATATTTCCCTAAAATCAAGCTAGAAAATGATGAATGAAAATCATCCAATTCCAATTTCAAAAGGAGAAAGTCTAAAAACAAAGCGAAAAATGTAACAGAACGGGAACAAGCTAACTTTCTCAGGTAAATATTTATATTATTTTTTCAATAAACTGCGGAATTATTAAGTTTTCAAATTTGTCTGCAAGATATAAACAGATAACTTCTCCAGTAATTCCAAATTGTGTTCACCAAAAAGACAAGGCATTTTACTCTTCACATAAGAATAAGATCAGTTTATTGTGAAATATACTTTAGCGATTATGCCGAAACAATGATTAAAAAAAAAACAAGTCGTCGATTTATTTCTATTTTCGGACAAACGTTTTAGAATAGTTTCAAGTAAATCGAGTTTAAAGTTTAAAGTTTAATAAAAAAAAAACTGCCCGATAAAAATTTATTTTAAATTTTGGTATTAGCTTTGTAAAATTTCAAGCTATAAAAATAAAACTATCATTACTGTTTGCGTCCAAAACTCGAGGAAATAGATCTGAAAAACCGAACCCACCTTATTTTGCTCTTGGCTATATCCCATGGAGAGTTAAGAAATTTGTTAACATTGTATGAAGTGTCCGAATTTTGCTTGGATATGTCCGATTCTAGCACAATTTTTCTTTTTCACTAAAGTGGTGTAAAGTAGATAAGTCTATAAAAAAAATAGGTTAAAACTGAATAAAATAAAAAAAAGAACGGTATTCAACAGTAATGTTTATTCATTTTTAAATTAATTTTTAAATTAACAGCTTTTTTCACAGCTGTTGTTTCGTAAAAAATAAGGTGGCATAC
Organism: Argyra leucocephala; assembly: GCA_963942445.1. Classification (NCBI taxonomy): domain Eukaryota; kingdom Metazoa; phylum Arthropoda; class Insecta; order Diptera; family Dolichopodidae; genus Argyra; species Argyra leucocephala. The sequence continues at coordinate 59,745,027 of OZ012680.1, forward strand.
TCTGTGAATATTCGGTGAAGCTAAGTAATATTTGAATGAAACGATTTCACGTGTTTGCTATTGAATGTACGGCGACGTTAAACATGGAAATTTCAAGTAAAATTTGGTCTTTTCATTATCCGACAATTCCCAAAAAGCTTCAAAAATATTCTGCCTCTTTTTCTGAAAAAATTTTTGTACAGAAAAAATTAAAATATTTTTACAAGGTGGTTTCATATATTTCGGTTAAGTATCTAAATTTTTATAATTTTTACAAGATTAACCCTAAAGCTCATAACATGAGCCTATCAGGCTCATTTTTTTTTTCAAAGCTACATGTTTTCTAAATTTTTGGTAATATTTCGTTTCTTCTTTCTAATCTTCATTTAGGTCAATATTTACATTTTACAATTACAAAAATACATATTTTTTTTTTTTATTATTTTATTTGTGCTTAAAATAAATACCACGTAAATTCATAACATGAGCCTGAGAGGCTCTCATATAATATTTCATAATAATTTCTTAATAATGCAAGTTTTGACATGAATAAATGATGATGAAGTGACTGATGACATAGAATTCGATGATGTGGCAATTGACTCTGAAGAAGATCATTTATCTGAAGCTTCAGAAGCAGAAGATGAATTAACTTATGATTCTGATAATAGCGGGGAAATTATAATTTCTCATAGAGAATTTTTTGCAAAAAATGGTAAAAAATGGGCCGAAAGGCCATACCGCTTTGTCTAAATTAATAGTTTGCGCTGGAAACCACTTGCCTCAATTGCACGCCTTCTTCGAAATCAAATAACCAAAGTTATCGATCGCTTTAGGAGCCTATGGTTCAATTATATTCAAAGCTATACCATAAGCGTAAGCCGCTTTGACGAAATTTTACGTTTTATTAGATTTGATGGAAAAACCACAAAAAGTAATCGACGTAGATTTTACAAATTAGCCCCAATTCGAGACGTATTTGAAACAATAAGTAAGAATTTGGGAAAATATTATATACCTTCAGAAAATCTCATCGTAGACGAACAATTAATGCCAACATATGCAATCAAAGCCTGACAAGTATGGTATTAAAATTTGGTGGATTTGTAGCTCTCAGACGGGAACCTACTCAAAGGAATTCCATATACTGGAAACAAAGATAATACCAGAGCAACAGGACTTGCTCAAAATGTAGTGAAGAATTTGTGTACACCATATTTTGAACTGGACGGAATATTTAAATATTAGCTATTTAGGACGGAATATATAGCTATTTCACAACGCTAGACTTGAAAAAAGTTTGTTATCTAATGGATTGATGATTGTAAGAACTTTAAGTCGAAATAAAACTTATATTCCAATTAATTTTCTCCCACGTAAAAATAGAGATCAACATTATTTGGCAAAAAAAAATTCCAATAAAAGAAATTTATTTCTAAGAGCTCTTGCTGAAAGTTTAATAAATTCTCTAATCAAAAAGCGTGCTAGTACTAAAAAGCTGCAATTACCACCATCTCGTACTGCAATTTCAAAAACGGTAGCGTTTATTTTGTTAATTTTGTTATTTTTAAACATCTAAAAACTAATTATTTGTAATAAAAAGTTTAAAATTTAATAAAAATTATTTTTTTCTATTACATTATAATTTGAGTCGGCCAGGCTCAGGTTATAAATTTACGTGACAAAATATGTTATGTGGTTTAGGGTTAAACAGCCTCTCTTAATTTCTTCTGAATATTCTTTTCCATAATTCAGGTTTTCTTATTTTGTTATTCATCAATGAAGGCTATGTGTTGGTTGCAAATTCTAAATATTTTTATTGAATGAATCATTTTAAATATAAAAAGGTTCTAAACTAATATTTATTCACCATAAACTTGAGGGTTGAAAATTTGGGTCTTTGTATTTATCATCCGCTGTAAAAAGTAATAGTAATTGCATATTGTAATTAAAATAAAAAATATCATACAAACATATACATATACAAGAAAAATCTGGATTAGCAGAGCAATATCTTTCTGTGTTTCTGACTTTTTTTGAGTGTGAATTATCTTCCTCTCAACTGCTAAAAATTTCGTCTTGCATACTTAACATACACACAAATTTTTACAAGGAATTAATTTCAAAAATAAAAATAAAAACGGCGTTGGTTACAACGCCGGTGATGATGATGAGTCCCTTTCCATTATTATTTTTTTTAAACAATACAAAAATATAATACTAACACTTTTAGAACTTTAACAAAACTTAAAAAAAAAAAATTTTAAAATGCATATTGTATTTACATAGTTTTTCACAATATACGTTCCGCAGCTTATGTTGATTGCTGAAAACTAGCTCAATTTGTTTGTCGTAGGTTTCAGACATAATCCACATAAAATTGCTACTATCCAAACAAAATATATGGAAATGGACGAAATTTCTAAAATAATTTTTATTATTATTTTTGGACATATCCATAGTATTATCAATACTATAATAAAATTTCACAGTGGTAAGTGAACCAATTAAAAACTTACGGAAAACCTAACAATTTTTAGTCCATATCCTTATTTAAGGAATTACAATAAAATTATCGAAAACTTCATATAAATTTTCGGACATCAACAAAAAAATTGGATATGTCCGACTTTTGTATTCAAAAACGTTTAAAAAGTGGAGATGTCCGAATCTCGCCTCTCTATATCTACAAAACTAAAATAGATAATTAAGAACGGGTCAGAAAAAATGAAAGAGCATCCCAAGAAACCTAAGAACCAAGTCCTAAGTCAAGAACCCCAAAAGTGGCGTTTGTCCGAAAATAGAAATTTACCGACGAAATGTCAATTTCTTATTATGTCAGAATAATACAGAAATAGGCATAGTTAAAGTGTGCTTAGGCTTTTTACAACATACTTGGTATAGGCGAAGATCGAATGATCAGAATCGAAAAGTACATTTTGAAACAGGACAGTGCCCTAAAAAAAAGCGCGGTGATGATAGGATTGGATTGAGAAATGAAAAAATGAAAAATGTTGCAATAGATTTTATAAAAAGAAATAATACACTTGAAATACATTACTGCAAAAATAAAAATTCGGGCAGGCAATACTTGCCATGTTATTTAAATGTAAGTAAGATGCACAAGATGCTTCTTCAAGAGTCACCTGGCTTGCTATTTTTTTTTTTTTTTTAATTTTATGATGTTATCCCAAGAGGGGAATTTTGAATTTTGTGATTATAAACTTTTTTTTTTATTTTTGTTCAATTAAAAAATTATAGATAAAAAGAAAAATAATTTCTTATGACGAAAAAAACTGTTTTCAATACACTTAATGTGAGTTGTTAAGATCAAACCCCGATAAATTACAATATATAAAATGGAAATCCTGATACAAACACGATTGTATCAATTTCAAAGCCGGATATTTACCAATTTCAAATCAATATTATACTTAAATCCAATGAGTTATGTTATTTTTCTTTTTTATTATTGTTAAATATGCCAGCCATTATAAATTAAAAAAAAAGCTGGAGACTGTGTTTAAAAAATATATAGGTTTTTCACGTTTTACTCAAAATTGCTTAACATGTATTTATCGGTGTGTGCATTTGAAAGACACATGTGAACTAGATTCGAAGTCAAACTTTTTCTACCCTCCTTCAATTATACATGCCTATCCTACAAAACGCAAACTTGATTGCGTTTGGAATAAATCAGATCCGCAAGCACTCTCGCCGCAATAAATTTGTGTTCATTGAAAACGTTAAGCAAAAACGGAGCGGTAAAATTTTTTGACATATCAAATTTGTCAAAAAATTTTACCGCATATTTTATTTACAGATGTTTTAAGTATTTTAGAATACAAACAAAATTGTTTATGGAGTTCTATGGTTTATATTTTTAAATTTTTATAAAAAGAAAGGGATTTGTTGAAATTAATTAAATAAAAAATTCAATAAAGGCTTAGCTATTCAAAAAATATTAAAATAACTAAAGAAAAATAATTGTGATTTTGCATTAAAAAAAAAATATTTTGTTAGAATCCATATTTTAATAATATAAGAAAATATAACTAAATGTAATTCAATTTAAAAGTAACAAAAAATATATTTTAAGTTTCAAATAACTAACGATATTCAAACAAATTAAAAATAAAAAAAACTTAAAATAAATTTTATACTGCTTTGTTTTTGAAAATATAGAGTTTTCTCTTTGTAATATGCATCTTTTTTAATTTAATTTTTTTTAGTTCTAATTTAAATTTATTGTTTTGTAATTTTTCTTCTAATTCTTTCTGCTTCAGATCACAAAGTCTATTTAAAGCTAATTTTATTTTATTGCAATTCTTATTTATAGACTGTAGCGTTTGAGAAACATTCTCCACTAATTAATGTTGGATTTTGTGGAGGCACAATTTATCTGTTGTTTAAGCAAATTCTAATATTTATTTTTTTTTTTTGGCACTCTATTTCTCCTCAAAGACTGCAATGGTGTTTCAGTAGAGGTAACAGGTAGATTTGGAATACCTGTAAGATCCTCAATATATTCATCAATTGCTTCATTAAGTACTATATTACCCAACAAATAATTTTCAATTTGTGCCCTTAAATGTCACCGCTCGTGTCCGCTCAGTCGCCACACAAAAGTGCAACATGTGTCGTCGCATTTCCGTACAAATTGTGGTTAAGAGTCAGAAAATACCGCTACATGGGTCCCGGTTGACGCATTCTGAATGCAAGAGTTGGTTTGAGTCAAACACAACTAGTGCTCTTGTGCTCAAGATTCACAATATTTTGAGGGATTATATGGAGTCATGTGTTATCAATGCGATGTACTAATGCGGTGGATAAGAGTCTATAAAATAGAACTACATGCGTCGGTTTGAGTCAATCACAACTAATGCTCTTGTGATCAAGATTCGCAATATTTTGAGGATGGACTCATGGATGCATGCATGCGTTTCATGCGTTTGGATTGGCGTTCGATAGCTTCTACGGGTTAATTAAAGTAATAATAAGTATTTGTTAATTCTTTACATATGTTTTTTTTTATTTTAAAGTATAGTTTAACAAAAAATATTGAATTAAATTAATTTTTGCTTGTTACTCTGTTTTATTTTATTTAATATAATATAATATAAATTAAAATAAAAAATATTTATATCTGAAATAATCATTGCCATCAAATACAAATAAAATATTACTGAAAAGAAAGAACAGTAATTGAAATATAATTGTTTATTTATAAAAACAAAATCCGATAAATAATCAAAAGCACAAATATTTATTGCACATAAACACAAATAACTAAATGATGAATCGTTTTCATCAGTAGTATCTTCTGCTGCCTGTAATGTTGTCGAAGACGGTGCTTCGGGTCGTTCTTTGGCTTCCATTCTTATTTTGTTTCGATAGTTTCTCTTTAGCACTTCTATGGCAAATGGGTCTATGGTCTATGTCTCATGAGCAGGTACAATAAAATTCATCAATGTATTAAACTCTTCTTTCTAAATAATTTTGAATAAAGTGATTTCTATAGCGGGTAAATGGGTCTATGATCTATGTCTCATGAGTAGGTACAATAAAGTTTATAAACTAAAGTTATTATCATTTTAGATTATAATTTAATTGTACTCATGGGACATAGCGCGTGGACCCATTAAACCGTGGCCATTTTAATCCATATTTATATTAAAATTATATTTAACCGTAGGTACATATAATATTATTTTAGTTGGATTTTAGTTGAAAAACACTTTTATTACAATTTATATTACATTTACATACCTGTAATAATATTTTTCTCGCTTCTCTTCTCTAATTGAATTTACTAACCGAATAATTGTGACTGGCATATTATGACTAAATAAATAACTTAGACTCGCATTAGTCATCCATGCGCTGGTACTTTTCAATTCAATTCATATTTATTTGTATTCATATTATATTCTCGCTCGCGCTTGTATGTTTAATATTGTATTTGAGTTAGTAAAGTTTGTTTATTCATCTCACTCGCACTTGTATGTTTAATATATATTACATTAATAGTAAATTGTCATATGCGGAATCAAAATTATAAAAAAAAAACAAAAACAATTGAAAATTATGAAAAGAGTTTAAGTAATTTATTGTTAGAAGTTTTAAAAGTCAATTTTAAACATTACGCATGTGGACGCATGAGACTAAAAAAAACTTGTGTGATTTTTAAAAAAATGTTTATTCTTAAATTTCGGTCTCATGTGTCCCATCGGTCGCAAATTATTTGTTGGGTTAGGTAATCCAAAATTACTTGTTTCTGGAACTCATTCAACACAGTCTTTAAGGGATAATAGCTCAATCACCTCCTCTTCCAAATTTATAAAAATTATTTTCTTATTCGGTCCACCACCCGTGAACGTGATTTCTTTTTTTTTCGCACTCAATTTTTTTTAAGTAGCTTTTATAATCTGTCCATACCTAAAAATTAAATAAAATGCATAATATTTAAACTTATGATTAATAAACTTAATTAAATTATAGTAATGAAAGTTTCACCTTTTTCCACTCTGAAACTTCTTTAAAAGATGGCCCAAAAGTATTTAATTCTTTTTTGAGATCAATCCAAAAATTTCTTGAATCAAATTTTGAATTCTTTGCAATATCTGGATTTTTTTTAAGGCCGAAATTAAACACTTATACTGCTCCTGATTTGTTGTTTTTTTTCTAATAATAATTTTTAAAATCTTAATTATTAAATAGTGAAAAATATATTTTTGATATTTACAAAGTTTTGTTTTCCATTTAATTTTTTTTTTTAAATTCAACCACCATCAATCCCTAGGAATATATGAACTGCACTATTTTTCTGTACTACTAAAATGTGTGAATCCGCAATAAAATTAGAAAATGAAAAAATGTTCATACAAATATATGATTCGCGGTCAATTGCGTTTTCAATGATATCTCAAAAAATTCATCGCTCCTCAATAATCCGCAACGTTTTCAAGGATAGTTATTTTTCATAAAAGTAAATATTTCCGCGCCGCAATCCAATTTGCGTTTTGAAGGATAGGCATGATAGTCTCGTTCTAAGCGTAAATATTTGAACTAATTTGATTCTAGAATACTTATATCTCATCGTTTTATTTATATAACGCTTACTGACAGAAAATCATTTCTGGTAATTGTTACCTAACGTTATAAACTGAGAACAATCACAGTTAATAATAATTATTAATGACATGAATGATCAACATTATAAAATTTTAATTGTTTAAAATCGTTTCCTTACTATAACTCATAATTAATTTTTTTTTAAAATTATTAATAAATTATAAACAATTTGATAAAATAAAAACAAAACAAAATTTATTTAAAAGTTATTATTATGAAACTAAAATAATATATTATTAATTTAATTATTTATATTATAATAAAAATATGTTTCAATGTTTTTATAGTACACATACATAGTTATTTATATAATATACAACATTTAATTGTTGTAAAAATTAAATTTTCCTTTTCTCTTTCTATCACATTATAAACATTTTCTCTTATTATTATTACATATTATTATTTTATTACTATTATTACTATTATTATTATTATATTTATATATCTATAAAATATATCTACACTTAACAATTTGTAATCCATTTAATTTATATGGTACCAAATTTAGTGGTATATTTATTTAAAATTTTATTAAACCTTCCTTTTTTACATATACTAGTATAAACTCATTCACTTAATTTAACTAGGTGTCTCTGTTGGATTACATACAATGTACGTAAATACTTATTATTACTCAGGGTGTACAATGATATTTAGTTCGAAATACATAATATGATATAAAAAGCCAAAATGAAGACTAACAATTAATATTATAAGACAATGTTGTGTCATCTTTATGTACTAATCAGCAGAATCCTCCAAACCATGGATATTTAATTACTTAGTTTTAGTTTAGTTTTTTTAATTTATTTATTTATTATACAATATTATTATGGTTAGCTATGTACTTTAGTACATTATCACAAGTAAATTAAATTTTTTTTTGCGGTTTTTAACTTTAAAATTTCAAGATTTTAATAACTGCATGTAATAACACCGTGATACATTGCCAATAATTTTAAGATATTCTAATATTTATTTTGTTTGTGTATCACCAATCACCATTAGTAATGAAAAACCGAAAATGCTCAAAAACATATTTTGGTTAAAAATGAGGAAAGTGCAAAAATAATCGAATTAAACGAGTTCGATGCAATGAATGTTATAAAAATTTGTGAAGTCAATCTGGAAATAGTTTACGTGTAAAATGTGTAGCCTTTCCGTACGTATTTTTTTTTATAAGGTAGAATTACCTCTCCGTGCTTAATTATGTACTGTACTGCAAGTTTATATGTACTACAATATCTACAATATTTCGAGTATTTAACAAATTACTGGCTTATCAACTCATTAAATGTGGAAAACTACTGATGTTGTCAGGAACTAAGCCTTTTTAAATAGAATAGTTTCTTTTTATTTAATTTGTTACCAGATTATATTATATACTCTCAATTATCTTTTGTCATTTGTTTTATTACAACTTCAAAGGGTACTAGACCCGGAACTGGAAAAGGGTACTGGAAAATTTATAACAAAATCAATACTCTGATGAAACGTTACACGTTCCAATTTATGTAACAAATGTAATAAATGCAGTAGATAATACCTACATCTAGAAAATATAACTTGAAGAGAAAGAGACCTAATAATTAAACAATTAATTCGAATTCTCAAAAAACAATATTGTCTCCTTATTCTCAATATGACTTACCAACACCCTGTACATAAATGGGACATTATAAATTTAAGTCAATAATTTCTCAATTATTTTAGTAAAAGATAATTTCTATCTAATTTTCAATTAATCACTAGAGATAAAATTGTATTGGGGAGAGAAAGAGAGAGAGAGAGAGAGAAAACATTACATTTGGTGATATAATATTTTTGTGGGTATATTTTGTAATTTTTCTTTTATTGATATAAAATATAAATGGCGGATATACTCACTTTACCATTATAATAATTACTTGATTAGTTTAAATGAATATTTACGATTAAAAACTAATTTTGCAATTTAAACTTCCATAAAACATTTAAGTTTTATAAATAATCATTTATTCAAAGTATACAAAGTAGTATAATATTATTATATACTGTAACACACAACCAAATGTAATTAATACGCACACACGTACATACAATCAATATACAATTAATCATATTATATTTATATAGTTTTTCCATATACATTTTCAATATTATTATTTGACCCAACCTTATTACATAATAATATGAAATACGATAAATTTGTTGTAACAAAATTTAAATTTATAACCTTTTGACCATAAATTATCTAATTTAGTAACAATTTTAGAAAATTGTTGATGGAAATGATGCATAAATTACAAACATGTAGCTATTTCAGTTGCTATTATTTTAAATACACCTAGCTACTATGTATACGTGTACATAGATGTATAAAATATCTCTTTCTTTATTGTAGTTACCTGTTGTCTAAATTATGTACATTGCATAAAATTATGTATAATTTGAACTGGTTTAAACAATTATAATTAATCGAAAATAAAAAAAGAAAATAGTAATAATTATTAAAAAAAATATTACCTTTTATCCTGATCAAAATATTCTAAATTTTGGCTACATTGTTGTAAATCAACCAGAAACAAAAATAAACGAGGTAACCATCAATTAAGAAATTTAGAATGTAAATTGTTTTAAGTTGTTTTAATTGTGATGTAAATGCATGATACTTAGCTTAAACAGACTCATTGGATGGAATGCATAAAATTGAACTTAATCTTAAAACTTAAGTAAAACCGTTCAAGTTTGTAAAGAACTTACTTGAACTTGATCCTGTAGGTATGCAAAAAAATTAGTTAAAAAGCAAATTACTGTCTCACCACTTAAACTAACAAAAATAACTTTTTAGATATAGCATTACTAATTTCAGAGACTTCAGAAACTTCTCTTGACCGGGGAGAGTATTTTGAAGGACTGCTGGACTTTAACTGACTAAGATCAATATTATTAACTTTAGTCAAGTCGTCTTCTTCGTTTTAATGGCTTAACAAAGTTTTGATTGACAATTAGGTTAGAAACTTCGGCATTGACATGTTATATCAGATGAGTTTTATGTCGTGTAGCGCATATCATTATTCAGACTTTTATAAATGAGAATTTTAAATCTCGTTAAATACCAACATTGTGGCAGTACCATTGAAAATTGTCTATGTTGTACAGTACCTTCTTTTGGAAAATTTGGATTGTTTAAATATGGAATTTTTTCGTCGTATTTGAAAAACGTATTCCCACACTGGCTTTAATATATGATTTATACATCAAAACTTTATTGTAGGTTAAGATCGTAGAATTCTGCCTAATCATCCAATAACTTACATATATGTTTCAACTGGAGTACTTTTTTTCTTTATTTTAATATTCATTTCAGCTTGGCATATAAAGTAAGGCCAAGATATTCGGCGGTATGCCCGTATTGAATCACCACAACAATGAGGAAGAAATTTGGGGATAAATTATTATTTTTTTATAAATGAACTGGATGTAACTTCATTAATACATTTTTTGCACTAGTTGAAAATTCTGTCATTAGTCGTTTGCTACCTTCTTCTTCAGTAAAACCAACTGCAATCAGTGCTGTGGCGTTTATAAAGGTTGTTATTTATATTTTCTACTGCGGATATTATAATACAAAAAAAAAAAAAAAACTAAATTAGTTTGTATATACCAGATTTGGCTAGACCTTTCTTGATGGACCCAATCTGAAAATTAGAATGCAAGAACGACTAGAAATTAAAGTAAATTTTTCGAAATATTTATAATTTATTCAGTTCTTAATCATAAATATTAAATGATAATTTTTAATGTGAATTTAATATTTGTCCTTAGATGTTGACGCATGACATTGCATGTGGTCAGCAAGGTGATCAAACGATGACACCTAACAGGTCACTTCTAAGTGTAGACACATTTCTAAATGTTCATCTGTAATGTGTTGCGGTATTTCGATTTTATTATTTTCATATGAGAAAATGCCGATTCACGTAGATAGGTGCAAAGCAATACCTCTTAAACATGAATATATATTTTCATGTAGCAAAACGACCAATAACTATTTTCAGAAGATCTTTATAAAAATATCAGAATTAAGGGCTATAATTTAATTTTCTATTTTTAAAGAATCAATATCATTAGTGTAGTCTTGTATAATAATGTGATACATAAGCATTAGGTACCGAATTATTATTATTTTATATTTTGATGATAAAACATCTTCTGGGTACCGTTAGAATTTTTATTTTTTTCATTTACCTACTGAGGACGATGAACGTTCAGGTACACAAACATTTTATTTCATTTCTATAACAAAATTATCATTAGGTATCGAACTATTAAAACTATTAAAAATACCCACATCTTGAATTTCCTCTAATGATTTAAAAATTTTATAAAATTGGTGGTAAACTGGGGGTAAGAAGTCAAAAAATAAAAAAAAAACTTTCACGGTCGACCACGGTTTGAGCGACCCTGGTATATATCAACTACCAAACTATCCTAAAAGTCTGGCAAATATTATTGAGATATCGAAATATTGAATATTTTACTCTCTAAATAAATGCTCCAAGTTTAAGCTCAAGTTCGAATGTTTTTTATGCAAAAAAGTTAGATTTGAGTTCAAACTTAGTTTTATGCATTCAACCTAATGTAGAACTATCACTACTCCAACCTCCTTTTTTTATGAATTAGAAAATTTTTAACCACTAATTTTATTCATCTTTCTGTAAACATATTCATCCGATATCTGAACTATAGATAGCTTTATTTACTGGGTGTAGATAGAAATTTTATTTACGTCAAATCAATTTAAAGGTTTTTAGTACTCTAGAATACACTTTAAAAATAAATAAATTTGTAAACAAATTAATTTGTACAAATATAAAGATGCGATTATGATACCCTCTAGACAAGTGTGAATGGAATGGTATGATTATCAAATTAATATGAAATCAATCCTAACCGACACTTTTAAAATCATTGTACATGGTGAATAAAATTTATAATAAGAGTCACCTTAATTTTTGTTTCAGAATCCGTTTCAGGTATTAAAATATTTAAAAATTATTTATATATAATAACAATAATATAGTATCCTAAATATATTTTATATTATAATATGTGTGTGTCTGTAATTTTACCAATTATTTTAATAAATTTAGAAATAATTATTATAATAATAATATAACAGGATTGACAAAAAATTAAATTTTTCATTATATAATTATTTTTTATTATTATTATTATTATTTTTGTGGTAAAATTTTCAGTTCACCAGATTTATAAATCGATTTAATTTAATTACTGAAATTTACACTTAACATACGTTTAATATAAGTTATTAATTTTAATATCCGATTTTAGAGGCTACAATGAATTTTTAATTTGTATTTGGTTTCAAATAAAAAATGTTTTTTTTTATTTTTTCTATTTTTTTTTTTGTTTTAATATTTTAATTTTATGATTTTGTAGAATTTTGCGAAAGTAAAAAAGAGAGTTTTATTGAATAAATATGGACAATAACACCAACAAGATTATTATAATTTTTATTTTGAAATTATTACAAATTTCAGATATGCATTATAGAAATTTGGATAACGCGTTCATTTAAAAATAAATCTTAAGTTTATTTTCATATAAAACTCTATTTTTATGGATTATAAAACTTTTAACACGTATCTATTTCTCCATAAATTATTATTAGTACTTAAATATGATTTTGTCCTTACAAGATTATATTTTTTCGAATTACAATAATTTTAAACGTTTATATTTTCGTAAATGTTGATATTAGCGCTTACGATTGAAATTAAAAAAAAATATAATTTTGAATGAAGAAACCATTACAACAATATTTAGCGAGCTATAGATGTCTAATGCTTTGGAAATAAACTAGTGTGTACGAATTACCTTTTACATTGTATTTAATAAATTTAACAAGTCTTGTATAAAATCGAAAATAGTATCGGGGCATTAACAGTAGGTACGTAACATTAACAGTAAGTATTTTAGAGAATAGATTCCCACAAGTAATAAGACTAAATTTGAGAGTAAAAGTAGAACAAATACAAAAATAATCACAATAATATAACAAAAAATCATAGTGAAATCTACACAAGTTGTTTGAAGGTACAACTGTACCTTTCCAGCTGAAGTAAGGGTTTTGAAATGCCAGTTGAATAAAGGTTTACAAAGATGTAAGTATTCAAGGTTTTTAAAAAGAAAATGTCTATGAAACAATCATATTTAGGATCAATACTGCCTGCCCACAAAATTGTTTTTGCATCTAATTTTGTGGATTACAATCTTATAGATTTTAATCAAGTTTTAGATTTATATTCCATGCATATTATCAAGTCCACATATATATTATGTAAATAATTCTTGAATAATTCTGTTAATAATCATTAAATCCTGCATTCGAGAGTTTAGCTTATCCACAATGTAGTTATTTAACTTGAGAACAATTCAAGTTATCTGTAGGTTGTATAATGTATAGTAATTCGAAATACCAATTATACTTTAATTGTTTAGAACATTATTATTAGTTTAAAGTAAATAATTTAAAATTTAATTTAATTTAATGATAATTATAAAAGTTCTATTTTTCAGTCACAGCCGCATACATACATATGAGAGAGAATGTCTAGACAATTTTTGTAAAGTTAAAGTGTATCTAACCATTAAAATAAAATCTTTGGTTTTATATACTGCTTTAGGTTAAATCATTTTCCATTAAAAGCTGAATAATTTTTAAATTTGTTACCAGTCAGTCAATTTTTTTTTTGTTATAAATGAAAGAAATCCATTATCTTTTATAATAATAACTGTAACGCCACTCAAACTTTCGAAAAAAAATTTTTCGGATCAAAGCTTACTTTGATCTAAAAGTTTTACGAAAACGAAATTAAATTTTATTATTTTCCTGACAAATAAAAAGGATTAGGATAATATTAGTATTATATAAAAACAATAACATTGCTTTGTATACTATATCAGGCTTCCATATTAAATTTTTTTCCAAACATTACATTTCGTATTATTTTCGTCTAAAATTATAATAACAATTGAACATTAAATTTTTTCCGATTTATTTTTTGTTCTTATATTTCTCATTTTATTTTTTGCTTGCTGTGTTGAAACAAATAAGTTTAATGTGTATTATATATTATGTTATGTTATGTTTGTTTTGTCAAATTAAACTTATTGAACACAGCAAGCCTTGGTGTGTGAGATATTTTGAATTCTATGAAAACTAAAATCAAAATAAAGAGATTTTTTTTTAGTCTTCTGATAGAAGTTGAAGTGAAAGTTTGGATGTAGAATAATTTTGCTTGTGGATTTTTTTAATTTGTAAAATTATGAAAAAAGCATTAAAATTTTTGAATGCAGCTCTAGATATAAAGAGTTTAAACACTCCGCTTCCTTATTGGTAAATTAAATTTAGTCCAAACTTTGCCAGAAGTAATATCTTTTGAAAAGAAAAATGTCAATTTGATTTACACATAAACTGAATATTATTTTTACTCAAATTTTTCAATCTACTGGCCTGTTAAACAATATATAAGGCAATGAATAAAATATACAAAAACACATTCAAAAAATATTATTATGTTTTTTCTAAAGACGATTTTCATTTATTAAAAAATTTTAAATGTCGGTATTAGCTATAGTTTCAAATACAGCAGTGTTTTAATTTATTTTATTGATTTATTTACGCTTAATACAAACATATTATACAATAGATAGAATTGTACAAAAGAAAACACCCAAAATATAATTTTAAACCTAATCTTATTCTAGATCTTTTGTTATGAAAATTGACAATTATACAATTTTATAATAAACTCTATAAAAACCAAAGAATGTTAGAAAATTATAAATTTGTATTGACTCTAAGATGTAATGTAAGTTCAGCTTTTTTAAACTAGGCTATGTTTAAATGTAAGATCAATGGCCATGTTAACATAAACATTCTATGAACAGGTTCATTATTCATCATAATTGCGACGATTAAATACCGGACGAAAAATATTTTTCGATCTAAAACGATTTATGTTTGTTAATATGTAAGTGAATCACATCTCTAAGAATATTATATATAAAACTTTAATAATAAATATGATATCAGCAACCTCCCTTCTGGATTCTGATGATTTAAAATTAAATAACTCTAACCGGTTCCTATAAGGTGGCAAAATAATTGGATTTGACCAGTCAAAATTGTGCAGGGCGAATTTCAGAAAAATGGGAATTTTTTGTAGCTTAGTTCTTTTGATATGACTAAGGTAATAAGGTGACATGTGACTAGCATGTTTAAGCTTTGGGCAAACAAAAGTCAGAAAAAGTGATTTAAGAACGTATGGATCGTTGAATTCATTAGAAAATATTTTGATGAAACGTAACAATGAATTTAAACTTATTAATTATGATCAATGTAAAAAAAAAGAGTCTAAGTTTTGTTTGAGACGGCATCATGTGCCGCTTGCTAATATAATTTATTTTTTGTTAAATTTACATGTCATCTGGAAGTTATATCATTAATGGAAGAAATAAAGAGAACAGGATCTAAATGGCTACCTTGATGGAGACCAGAGTTTCCTTTAAAAGGTTAAGAAATAGCAGATCTAGATAATATATTATAGTTTTTAAATTAAGTAGGAATTAATTCATAATTGATCAAAGAAAGAGGCTATCTTGTTTTTGTTTCATTTCAGAATAATTATGGAATGAGGAAAAAGATCAAAGGCCGGTAATATATATATAAATTGGTGTCTATATAACATTATACCTGGAGTCCAGGTTCCATACATTCTATGAAATTGGAATAGTATTCTATTAAAACGGTTACTGTGCTGAACCAAAAATAAAGAAAAAAATTATAATAAATCAAAATACTAAACCCATACTTTTTGTGGACAGAGCGGACTTAATATAGATGTATGAGGATCTTCCGGTGTGTGATACTGTGCTGATAAAACCATGCTGGTTAGGAGATAGTAAAGTTGAGCAATGATCATGAATAGAGTCAAATAGTATTAATTCAAATATTTTAAGAAATATCATTAATTACGGTCAAAAATAGAAATAGGAAGTTATGAAAAAATATATTTTAAAAATTGTAAGGAAATATTAAAGTTTAACAATTCGTCGGCCGCAGTCCTATATTTCCAACAGACCATTTTTTCCGAATTGAATATTCTATACTATATTCGACTATGCTCTATTCGAATTTACAGTAAAAATAAACGTATCTCTTATAATTTCCAGAACATTTTTGTCTGTTTTATCCAAACAACCTATATTTTACTGTTTCTTATCAAGTTGTGCCTATTTATTCAAACTACAGTTTTTGTACTGATAAGCCACAAAAATTTTAAAAGTGTGCATATGATTGCGTATTCCTAAATATCAAACAGACCAATTTTATTCCTAAGTGTTCAAACACACATGAAGCTTTACACTACACTAATATATTACTATATTTCAAAAATATGATTTTGATATTTCAAATTATTAAAGTTATATAACAATTTATGTTAGATGTTAAAAAATTGCTCAAATTTTTATAAAATCCATATTTTGTTTAATTATACTGCTAAAATATTCCAGTCAAAATTTCCATCAAACTTAAAATATCGATTTTCTCCACATTTTTCTTTTGGTAGATTAGATAAATAGGAATGCAGCCGACGAAATGTCCGCAGAGTTCCAGATCCACAGGGATTTAAAAATTCCGAAGGTCAACAAAGAAATCTTCATATGTAGGAGAAACTATCTACGAAAATTGGAAGATCATCCAAACCCACTCAACAACCAACAACAAGACTTAGAAACATCCACCTATAAGACTTAGACACGTGACCCAAGGAAATCCAATCAATCTAAAAATTTATTAATTTTATTATTTTTAAATTTTTTTTTTATTATTTATTAAATTTTTAAATATTTTTTTTTTATTTTGTAGTCATGACTGTTATAAATAAACTTACTTTGCGAAATGGAAAAATCAATAGCAGGGATATATACTAAGTCTTTTACGGTTAAGATTTAATTAATTATTATGAGTTTTACGATTAGAAAGTTTCAATAAAAACTATTTAGAGGTATAATGAAATTTTAACCCTGCTTAAAGTAGTCAGACTGTAAAAGAAACGCCATCTCAAATGCGGGAATTATATTCCATCTGAGGTCCAGAAAATAAAGCAAAATAGTAACCAAGGTTTTCTGAAATTGCAATTCTTATACAACAGTAGCTAGTTGTAAAAAATTATCCCTATTTTCGAATAATTAATCTTAAGCAAAACTAGAATGATAACCTGAAAAAACTACGTTTTGTTGATTCTTGACGTTTTGAAAATTGTTGTAAACTCTTATGAAATAACAGTTAAATTTAAAAATCGAATTCGCAAAAACAAAACGGAGAAATTTATTTTTAAGTTTATTAATTTGCAATATTTCCCAATGATACATAACGACTAGACTGCGCATAAGCCACATCAGGCTAACACAGAGTTACCTCCTTGATTGCCAACAAACAAACAAAGCGAAATGTAGCTGTTGCATCATCCATCCATTATAACACACCATATTCTTGAGACTTGATCCTTGTACAACAATGTAAGAATCGAACTTGGTATCACAGGGTTGAAAAATCTTAAACTAGAAAAAAATGAGGCTACCAGGAGGAGTCATTTCATTCATGCGCAGAATTAAAAAGAAAATGAATAATAGAAACAGAAAATGAATTATTTATATTTGTTATACTAGTTTAAGTAAAATAAATATGAATTAATTAGTTTTGATTAAAACAAAAACATAAATGAAATGTAAATTAACTTTGGGTCCAACAAAAGTCAGGAGGCTGATGGGCGATTCGCACATTATAAAACTTTATAAATTACATTAAGTTTTCCAATTATTGAATTATTTGAAAATTTAAAATAAATATTTTAAAACTATTTTAAAGTTATAAAAAAAGAGAATTTAATTTAATTTGAATTTTACACCCAATGTAATTTAAGAAAAAAACGACAAAACTGACTTTCTTTTATAATCATTAACGATAATTGCAAACAAAAAAAAAAAAAAAACAAAAACATTAAAGTTAGCCTATTATGATTATAGTTGTCATTCACAAACTATATACAATTAAAATGAAAATAATAGCAATGATCTAAACAATAATGAATGTAATAAGAAGGTATAAGGTATAGAATAATAATAATAAAAATATTTTTTTTATACAACATAAAATCTATTTTGATTTCAAATTGCATAGAAAATTCTGAAAAATCGTACTCGTAAAGCAAGAAAACAAAAAAGTCGAAAATAACGATCGTCATTGCAAAAATTCAACATTTTCCTTTGACTGCTTTATCTTAAACGCAAATATTATTCAATAGGTGGGTACTACAAACCCAACAACAATTTATAGAATTAGGTATAGTTAAAATAATCAGTGGTAAAAACATTTTTCTACTTTTTTATACCAAATGAAAAGGGTAAAGGTGGTATTAGTTGAACAGTAGAGACGTAGAGTGTTTCAATACAGACATTAAAATTTTAAAAATGTAGATATGAATGACTACAAATGAAAATGTAATAAATATTTAAATATTTTCAAGACTAATTATTGAACTAAACACTAATTATTCAATCAAAACAACAAAATAGATAAAGTCTTGCTCCGCTAGATCGAAAAAGATTCTGGTTTGCTACAAAAAACCTCTCTTTATGATTATAGAATTCTGTTCAAAAACCAAATGAAAAAAGCATAAAATCGAAAAAAAATAATTAAATTGATGATGATAATGAGGATGATAATGAGGATGATAAAAATTATTATAATAATATAAAACTTGATTATAACCAATATTTTGAGTTTTACTTTTAGGAAAAAGAGTAAATAAATTATTTGTGAAACCCACTTTAGTTTGAAAGTTTAAAACATAAGATTGTTGTTGCTGTAAATCTAACTGCTAACAGTAAATCCAAATTGAGATATGCTTCTCTAAAATTCTAATATACTTCACCATTTACTGTTTTTAGATTTTGGTCCTAGAACCAAGTGAATACTTTTTTTTGAGATACCATATCCAAAGCCCGGCACTCGTTACTAAACCCTGACCAGGGACGGAGTCATTAGTCTTTTCACTCTATGCAATAATTAGCAGTACTGAACATATAAGGTATTTTGTATTTATTTTACTGACGTGATTAAAACGGGTTAGTTCATAAATCAAAGAAGTCCATAAGGGCTTTTACCACAAAAAAAAAAACACAAAAAAAAAAAACACAAAAAACAAATCCACAAAAAATTTGTCGTTCCTTGTTATTTTTTTTACGCATTTCAATTTATTATGTACGGCCCTTTATGCGATTATGAATATTCTGAGTTAGAATTCATTTTAGAGTTGGATTCAAAATCAAACTTCTACGCCTGTTACAGAATATTTATACAAATTATTTTTATGCATAGCCGCTGTTAGATACGTCGGGGATACATCTTTTTACAGGATTAAATTGGGACAATTTTATGGATTTTGAATTTCTGGATTTTTGTTGTTAATTTTTTTTTTGTGGATTTGCTCACTAACCCATAAAAACTATTAATTACCACAGTTTTAACGTTCGGCTTTGCAGTGCATTCATAACTTTACAATTTGTTTTATAAGAAAAGTTAAATTAATTAAGTAAAAAGAGTTTAAGGTCTCATGACATTAAAGTTGAAATAATTGTAAATCGAAAAGAAAAAAGAATTGAAACACCTTGTAAATTAAAATAATAATTTGCAAAATGCTAGGTCACAAGAGTAATGCAATTTTTACGTAGAAAATTGCTTTTGATGTCATTAAAAAATAAAATGGATATTCTAATAGCTATAGCTATATAATAGCTACCAGCTATTATAGAAAAACTAAAAAGAAAAATTATTCTTGAACAGCAATGAAACGTCAGTTTGTTATAATACTCAGTACACTTGTAATTGTGTCTAGATTTGATACAACTTTTTCTTTTAATATTATTTTGTATTTCAAATTTTAATATTTTCTATTATTATAATATTGTGTACCTTATTCCAATCATACCTATACAAAAACCTATATACTTTAATTTGAAATAGCTTGTCCACTTGTACAACTTAAGTGCTTTTAATCCTTTAATAAAAGAATATAATATTGAATAAAATTGAAAACATCAGTAATAATGTCTTCTTTCTTGTTTGTTACTGTTTTTTTTTTTTTTTTCAAAATTATATCGTTATGGACATTTAGTTTCTGTTAAATATATTTATGTTTATGTGCTATATACTTGCATATATATATATGTATACATCAATTTGAAAATAATACAATATTGTATATAAGAAGAAAAATAGTATAATAAAATCTCAAAAATGATTCTGTATTTTTACACCGAGACAATTTAAAATGTTTTTTAATATCAATTTTTATTGTTTTATCTTTTTATTTTTCTCTTTACTTTGTTGTTTTTTGTTTATTTTAATATTAAAATTATAAAATTATATTGTAATCAAAATACCTGTTTTGCAATAGATTAACATATTTTATTATAGAAAATTATACTTTGTATTTTACTATGCAATTATTAAAGTATTTAATGTTCGGAAAATATTTATAATTTACCATAAAAATTTTGAATTTTTTATTTGAGAGTTTGGAATTTAGTCTTTGTGGGACCACAAAACCCATTTTGGTATATATTATTTAAATTTTTTTTTTTGTTTGCAAAAATATTATTGAACTTATTTTTAATTATTCTTATTAGATAATTTGAATAATCATTAAAATGTTAGTGACTACATTTCAGAAGGTCTTGGAATCGATTCTGAAAATATTTTTTTCACTACTATTTATTATTTTACTACCAAAGTTACCCGACGTTGTCCGGGTCGACCACAAAATGAATCGAATTTATTTCAATGAAGTTTGATTTATGAATCGAATTGAAAAAAATTGGTTTATCAAAAATATTCTAATATTTTTTTTCACTACGATAAAAAAATATCAACAATACTCCAACTTAAGCTATACTTATATTAAAATTATTTCTTTGTAAACAATATTTTAGTGATCTTTTCTGATGAAGTATAAGCAAATACGCTCCTTGCTGTTGAGGTATTCTTGAAATAAAGACATGTTCGTTTTTTCCACAATCAATTGGAATTTGTACTTAAATGAAATTAGGATGCCAAGTTCTTATACTTAATCTAGTACCGTAGTTTTGGGTTCTTCAAGTTTCGTAGAAGCACTATTGAAGCTACTACTTTTAATTCCAATTGATAAGGAACAACAACTTCATTTTCATCGATAACTGTATCTATCGATTTGTACACATGGACCCCCTGGAACACTCTGCAGTATTTTCTGATTAATAAAACGAATCGTCACATTTTTGTGGCTAATTTACATAGCCACTTCACATAGTCATGTAAAAATTTTATACTGATTCGTAAATTCGAAAATACTTTTTCAGGACAATACATGTTTTTTTATTTTTCATAGAATACCTATGAACAAATTTTCAAGTCTGTAACACAATTTTTTTTTTGAAACATTTCTGATAGAGTATGTAAGTGTAAATTTTCATGCCTGTAACACAATTGGTTTTTGAAATATTCCTGAGACGTACGTGCTGGGAGTTGTACGGTAACAACTCGAACCAGTCCAAATTTTTGAAATCGGTAACAGTCGAATTTATTTATTTGTGAAAGAGTATCTAAGTGTAAGTTTTTATGCCTGTAACACAATTGGTTTTTGAAATAGTCCTGAAACGTACGTGTTAGGAGTTGTACGACAGCAACCCGAACCAGTCCAAATTTTTGAAATCGGTAACAGTCGAATTTATTTATTTGTGAAAGAGTATCTAAGTGTAAGTTTTTATGCCTGTAACACAATTGGTTTTTGAAATATTCCTGAAACGTACGTGCTGGGAGTTGTACGGTAACAACTCGAACCAGTCCAAATTTTCGAAATCGGTAACAGTCGAATTTATTTATTTGTGAAAGTGTATCTAAGTGTAAGTTTTTATGCCTGTAACACAATTGGTTTTTGAAATATTCCTGAAACGTACGTGCTAGGAGTTGTACGACAGCAACCCGAACCAGTCCAAATTTTTGAAATCGGTAACAGTCGAATTTATTTATTTGTGAAAGAGTATCTAAGTGTAAGTTTTTATGCCTGTAACACAATTGGTTTTTGAAATATTCCTGAAACGTACGTGCTAGTAGTTGTACGGCAGCAACCCGAACCAGTACAAATTTTCGAAATCGGTAACAGTCGAATTTCTTTATTTGTGAAAGAGTATCTAAGTGTAAGTTTTTATGCCTGTAACACAATTGGTTTTTGAAATATTCCTGAAACGTACGTGCTAGGAGTTGTACGACAGCAACCCGAACCAGTCAAAATTTTTGAAATCGGTAACAGTCGAATTTCTGTATTTGTGAAAGAGTATCTAAGTGTAAGTTTTCATGCCTGTAACACAATTGGTTTTTGAAATAGTCCCGGGACATACGTGCTGGGAGTTGTACGGCAGCAACCCGAACCAGTTCAAATTTCCAAAATCGGTAACAGTCGAATTTCTTTATTTGTGAAAGAGAATCTAAATGTAAATTTTCATATCTGTCACACACATGGTTTTTAAAATATTCCTGAGTCTTGGTAAGAGTTGTACGGCAGCAACCCGAACCTGTCATCTGATGGCTTTGTAAATTACCGTGTTATTTGCATACCGCTACCATGAATAACTGTGCAAAATTTCAGAACTCTATCTTTAAAACTGTGGGCGTGTATAGCGAACAAACAAACAAACAAATAAACAAACAAACAAACAAACAAACAAACTTTCCCTTTTATAAGTATAGATTATTTTTCATTTCATATTTTTCGCTTAATAATAAAAAAAAATTTCATTAAATTTAAAAATTACATACTTAAGAGAAAAATATAGGAAGACTATTTATTTAATTTAAAAAATAGAATCCAGTTCGAGTCACCTTGTTATTTTTTTAAAAGTTAAATTTGCTTACAAATAAAATACTATTTTCTATTATGTGAAGGTCACATATATATGAATCACATATATTATATACTACATTGAAAAAAAAAATAAAATAATTTAAATTTATATTACAAAAACAAAATAGTTTTTTTAATAATAAACAATATTAGCAATTAGGTTAAAATTAGGTAAAAAATTTAAAAATTAAAGAGAGAGCAAAAAAACATCTTGATCTGAGCTTAGTAAATAATGCAGGCAAAGGGAAATTAAGAAGATAGGAGCAAAGTATATCTATATATAATTCTTCGCCGGTGTCAGCATGTACCGTTATAATTTGTTGTTTGAAAGAGAAATATTGTTTCTGTTTCATGCATACATTTTGTTTTTAACATAAATGAAGAAGTGAATTTATTTGCAATCAAACTGGAAGAAATTTTTTTCTTTCTTTCTTACACCTCATCAAGAATGCCTTTAATATAGGAGAAAAAAAATCAAACTTTACTCAAATTTATTTAAATGAAACAGAATATACTGTATATATACATTTTTTGTTATTTTCTTTTGTTGTTTTTCTTCTTAATACATCATAGTAGAAAAGAATATTCTTTAATAAGAAGATATGCACTGGGGAAGTCAAGATTCCATTTACAAAAAAACTCCATTAGTTCAAGAAGCAAAAAACTATTGTTTTTCTTATGTAATAAGTTGTGAGAAAGAAAGAGTGCATTATAAATGATTTAAAAAACCATTTAATTTTTGAAATTTAATTTTAAATAGCCCACGGGCCACAGGAGAAGAGATTTCTAATGTACATGTCCGTCTGAAATCAACGTATTAAATTTATTAGGGTATGAGAGTAAAGAAATTTTGAATGATTGATTTTTTACAGGTACCTACAATACAATTTTGGAAATCGACTAGAAAAATGGTAACCAATCATTAACAAATTATAAAATTTTATTCCAGTGCATTTTCTTATTTATGGATCCTTTACCTACTATCCTTTGATAGTAGATGCGTATGCGGCTTTATATTATATAATAATTTATGTACATCTTTCCTCTTTTTATTTCAATCTACTGAGAACTGTTTTTGTTTTATGGATACATTTCTTTAACCCAAACGAAAGAGAAAAGAAAAGATAACAACAAAAAAATCAAATTAATGTCGAATTAGCACGTAATTCTTTCTGTTTCCTCCCCTGTTAAAACAAAATGGATTAAAAATATTTAGAATAATAATTTCAAAGTTATTGAATACATTCCTATATACTTGAAAAATATATTTTAAAATAATTTTTTGACTACATTGATTAGCGTAAGTTATTACGTATTTTTTATGAAAAATAATCAAAAAAACTTTAATCAATTTATATAATCAACTACATAAGTGTTGACGCAATAGCATTTAGGGCAACTTTTACATATCAGATTTTATTTGATAAAAGTTACTTATTTATTTATTTAAGGTTTGTTTGGCTCAAATAAAAAACAATGATTTTAAATATATAGAAATTAAAAATTATAAACAAATAAAATAAAAAATAAAAAATACAACAAAATGAAAAAAAAAATTTATCTAAATAAATAAAAAATACATATAAGAAAAAGTTGAAAAAATCCTATAAATGTAGGTAGTTTAGTATCTACTAATTGTTATGATCAATACTATTATTTATAACAATCAATATAACAACAAAAATAATCAAACACAACAAACATTAAACAAAAAGTTTAACAAATGACAAGAGTCGATTTCGATTTAAAGGAAAAAATTAGTTTCCAGCATTTTTTGTTTCAAAAATGTTTGACGATAATAGGATAATATTCTATTTTTTTCATTAAGCAAAGTCGGATGTCAAAATTTGTGGAACAACGTTTACAGGACAGTCAAACTTTCAATAGTATAAACAAAATCTTGATGTCTAAACGGTACCTAATAGTGAGTACCTAATTTTTTAAATAAAAAACAAAAGCTATATTAGTTTACTTTAGTTTTAATATTTTAGTGTTTTTTATTCAAAAAAAAAATAAACAGTAGGTATAGATAGATAATAAATGTACCTATGTAATATATGAATATATCCTATATCTATCCTATATCTATATTTTGATATTGTAGTCTTTTGTATTTTAAAATAAAAAAATAAAAAACAGTAGTTTTTAATTTTTTGGTTTTCCTAATTTCTAAAAAAAATAAACAGTAAGAAGCCAGTTTCCCGTCCGAGCTGCCTTTGCAATGACCATCAACAAAGCGCAAGGTCAAACTCTCAATAAGGTTGGTATTTTACTTGATGCACCAGGTTTTTCACATGGACAACTATATGCCGGAATGTCACGCACTGGGAATAGAAATCATTTGAAAATTGTAACCGAAGAGAATAGAACTGTTAGAAATAAAGTTTTTAATGAAATATTAGTTGATTAAATATTTCAATCTATATCAATACAATTACATAGTCTGCCTGCTAATCTACTAATTAAACTAAAGTATTACATATTACTAAAATATTGTTGATAGTGGAATTTTTGATTTTGATAATTTATAATGTAGTACAACCTAGAATGCTCTAATTTTCATTTTTCACTATATATAATGGTAGCAAAAAGTTACGTAGTAACGGGTATTTAACTAGTATAAATAAATAAAGTATTATAATAGGAAATAAGAATTTTAACTAAGTACATCAAAAATGGATTCAACGCCAGAATATTCTAAACATAATAACCATGATTTTACTTTTTTACAAAAAATATTTAGTAATCTGAGTTTTCTTATGTTAAGCGGCAATTTATTAAACAAACGACATGAAAATATAAAATAAAAATTTCGCAAAGAAGTAGTTCTAAACTGTGGTACAAGGCACATTGTATTGTTGTTATTGTGTATATTAGTATTGGTCTAGGTTTCTAAAACTTAAATAACCGGATCTAATAAAAAAAGTTTTGAGAACTTTGTAACAATACCAGTGCCTTAGCGGAAGGATATTTAAATCGATAAATAGTGGAAGACTGCTTTCAAATCTATTTTTGTTACATAAAATACGAAGTATGTGTTTCTGAACAGTAAGTATAGGGTGTAATTTATTATATGTACTACTACCCTAGCAACTCAAACCGTATTGAATTTTGGATTGAAATAGGCCATAGCATATTGTTTTAATAGTTTGTAGAGAACCTAGTTTTTTCAATTCATAAATTACTCTCAGAGTAGACCTACAATAGTTTCCTCCATTTACACAGTGATCACTCCAGTAAAGTTGGGAGTCTAAGTTAATCCCTAAGTATTTAAAATTACAGAGTTCTTCAATATTAAAACATTTAGAACTATATTTGTCCAAAAAACAGAACGTTTTTTTATCATTGACAAACAAACAAGATTTATCAAAAATTTTAACAGCTTTGCACTCCGGAGAGTGATATATAAGGTTTACTTGATGCAGACTTTTCTTTTTAAGATTATAAAACATGATCTTTGTTTTGTCACGAATAATAAGCTCATGCTCGGTAAACCATTTCCTAAGCTCTAGTCTAGACCATAATTAAGATCAGAAATAAGATCCAAAAAACTATCAGTACCATAAGCAAAGCCAATATCATCGGCAAAAGCTGTAGGTTGCCCCTTAAAAGGAAGTTTGAGCAAAGAATTTATGTAATAGAAAGAATAAAAGAATAAGAGAGTAAAAGAATTTATGTAAGAATACTGATTGTATTTCCAATTTTAACAAATTGCACTTTATTATTAAGGTAAGACGAAAACCACTTTAATATACAACATCTGATACCTGAATTTTCTAATTTTTTTAGTAAAATTTTATGGTTAACCATATCGAATGCCTTCGTAATGTCTATAAATAGACCAGCATGAATAAGATTAAAAAAAAAACTTGTTGTGTATATTCCAAGCCATGCAAATAAACTATTCATTTCATTGTCTTAAGAATTAAAAAAATTAGTAAATATTAACCAAAATTTTTTTAAGGGTAGAAATAATTTCGATATTGCAAAGCAGCATACTTGTACTTTTTTTATTTTTTGGACAGTAACTTTTAAGTAGAAATATCTCTCTACGATACTGCAATTTTTACTACATAAAGTGTATAATGCTTTTCGAGGTACTTATTTATAAAATTTCTGACACATCCAATAAATAAATTCCGGAAAACTTCTATACTATTGTGTGCCCTTAATTTTAACTGCATATTCATGTAACTAAAGTAAATAAAATTAAATTCTATAATATTTTCAGGAATTAACCGGCCTCCTTAAATAGCGCAGTTTCATTTAATTTCAAATTGTTACCAAACTATTTTTTCAATTACTATTTTTATGTAAATTATTTGATTACAATGTCAAAGGGTACTAAACCGGGTCGAAAAAAAAATGTATACTTAAAGCATTTTTTGCCTTAATCATAGTACGAACCTGTGATTTTTCGCTTAAACGGTAGATCCTCTATAGAGAACCTACATGATCTGCTAGCCACCTAAGTAAGTAAGTAAACGGAGAAAAAGATTAAAATACATTATCCTGGGCTTTATATTCCCTAAAACATTACATTAGATATAGGCAGCCATCGATCCGAACACATAAATCAAATATCTTTGATTTGATATTTGTTTTGGTAATACATACTACTATAACTTTAAATGTTGGCTGTGAATAAGATACTAACTCATATGTCGGGCTTAAGATACTTATGGAAATGACGAATGAATTAGAAAATTCTTAGAAAAAAACTCATATGTAGGGTTTAGGATAAAGATAGAAATGATGAAGTAATCAGAAACGGATTTTTAAGTTTTGTATAAAAAAGTACTTCATAAAATTAAGAATTTGCAGAAAAAAATACTTCTTCCAATCTGAAAATCTCGATTTCGGTCAATTTTGGCGAATTTTGTTTAAAAACCCTTTTCCGCCCCTTCTTGGAAGTAAAATATTTCTTTATACTTCTACTTACTGCATATTACAAAAATAAAAAAAATATCTAATGTCTGTGTTATGGCCAAGTTGAGACAGGAAATAGCGGATCTTATTTTTGTCAGGATAATTTTCAGAAGAAGAGAAGGAAATATTGAAGTGTCTATTGATGGTGGATGATGAAAAGATCCATCTTATCTAGCATCAACTTGTTCTGTTTCCAAAGAAAGCAGATAAGTTGCTAAGCCGTTTTCAGAACGGAAGAAAATGTTGTTTTAGACTTGAGTTGACCATTTGATGGCAAAACCCATGTAAACCAATTATATTTCGATAATTATTTTACAGCTCATAAAATATTATGGTAAAACTGAAAAAAAAGAATGCTTACGGTACTGCCCAAGTTACAAAAAAGTACATCAGATTTGAAGACTGATAATAAATTATGTCCCAGAGAATATGACTGACGCAAAAGCGATTCTGGATTCATATTTCTAAAGTGAAAAGACAAAAGAGTATTCTAATTTTCATGATCCATCTAAACTAATGACACTTCTGAAACGAAAAATTGATGGAACTCAGAAAGAGGTTACGTGCCCGCCAATAATAGTGTATATAATAAGCACAGTATATGAATAGTATTGTTAAATTCGATCAACCAAAAAAACATATTTAAAAAAAATCATCGAAGGCGAACCAATTGGATGGGGTCAATGAGTAAAATTTCTTCTTACTTGAGCTAAAAACTAAAAGTTGCATTGATGATGTAATTTATTAAGTAAATTTTTTATCTGGGCGGTTGGTATGATTTTTTATACCACGTTCTTACAAAGGACCCTTCAGGGATATATGTGTATATATTTGTAAAAAAGGCTTAACATTCACATCACTTCAACCCTTGTCCCTGGAAGAGTTAAAAAATAGAAATGTAAGACCATTAGCAAGTGAGACATTAATTTATTAATTTGTAATAATAAATATAGTGATATAACTTATAAT
Organism: Argyra leucocephala; assembly: GCA_963942445.1. NCBI lineage: Eukaryota > Metazoa > Arthropoda > Insecta > Diptera > Dolichopodidae > Argyra > Argyra leucocephala. The sequence goes on from OZ012680.1 coordinate 59,774,054, forward strand.
TTAATTTTCAATTAGGGCTTCACAAGTCGGAGTTTTGTTTAAGGTTTATAACTCACATATTTGCTTTTTTAAAATTATATATGAGTCTTGAAACAATTCAAAATTATACAGAGAGTTTTCTTTTTAGTTTCAACACCATAATACTTAATGATGAATTCAGTAGTGTTGCGAGAACAAAACACACCTTTAATTAGAAATTACATGTTCGAGATAAATACAAATTATAAGATGATGCTTGTAATGAATATAATATTATAATTAACATATCATATATGTGACATTGACGGATGATTTTTTTTTTGTAATATTTATCTATACTAGAAGAGGTCATATTTATATAAAACTGTTACACTTTTGTTTAAAAATTGCCAATTTATTGTACAAATATTAGATATGTACTTCACGTATTGCAGTAATTGTACCACGTATACAGAATAGGTCTAAAAATATTGTTAGGCGATTTCTATGAAAAGACCAAGTAGTCATCAACCTCCAGGACATGACTATTAAAATGAAGAATGAAATGAAGCTCAAAATTCAAGCTGGGTCCGATTTGCTGACCCTACCAGCATACAAAAACAGAAAAAAAAAATAGTGATATAGAACCGCACGAACATTTATTTTTTTTAATGCCAAAACTTTGCTAATACTATACTATTTCTACGAGAATTACTTTTGAAGAACATCTTTAACAGGGTGTTCCAATTTTATTTTCCTTCGTTTCAAAATGTTTATACTCAATAGAAAATAAATAACATTATAGACATCTGGTTTGCTTCAAATGACGCACCATAAAGTGTTACAAAAATTCATACTGGGTACAGGGTACCATGAAGTTTGGTATCATTTAATAAACTCAGAGGGATCGTGATAATTTTGTACAACAATCAAACACTTTTATAAAAACAAAACTTAAATGTATAAAAATTGAATTTCGTTTAAATCTTTAAAAAATTTAAATTCAAATTACAAAATTTCTTGCAATGAAAAAATAACCTACAAGCTCTTACACCAATCCTAAAAATGTCCTTTTTATTGCAGGTTGTTGCTCAATTACAAAACAAAACAACACACTGTTAATTTACTGTGAATGGAAAGCAAATTGTAAAAAAAAAACAAAAAAAAAACATAGCCATACCTAACCTTCATATGTAGTTTTCATTTATTTTCATACCTGTCTAATTTAATGACAAAACTTTTCAGACTTTTCTAACTGTAATATAAGTAGATAGTCTAATACCAAAATCAAATGAATTAGAAATTATGAAACATTTAATTTTTATACCGATTACAAAATCTGTTAAAACATCTGCAAAATAAAAATGCTATAAAAAATTGTTTTTTTTTTCCTTCTTTTTATTATTAAATTTTCAATTAAACTAAATTATTTTGAAAAATATGAAAAACTTTTTCGAACTTAAATAATTGCAATAAAAGATATTATATAGAAAAATAATATATACTAACATTATATAATTTGGTATGTACATAAATATCTAAAATAGGTATTGAAAATTACGTGATTTGAAAAGTTTTCGTTTACTTTTGTCACATTTCATTTAATTCATAATGAAAATAAAATGTTTACTTTTGCAACTGAAGTAGATGGAGGACGGGGTTATAACCAACAGAAAAATAATTAATTTTTATTTTAAAGTCGTCCCATTTTAGTTTGAAAAAGTGGAAACAGATGTCAAACACTGTGTTGACGTTGTAGAATTGAAATAAAATTTTTAAATGATATTAATTTGTTTGTGAACTTCTCTTTAAATCAACGAACATTATTTTATTTAAGTTGATGAGGGAGTGAATTTTAGTGAATTAATTTAAATTTAAAAAATATTTGATTTAATTGGCTATAAAATTCGTTAAAGACTGTTAATATTTGTGTTTTATTGCAAAAGATTTTAATACCTTGTTTATCGTTCATATTGACAATAAAATTTATAAAGTTAGTAATAAAATTTTCTTTCTTAACATTAAAATTTAAAAAAATAATTGTAAATATAGAAAATAATTTGATGAAAAATTCAAATAGACTAAAATATTATTGATGAAATTTATTTTTCTTTAAAATTTATATAAATACTATTATTATATAATGTACTTGCTTATTTATTTTATCAACCGATGTATAAATAAATTTGCTGCACAATTATAGGTATTTTTCTCTTTCGTAGTGGGTCTTTGTGGTTATAACATTTAAAAATTATTTACATTTCATTGTTTAGCTTATAATTATTATTAACTTACAGTGGTAGGCAAAATTAATTACACACTCAATAAATTTTTACATTTTTTTTTTGTTTTTCTTTTCAGTATTTAATTCGTTTGTTTTACGTATTATTAATGAAAAATGAATCAGTAATTTTACCAGAATAAAATTATTTGAAACACTATTAAGAGCTGCTCTTCGTCGCTTTTAAATATTAAAATACAAATTCAAAAATAAAAATTAATTAAACGCTATCAAAAAATGCGCTTATTCACTTCAATAGATCAAAATGCAATAATGTGTAATTAATTATGCCGTATAAAACCAAATGTGTAATTACTTTTGCCGGGTGACATAGCAACCTGTTAGTACCTGAGTCATTTGAGATTTTTTTCAGCCGAAAATTTATATTTAAATTACGAACACTTTGTGAAATTGATTCCCAAAGTTTTTTTTTACACATTTGTAAATTCCGTCCTTAGAAAAGAAAAACAAAAAAAAAATGTAAAAATTTATTCAGAGTGTAATTAATTCTGCCTACCACTGTAGAAGATATATTAGCTCTATAATCAGATATAAATCGGCTTCATAGCTGGAGTACCAAAACTAATTTCCATTTAAACGTAAATAAATGTGCGCTAATTCCATTTAGCGAAAACTGTTGACAAATTTATGTTTATCTATTCTCTTAACCTTTATTCAGCTGGCAATTCAAAACAACTTGTGTGAATTTTACTATGATTTTTACTATTTTTGTTATATTATTGTGATTATTTTTGTATTTGTTCTACTTTTACTCTAAAATTTAGTTTTATTACTTGTGGGAATCTATTTTCTAATATAGTTTTTCGGAGATAAGGCTATTTTAGGAAAAAGAAGGTCTATTAAGCATTTCTGTTTGTGGCTAAGTATAAAGTTCGGACTTTAAACAGCAAAAGTGCATCTGATTCAAAAAATATTATATAAAAAAAAAACATTGTTCTAGAAAGATATTTGATCATACTATAAAGTTTTGTAACCAGATTGACAACTTTGAAATTTTATCTGCCGCTCAGGTAGCAAGGAATGTGAATTATATGGTTTGTCGTAAAAACACAAAACACTCAAAAAAAATTGTTTTTGTCATCAAAAAGCCTATTTTTAAAATTTTATTGTAAGTATTATTTGATTTCTTAAAACTTAAGCAAAAGTGTTCAAAACACATTGAATTACAAAAAAATGTCGATTTTTCCATTCATTTTTTTCATGGGAATTTTCTAAAAAAAAATACAAAAAATAAAAAAAAAAAATATTAAAAACAAGTAGTTTGATATGGTACAAAATATACATTTTTATATTATTTTATATTATATATGCAGCATTAGGTACCGAACTATTTTATATTTGGATGATAAGACATATTCCATGTACCCAGCTACTATTAGAAATCTTATTTTTGTCATGTACCTACTGATGATGACGTACGTTTCGGCCCAGAAAAATTTTACTTCATTTCTATAACAAAATTATCATTAGATACCGAACTATTCTTAATTTATATCTTAATGATAAGACATCTTCTGGGTACCCAAATACCGTTAGAATTTTTATATTTTTCATGTAGCTACTGACGATGGTATACGTTTTCGGTCCAGAAAAATTTTACTTCATTTTTATAACGAAACTATCATTAGGTACCGAACTATTCTTGTTTCATGTTTTGATGATGAACTGTCCTTTGGGTACCCAAGTACCAGTAATTTATTATATAATCTGTATGTAAATGAAAAATATAAAAAAAATTTGTTATAAGAAATTATTTCTGTGATATAAAAAATAATATTTTCTTATTTTAACACAAAAATTCATATAAAATGCATTATAGGTGCAGGCGTATCTTTCCAGCTGACCGCGTAGACAAAAAACAAATGGCTAGTTAACCAAACCCTCAATTAGTTTTTTTACTTCAAAAGATTTTAACGATCTTTATGTACTGAAATCTCTTTACATCTGCTTAGTTAGCCCTAATTTGGAATACGCCAGCCAGATATGGAATATTTTCTACAACATACCAATCAACAGAATTGCATCGGTTCAAAAAAAAATTCTACGATTTGTCCCACGGGTGAACTCATTAATAAAAGATAACATTTCTTTCACCCAACTACTGGTTCAGCTCACTTTTTGTTCTAATTCCAGATTAAGATTTAGTAATATGTTTAACGTACAGTTTCATAGAACTAATTATAGGAAGTATAAATCATTGAATAGAATGTTGTCTAATTTCCACAATAACATACTACTAACGAAACAGTCTTTAAAAAATATTTTATATTTGTGTCAACGAACGTGATACATCATGTATGATATCCCTTTGGCCTTATTTTTATACATTACATTATTATGTTATTGTAGCTCTATTTATATGAATTATTTTCTTTTTTATTTATTAATTTTAAACTCAACTGCTTAATATTATAATTTTTAACATATTATAATTTGTTTTTTTTTATTTATTTATTGTATTTTTGTTTTGTATTTTACTTGCTTTTTCTATTCTTTATTATTTTATTCTTTTTTATTTATTTATTTATTCAAAAAAATAATCTCAGAAGAGCTCATGTAAGCTTCTGTAGAGGGCCTGTAATATAGTTATGTAGTTCAAAATTATTTTCCATTACCGCTTTGTTTGGTAATTTTTAACACGAAGCTAAAATTAAATTAAAAAATGTAAAAAACAAAAAAAAGCAAATGAAAATGTTTAAAAGAAATTGATTAAGAACATATATGAGTTATAAATCAATAAGTTAATAACTTTCAAGATAAATATTTCTTAAATATTTTTTTAATTTTATATTGTTGAAATCTTTAACACTATATTATGGTAATCTCTTATAGGCTGTAGTTGCAGTATTAACTATTGGTTCTAATCCATTTAGATTATGACCAGCCATAAATCTTAGATGATTTGCATTTCTTGTGTTGTAATTGTGTACATCAATGTTGAACATTAGAGGCATGTTTGATTTGATGTTGTTTTCTTTAATATTATTAATGTGCAGCATCTGATTAATTTCTTTAAAATCTCTTATTTTTGAAATGTCATACTTTTTATGTATTAAATTTGCTTAGTTCTGGATAATATGTAAATCACTTAAGTTTCTTTTATATGTATTTCCCCAGACTCTAACACCATATGTTATTTTACTATGAAATGAACTGTAGAATATAGATTTATTTGAGTTACGAGGAGCACGTGAATCTAGCTTCCTAGATTTATTAACCCTCTCAATTGGATTATTGTTATATGACACCGTAATTGTTTGTTGTTTAGCTTTGATTAACATCAATTTAGTTTTATTTGTATTAATTGTGAGTTTGTGATGATAGCTACATCCATTTATAAACACAGTTTATATCTTCATTTGCCTTGGATTCGAGAATGTTATAGTTTAACTCTGAATATATTAGTACTAGATCATCTGCATAAAAATAAATTTGCCCATGCAATTTTAGTGAAGAGAAGCTACTTGTATAGCAAGAAAATAATGCTGTTCTAGTGAACTTCCTTGAATGACACCAAATTCAACATTATTTTGCTTATTTTTAAATAATCCACATTCAGAATACAGTTTTCGATTTTTAAAATAATTATGGAACTAATTATATTCATTGCCTTGAACACCATATTCAAACAGAATTTTTAGCAGAGTATTTTTGTCTGCGGAGTCAAAAGCTTTTATTAGGTCGAAGAAAATTAAACCAACCTATTGAACGGTCGACAAGTTATTTTTTTCTCTCTTCAAATTTATATTTCCTATTCTATATAAACCAAAATAAAACCTTTATAAATTGCCATATAAATGTTTGTATAGAATACGAAATATAAATTTGACAGGTCACGGCAGCAAAAATAAAAATTAAAATAATGTTATTGCTGCTGCTCGGGCGCTGCTGTCTTTCCGTTTCACGGCCTGCTGCCGTATCGTGTTTTGGTCGGTAACCACGTTTAGTATGTTCATTATCAGATGTTTTTACCGTTCAGAACATGATATGGTAGAGAGAGAGAAAAAGTACAGTCAACAGACATTTTTTTTTTTTGGTTGGCGTGGGTTTTATTTTTTTTTTAAATAAATCAGTAGGTAACTGCCTGAGACATGGAAAACCTGTCTTCAACAAAAAAAAAAACCTATAATATTATATAATAAAACAAAAACTTTAAATTAAATTAAAGTAATTAATATAAGGCTTTTAATATTTAAATTAATAATAATTAATTTGAAAACAAGAAAATATAAAATAATTTACAAAATAATTTTATGTGGAATTTATATTGTAATAGAGAGAGTATGTAATTAAAAAAAAAAAATAAAGAATAAGTAATTTAAATTATATGAGGTATTTTGGATTACTACTTATATTAAACACAAGAAAAAAGAAAAAAGAAGTTATTCTAGCTTAAAAAAGTTATGAAAAAAAAACAAAATTTAAAATTAATATTATTAACAAAATTAAAAAAAAAAAAAACCCATATATAACTACCTAAGTACCTATGTACATTTATAATATAGCTACTTATTTTTAATATTTGCCGCTTGAAAAAAATCACGAATATTAAAAGAACATCACAAAGCGTTTCCAAATTCCCATTAACAATATTCCAGCAAGATTCATTATATACTTTTGTGTTTTATCTTATAGTAGTTCTAGATGCTCAACATCCACCACTAGTTTTATTTTCTACTTTTTAGGAGGCTAGTTTGGTTTCGATAAAAGTATATTTTAAAAATTTTTATTTTTACATTATTATTTTATTTTTTACTTTTTAGTTTTAAGTAAGTAAAACCTATAGGTATTATAATTTCAGAAAGAGTATATAAGTGTAAACTCTTCTGTCTATAATACAATTGGTTTTTTACCATAAATACAATTGGTCGAATACCATAAGTTCAAATACGCTAGGATGATTGAAGATATGTCTACAATTTGAAACTTTAATCTTTGAATCCTTTTTGTGAACTAGGTTTTATTTTATTTTATTTATTCAATATGTGTGCAGATAAATCTGCAAGCCAACTTCAGGTGAGATAAACTGGTTTTACGCAGAACTTTTTCCAGAAATTTTGGAACAAAAAAAGATAAAGATTTATTGAATAAAAAAGAAATAGAAAAATATAAAAAATATGCCCATCCACCTTTTTAACCTCTGAATTTTGCTTCCAACCTAAATATTATTATAGTTGGTCTAATTTTATACATGGACACATACGACCATTTTTCTTTCTATTATAATTTCTGTCGCATTTGTATATCCTCACTTTCTATTCCAAAAACAAGATACTGAAAATATTTTACATCCTTAAAGTTAATTTTTCCAACTTTTTATCAAACCAATTATAAAACGTATCCATTATGCCATATGCGTCTATTCAATTTTATTCAATTTTAATGAACTACATAATATATAGCTGTCTCTGCTCCGTCTGAACATTCGCGTAAATTAATTTATTAGAAATGATATTAAAAAAATTTATTCAAAATAATTTTAAGTTCGTATAAAATTTTCACCAAATGTAACAACAATAAATTTCTGTAATTTTATTTATCTACATTACATATACATTATTATATATTATTTTTCTGACCATGATTAATTAGAATAGCTAATTTCATTAGCTTCACATCCTCAAGTATTGCATTTCATATTATTTAACAATAATATTTAACAGAAGTAATATTATATTGTTCAAAAGATGCACGTATTTCAGCAGCATACAATTCTAACTACCTACCAATATAATAATGTTACTTTAATTATAAGTTTTAAATGAAATTGTATACACTATAATAATAATAATAATAATAACAATGCTATCAACAGAAAATAAAATTATCAGGATGTGGTTGAAAGAACTCTATTTTAAATTAGAGATAAAATTAAAATAGAATAGTTAGGTATTAAATTATACACCTATCGTTTGGTGGAGGAACGTTTAACTAGTTATTAAAAAAAAAGAAACAAAAACAAAAAATTGTGTAAAATTACAAGTCATAAAATTATATTTGGGTATTTCTATGGAAAATGTGAAAAAGTTAGTAGTGATAACAAATAAATTAATTTGTAAATTTTAAAAATTTGTAATTGTGACAAGACGATTTCTTAATCCATAGATCTTTTTAAATTTTTAAAGGTTTTATTTTAATATTTTGTTAAATTTTATTTATGTATGAAATAAGTGTAAATGTTGGCAAAAAAAAAAAAATAATAACAATAAGAAATAACGTCAAATTATAAGACGTTAAATTCAGGTTTTTTACAATTTATTGTAGTCAGTTTAGCTAAAACTCAGCAAACAAATTACTAATAAAAAACATTTAAAGTGTTAACTACTGGAAGCATCAATCATTTGTCAACATAAATATACAACACCGTCTACATAAATAGTTATTTAAGTTGAGTACTTACATAAAGAGAGCGAGTGTTACCAATGAGAAATTTTTTTGTATATAAAATTGAAGCGTAACTAAGTTATTTCAAATAAAGGTAGGAATGTAGGATTAAATAAAACAGTGAATAGTTTTTTCAAAATTGTCAAAATGTGTATATGTATTAAATTTAAATATGTAGTAATGATGAAAATAAATAATTTTTTTTGGTACACTTTAAAAAAAAACAAAAATTTGCTACAAATAAATTTTTTAAATTGTCAAAATAAAAATATCAAAATTACAGAAGAGAAAATTCAAAACGTTGATGAACTGAATAACTGACAAAAAAATGGAATGATAACATTTACGCGCACATATTATGAACATGCAATTGCAATTGATGACATAATATAAACGATGAGAGCTAGCTTTTGCAACAGATTTTGTTGACTGCAATTGCAATTCAATGTGGACACATCCAATTGCCGCATGATCTATTATATCTATTTGCTCTATGATAAGTCTATTATTTCTTTTATGAAAGAGAGTTGGTTTAGATAAGTTAAGATATAATTTTGTGATAAAGTTTATTTAAATGATTCTACCGTGCGTGGACATGGGCCGTTCCTACTAGTCTTCTAAACCAACCTAAATTCTTTTAACCTTCATCCGTCCCTCGGGTCTATTTCGACCCAAAGGAAAATTTACCCTCAAATATCTCGTTATATATAATAGTTACAAATATATAACTCAACGACTTTATCAAATATGTTGTAAACAAATATTACACAATATTTGAATAAAAATTTGAATACCTTTTTGTAATAAGTAACACTAAAGTTCCTTGGGTCTTAAATGACCTATAGTAATTCCTAGTACTAGATATGCATTTATTTATAGCATTGTGGATGTAAAATATTTGTATACAAGAATCTAATTAGGGAAATCCCCGAATTGTAATTTTTCTTTTCAATTCGTCGTATAATCGTAGTAATCATAAAGTCAAATATACATATACTAGTGACCCCTGTTGAGTAATTATATTTCAAGTTGAAGTCAAATTTAAAGTTTTTAAAAAAACAATAATTTACGTACTGACATAGACTTCGCACGATAAAGCAGAAACCACTCGTGTTTAATAAAAAGTTTTATGGTTAGTAAGTTTTATTTAGGACACATAAATACACGTCCCTCATATACTGCTTCGTTTCCGATATATTCCCTATAGTAAGTGGCATTTAGTGGATAAAATTACTAAAAATAAAAATTTTGTCATTAAAGATGAAAAGGTGTCTACTGCACAGGACCTTAAATGCTTGGCAATTATAATTATAGATAGCTACTTTGACTCTATTATGTAAAGATGAAATTGCCCGTCATATGAATTTTTTTTGTTTTTGTTTTTTTTTATATTTTTGTTTGTTTTTGTTTTTTATTTTAATAAGAACTCACGAATAATGTATTTGGTGAATAATAAAACCATATGATTAAAAAATTTTCAACTGTGTGAGCATTATTGTTTTATATCCAACTATTATATTAGAAGTTCAATAAGGATAATTATATATACTCCAACTCTACTATATAAAAATAAATTTGCTCGTCATATGAACAATTCAACTGTTTTTTTTTGTTTTTGCTTTTTTATATTTTTTATTTGAGATGAATTTGTTTCTTTGTTTTTTTTTGGCATATGTACATAAATTCATTTGCAAGTACATAATATAAAATATAATAACTGATTTGTTTACTTTTGTTTATTATTTTCATAATATCTCACTTATGCATAATGTATTTGCTGAATAATAAAATCATATGAGTACAAAATGTTCAACTGTGTGCGCATTTTTGTTTTATATATAATCTTATATATTATATATATTAGAAGTTCATTAAGGAGTAGGAGAATCGAAATAAAATGAAAGGGTGTCTACTGCGCAGGACCTTAAATGCTTGTCAATTATAATTATAGATATTTTAGTTCTAACGAAAAACTGGTCAGTGTTGCTTGTGAAAGTTTTATGTACAACGTTTAGAGTTCAGTAAATCTTAGAGTATCGATATTATTTTTGAAAATTGTTTTACGAAAAATAATATAAAAAATATATATTTCTAAATATATATACATATTTTATAAATAAATATATATATATTTTACGAAAGGGTAAGTGCTTTTTTATAATTTTGGTTTTTGCTACAACAAATAAAAAATTTGTAAACGCAAGATGTTGCGGAACGAAGATGACATATGTGCTGCATTATTATCTGAAAACTATACCTGCTCATAAACTTCAGATCATGTGGAATTGATTGGTGTCCGTTTCGCCATTATATGCCGAATAAAACGGCAAAATACGGAATTTAATTTTGAATACTTTGCGATAGTATAAATACATATGCTTGGAATATTCAAGTGTATACAGGAAAGGCAGGTAACGCAGTAGCTGAGAAAAAGCAGCAAGGCTTACGTGTAGTACTTGCTTTATGTCAAAGAGAACTAAATGGCAGAAATGTTACACTTAATAATTTTTTCACATCGTATGAACGTGGACAAATGTTATTAAAACGCAAAATGACTATGACTGATGACCTGTGGTTTTAGAGGTGAAAAGTAAGCCTGTATTTTCGTCAATGTTTGTGTTTACCCGGTATACTACTATGGTGTCTTATATACCAAAAAAAACCAGTGTGTTATTCTTCAAAGCACTTTATACAAAACTATACAAATTACAAACGACACCGAAAAAAAACCAGAGATAATTTTAGACTATAATCGCACTCAAGGCGACGTAGACACAGAGTAGATAAAAATATAGCTAGTTATACTTGTAAAAAGAAAACAAACAGGTGGCCAGTTGTTATTTTCACCAACATATTAGACGTGTCAGTAAACAATGCATTTGCGCTTTTCATTAGCGTTTTTCCAGATTGGAAGAACAGAAAACATCATAGACGACGACTCTTTATCGAAATACTGGGGTAATCTTTAATCAAAGAAGATATGGTTAGAAGAGCTTGTTCCCACGATCTTTAAACTGTCAAAATTTGATAGCTAACCTTACAACAGCTAACGCAACAAACTGTTCACCAACGACATCTACAAATAAGCAAACTGAAAAGAAAAGAGGCCATTGCAATTTTTGCCAAAAATCTGACAACAAGCACACATCAAAGTGCACCATTTGTAATAAATTTATCTGTAACTCATAAGTCATACCAATACCGTGTGTCACCAGTGTATGAAAGGAGATATATTTATGTATCACAGCAAGTTTTTTTCTTCAATTTATGTACTTTAATCAGATTGAATTTAGGTGGAATATTTTGTTTTCTTTTATTTAAACTTATTAGCAATAAATTAACAAAAAAATATGAAATAAATTGCTTTTTAGTATAAAACCATAATGTAATTGTGGTCTTCAGCGTTTTTTAAAACATTTTTAAAATCATTGAATTACTATTGTAATTTCGATATTTTTTATAATGTACCACAAATTTCACACATTTTCTATAGAACTATTAATTTAACTATTAATGTTACAAGTAAAACGAAAAATAAATTACAAATCTACATAATTTACACCTCAAACCCAATATTGTTCTCCAAAAATAATTTTCTAAAATACCTAAGGTTATCCCTTATATATTATATAACTTATTTTGCTTTCACTGCACTCTACTTGCCAACAAAAATTAAAAAAAAAACGTTTAAACTTTTAAAGTAAACATAAACACTAAGGTACGGAACCAATTAATAGAATTTAAAATTACGCACAGGGTATTTGAATATCAGTGATAAAAGAAAATAAATAAGCAAACACACTTACTATAGAAATAAATAATTACAAAAAAAAAACTAAAGAAAAATAACTAAACACACACTAATTCTACTACAGGACTTAATAAGAAAACATTTTGTGTGTTGTTTAACTTCCATAGAAAGCTTTCTTTTTCTTTTTTCAACTTAACCTTATGCAAGCTATGGCTATAGAGGTAATGAGAAAAATTACCACTAGAAAAAAGTCCACATTAGAATGCTCAGAAGCAAATTTCTCATACAGAAAATTGTTTACAAGACAAAACGCCAGCATGGAAAATTGCCCACAAGTACAGGGCATAATAAGAAACTTTCCCATATACGGAAAATTGGTTGCACGACAAAATGACAAAATGAAAAATTTCCCACAAGTACAGGGCTTAATAAGAAAATTTTCCATACGTAAAATTGGCTACACGACAAAATGCCAACATGGAAAATTGCCCACAAGTACAGCGCTTCATAAGAAAATGTCCCATACGGAAAATTGGCTACACGACAAAATGCCAACATTGAAAATTGCCCACAAGTACAGGGCTTAATAAGAAAATTTTCCATACGTAAAATTGGTTACACGACAAAATGCTAACATGGAAAATTGCCTACGAGTACAGCGCTTAATAAGAAAATGTCCCATACGAAAAATTGGTCACTAAATTAAATGCAAATAAAATAATATTGGAAAAATAAAAACTTTTAAAATATACTTTTATCGAAACCAAACTAACCCCCTAAAAAGTAGAAAATAAAACTAGTGGTGGATGTTGAGCATCTAGAACTACTATATCATCTTTTTAGGGGGCTAGTTTGGTTTCGATAACACAATTGGTGTAGTAGTTCTGTCTATAACACAATTGGTTTTCGAAATATGCCTGAGACGTGCTACAAGTTGTTCAGCAGTAACCCGAACCTGTCCAAATTTTTGAAATCGGTAACAGTTGTATTTCTTTATTTTTAAAAAAGTATTTAAGTGTAAAATTTCATGCTTGTAATTCAATTGGTTTTCGAAATGTGCTGAGGCGTGCTAGGAGTTGTTTGGCAGCAACCCGAACCAGTTCAATTTTTTTTTTCTTTTTGCCTTTGATTTAAATATTAACAAAAAAATTCCAAACTACCTACCAAACATATATACATATATATAAACAGACACTGGCAAGTTAATATAAAACTATATAAAATGGAAGATTTCTCACGAAAAATATAAGGAACACAAATAAAACATAATTTACATTGACTACATGTAAGTGTGGGCAATTTTCTTTTATGAGATATTTCATGATCTGACGCTTTAGCATTTTTCGGCATAATAAATCGGCATTAAAGCATTTTCTGTTTGGGCAATTTTCCAGTGGGTATGTTTCACCTAACCGGTAATAGAATACTATTATAAAAATGATAAATACCTAATTAGAATTTTAAGGGAATTTATACTAACATCTTCTCTATAAAAGAAAATTCTCATAGTACCTAGCTACGTCACTTTACGATTAATTTTCAAAATGAAACTAAAGTTTCCCAGTTTCTAAGGGAGATCAGAAGAAAACAATAAATAGCTACATGGTTTAGTTTTTTTTTTTTTTTTTTTAATTTTGGAAAATATAATAAGAGAAAAGTTAAGTTTTTCTTCTTTCTGCAATTATTTTTACATTAAGAAAATTGTTATTTTTTATTTTGTTGTGACTAGGTAGATAGTTAAATGCTGTTGCTTGTTATTATTATCATTATTAGTGTTATTTTGTTTTGTTGTTTTTATATTAATAACCTACACCTTTCGCATTATTTTAACAGGAGAAGAAACTTAGATACATATTTTAAAGATCCTATCTATATAGCTAGGTATACCTAGTACATATTATACTTATATTATCTTACCTCCATCTTTAGATAAAAAACACAAATTATATACCACTATAAAGGTTCATAATTTTGATTTCTTGTGGTGTTATAGATAATAAATAATTTAAAATTTCATAATAATTAGTTTTTGAAAAATTACAAGAAAGATTGGTTTTGCAAATTTCAATTAGAAATATTTGATGTTTTTTGAGAATTTGGCGGTTATAATACTTTGGTTTTAATATTTTCACACTCAAATTCTCAAAACTACATACGTATTTTAGTCAAAATCAACCAAGTTCAGACTTTGTGATAAGCTCATGTTTTTTTCTTTGTACAAAAAATATTTTTGTACAAGTGGTGTCCTTGAAATAGTTCAATTTATTGCAATTTAGGCACTTTGAAAACATTTTTTTTAACCCATGTTCTCGCCGGTTACTAATACGATTATTGTGAATTTTTTACAGTTGGCTGATTTTATACACAAACTATTGCGAAATCTTAAATTTTATAGAGGTATACCTATACACCAGATTTGGAGTTCTGGCCAGTACTATCGACAATCAATAGACTATGGTGCAAAAATTTAAATCATAGAATATTGATATTATTAGAAGTTAATGTTTATTGTAATTTTATTTGATTTTTAATCTAGAAAATTATGATATTTTACAATATTGTATTTTTTATTTTACATAAATGTTCTGAAAACAATTTTCTTTTAATATTCTATATTCTATAAGAGTACCATAATAAGTTCATGACATCTAAAAATTGACTTAAAATGAAAATTCATCATTGATGCCCTCACTGAATATATTACTGCTTCTATCCCTCAATCAAATCTATGAGCTATGTCAAAGTAACACACCAAATTTTTTGTCAACTATTGCAAATATTTGATATATTTGAAATATTCACATTGCATGCTATTTATAGTATTAGTTGAGTTATCAATTTTTTTTTACAGATTTTCTTGGACTAGCATGATACACGTACCCGGATAACACATGCTTATAATCAAATGTGCGCGAGGATAAGTAATATTGTATTAAATTGTATATACACTACAATGTTGTAAAACATATAATCATGAAAAAATTGGAAAATATTGTTATATAAGAACAAGAAAAATTTAAAAATGTTTCAAGTAAGTTAAGATCTTATTTATAAAAAATAACTAGAGAGGTAAAAATTTGCTTAAAACACCAACATCTGGAATACCAATTAAAATTGAACCTAAAGAATGTCCTAAAGGAAAAATGTACCTATTAATTATGATGAAGATAATGGTAACTAGGGAATGCAATACCCAAACCGATAAATCGATTCAAAAATCACTGTCGGAATTACATACTTGTAAATTTTACTCCTTTTAGCGGTAATTCCGATAGTTTGTTCATAATGCTCGAACGCTTTTACAAGTTAAAAATATGAGTTAGAAAAAGACTCATCGATCTAAAACAGTATATTAAAAATACAGAGGATGAACTTTCTTTGGTATCAAATATTATCGCAACATTACAATCTATTAAATAGGCTGTGGACAAGATAACCTACCAGCTCAACTTTTTAAGGTATTGTAACGCTGTGATAGGAAACTATCAGTGCGGCTTCCGTCCTCAAACAACCACCGAGCAGGTGTTCGCATTTAGACAGATCCTGGACAAGGCCCTCGAATTTCAAATCGATACGCACCATCTTTTTATAGGTTTTAAATCTACCTATATGACAGCATACATCGATCAGTGCTTTACGAATCAATGATTAATGAAATCGAATGAAAACGATGATTGATGAAATCGGAATTTGATTTCCCAGTCAAGCTTATCAGTTTGTCAAAAATGACAATGGAAAACATCCGGTGTGCTGTAGTGATTGGGAGGCACATTTCTGATTCATTTCGAACGTGCTCCGGATTAACCTAGCAAACCGTTGCTACTTCGGTTTGTCCAAACAAAAGCTGCTATCCCAAAATACCAAGGCACAATTATACAAAACGCTCATCCTTCCGGTGCTGCTATATGGTTCTGAATCGTGGACATTACCAAAAGAAGGCGAGCATGCACTTGTAATCTTTGAGAGAAAAATTCTTCTTAGCATTTATGGTCCTGTGTCTGACGAAGGGGTTGGGAAAAGACGATACAATGCCGAACTATACCAGCTGTTTAACGACATGGATCTAGCCAAAAAGGTCAGAATAAGACGTCATCATTGGCTAAGCCATGCAGAGGGTATGGATGAAAATGCTCCGGCTAGGCAACCTTTCGAATGCAAGCCCCAAGAAACACGTCGTCGAGGGAGGTAGCACTTTCGTTGGAGAGATGAAGTATCGGCAGATATGAAAAAACTTTAAATCACCAACTGGAGAGAATCCGCTCGTGAACGAAGTGAGTGGGGGAAAATTTTGCGTCAGGCCCAGGACTTTTAAGGTCTGTAGCGCCCAACAAGAAAGTAAGCAGTAAATTGGCTGTAAAATTACTCTCTTGTGTAGAAAACTTATTTAGTATTGACGCGGTATTAAAATTTATGTTGGATGAGGACAAAACATTTGGTTAAGCAATAAATTTATACATTAAATAATAAATCGAATAACACAAAGAAAACCCAATTTCACCAATATTTTGTAATTTCTGTTTGACCAAAAAAAAATTTTGTCCAAATCAAACAACTATTTTGAACATTACAAATAAAGTTATAATTACAAAATAAATTCGGTACGAATTTAATAAGAAACTGGCTTAGCTAGTTGAAATATTTTTGTGGGAATTATTTTTTGTGGTAAAATTTACAGTTAATCATTATTTTTTAAGCTACTTGGCAGGGCATGATCAACCACTCAAATTGACTTAGTGACATGAGAAGAAAATATTTAAAATTAGACTACAACCTAAATAAAACTTAACTTTCAAAAATTTCCTATACATGCTGAGTCAAACTCTTCTCGTCTGCAAAATATAAAATCAACAGAAAATTACTATTAACATTAAAGCAGGCTATTAATAAAAGAAGACAATGTTACAAAAGGAAAACTATAACAGCAAAAAACTAATAATTCTTATAGTATCAACATAAATTGAAGACACGGAAGAGAGAAACGTAAATAAAAAAATTGTAGTCAAGAG
Source organism: Argyra leucocephala (assembly GCA_963942445.1). Classification (NCBI taxonomy): domain Eukaryota; kingdom Metazoa; phylum Arthropoda; class Insecta; order Diptera; family Dolichopodidae; genus Argyra; species Argyra leucocephala. The sequence goes on from OZ012680.1 coordinate 59,791,455, forward strand.
AAAAGATTTTCTCACATTTTATTATTATTTTATATAAAAAAAAAAAAAGACGAGAAATCCTTGAAGCAAAACACTAATTAGCACACTCCTTTACAATGCTTTACGTTAGTCGGATGTAAAAAATGTAAAGAACTTTATTTATGCAACAATAATAGAAAAAATCAAAAAAAAAAAAAAATATATTTTAAAAGTAATTATTATTTTTTACACCAGAGGTCGAAAATGCACTCGGCTCTTGCTCTTCTATTCAGTGAGAATAAAATAAAAATGAATCTATAAATACATAATAACAATATAGTTCACCGTTATTAAAGTTCACCAAAACAAAAAATAGGACTTCCATTTTCAAAGGAAAAAAAAAGAAGAAAAACAATAAAAAAATATGGAAGTTGGCAGTAGTTGGGGGCGACAGAAGCAGTAAAATTTCAAATTTATATTATTATTATTATTTTTTGAATGTCTATATTATAAAAAAAAAAAAAAAAACATTTTAAAAGGCTGCAGAAATATGAAAATAAAATAACTAAAGAGTAATCGTTGTAGTAAAAATTAGAATAGAACTTTATTATCAAGCACACACTTACACACTATCCTCACCTTTTACAATATTTTGAAGGTGAAATTTTTTTTATAAAGTACAATATTGAAATAAAAAATATTTTTTTTATATCTAGTTTTCGTGCTGAACAATAATTATATATCATTTAAATAATTTGAATAATGTTTTAAGCATTGAGGAACAAAAGCTCAGCCATAAAATTTAGAAGGTTCTAAGTACATATAAATTTTATTTTTAAAATAGCATTCAATATTCAGATGTCACAATATAAACTCTAATTAATTCTTCTAAATATCATTGTTTCAGGTCTGTCTAAAAATCCGAGAAGTAATAAATATAGTGGTGCTCTATTGAATCGATCTGGCTAGTGAAACGATTTTTCTGACATCGCGTTTAATAAAGCTGCATTACTATTTAAAGAGAAAACGATTAGCAGAGTATTTTACAGGGCCGAATTCAGTTTAAACTGAACAGGCAAAATTCAGATTGAAATGGAAAACATAGTTGAGGATTACTGAACCAATATTACATGATATTCGAATAGAAAATAATATTCATGCCAACACGCTCGATAAAGAGAACAAATATTACTTCTAACCAAAACATATACGTAGAAATTGTGAACTAAAGGTCAAACATAAATACTTCCATTCTGAAAATTCATGTTGAACCATTCAATAACTTTCTTCTCAAGCGTTATGTGAGTACTATAGGTTTAATTCAAATGATTGGTTGTTTATATAGAAAAAAAACGGGTTAACTCCACCTAAATCTATTTTGTACTATAATTGTTTTTTATATTTTACTTTTTTTTTATAAAATAAATTTATGTAATTATAAATTTTTTTAAATGTGAAATATTAAAATTTCTATTTCATTTTACTTTCAATAAAAAGAACAAGTTCGATTTATTAATTAATATTCAATACATAGACATTTTATGTGACCATTGTACCTATAAATAAGGTAGTCTAACACTATAAATACCTCACAGAAAAAAATAGATTAGTCTTTTCAACTAAAACAAATTAGTTTAGTTCACTTTAGGATAATTAACTAAAAAAATTTAACTTTTATCAATATTTTTTTAGATTTTTCGAATTTTTTTTTTAGTTAAATCGTCTAATTTAAAATAGTTGAATATAATATTTAGAAAATGTGAAAATTATCTATTTCATTTAAACTATTTCATTTAATATAATTTTTAGAAAAAGAAAAAATATATTTATTTCTTTCTGTTACTGCATCCAATTAGTTTTTTCTTAACATTTATAGTTACATTAGTTACACGTGTTTTGTTGATCGGTTTGGTATATGAATAAAATTGGCTTCAAATATATAAAAAAATTATAGTTACAAATGTTTTTTTTTGTTTTATTTAAAAAAAAATATATATATAATTTCTAGAAAAGAAAAGGTAATTAAATTTAAAAAATGAATATGAATATTTCATAATTTAATTTCATCAAAGAGTTAAAATCATGTGCTAGTTCTGTTACATCAAGAAAAAACATAAATCTAAGTTTAACTGTCTGTGTTCAATTAAATTTTGCATCTCAACTACTTAAGAAAGCTGATGCTGCTATACTAAACTTCAAACCGAATTTATAAATTTAATTAATATAAGTAAAACAAAAATATAAACTAATTGTTAATGAACCTTTTGATATATCGGCATTTGAAAATATAGAATGCGCTAAAAAAGGTTTTTATATATAATAGACAAATATTATTATGTTTGTGAATAATTCGAAATTTGTTTAAGGAAAAATTCAAATGTAAATTATCCACTAGAAAGTAATTAAAATTGAATATTTTTATGCGTAAATGTGTATATTATTAGTAGTGTGCAATCAAAAAAATTTGATATTTAACTGTAATAAATACATGTACTATTGAATAATTAAATAAAATAAATATTATAAATAAATCTTAATTAATTTCATTTAAATTTTTTAAATACAAGTATAATGGATGATGGTATTTATGGTGCTAAATTAGTATCATATATGGAAAAGGGCTCAGGGCCCACTTCACTGCAGCCGCAAATGAACTATTGTGGTTATGTGACTAGACTCACCTATTGTTTATGATATGTAGAAGTTTTAACCATTCAAAATTACCATTTTTGAATCGACATTCAGAATTTCCATTTTACTCCATTTTACTAAATAATTAGAGATTTAACTAATAACAGAGCCGTTGAAATTACCAAATATATTAGTAATTTTGAATTTTTTTACCTAAACTATTAGGTAAACAGCTGTTCAATTTACCTAATGCAATAGTTGTTTTTTATTTTTTTGTCAAAAACAAAAAAAAAAACAACCTAAAAAAGTAGATAAATTTCCAATTCTTTTAGCTAAACTTTTAAGATCAAACCAACTAATTTAAAATAGTAAAAGCAACTAATTAAAATAGTAGGCTGAAATTCAACCATTTTTTTTAGGTGAATTGTACTATTTCTTTAAGTGGAATAACTAATCTTTTTTTTCTGTGCTACTGATGAGTTCAAATAGTGGTATGATGAACGAAAAAATTTCCTAAAAACACTTTTTTTTTATTTAAAAAATTTGAGGATACTCTATCTATAGAACGCTCAACTTTCAGCGAGTACTCACTTATTAATAAAAATTTTATTCACACCAAAAATTGAGTATACCTTAAAATGTTAAAAATGCTGAGTAGAGTGTAGCGATAAGTTTATGTACAGAAAATGGCGCAAAACATTTTGTGTGAGTATGTAAAGGTACGTAAAAACCATAAGAACCCTATTCGAATTCACCAGAAATAGCTTCGATGTCAATTGAAAGGTCAGGAATAAACTAAATCTATTGATGGAAGTTATAATATATCTAACGGGCACACATTAATTTGGTCTTAAAGGACTTTTTCTGAAGATGAAATAATGAAAAAGCTAATTAAAAGCAAAACAATTAGAAGCCAAATAAATACAGAAACAAAACAGTTTTGTGAGCTACCACTGTTGATTACCCTAGAGTGATGAGTTGGGTATTAAGCTCATTAGGATTATTCAATTCAAATTGTGGAAAATGCAAATTCGTCGAAAAATTTTGTTATTCGCATTGAGTTCGTCCTCTGCATTGAAACATCACCATCTTACCATAATATGAACATTGAAGAAATAATTCCAAGCTATAACTGAAATATACGACGACGTGTTTTAATGCATCGAGTCATCATCTTTAGCTTATTTAATTTTTTTTTATTCTTATCATCTTATTACTCTAAAGCTGGAATATTTTCTTCTAAGATTTTGAAGGAACCATAATATCATATGAAATTTAAAATGAATGTTGCTAACTGTTATTAAATATCTAATTTTCCTGCCTATTTCATTTTCAATTTCAGACAATTTAAATTAATTTCAAACTTGTTTAGGGTTTGTCAACATTCATAAAATTTATTAATTTTTACGCTTCCTTCTCCTCTTCTTTCTTCGTCGTTTAAAATATTTTAATACATATTGGTAGTTTGCAAGTTATCAATTATGTTTACCAATTTTGTGTTATTTTAAAAATGTCAGTCAGTCGTAGCTGTCAAACTTTCAAAATAATTTCAATATAAAACTTTCAATATAATATGAGTAGCCCGAAAATTTTATTTTACGAATATTACGTGAAACCTCGTAAATCTTAACAGATGGTATTCACCAAAATGCTATAATGCGTCACGGCTATAATGCTAGTGTCTTTATAACCCAGATTCATAAATTATTATCAATAACTTTTTTTTAAGACTATAAATTTGTAAATTATTTTTTCTTACACTCTCGATCTAAATGAATTAATTATTTAAAATTATTCTACGGATGTCTTCACAATAGATCAAAAATAACTAAATCTTTTTGTTACACTTATTTGGAGGAAAATCAATGTAGGTGTAAGATAAAAATAATAATATGCAATCACAACACTATGTATTTCAAACCTTCCAGTATTGTTAGCAAGCTTTACTTTAAAAAATATACTTTTTGTTTTTCTTTCATTAGAATAGTTTTTCTACAACAAGAACAACACTACCAACAATCTGTTATAAATAGATTAGTTTTTTTTTTATCCTCTTTCAGTGTTATGAAATCTTACCTAAAATAACGTAAAAAAAAAAACAAAACTGAAAAGAAGAAGTTCCAAGTTAACCCTTTGATGGACAAGGGCGTCAACATGATATCTTAAAATTGTAAAACATATTTTGTAGTTATGCTCAAGATTTACTTAGCTGATGGGGTTGATTAATTATTATTTTATAGCCAGATTTGGTATTTGTAATATTTCCTATATTGTTAAGCAAAAAGTTAGAGAAAGTCAGGAAATCTCAGTAAATTGAGTAAATTAGAAATTTCCATATTGGAAACAAATAATCATAGCTTGCATTTTAAGCGAACTCAATTTCAGTTAATTCTTATGAGCCTAGGTAGTTGCAGCATTATTCATTTTCGTAATAGATTTGTGAATATTTGCAACTGGGCCATTGATAAAGAGTTTAGCGTCATCTGCATACAATCTCGAATGAGAGTCAGGCAAGCAATTGTGAAAATTAATTGCAAATTGACAAAAAGATTTTTTTTTTTAATTTTTGAAATTTTATAAAACAACTTTTTTGGATTTTTAACAACAAAAAACTAACATAACTATATTACAATAATGAAATAAAGAAAAAAAACAAAACTAATAATTTTTATTATAATAATCTTATATATTAATACGCTTAAACGTCTGTTAAACTTTTCACAAAGCTTTTACAACACAAAGCGTTTTTCAACTAGATTAAACAACTTTATTAGAACTATTACGAATTACGATAGTATGCAAAATTTAATTTAAAGACATAAACCACAAAACAATAAAACAATAAAACCAAATAAAACCAAAACCAAATTAAAATTAACCTAAAAACAATTCACCTATTGAGCAATTGCATTGATTATATGTGATTATATGAATTAATTTAAAAAAAAAAACAAAGTAGCAAAGACAAAAACCGAATTATCAGAATATAATTATTATGTCGAATTATAAAAATAGCTTTGTTAAAATATTACGATATTACAGCAAAGAAAATTACCGGTAAAAAAATAGAAAATATATTCATCCAGACCATGTTCACAAATTCCAATAATTGAAATTTATTTATTTTATTAAAAAATAATTCAAAAATATAAATTCAAATGCGCAGTAACATTGAGTAAATATTATATTGTACATGGAGATAATCATAAACCGAAATTTACGATCTGCTAAGAACAAGAAAAACAAAATATGTTATGACATTATTATCAAGTTCCAATTCAATACACGGCAAATTTAGTACACATAAAGTTTAAAAAAACTTTAAAAAGAAAAATCACAGTCTACCCTTACCTACATCAGAGCCCCTAGCAGGTAATAATATAACAATAAAAACTGAAGAACAAGAGAAAAAGCATAATTATCGGCTTTACTCCTGACTATAATAGTCATAAGGCGTCATATGATGTCATATGATACTTCGTTAAATGGCCTATATGATTCGATATGATTTAACAAAGTCATAACCAATCATAACCTTTACTATAATGGTCATACTTAATCATACCAAAACGTCAAAACCAAAATTTAAAAGAAGTGAAATCAAAATGTAAATTCTATAAATAAATGCTTTTGTTTTTTTATTTTGAGTTTTGAAATAGTTAGGACTATTATGATAATAAGAAAAAACACAAAAAACGTATCTATGACTATTTGAATGTGTTTTTAATGTGGGTGTGGTATGTATTTAGTTTAAATGCATTTAATTTCATATCTATACTGCCAGCGACATCTCTGTTCGCCACATTTTGTTGAAACGTACGTCTCAATTAATAGCATTTGTTAGTGAGCGTTTAGACATCAGATTTTGTTTCATGAAAGTTTTGTTTCACTTATTTTTATTACATTTACACATTTTATTGCAATTACATCAAATTTTATTTCGAAAGTTTCAATTACATATCTCAAAGATAAACAAATACAGTTGCAAAGTATACTATATTTCTTGTTGCAAAACCCACTTTCTAAACTTACAAAATACGAAGATACGAATATGCGTGACGAGTACTAATAATAAATACTTAAAAACAAATATAAATATTCAGTGTAATTTCAGAACATTTATGAAATATAAATATTTAAATAGTAAATCAATTATTCAAAGTATTTGTATTGATAAATAATAATAATATTTAATACATATTTTTTATACTTTTTAATGTATATCTTTCAATATATTGGCATAACACAATTAAAAGTTCATAAATACCTTTTCTCGCAAAGTTCACTTTTTCAACTTGCGAAATACAAAAATGCGTGTCGAGCACTATTATTTAAAAAAAAAAAAATAATGATATTCTATAAAAAAGTCGGATGTCAAACTTTAATGAACATCATTTATACGTTATAAACACAATTGAAAAACGTATAAACGCTGCCTTATATAAAAGTTGTCTTCAAATCTATTAGCGGTCAAAATTAATTTATAATAAGTAAATAAATACCTAAATTAAAAATTAAAAAAAAATAGTTATAGATAGATCAAACAATATTGTAAATTACTAGCTATTCCCGGCGTAACATTCGCCGGTCTGGCATTAGTATTATAAATGAAACAATTTATTTTATTTGTTTATTTTCGTTATTTTCTTTAAAAAAAATCATTGTTTTACAATTATAGTTTTAAGTTTTTCAATTTAACTTATTTATTATGCAATAAAAATAAAAGTAAAACATTGATTTTGTTTTAAGAATATAAAGAAAATAAACAAATAAAATAAATTGTTTCATTTATAATACTAATGCTAGACCGGCGAATGTTACGCCGGGATTAATTAGTAATAATTTTAAAACACTTGTATATTTAATTATTTTTTTCATTTTATTCTTTAATTATTTTTTTGATTAACTATTTAAACAAAAAAAAAACAATAAAAAAAATCATACGTGTAAGAAATAAAACGGGAAAAAATAACTTAAAACAAGAACACACAAATTCATACTAGAGATGCTTCGAATATTCGTATTCGTATTTGTATTCGTCAAAATGTATACGAATACCTACTCGAAGACTTTTTAAAAAAAAAAAAAAACTTACAAACAATGCGAACAAATCTGAAAACGAAAAAAAAATTTAGAAAAAAAATTATTCTACTCACAGTTTAAACAAGAAAATTATTCAAAAGTAAATGTGACGGAGAAATTTTGCTTTAAATATATCTGGGGCTGGGATGTAAAGAGTTGTAGTTGCATACAATAAATATAATTATTTAATATATCAGCAAATCTTTGGCATTATGCCGTTCTTTAATTTTGAAATAAAGATGTGTATAGCTTCGTTAAATTGCGATACAGAGATAATTTCATTTTCCAAAAATTTTTCAATTTTATTAAAGGTATATTTGTGTAATTTGACACATTCATTTAATAAGCTCCACTCATCGGTATTAAGCTCAGCATTTGATTTACTGCAAGCATGTACAAACACAAGAAATCTTTAATTTCAGTTGCAATCATTCTTTGCATCATATAAGGTGTTGTACCTGATTGTACATTCCTGAATGAATTTAAATACTGGTTGTTTTACTCGTTCTTTGATCCTTTTTAATTCCTGCTATGCGAGCATCTCCATCCTATCAATGATGGAGATGACTCGGAGATTTTTAATTTTTTTAATAAGATGATAATAGATTCACTTGCTTTCAAACCAGCTCTGATAACGAATTGAAAAAAAATTGACAATGCAATCAATATCCTTTAATTTCGATATATACATTACCTGTTTCATATTTGAAGCGTCATCTCCCCTCACAACGCAATGTACTTTACTCTTTGGAATATTCCAAGAATTTAGCATTTCGTTAAATTTATTTAAAACATAAGATCCAGTATGATGTTATTTTACTAATTGAACGTACAGTCATACCGTGACTTATTAAACTCAAGAGACACACACCTGTACCGTACAGAAATCTAAATTTAGTTAAAAAATATTTTCAACAACAAATTGCAATTTTCTTATCCTGCTTAAGAGCAAAAATTTCAATAGTAACAAATTTGATTGCTTTACTAAACATTATTGATAGCTAAAAAAAAAAATAAAAAAATAAATGAAATTAATAATATCTACTACACTATATATATCTTACAGTATATCTACTAGGCATGAAAGGGTTAAAATGAATATACAATATTATTCTATAAATATATAGAATTGTGTAAAATGAAGTAGAAAACCACTAATTAATATGAAAACTGTGAAACGAGATGCTAGAGAAATATATATTTTGTAATTGTATGTATGTACTGTTTTCGAGTGTTATGTATATTATATACAAATATAGGTATGTGTGAGTACCAATGCTGGTCTTTTAATATACTTTTATAAAATATTGTGGTTAGATCAACTCTACGCTAATTACTGTATAGATATAGAATTAATGAAGTGGTTTGTGTCCTTACTACCTATATTTTTTCCTTTTTTTTGTTTTTAGGTTATTTGTTATGGTGGTGTTGTTACTGTTATTATTAATAATATAATATCACCCCGTTGCCGCATTCACCGTACCTAACTAATAATAATAAAAAATTGAGGTCAATTAGTATTTTTACAGTTGTATTCATATACATAATAATTAATATAGATAAAGAAGTACTAATGTATATAAATAATAATATACTTTTAAGTAAATTTTCAAAGAAAACAGGTGCATATTTTTATGTAATAATATTTTTATAATATAAAGATTAGAGAATGATGTCAAAGAACTATGATGTTCTATTTAGAATATGAATAAACTTTATAAATAATTTTATTAATAGATTCAGGTAAGTACTTGTTTATAATAAATACAGGTGGTTCTGATAGGCTTTTGACCTTCTATTTAAAAAAAAATAAGTAAAATAAAATAGATAAAATAAAATTAAACCGAAGGATGTTGATGTTTGAAATATTAAAATAAATAAAATAGAGAAAGAAAGAAAACCTATTATTGATTATTTTTTGTTGTATCTTATAGATACTTATTTTTAAATATGTTTTTTTTTTTTTTTGTTCTTTAATTGATGATTTCTTAAGTATCTTGAGGTTATGTGGAAAAATTACTATTTCATGAATGAATCATGCATTTTCTTGAGGCCAATATTTAACCAAGACATTTATTTATAAATTAGTAATAATAAAATATTAATAATAAAATGTAATAATACCATGGTAATATAATTGTATGTGTATATATAATTGCTTTAAGAGCACTTTTATCTAAATAATTTTTTTTTATTCGAATTTTCGAATCTATGTCATGGTAAAATAGTGCAACCTTTATACATTTTATTTTGTATTGGAAAAAAAATATTTTTTCGTTTTGTTTTATTATTATTTCTTTGTGTATGTGGTTGGAGCTTTGAGAGTCTAAAGTGGTTATGTCATTAAATTTTTTCATTGTGAAAATTTAGTATCTAAGATACGATAGAATTTATCTGATGGGAAGTAAGCAAACTAAAAAGTCATATGAGTTTATTTTAGAAAAACAAAACTCAAGTGCAAAGTCAAGAATACTATAAGTAATCATGATTGTACATTATTAATCCTAAACCGAAGGGAATTTATCCGGGTTAATACTGGAATGGTAGTCCAAATATCTTTCAAATGTATGTCTTCTTTGTACAATCTCCCTAAAATATACCTAAGTTGTTGAAATTTTCTTAGCATATCGTCCAATTTAAGTATAACATTTTTGATACAATAATGAATGATATTTTTGCTTTCTGTAATTTTCTTGACACTATGTGGAGATTGAAACAGATTGAAGTTTTGCTATTTCACCACCAATCAAAGAAATAGTTAGACAATATTACCTTATAGATGTTTTCTATAGTATTATGCTTCTGGTGTTTAATCCTATAAGATGGACTTTCAGCAAATCTAATGAGTTTTTAAACGTGGCAAAGCCAGATTTAGCAACAATAGGAATTTTTTTTTCTGCATATCAATATTTTGTTTAAAAAAAATTGATAATATGACCTTGAAGATGTGATTGTATTCGTTAATTAGAAACATTTCGCTAATTCAAAGACACAAATCAGAGAAATTTTTTAATTTATGTATTTTGGGTAATTTCAATTTGTTTTGCTGACTTTACAAAATACTGTTAATAATTTGAAAAAGCTTCATATTTTATTGATTTATGATGTTTTACTATTGAGCTCTTGCATTAAATATATAGTTTTCATATAGGGGTTTAGCACTTGGATATGTTTTTCTATAAATGATTTTTTTTCGAAAATGGGCATAACATATTTTAGTAAATACTTTCAATTATTTTTTATTTCTTAATCGGTAATTTTTGCGGTAATTATTTGAAAAAGATTCAGATTTAAATCTTTGGGTTACTTGTACTGCTTTTTGCCTTAACCCTTTTAGTACATTTGTGTACAATTGTACATATGATTTGATGAAGACATGTAGACAGGAACATATGAATTTTTTAATTTAATTTTATCAACTATATCTTTTTGTCTTTCACTTTAAAGATAAATAAGCAGAATTTTGTATTTAGGTCCGTTGTAGCAATCAATTCAATTGTGGCTCTATTTGAAAAAAAAAGTATTTGTTGAAAAGTAGTTATAAAAAAGTTAACTTAAATAGTTAAAAATTAATATGGATAACAATCAGTAAGTGATTTTTTAATTATTAAAGATGTAGTTATTTAGCATAAATGATATTTGGCACAAATTATAGCTTTAGCTTTTGAAAAATTATTAGGAAAAATTGTTGTGTACATTGTATACTAAAAAAGTGAAGACTCGCAAAAAATTTTTAATTTGTGTAAATGTGTTTTATATATAAAAAATTGTTTTCAAAAATGAAGAAAAAAATTTGGAACGCAAAAGTTCTCTTTTCTCACTTTACTTCGATATTTTCTTTTCCACTTTTAATTTTTTTGAAATTTCCACCCAAGCGAAAATTTATTTCAGTTGGAACAATCTGGTGTTATAGTGTTAATAATTTTGGGAAACCACCATTTTACCATATAAGAACATGAAAAATAGAGGCTATTCATTTATATATTTGAGGCTATTTCTATTAATGAAAAAAAAACTGTAGTCAAAATGGATTGATGATAAATTTTTTTATCTGCATTCAATCACGTAGGCAAAAGTACAGAAGAAAAGGTTAAACGTTTTACCAAGATAACAAAAACATATGATGAAATAGATAGATCAAAAGTTGTAAAAGAATACAATCAGTCAATGGATGGAGTTAATAAATTTGTCCAATCACTTTCTAGATTTTATGATTACAGCTGCTTGGCTCGAATACCACGAAAAAATGCTAAAATCAAAGGTATTTGTTAAGCAAATAAAAGGCCTATTAGGTCAAGCTTAGATAAAGTTTTATTAATTACAATAGAGGCAAAAAGACAAGAAATATCTCTTTTAGATGGTTTCCCTGGGGAGGTTAAAAGAAGACTTATGTATGGAACATCGGCCGAAGAAGGAAATTAGGTATGATGACGCAGAAAATTGGTCGATGCAAAATAAAATAATTGAAATACCAGATAGATGTAAAAATCAAAATTGCAAATCAAAGTCTAGAACTCGTTGCTGCAAGTAGAATGTGCGTCTAAGCTTCACAGCAGATAAAAATTCCTTCATAGCTTTTCACTCAAAACATTAATATGTTTTATTTACCTTCATTTACCTTTTTTTATCAATATGTTTCTTTTTTTGTTTCTTTGATCACAAATCAGTTACATATTTGATTATTTAGCACTTATGTTACATACGATATAAAATTTAGAAGTTTTTCCACTCTTTTTTCATTTACAATTAGGTTAAAAACATCAAAAAGTGAATTTTTTAGTTAAAATCTCGTACAATATTTATGGAGTAATTATTACAATTTTTACAACCTTTTACTATATTTGTGTACAATTCTACACGTTCTCTCAGTGACGCCCGTATGGGGCCGACCTAGAAAATGTATTTTCTTGTTCCTAAGACTCTTCTAACACAGAAACAATCTCGAAAATATTTTTTTTTTCGTTATTTCAAAAGATCAACTGAAAGAGTGGAATTCACCCATGTTGAAAGTTTTACAAGCATTATTAGCGTAATATATTAGATCATTTAGAAGAATAATAATGAAAATCGGTTTTGAAATGATTCAGATATTTTTACTTTAAATTCTGAATAATACATACATTATACTTTTTTTTAATTTACACATTAAATATAATGATGATGATAAGTTAAGATATTTAGAAAAACAAAGTAAGTAATTATAATTGAGTGTCTCAGAACCATAGTGGCCTAACCCACATACAAAAAAAACATTTTTATTGTTTTAATCGGTAATGTCTCATAGAATCAATGATTTGAATTTTCAGTTTCAGAAATAGTTTTTTCCTTATTATTTATCACAAAATTTGCTTTGGCTTTTTACAATTTACAATTTTTATAAAAACCAAAGTGGCCTAACCCACATTGTTGGTTAGGCCACTTTGGTTTTAAAAAAATTGTGAAAAAAGTAAACTATGTTCGAATTTTAAAAATAATGAAAAAATTAATAGAAAATCGGAATGATAATAGCTTTTATACAGAATTTGATGATTTTTGATGGACCTGAATAACCTATAATTGACCTTCTAATTAAATTTTAATTGATTTCAAATTTAAATAAACGCAAAGTTTTAAACTTGTACAAGAGTCTTTATCAATGTGCATCAGTTTTTAACCTTTGTGTTATATTCAAACATATTTGTTTGAAAGTTTCAAAGTAAGTGTGTTTGTAGTTCCGAAAGTCGTTCATTTAAAACCCTCAATTCACCTGTCTATTAATATATATTATAAAAAATACATTACTTCAGAATTGAAAATAGAAAAACCTAAATTTTGTTACTTGAAATTTTACATGTATCGTATCTTATTAATATTTAGTGTACCCAGGTAACTATTCTTTTAACAGAAGTTTTTTTTATCGGTTAAACAAATAATATTTTTATCAAACAATTGAATTAACAATGATAATATATTTTTTTTTTTTTAAATTAACTATGGTAGAAGTAAATTAACTCAATAATCACTTCTTGAATGTTATTGTTATAATTAAATTTCTATAATTTCAATATTATTTAAAAATGCTAATGTATACTTAACTTTTAAAATAATATCGTTATTATAAATAGGTCTTAGTAAATGAGGGGAGATGGTCTTTTTGTCGAAAAAAAAAATGTTGAAAAAAAATGTTCGACATTTTTTTTAAAGTAGTATATTTTAGATCTAATTACACAAATCAACTTTTATCATTAACGAAATATGTACTTAAACAATATAAGAAATTCAATAATAATGTTTAGCGGGTATTTGGAACGGCACATCCCACTGTTATAAATGCTTTTTTGTGGAAATGTATATTTAATAAAAGTAATTAGAAGGAATTTAAGAGTAGGATTCAAAATAAACCAATCAACATATTACAGGGTATTCCGTATTTCCAGAAAAGGTATATATATAGTATATGTATATGCAAGATCCTCAATTAGGAGGGATTTTATTGTTGGTTGAAAAATCAGGGTTATTCGCCTTTTACAGAATATTTATATATTTGCGGAGTTATTTCACTACGAAAATAAATTGTTTTTTTTTCCAAGACAAAATTTTAAGTTTTTAAAGATTTCAATGTCCGAATTAATAATGGTTATGATCGTATTAAAGTAGACAAATACAATGAAAACAAACATTATTTTAAATCTACATACGAGTATATTTTTATTTCATAATTTTTTTTTCACAATTTCTTCATATTCAACATTTTTTTTCAACATTTTGTCATTCAACATTTTTAATTTGGCAAAAGGTTTTCAACAAATCGACCCACACCAGTAAATTTGATATACCAATTTCATTAATTTAGTAAGTCATCAATTATTTCTTAATTGTGTCTGATATTATTTCTCTGAGTAATTTTAAAGTTATTTTTCCTCCAGTTTAAAAGTGTAAATAATTTATTTTAAATTCAAGTTAAATTTGAAAGTGTAATTATCATTGTTAATTTTAGTGATAGAAAATGAATCCTACTTTTTCAACTTCTTCAGGTATTTATAAACAAAAAAGATTGTTTATTTGAAAGCGTTTATTATCGTTTTAATTTAAAATTTAGATATTTGCAAATTCAATAAATGCAAATTCTGAGTCTGATTATTTTCAATCTAGTCAGATTTCAGAAGTGTCGTTATTTGAATACCAGTATCAGCTAGACTCCAGCCAAGGTATAGCTTTTGTATGAAATTATAAAAATTGCGATTTGAATTATAACTATTGAAGATATTATTTTTACGGAGTCGGAAGAGGAATAAAAAATACAAGATTTGAATTTATCTATTATCTACATTATTATTTATTATTTGAACAATGAAATAAAAAAATTTACTAAAAAATATCTTGGCCTAAGCCACTAGTTTTTTTGATTTTCATCATTTATATGTAATGTCAAAGTGGCCTAACCCACAAAAATTGGTTGTTTTTTTAAAGCTAGAGCCCAATAACAATATGTCCACTAAAGTACTTAAAAAAATAAACCCAAACATTGTTTTTAAAGTCGGTACCTTAAAAATAGAGATTTTATAAGCATTTTAAAATTGTCTATTTTTTAAAATGCATTTTATTCAATAAAATGTTAATGTTGGTTTGGCCACTATGGTTCTGAGACATTCAATTTAACTTCATACAATTTATATGAAGTTTATCGGGTTATGTTTCGGGATCTGTGAACAAAATTTTTGTTCGGGTTAGGATCAATAGGAATTAAATTAGATCAAGTTTTTTTTAAATTATTAATTTTGAAAGTGTTCGTATTAAATTTTTAAAATAAAAACTAAGTATGTACCTGCCTTGACCTTATTTCACATAGATAACATTGAATTTGTTTTTTAACTACAATATTTATGTAACAATGTCACTTAATAAAAATGTAAATATATTTTTTATTTAAGAAAAAACACATAGTAAGTAATGAATACGATTTCTTAAAATGACAACAATATTATCCCTAATGCATTCAATTTGTTTCTGTTGAAATTGTATTTTTCTTAAATTTTATCTTAAATTTGTTAAAAAAAAAAAATAAATAAAAAATTGTGAAAAATATTTAAAAGCAGTCTAGACTTTTAAACATTCTCTTTGTTTTATTTATTTTTTTTTTTTTTTATACCTATACTCTTCATTATTGTTATTTTAGTAAATTAGTTAAGAAAGTTTCAATTCAACATTTCACGTACATACCTATTTTTTTTTGTCATTCTAATCGTTATAACTTTTATTTCAAAATTTGGTTGTACTAAACAAGTAAATACCAAATATGAGTTAAAAATAAATAAGGAGTGGAAGAAATTCTTAAAAAGTAACTCAAAACATTTCATTACATTCCAGTTATTATTTGTATCTTATATTATAATGTATATGATAGGACGTGTATATAGCTTTTCTTAAAAATATGACAATATGATCTGACAAGGTGAATTTACTTCGTAAAATTGTCACCTTTTTTAAAGAAATACCAAAACAAAAAGAAAAATTACAATAAGACTAGTTACGAAAACAGAAGAAAACAAAAATAACAAATTGTTTAAAGAAAAAGTTCTTGAGGCTACGAATACGAACATTTTAAGTAAAGAATAAGTAAAAACTAAGAGCAAACTTTCTACAATAGAAATAAATTTGTTTATTTTAGTATGTATGTGTATATTATGTGCTGGAAAACTCGTGCTTGGGAAATTAGTTTTGTTTAAGATGGGAAATCTTGGTTTTTCTTTTGTTTTGTTTGTGTTTGGAAAAATAATTTGTCAACCTGCCCTGATGTTGTATGGCTAAAATACAAGAATATATTAGAATAACAAAATAATTTTACTACACACGCTCATATTATTGTATTAAAAATATTATAAGTAGCTATATACGACTCAAACCTTTATTAATTGGTACAGTAGACGAAATTTTTCATCGAATATTAGACGTATTAGTACTTATTTTACTAACGTTATTAAACTTCTTTGAAAACTATATGTAGGTTCAAAAAAACCTTGGAAATTTAACAAGAAATTTGACAATAGTGAAATAATTGATCGTTATAGAACAAATAACAATAAACATATTTTTAATTTATTTAAAAAAATTTATCACTATTAATTGGCACAGTAAGATAATCTATAATTATAATTGACAAGCATATAAGGACCTGCGCAGTTTATTTTATTTCGTTTCTTCTTAATGAACTCTTAATATGTAAATAAGTTGTATATACGATCGAAATGGGCATACAGGTCAAAAAAAACTCTTTTTGGTTTTATAATATTCAAACTTTTAAATAAAATATAGCGATTTTGTGTCATTTAACATCTTATTATTTGTATACCTAATTAAAGGGAATTTATTCTATTAATTGTTTTAAGTAAATGTCTCAAATTATTGTTTTCTATATTTTGGTCATTTGTAGTAATTATATATAGTTTTAGTTAAAAATATGTATATGATGTATATACCTCTTTAATTAGAAAAATATTTTATTTTTAGTAGCTTTATCTATTAAATGCCACTTAGTATAGGAATATGTCGAAACGAAATAGTATATGAAGGAGCAGTATTTATGTTTCTCACTCTCTTGTCTCTCACTCTTGTTTTCTCTACCGTTTTTGTTAAATATTCATCGTCGTACCATGGGATTCTCACGTGAGGTGTTTTAAAACTCACAGTATGTGTAGCAGCCATCGTGATGATGTTTGCGCATTGCTTCCATTTTGCGTTAACGGAGAGATTGTATTGTAGATGTGTGGTATTGAGTATATCGCTTATTCTCCCTCTTTATTCTATAGCTATTTCAGGTGTTTACAATGTTAAACTCCCTATTTTGGCTAGTGCGTCCTTTTTTTGACATTGGATATTCGTGCTCTGAACTGGGTCATAACTAGGAAGTGGTCAGAGTCGATGTTAGCTCCTCGATAGGTACCTAAATCCGACACACTGGTACCATGTCGGGCGTCAATCATAATGTGGTCAATTTGATTCGTTGTACGTCCATCCGTAGATAGCTAGGTTGCTTTGTGGATATTTTTATGGGGAGAATTTGTGCTACTTACAACCATATTACGAGCTGCTGCAAGATCAATTATTCGGTATCCATTATGTGTGGTGGTGGGGTGAAGACTATGGTTACCAACCGTTTTGCCGAAAATTCCTTCCTTACTGATTTTAGCATTGAAATCTCCAAGCACGATTTCCGCATTGTACTCAGGACAGGACCCATATGTTTTATCTAAGATATCGTAGAATTCATCTTTCGAGGAGTCCTCCGCTTCGTCGGCTGGTGCATGCACACATATTAGGCTGATGTTGAAGCACTTGCCTTTGATACGGATGACGGTTAGACATTCATTAACAGGTGTGAAATCAATGACGTTTCCTCTAAGCCGTTTTCCCACTACGAATCCGCATCCAAATATGTGATGTTTTTCGTGGCAGCTGTAATATATATCACATGTTCGTTTTTTTAACATGGCAGATCCTTTCCATCGGATTTCCTGTATTACAGTAATATCTGCTTTATACTGTGAGAGAATATTTTCAATTTTATTAGATGCAGCTGGATGATAGAGTGTTCTTACATTCCAACTGCAAATTCTTAAATCGGAGTCTTTCAAACGTTTGCCGGGTCTGTTTCCAATAATTTCGATCGTATCCGAGGCTTCAATTGCGTCTCTCAAAACTATGCAATTTTTACGGGTAAGGGAGTCAGCCTTACGCAAACCTCAAAATTTAAGGATTTTGGCACACTTACAATTTTGGCCTGCTTACCAGCGGATGCTATGTAAAACAGTTCGCAATTTTTCAAACATTATACTAAAATCATCTACGTAGTGAGTTTTGCTACAATCCATCAGTTTTTCTGGTGAGGCAAAGTGTATCTTAGAATTTATGAACATAAGTCCATCATGTAAAATTCCTTCTTTAATTGATCGGTTACCAAGTGGATTATTATTTTACTCAATAATCCTTTATACCAGGAAGTGAATTTTAACACATAATGAACATACATTCAATAATCATTTCTATTTCACTCGTATTTGTTTTAGTTAATTTTATCTTTTTCTTTTTTGGGTGTTCATTCTCATATATATATCTGAATGCGCTCTTTTTGGTGCACTGTGCGTGTTCACAAATTTTGGTATCATCTTTTTAGAAACTATAAGAGTTGATGATGTTCGCTGTATATCATATCTTATTTTGAAACTACAATAATTACTGGGAGTAAATTTTGGAACAACGTTTCGTTAGGTGAATCCCAGATAAAAATATTTACAGGCGGTACCATAGGGTGGTACCATATAGAATTTTTTTTGTCTTCATTTTCGATGTCAACTATCCTTACCACTATCCTTATCACTTGGCACAAAATAAACTGCCGGGTCCAGAAGAAAAGTCATCAAGCTCGCCATTGCATAGAATATTAAGAATGTCTTCTTCTTCCATGGTCCGGGAAATAATGATAAAATATCTATATTGCAACAAAACATAATGTAGTATGCAACATATTATACTGTTGGTACACATATGTACCACTTATCAAGACGCCTGGTACATAATATGTCCCATCTGTAGAAATATATAAAAATATACAATATTTATAAAAAAATCTTACCTTCTGTAATTAATAACATTCATATTTGTTTTATTTTAATTTATTTGAGCAATAATTGCAAATTTTATGTACTTCTTCAATGATAATTAGTCATAAACTAAAGAAAAAATATTTCGCGCTCCACTTTTTGATCCATTCTCTCAACAACAATAAAAAGCCAACGAATGGATCATATCTCATTGGGTGTTTCAAGATTGCGCATAATATTTCGGTAAGGTTAAGATCTGGACTAGATGATGGTCAATCCCAAACAAATTAATATTATTATTTTCCAACCGGTTTTTAGGCACAGTTTAGCCACCATCCTGTTGGAAAGTAAATTCAGATGTTGTCAAATTTGATATTGAAATTACTAAATTGTTAAATATTATTTTAAAACATATTAAATTAAATTATCCAGACCTTTGGAAGAGAAGCACCCCCCCTAGTATAAGACAAGCTGAATATTTAATTGTCTATTTCAGAAAATATTTATCGTACACATCTTTTTTTCTTGCATCACCTACACAATCATTAAATTCCGACTCATCTCTAAAAATCATGGAGTCCCATTGTCGCGTCATCAAATATCGTTTCGTTTTAGTCAATAATACACAATTTTTCTTTGATCTGTTTTTTTTTATTTATCTCTAGGATTGTATTACAACTATCTTATAAATTACTAATATGCTAAAGGCATATTAAAGATAGCAAGTAAAAATTTACAGATGGCAAAAAAGAAAAAAGAAAACAATGAAGGAAATATAATATGAATTTGACTTTAGTTTTAGGATCTACTTAAAAGATCTTCAGGCCTGAGGCATTTTAGTCTTCATATATGGTTTGGATGGAGTTGCAACCTTTCGTGATGTCTTTTGCTGATCTTTGTCACCTCCTCTTTCACGGAGCATATGTTTAGATCCTTTCTTATATTGGAATTGCTGACGTACCAAGGGACATTGGCAATAATTGCAGGAAGAGCTTTGGCTTGAAACCTTTCAAGTATTTTGATATTAGAGTTGCTAGCTGTATCCCATAACTCAATTCCATATGTCCAGATGGGCTTTAAGATTGCCTTATACAGCAACACCTTGCTCTCCAATGAAAAACATGAACGACGGTCCATAAGCCAATGCATATTCCTGAACTTTAGCTCTTAACTGCTTATTTTTATTGAAAATGTGCTTTTGCCACGTTAGTCTACGGTCCAGATGCAAGCCTTTATCTTTTACTTTACTTATACTTTATCGAATTTTCCTGCGGTAAAAATTTGTTGTTTAGGGTTACTGGCGGACATGTGGTTCTTCTGGTGGTAAATGTAATATCCACTGATTTGGATTTATTCTCCAAATTTTTAGCCATTGTTGAACTTTATTTAATCCCCTTTGAATGTGTTGGGACGCCAGCTTTGGATCTTTATTTGCTGTATCATCTGCAAATGTGGCCAAAATCGTGTGTTCGCTCGTAGGAATATCAGCAATGTATAATAAATACAACATTATGTGAAAGCTAAACACAATTTCACCATTTGATACTTTTTATTTCCCTAACCTTCGAGTTTATGCATGTTGACATGCGTTCATTCTCGTACTGATTTTCCTATATGTGCTCATAACAAATTTTTTTTATATTCCTATACTGTAATATTGTTTTTAATTGTCTGGTGTACAAAAAGTGGGGTAGTAATTCTCTAATAATGGGCATTTTTTTTAAATATCTAACTAAATCATGTTATTTGTTTGCTTTTTGATCCAACGATAAATTATTTTATATTCATTTCACAATTTCTAAGTTTAGAATTTTTGAAGCTAATATAATGAGCTTTCATAAAAGGTTTAACGGTAAGTTAGAAACGTAAGTAAATATTCGATGAAAAATTTTGTATAGGAAAAATACATGACTGTACCAATTAACAGTGGCTCAGGCTTGTACAATGTAATGTACACGTACTTTTAGCAGTCAATAAAATATGCAATATAATGAAAAGTATGATGAAACTTAAGTAACGGTTTTATAGATACATACAAGTATTGTATTATGCAGTTATTTTGTTAATTTTCTAAAGTTTATAAATTTAAGAAATATTAGCTTGCCTAAAAAAACTTAAGTTTTTTGTCATAACATAATTTTCGGGATTTTCAACAAGTTTTCTGATAATATCATTAAAATCTTAACAAGAATACCTAATACAAAACAATAACAACAACAATTTCATTATTATAAATGTACGTGTTATTATAAAAATGTTCATGTAAAAAAATTTTCCCATTGAATTTTACAAGGACTTTTAAATGAAAGTGTAAAGTTTATCTTTTGATGTTTAGGAATTTTAATTAGGTATATAGCTATACAATTTTGTATAGGATGCAAATAATAATGATGAGGTCAAGAATGTTTTTAAACTTTAATACTAAAATGTTTTGAATATCTTAAGAGTATATTATTAGTAAGAACGCTTCTGTTTAAAGTTTGAAATTTATAAAATAGATTTCCACAAAAATAATCATGGAAATTTTTAAAGTAAGATTAAAAAAAAATTAAGTACTGTAAGGTTAATCTTTTAATACACATTTGGGTGAGATGAATTGAAATTATAATGAGTTCTATAACTTTGTTGTTTGAAGTGATTTTTACAAATTCTTAACTAAATTTTCAAAGAATCTCGTTTGGTTTTAGGTCTAGAATTTTGAAACTGATATCATAATAGTAAATTTTTTGTATGCTAAAGACAGACTACAAAATATAAATGATCATTTAAAAGAAATTAATGATCATTAAGTTTTGACCTAACACACTACATTTTTTAATTATCATTTATTGTTCTAATTGTTTTTGTTGTTTTTAAACAATTTTACGATATTATCAATTATTTTTCTCTAATTAAATTTGTTATTTTGAGTTATCAATAGAAAACCGGAAGAATTTATAAAAAAGTGTTATTATTGTTAAAAGTTGAGAAATAAAAAAAACTTTATTCAAAGTGAATTTGAAAAGAAACAAAATACTCAAAAATCTCCATAAAATACTCAGTTTGCATATAAACAGAATTAAAGCGCTTAGATTATTAATGATGGCTCAAATAGTAGAAATAGAAATATATGAAGCATTGTAATTAAATAATACACATATTCATAAAATATATAAACATCTGCAATTCCATGTTTTTTAATTTCTTCTGAAATTTTAGAATATACTATAATATGCCAATTTCGTTTATTACCACATAAATCTTCAATATATTCCTTCCACAAACTGATAACAGTACCTCAGTACCAATAACACACCTTTTTCTTCTGATTTCATTATTATTATAATAATAATAATTATTATTATTATTATTAGTATTGTTATAATTGTTATTATTATTTTTATTACGATTATTATTATTATTATTATTATTATTATTAATATTATTATTATTATTATTATTATTATTATTATTATTATTATTATTATTATTATTATTATTATTATTATTATTATTAGTATTATTATTGTTATTGTTATTATTAATACCCTACTTACAACGATAAAAAATTCAAGGAGCAATTTCGACTAAACCGAGCTATTGTTAACGTAATGTAATAATAATAATAACATAAGGTATAGATGGATGTCATATAGAAATAAAACCTACCTATACCAAGATGACGTAGATTACTATAAGTTCAAGAGTTTGCAATCAGTTGTTCTTCTAGCTGTTGCAGATTACAGATAAATTGAAAATGTTAAAAACTACTCGGTGTCAACTTAAACAAAAAGCTAAAATTTAACTGAATATTAGTAAAATTGTAGAGTAAATATACAAATAAATAAAATATGTTACCCAATACTCTTGTAAGTACGTATTTTTAATTAAATGTTAACAAAAATAGTCAAAAAACGTGCTTAGATTACTAACACAAAAGTCAAGATTACAGAAATCATTGCAGACAGTCAGATTTTTATTAACACTACATAGACTTTCCTAGGCCAAATAATAATTATTTCCGGCTTTTGTTTTTTATTATATAACTACGTTCTCTGTATTAGCAACGTGTAATTTGTAGCTTCTTGTAGAAATCCGGCTGTTTATTCATTTCTCAATCTTCATTTTACATAATCTTTTTCCGTCCGTTGCCTCTGTCTCATCCAAAGACTTTAACATAACACAAAAAAGTTCATCTCTATTTTAAACAAGCCATATTTTTATGCCAAAACAAGCCATATTTTTAAGCCAATTTAATTTAAGCAAAAAAGGTATATATAGTAAAACTATGTGCAAGATCAATTTGATTATAATGCACAGTCATCTTGTCACTAATTTTTGTTTCATATTCTTTTATATAACTTAAATACATTAAGAATAAATATTTGTCCTTGTATAGGTATATTTAAAAACATAAGAGTTTTTTTTCTTAGAACATTAAACGTTGGATTTAACTAGACATTTTGCCAATTATGATATACCTACATCTAAATAAATCCGAAAATCAATTCCAAAAGTTAATCAGAAAGTCTATTAATATATTTTTTTTTTTTAAATTATACAAAAAAACTTCTTAAAGTAAAAAAGTAAATATTTTAAATCTATTTTACAGTTGCACTCATATGCATTTAAAATCTATGAATCCTATGCAATGTTTTCAAATTTTTATTTTGACTCTCGGTTTTAGGGTGTGACTTATTTTGCTGAAAAATTTGCACTAATCAGGTACCATATCTGAGAAAATTATTAATTTGAAACATTTTTATTTTCTTACTGTCATTATTAAATAACAGGAGAAATATGCTGTTACTCTAAAAAACAAAATAACAGTGATTGTACCTCAAAATTTTTTTTTTATTTATTACTCGTATATTTCAAGGTATAATCTAATAATTTCTTTGTAAAATAAAAAAAACATTTAAAATATTATAGGAATAGAAATAAGAAAAATATTGAATAATGATCTTTTTTGTTGTGATCACAAAACACACACACGCACACACACGTATTTCATTTAAATTAAGTTTTACTAGTGCATCACCTGTGCAATTGCACAGAAGCAGTTCGGCGGTCAGGTACGATTTTATATAAAAAGCAATATTTGTTTTGGTATAATTGTAGTTGTTTTCTGAATCGCTTGATTCTTGAATATATTACTTCTTTAGTAACCATGATTGAATGTAAAATATTCAATTGTATATTAATTATTACTACTATTTTTTATTTTTGGTTTATTGGTATTTAATTTTAAATGTTTCCAGTACTCGCCACCGTTTTGTATACTTTTTTTTTGGTTTGCGGAATGTGTAACTATTTTAAATGTTTTAAGTATTCATCACCGATTTGCATATTTTTATTTTTGGCTTACGGACTTGCTAAAATTTTAATATTTTTTTGGAACAATTTACTAATAAACAAAAATGTAATTATTTAATTATTTTTAATATTTATGCATTGATGATGTCGATTACATTCATACAACGATGCAATATTGTATATTAACATTACATTATATGCAGGACATTATATGTTCATTATTAGTAAGATGTATTTTAATTCGTTTATAGTCAAAAAGTTTGTAGTCACAATTTTGTTATGGCAATAGTCAAGAATTTTTTTGAAAGAAAGTAATAAACTTCATAAATTCATACAATCGATGTCGTTTACAATCACATTAAAATATAACGCCAATTTTTTCAATAAAACAAAAAAATAAGTCAAAAGTTAATTATTTTATTAAAAAACTGATTTATATGGTCTTTTTCTGTTCTTTATTACAAATAGATATGTATATTTTGTGATTACATAACAGAAATGCTATTTATGAATAAAATAAAGCTTAAAATTGTTATACGAAAGATATTTTATTGAATTTGATTTTGTTTATAAAGATGCAATTGGTTTTTGACTACACCTCTAGTCACAAAACGGTTATAGTCAGCAATATTACTGAAATTTAGCGAATGTAATAACAGTGTTTTACTGTATATATCTTTTTTTAAATAACAGAAGCAAATGAACTAACATTAATTATTATATCCTTTTTTGAAGAGATGATGAATATTTTATTATATCATTTGAAAGAAATGATCTGATTTGATTTTGGTTTTTCTATTTTGTTTTTAATTTTTGTTTGTGTTTTTGTACTTTTTATTCTAATTTTAAATAAGATTATAATTTATTTTAGAGTATAAATGTCCCTCAACTCGATAATAACCGTCACTATTTGGTGTAACTATTTTAAGTGGTTTAAGTAACTAGCTAAAATTTTAATATTTTTGTGGTGTAATTTACTATTCAAATATTCTTACTTTTTTACTCCCCACGTCGTTCACCTTGTATATTATATATAAGATTATAATGTTTAAAACAAAAACAAAAAAACGATTATGTCAGCCAAAAATAATAAAGCCGTAGGACCAGATGAGACTCCATCAGAAATAATAAAAATGATAAATGATGAAAACCTTATTGTGCTCCAAAAAATTTCAAACAATATTTATAATACCGGAAATTTTCAATAAGATTGGCTAAAGTCAACATTTGTCACCCTTCCGAAAAAAGCTAACACCAAAATATGTCCACCGAAATGAAATGAACAAAAGCATATTTAAAAATATTTTCAAGACAATACCTTTTATGCCAATTTGTTCAGCAAAACTAAGCTTAATTACATGCCAAAAATGTAAAAATAGAAAAAATTGAAGCAGGAAGCTTTCCGAAATAAAATCTGTGCAATAAGTACTAAAAACTTGTCAATCGTTCAGGAAACGCAAACTAAACTTCTTAATCATTTCTGAAAAAATTGTGACACTTTGAACGAGATTTGTGTCATACAAAATGAGCAATGGAATAATGTTAAACTAAAAACAGAATAAAATCTTTAAAAAGTAAAATTTTAGAATAAAAAAAATTAATTTAATTGAAATAAGTGTTTATTATAAAATTATTTTTTCATCATTTTGCAGTTAAGTACAGTATAAGTTCTTACGTGAAAATCATTTTGATACAAAAAACAAACATAAGTGGTTTTTCTTCACAAAAATTAAAGTAAAAATATAATTTTACCCCAGATAAGTTGTTATTTTAAATTCATTTTTCAATTTATAATAATGAAATATTCAATTTAGTAGTATTTTGATGTAAAACACAAAAAATTATTCATGAAAATAACTAAAATTAAAATAAAATATAAAATAATTAAAAAAAAAAAAATAGTAATTCATCATGTCTCCAAAAATTTTTATTTTTTTAAATTGTTTATAATCGTTATATTTGCAAATCTGTACGTATCTTTGAAGTTCTCTGATTCACTTCTAAAGTTTGTTGAAAATTACGATAATCTTTGTCTATGTATGGGGGAGCATAGAAAGAAATCCATCCTTTTTTTTCCTTATTTATTTTGATTGGCTCATTATAGCAAATTTCTTGCTCTTGGTAAATTTTAGTGGGTCTTAAATTCTTCTTTTTCTCTGAATGTGTTTTTGTATAGAATTTTTCCAAATTATCTTAAGTGTATCGCAACTGTTTGACATTCTTCCATTGGAATGATTCATGCGAAGCTTTCTTGTTTTTGTAAAACAAATTTTCGTAAAACTGCTATTTTTCTAATATACTTAATATGCCTTAGCTGGCATAAAGCTTTTAGCAGGCTAATAGCAGCGACTTGTGAAATGTTAAGACAGGCGTTCAAAAACAAAAATAATATAATATATCTATCAATTTGCGATTTTAACGGTTCTATTCGTAAATAAGTTCCAATTCTCGATTTTGAGAAAATATTTTTTAAATAGTCTTAAAATATTAATCAAAAAAACAAACCACGCTATTCTGATCAATAGTCGGATGACATAAACATTACACCGCAATAAAATATGGAAAATTTATGTATGTCTTTTACTTTTTTTGACGAATAGTTCTTCTGATATTTGAATGATTTTTTTTTTGTATACTTTTCCCGAATCGTTCTACTGGGTTTTATATTTTTTTTATAATTCACCGATCGTTCTTCTGAATTTCTATTGATTTTTATTATTAATCATTTTTTTTCAATATTACTGTACCTACTTAAATCATTTTGTTCTTCTTCAACAGCTTTAACAACTTCATCACAATGTTTTTTCATAATGCCTTTCACCAAATTAACGATGCGTTTACCTCTGGATTCCATTATTAAAAAAATCATTTCGTAAGTTAAAACGATTGCGCGCTGCACTTAATAAAAAAACACTTAATATTCAAAATATGTTCGACATAAAATCAACGAATAACCAGTTACTGACACATAAGTTAACAAATTTTTTGATAAAAATATGAAAAAAAAACTTAACTGCTCATTGTCATTATTATAATTTTTTTTTGGAAAAAATTAACGGTTTAGCATTTTGTAAAACCACTTAATATCATTTAAGTTTTGCATTCCATAATTTAAGATTTTCGAAAAGTTTTTAAAAAAGACTTAATATTTTTTAAGTGATTACTGTTAAAAAAATATAAATTTAAGTTGTTTTTCAAAAAGCAATTGTAGTTGCAACGGCAGTTAAGTGGTTTTTAATATCTGTATCCGTTAAACTCCGTAAATAATTATCCGATTAGAACCAAATTTTGGCAGCAAGTAAAGCTTAGAAAAGGCTATTAATGCACCAAAAATATATAACTTATTGCCACAGATTTTTCGTTCAAAATTGTTGAGAAACATTTTTCCACAAAATATTATATTGGTTTTTCATACAAAATGTATTGCATACCCACCCAGGTTATGACGAAACGTGAAACGAAAAATATATTGCATACCCATGCTGTTTATTGACGAAACGTATATTTTTTAGTTATAGATAGAAGGGTTTAATAGTATAAAACTTTAAGAAAAATAATGGACACTCTAATACTAATGTCGATAATATTATATAAATACTATTTTGGTGCAAAGATATTTTAATGGAAATGCAAATAAGTTTTTCAATTTTTTCAAGCATATTTCTATTCAAATACTTTTAATCTACCTATTTGGAAAACTATGTTAACCAGGTAAACTTAAGAAATTCTTTAAAAAAAAATTGCATATCTACAATAATATAATATGTATGTATATTCTATTCGCATTAAGTATTACGTAACAATAAAAGTAAATAAATAAAAAAAAAAAAATAATAAAAAAATAAAAACAAAAAAAAAATTGAAAGAAAACCTTCTTAACTGAGATTCAATTTAGTAATGTTTTGAAGCTCATTTTAAATGAAATATTTCATTTTCAATTTTTTTTTTTTTGTTTTTGTAAGTTTATATTATTTTTATTTTCTCATATAAAGTTTACAATGCAATGTTCCGCGAAACTTTTCAATTTAATCACAGGAGAAAAAATAAAGGTTAAAACATTATTTTTTTTTTTTGTTGCTTGTGAGAAAAATGTTTTTCACGAAAATGCTTCCTAAATGCTTTTGGATATTCATCTAAGATTTTTTTTTGTTAAGTGAAAAGATTTTTATATTTTGAACAGTAGAATATAAGTAATATAACGTATATGTATCTATAAAATAATATTATATAATAATATATAAGTATATTATTGCAAGTACACGAAATACAAAAAAAAAAAAAAAAGTTTTTTAATTTTAAAGTTGAATAGAAATATAAAGGATTCTATAGAAAAACGGGGATGAGAGCAATAATTTAAAATATTTTTAAAAAAATATACAAGGTTTACATACAAAAACTTAAATACATTTCAAGGTGATTAAAAAAAAAAATATTTTCCTTTAAATTAGTATGAGAGTAGAAAATTAAATAGATACTAATAACATTTTCATATTTTTTATTTAATTGAAAAAAATATCGTATATCCTTATTTTGAAATTGAGTTTGCCGCCATAATATTATAGAAGAGTGGAAAATTAGAAACAAATTACAGTATAAAAAAGATTATACAGTCAAAAGCAAATTGGTTTTATTTTATCTTAGACTGTATGCATAGATTTTTTGTAGTATGATCATTATTTTAGATAGAATAGGAACATCAAAACATTCTTCATCTATCATTCCACTTCATGGAGAAGAGCAAAGTGAAGAATTGTGATGACTTTATCACACTGAAATCTGTTAGCTTCAGTACTTTCTTCTATCCATTAATTCATTATTGCACATATAATCCGTTTAATCGAATATCCACAAAAGTAGGTATGTCAAAGGTTTTAAGTTGATTTTAACATTGTGTTTTCGGAGTAAATAGTTTTGTATAATTATTTTTTTTGATTAAATATGGAATTTCAGTGATAACGGTTCCAACTTTTTTTTAGCAGCTGAGGTGATGGGTCAATAAAATTCAATAACTTTGACTTACTATTTAAAATTACTTTAGATGTTATACAAAATATTGTTATTATAATGTAACTAGATATGTTTGAGTATTTGGTAATTATTATAAATAATACGATGATATGACGTCATACTTTTACGATCCGGTATAACGGATATTATGTGCATACAAAAAAAATATAAAAATTATAGGCATTACAATATATTGATTTTTGCTATGGAACCATTTCAACATGTAAATAAAGAAATTTGAATTTAATTTTTTTTGCAAATATCGACTTTTGCATTAAACCTAAATTTTAAAAAAAAAGAGGCTTCAAAATATCAGGATTTGATTCAGTTTTTATAAATAAGGTTATAGATCTACAAATTACGCGTTTTTTGATATGCATATGTGAAAATTTTTGTCAAGTGTAGATATCGGTGTTTGCATTTGTCCGACACATATATAAATTTATATAACATTGTCTTTTGCTGAAGTAATTGAAGAGCTTGAAAAGAGGCGATATTCTTGACCCTGTGTGTATACTATGTTGAGCCACGGGAAGATGGTAAGGACACTGATTGCGATGCTGACTCAAGCGATTATGACGCAGCAGGAGATTTGAATAATTTAGGGTCTAATATGCTGCGAAATAATTGCTGCGTATACGTAATATGATATGATCAAATCTTTGCTAACACTATAGTGACCATTCCAAAGATGAAGGCTGAAGGAATAGTTCCTTTGTAAATTGGGATTTCGATGCAATATTCTAAAATAATTCCAAAATATGTAAACAGAATAGAATGGAAAAAAAAGGAAATATTATATTAGAGTGGTAATGTGCGCCACGAATTTTGATTCTATAAAATAGAGTACCTAAATGTGGAAAATGTGAAAAAATGAAAAATTGTCGTTTTACAATTATAACAATGGAATGGAAGGTGTAGATCAAATGGATCAAAATGTTACTGTATATCGTGCAAGTATAAGACAAAAAAATGGTGGTGGCCAATTTTCTGCTATTTGTTAGATACAAATGTCTCAAATGCATTAAGATAAAAAATGTACTAACTTGTTAAATTTCCGCCGAAATATAGCTCTTTCGTTATTGACCAAATACGGGAAACCATCTGCCAGAGGAAAATCGGCTCAAAATATAACGACAGATGTAAGATATTAGTGCAAAGACCATAGGCCAGACTTTTTAAATATTGTGGAGGAAAAAGCATATTTATTTGTAGTAAATCACATTTTACGTTCACGGATTACACCTACAAATAAAGAAACACCTTTTTAAAATGGGCCTAAGAGACAACAACCAGTGTAGAATATGCGAAATGGAGAAAGAATCTATTGAAAATTTGCTCTGCGAATGCGAAGGGCAGCAGACTTGCAGCAGACTTCGTCACTTGATAGCAGTATTCCCCGAACAATGGGAGTTACCCATCATACCATTGAAGAACCCAGGCGGCAAAATTTGGTTTCCACACATAATAAACATTTTATGTTCACACAGTAACAAATTTAGTTGCATTGTATACACGATAGCAATTTGGTGACCAAAATGGAGACAAATCTTATATAATTAAGTTAAGTAAACACTTTATTACTATACATTTTTTCCAATTGTTTCTACTTAGTGTCAACAATGTGAAGCAATATTTACCTACTACCTAAAATTACCAAAAAAAGTGTTTCTTAAAATTACAGAATTAAAAAGAAATTGTCAAAGCTTTTAAAATAAAATAACAAAGATAAATAAAAATGTATAATATTATGGAATTGAGATGAAAACTTTGAATAATTAAATTTTGATATAATTAATTATGTGAACAAAATAACATAATTTTTTTTTTTCAATTTGAAATGCAAATTTATGAACGAATCAAAATTTCCGATAAAAGTGACAAAAGTACTACGTAATAATTAACGCGCCATCTCGTATGGATTAATAAAAACAAAAAAATTTAAATATTTTTAAAAAAAATAAAAAAAAGTGTAAAACATAATTAACTTCTAAAGTAAGTAAAATTTGTTTAAAAGTTAAATATAGTTTTGATGTGAATATCCTAATCTCTTTGATATGAAGAGATTAGTGTTTCAATATTATAATATTTAATGATCAATATAATTATCTGATATATTCGAAATTTATCGAATATTATACATAATACAAATGGCGATAACATATTATTTCTTTTTGTTTCTTTGAAATTTGTTGATTAAATTGTTCTACTGTTCTTAGGCAAGTAATCCATACCATGATTTGATAAAATATTTAATAGCTCAATTAATGGTAAATATTTAATTTGATAAGGTAATGTCCAATTTTTCAAGGACAAGGCTCTCACTCATCATTTGATTTGTCATCATTCATCCCAATTCATAATAATAGTTTACTTTGATCTATCATTTTGAACATCATCTCCACATATCATTGTTTTTATCTTATTACTGATAACAGCTACAGTAGATATACATAGATCAAATACATAATTTATTTAATTTTATAAGCTATATATTATATTGTCGATGTTGATTGTCGTAAATTCTTAATTCGCATATAAAAAAAATAATCAAACAAGAGGAAAATTAAATATTTTATGGTAATTTGTTTTTTTTTTAGTAACCCGTTTCGATATGACATACTTTTATCAGCACGCTTCAATTCATCCGTTATAATTACTGTTGGCATTTTGTTACATCAATTTCGGTTTGTCTCATCGGTAGATAGATATTTTGACGTGTATTGAAACTTATAAATAAATAACGTAATATAATCAATAAGCTATGGCAAATAATACGAGAGAGAAGCTAGGTAGGATACTAAGCTTAGCTGGATACTGAACATAGATAAAAGAATCAAGAAAGCGAGTACAGGTTTCTACCATGTATGGTAGGAAGTGGTGATTCATACACAAAATGTTACTATGACATAAGAATCGTCAGCCAAGTGGCCAGCGATAAATAAAGTATACAATATTACCAAGTTGGGAGAATACAAAGAGCGGTAGAAATGGGAATGAAAGGTGCACTGCGCTTATGTCCAACATATAATCTAACTGTAATCCTGAACGTCCTTCCTTCCAATTCGTACATAAAAAATGTTGCATCCCATCAGAGTGCAGTCAGACTGAGGGAAACTAGCGTCTGGTTTGGTATATATTAAGCTATGAAATGTTATTAAGTTAACCAAAATTACAAGAGATTGTGATATTACGCAATTTTTTAAATCATTAAATTAACATCTTCGAAATTTAGGATCACCTGCTATTTTGCATAAATCTTACTTACATGTGTTTTGCATTACAGATCTTAAAGGTTATCATGCGCAATATAGGCCTCCATTGACTTCAATTACAAACAGATTCTCTGAAGTTGGAATATTTTTTTTATATTCACTGATAGTTCATTTTCCCAACGATGGTATGGTCTTCTTCGACGACACATTTTCCAAAATTTGGATTCGAAAAGTTGTTTAGCTGAAGAATTTTCTTTCATTCCCTAGCGATTGAAGGCGTTTTTTTTGCTACATCTATTCATAAATATCTGCTCATAATAAAATTATACCAAATATATAGCTTGCAGTGACAATCTTTTTGAAATTTGAACCTATTGGAAACAGATGTACGACAGATAAAAAACATTTATTATGCTAGTTTTGATTTTTAGTTCTTACTAACTTTTTGAGTTGTAAGCAATTTGGTTTTCGTAGTGGCAGATCTACTGAAGATGCACTTCTAACTTTTTGTTCGCGTATTTATGAAGCTCTTAATAATAAACTAAAAAGATGCGTTATTTATTGATATTAAAAAAGCCTATTAGACAAATTGTATAAAGCTGGCTTTTGAGGTAATTTTTTTGATTTACTTTCTTCTTTTTAACGGGTCGAACTCAGAAAGTTAAAATTGATGACACCATCAGTGATCTTAAGATATTTTTTTGGGTGTACTCATCAAAGATCTG
Organism: Argyra leucocephala; assembly: GCA_963942445.1. Taxonomy (NCBI): domain Eukaryota; kingdom Metazoa; phylum Arthropoda; class Insecta; order Diptera; family Dolichopodidae; genus Argyra; species Argyra leucocephala. Next base: position 59,824,944 of record OZ012680.1, read on the forward strand.
TTCTGGGTCCTACAATACTTTTAATCTTCTGCATTTTTGTTCTTCTTTAAAAATTTAAGGGTTGTTCAACTGTCTTTGCTGATGATGTTGGTCTATCCTACAATAATAAGTCATTTTTTTTGAAAATGTGTGTAATATTAATTATGACTTGGACTTATTACGTCGCTGGTTTTGCCAACACAAATTATTATTAAGTGATAAAACTAAAATTATGTATTTCAGTTTAGGTAGCTCTATTCCTATGTGTGATAATATTTTGTATCACTGTGTTTAGCACTGTGTAGAAAATTACTTCTTCCTCATAATAGTTCTCTTCTTACTCAGATATTATGTAATTTTAACAAAATGTATAACTGTTCCGCAGGTTGTTTTAAAGTTGATTTTGTTGATTCCTTCAAATATTTAGGTGTTACAATAGATTCAAAGTTAGATTGGTCAATTCGTACACGAATTTTAAATAAGTATTTTCATTTAGTTGTTAGACAGTTTTATCAGCTTAAGCAGCTCTGTTCTTCCAAAATGCTTACGTCTGTATACTATGGTTGATTTATTAAGTATTCTTTAATACAAGTGGTTACTTAAGAAGTAGGTATTCTGAAATATATAATCTGAGAATCAACAGAAGATTAGCTATCATACCCCCTCATAATGTACATCATTTTTTACGCTCATTTTTAGCAATTGCACATCGGCTTTATAATTTACTACCTCCATCTTTAACTAAAAATTGTTATGGTTCTAAATTACTCAGTTTGGTTAAACTCTGGCTTTAAACACTTTTATTTTTCGTTATTTTATAATTCTTAATATTTAATTATAAGTCTAATTGATATTCTTAATACCTCATTGGTTATAAATGATGTAGAGCCAGTCCTAAGTCAGCCAATTATTCCATCACCTAAAATAAATAAATTTGAATGGGATAATAGATTAAAAAAATTAATCTGTTTAACGAAGAAACAAAAGATAATTTGAATATCAGGAAACAAAAACGTACTCCAGCTACAACACTAACCCTTCAGCCTGCAGTATTCTTTTTAAAGGGGGCCCCTATTAATGCTAACACTGAATGGGTGCACCGATTTATAAAAAGTAAATTCTCCATCGATGTGACTACCTGTGAGCGCATTGAAATAAAAAAGCTAAAAAAATTGTTTTCCTGTTTCAAGGTCATAGTTCCTGTCAAATATGGCTGGATTTTATCAGCAGACGGCATATATTACCAGGATAAAATTGAACATAGTATATGACGAATATGGCAAAACGTATAATAATAAACGTAGAACTAACATTAAGTATAATAATAATTGGAATAATAATAGTAATAATGTAGACATTAAGTATAATAACAAAAGTAAAACTAACATAAATTATAATAATAATTGGAATGATAATCATAATAGTAATAATAACAATAATAATAATAATAATATAAATAATAATAATAGTAATAATAATAATAGTAATAACAACAATAATACTAATAATAACAATAGGAATAGAAATAGTAATAATAATAATATTAATAATAATTATAATAATATTTACCATAATAATAGGCTTAGGAATAATAATAATAATAATAATAGTAATAATAATAATAATAATATAAATAATAATAATAATAGTAATAACAACAATAAAACTAATAATAAAAATAGGAATAGAAATAGTAATAATATTAATAATAATTATAATAATAATAATAATAGGCTTAGGAATAATAATAATAATAATAATAATAATAATAATAATAATAATAATAATAATAATAATAATAATGATAATAATAATAATACTAATGATAATCCTTTATCTTCAAATCCGCTTATACCTCCATTAAAAAGAACGATGCGTAAAAAGAACGATAGACTTTATCGTCCCTAACGAAATTAATTTAAAACACTTGGCAAACTTTCCACAAAAAAGGACTTTACAAAAAAATCTAATTAACATAGGTCTTACGCAATCTATTTCTTCTAAAACTGATCCTTTTAAACTATCTGTTTATTATCAAAATGTAAGAGGTCTACGTACAAAAACTAAAAAAGTTTTCCGAAATTCTGCTTTATTAGATTCTGATCTATTTGTTTTAACTGAAACTTGGCTTACTTCCTCAATAAATAGCCTTGAAATTTTTCCTTCTTCTTACACAGTTTATAGAAAAGATATATATGATTGTTCTCTATCTTATAATGTTCCAAAAGGTGGAGGTGTATTGATATCTGTTAAAAATACTCTTTGTTCTTCACAGTTGTTGTTTTCTCAGCACCACTCTACCGATATTTTTGAAATAATTGCTGTTAAAATTGAATTACAATTAAAAAATTTAGTTATTATTAATCTTTATATTCCTCCGGCGTCCAGTATTGATGTGTATACCAAATATATATCAGAAATTGATTTATTAGTTAGTAAACTTAATACAAATGATGACATAATTCTTTGCGGAGATTTTAATCTACCTAATATTAAATGGGTTCCGCATGACGAGGAAGCCTACTTCATTCCACTTGATTTAGTTAGTAATACAGAGTACTTTGTAATCGACTTCTTTAATTCCTTTAATTTTCAACAGATATCTTCAATTTGTAATAATCGCGGTAGGCAATTAGATCTGCTATTTACGACAAATTGGGATAATCTTAACATCATTAATTTTCCATTTGAACTGGTTGAAATTGATGATTATCATCCTCCTATTTGATTTTCTTTTTGCATTCTTATCTCATCTCCCAAAGTTGATTCAGCACTTTCTTATCGTTTTAATTTTCTTAAAGCTAATTTCGTCGCTATTAATAATTACCTAAGTTCTTATGATTTTTCATTTATGACTTCTTCTAATTTAAATGTCGCAGTTAATCATTTCTATAAAACTATTCAATTTGCTATTTCACAATATGTTCCATTAGTTATTGACAATAGTGACAAATCTAGTCCACCTTGGTTTACCAAAAACCTTAAAAAGTTAAAAAATAAGAAAAATAAAGCTTGGCGTAAATTTATTAAAAGCAATAATAACATTGATTATAATGCTTTCTTGAATCTATTTAATGAATTTAAAATGATGTCGGATAACTTATATACCAATTATGTAAAAGATATGTCTGATAATATTAAAACTAATCCGAAACTTTTTTGGAAATTCGTTAACTCGAAAAGAAAAAGTGATCAGTATCCTTTGTGTATGAATTATAAAAACTCTAGTAGTAGTGATCCTAGTGTCATTTCTGAATTTTTCCGTGATTTCTTCTCTATTAGTTATTCTACGGCTGCTTTCTCATTAAACGAAAGTAATTTTGGCCATTTATCGAATTTTTCTAAAACTACATTGAGTAATATTCATATCGATTCTAATGTGGTACTCAATTATTTATTAAAGCTTGATAATAATCCTAGTCCTGGTACTGACGGCATCCCTAACCTATTCTTAAATAAATGTTCTTCTTCACTATGTGGTCCTCTCTCTGTATTATTCAATTCTTCTTTAACTTCTGGTATCTTTCCTTCAATCTGGAAAACTGCCCTAATTAGACCAGTTCACAAAAAAAATCTAAAAAATAATGTAAGTAATTATCGTCCAATTGCTAAACTTTCTTCTATACCTAAACTATTTGAACTTATTGTGTTTGATTCTATTTATGATCATTGTACTTGTTTCTTATCATCTTTTCAACATGGCTTTGTAAAGCTTAAGTCTACTGTTACTAATCTTGTTGAGTCAACATCTACCTTTATTAATAACATGGAAGATGGGTTTCAAACGGATGTAATATATACAGATTTCAGCAAAGCTTTTGATTTGCTTCCACATAACATTATCATCTTTAAGTTAAATAAATTAGGATTTCCTAGTTATTTTATTAATTGGGTTCATTCTTACCTTTCTGGTCGTAGTTATAGTGTTTCGTTTAGATCGTCAATTTCCACCGAGTTCGAAGCTCCCACAGGTGTGCCTCAAGGTAATCATCTCGGTCCTTTACTCTTCATTATTTCTATTAATGATGTTTCATCTTTATTAATTAATAGTCATATTAAAATTTACGCCGATGACATGAAAATTTATAAAAAAGTTGTTAATTTAGAGGATGCATTAGCGTTACAAGCTGATCTGAATCGTTTCTATAGTTGGTGTTCGTATAATAATCTGCAGCTTAATGTCAATAAATGTGCTTATATTACTTTTACACGACGATTATGCCCAATTTCTTATGTATATTCTTTTAATAGCCAAAGTATTCCAAAGGTTACATCAATTAAAGACCTAGGAATACTTTTCGATACTAAACTTTCATTCCATCTTCATTATTCAGATATTTTAAACAAAGCTAATTCTATGCTCGGTTTTATTAAACGTTGGGCTAGAGAATTTGAAGATCCGTATGTATTAAAATCCCTCTATACCTGCTTGGTTAGACCTAATTTAGAATATGCTAGTCAGGTTTGGTGTCCATTTTATGGTGTTCACATAGACAGAATTGAATCGGTTCAAAGAAAATTCCTTAGATATGCTTTACGTCTTCTTCCTTGGGAAGATCCTTTAAGATTACCTCCTTATGAACATCGACTAAATTTAATTCATCTTAATACCCTTGAAAAACGGCGTAAAGTTGCTGACATTGTATTTCTAATTGAGTAAAGTAAAGACAACATTTCGTCTCCCCAATTGTTTGCTAAACTTAATTATTGTTCTCATTCTAGACTAAGAACTGCTAATATGTTTAATTTGCAGTACCATCTGACTAATTATGGTAAATATGAACCAATTAATAGGATGATGTCTCTCTGTAATGCATACAAACCCTATATTAACTTTTCCCTAACTAAACAATCATTAAAAAATAATCTGTATTTGTGTAACTAATTTTTATCTTTGACCTTTCTTAATTGAAGTTTTTTCATTTTTATTTTTTAATTATTGTTAAATATAAGATTATGTTTTCTTTTTTAATTTTGTTATAATATTAAAATTTTGTTATTTTTTTTTTTTTTTTTGTTAATTCTTTTTTGAATGTTTAATTTTTAGTTTATAAATTTAATTTAAGTATGATTTATTGTAACTTTCTTGAATTAAGCTCGAAATAAATAAATAAATAAATTAATCTCTAACTTTATTTTTGAATACAATTTTATAGTTTATAAGTTATATAAGTTTTTTTTTCTTCTGTTTTTATAATTATATTAAAATAATTACTTACTTAAATTTGTTAATTTTGTTAATTGTTTAATGTATAAAATATGTTAATTTGTATTTTTTTTATTTATTCTCTTAAAATTTTTTAAATATCACTTTAATTATTTTATATATATTTTTGTTACATATATTAAAAATCGCTAAACAATGAAATAAAAATAAAAAAAGAAACAGTATTTAAAATATAAAACACCCCCTTTTGTTATTTGTTCTTCCAGATTATAATTTAGGAATATTCAAAAGGCAAATTAAGAAATACCAATTTTTCTTGTAACAAAAGGCATAAAAAGAGCATTAGGAGTGATAAACGATAATGGTATTATCAAACTATTGTAATTACAATTTTTATTGCTGTAAGACTCTAAAATGTTGTGCAGTTTTATCTAAATTATAAATTTAATGGTAATTACGTATTAATATTTTTAATAATTATGAATTCAAATTCAAAGAAAACTTACTGAATAACGACATTTTCATTAAAGAAATATTTGTCACTTTTAGCTACATTTTTTTTTGTTTTGCTTCTTGTTTTTTTAAATTGAATTTGAATCAAAAATAAACTAGGAATACAATTCTATTGAATATTCATCACGAATATACCATATACATAACAATTTATTTTGTATGGGATTTAAATTCGCTGTTTTTTTCACAATTTTTGTTTTTGTTTTTTTTATTTTTTTTATTCAACTAAAAAAAGCACAAAGAGAATTTTTTACTTAAATAAAAAAAGATAAAAATAACAAGGATTCTAATTTCCAATCGATTGCATTTTATTTGCATTTCCTTATGGTATTTCTTTCAGCAATTGCTTGAATACTACAAAATAATACAAAAATAAAGAAACCGAAAATGAAAAATAAAACAAATAAAAACAAAAAAACAGAAAATAAATAAAATAAAATAACGATGAAAACGGAACTCAACTACTAAACTATTTGAAAATGCTTTTTTTTTTTGCATACTCTTGAACGGCAGAGAAGCAAAGAAGTAAAAAAAAAATAGTTCTCTTCAATAAAATATAAATACATATATATTAAATATATAATATGCATATTTATATATATTTTATTTTAAATATAAATGTACAATATGCATTCTTAATATATCTGCATTGTTGTTATGTGTGTACGTAATATGAATGCAGATTTCAGAATCTCATTTCATTCATTTAATCTAAAACGAAAAAAAAAAACAAAATAAAACAAATAGCTAACAAAAAAAAAACACAACATACAAAAAGAACAACAACTTAAAAAGGATAATATTTTGCAACAGGTTTAATGTGTAGATATTTTCAGGAAAATGAATTTATAATCTATTTTATTATACAAATCATTAGAGATAAAGGATGTATGATATAAAGGATAAAATTTTGTTATTTGCAATAAAATATTAAGAAAATATATGTATACATGTATGTACATGTGCTAGTATAATATTCAATTTAAAAAGATTCGGTAAAATCAACAATCAAACTGTTTTAAGATGTTATATAAAATTGAAAGAAAAATGACAGAAAAAATGTTAAGAAAAAAAAATATAATATTTTGTGCTTAGATTTAAAAACAGAAATCTTTTTGAGCGATAACTTAACTTCTATATAATATTAGTATGATGCAATGTAATAATTGGAAGAATCGTTTAAGTACATATTCTACCTCAAAACTGAATTGGTTGGTGTAATGCAATTCTTCTGAAGCGTTCAACGTTTTTGATGGTGACTGTGACAATGTGGATGGCAATAAACTGATTTTCTGGCCGTAAAATACTTTTCCTGTAGGGCTCAACTTGTATTATAGTAATTCATTGCTCCAACATCAGAATGCTGACATTGTTTATTACACGTCATTGTTCATTTAATAAGCATTGTTGTAGATTATAGATTGAACACAGACGCTGCATAGGAATCCCCCGATAAACAAACTGTGTCGTAGAAAGACGAAGGAACAGAAAGTTTTCCTAATTGGGTACCCAGCAGATGATCTACATTTCCTCGACACAAGTATGGTAAATATTAGGAGGAGATGTCTGCGAAATGCGTTGACATTTTCTTAATTTATTCTAAATATATGTAATACACTATATTAATTTACTCTAAATGTTAGGAACACGTGCGTGCGAAGTGTGTCGACAATTGATTGACACATGTGCTGTAAATATCAAAAAACACATGTGTCCGAAATGTGTCGACATACACGCGACACTTTATTATAATGAGAGACACATGTGCCTGGACATATGCGACCATTTGGACCATTTTTTTCCATGGGCACGGAACACATTCACGATTTTTTAGGAACACTTTCGTCAAATTTTTTTTACCGGGATCCTACTCTCATATTTTTTTTTTTTGTGACACCCAACGCTTGCAAAAGACATAAATATTTCCAGGAATACATATCGCCTTATTCTGAAATTGACATCAAAGCAATAATGCTATGGGATAAACACCTTAGCAGCTTTTACACAGATATAATTACATACAATATTTTCTATTTTTTTTTTCTAATTTTAAATATGGAAATTCATATATTATATTGTATAGAATACTTCGTCTTCATAATTCTATTTTATTTTTATTGATAAGCAAAACTCTCAGCTAATTTTTGTCATTTATTTTATCCCAATGACAAATGGTACTGAACCAGGTTGAAAAATCCAAAAAGTATTTTTGCATTAGTCGGGAATCAAACCTGGGAACTTTCGGTTGAAAGGCAGGCACCCAGCATGTATACTTATAATTTCAAAACAATAAACGGGGAAGTACAATAGATCTTAAGAGGTTGCGTTTACATAGAACTCCACGTGACAAAAAAAAACAAAATACATGGGAATAAGGGAGTACGTCATATGCAAAATTTTCTTATTCAAAAACAAGCATTAGTTTTAGACTACACAAGTATCAAAGGAGATAATCTATAAAGTAAAAACAAAAACTGCACATCCAGAATTGACTGGAATGTTTTAAAATACGTACATATATCATACATAATAGATAAAATTTACATATGAGTATTTTAAAATAAAATATCTAATATATTAAACGAATATTAATATAAAAAATTTAGAAGGATGAATAATGAGGTCGACTGCATTATCCGATAACTGCTTGTCAAAAAATAATGTTCCACACCGTAAACTATATTATTAATTTAACCGTAATTAAAATTCTATATTAAGAAGACAGATTTGGGCAATTAGACCACCTTAACTAATGAGCAATAAGCATAATATATACTAACGGATAATGAACTAATTTCTAGTCTGTGAATGCAAGGGTCTCACTCATAGTGACTTTGTTCCATACAGCGATTCCCAAACAATAGAAGTTTTTTAAGCCTATTAATAAATGAGGCTTCATTAGAGGCCTAAATGCAAGATTTCATTTCTGTGATGGATAATTAGAATGTGGAGATATGTGAGTAGAGGCCAAACTAATGAAAATCCAATTATAATTCTAATATAATAATATTGGGAAAATGTTTAATAAATATTCAATTAATTGTCCAATTTATCCTACTTATCATGAACTCAAATTTTCTATCGTACTTATCGAGAGTATGAATTTTTGTTATGGTAGTGACTTTATTAAATAATTTTATTTACAATTTACGATACACCATTGTATCTTTACCTAAGTACCTACCCACATTTAATGATGAAAATAAAACTCATATTTTAAATCACATTTTGCTATGCATTCTCTTGAAATTTGTAAATAGGAAGATGTAGATCAGTAGGTGTGGTCGTGGTGTGGTGATTTTGGTAAGCATATGTTGTATTTCCTTTATTTTTCAGTTTTATTTTCATATACGGCAATCTTACAGAAGGTATAGCAGTTTTTACTTATTTTAACTAATGGAAATATTATGTTAAAACACCGCTAGATTTTACTTTTAGAGACAATGCTTTTTACTTAGTAGCGAACTCATATCCTAAACAAATTATTTTTCTTCACCTAAAATTTTATTGTTAAATTTGAATCACTATCATGAAAAAATAAGATACAAAAAAAAATCATCGAAAATAAATATTTAATTTTTGAAATAAATCTTTATTTATTTCAATGTTTTACTTATATGAACAAAAAGTACATACATGTTTTCTTGCAAAAACAAAGGTAAAATAAAATTAGCTAATTATTTTTTTGTTTTTTCATATTCATAAAAAAGAGAAACATTTCAATCGTTGCTTAATGCTTTATCCGTCACATATCACGCCCACAATTACATTAAAATTATTACAATAGCAACTGATTGTTCTTTAAATGTTCACTTGATATTTGGTAAAACAAAATTATTGAGAGAAATAGAATATAAAATACAAAGAAAATATATACAAAAAGGAAACGAAAAATATTTTTGGTCTTGCTAATCTGGTGTGGTGAATTGAATTCCAATTTACATTTTAGAATTTTTTTTTTTTTAATCTTTTTATTTTTGGTATTGAAGTTTAGTTAAGTGAATCATAATTCGTAGTAAATTATGACATGTGGCCACAACCTTTCTTTGTTATATTTCACATAGTGCCTATAGTTTCTTCAATACTTATTATTTGCTCTCTCCTATTTAGTCTCTGTATTAGATTTGAATAAAATGGAAGAAACTTAGAAAAATCTAAGTTATTCAAAAAAAAATAACAAAAATAAATGTAAAGAATAAAATATAAAAACAAACCATAAAAAAAATTCTAGAATACCTTTAGTAGTAAAAACGTGTTGTAAATTTCTTCACTTTTTAATGTACATTTTTTTTTCTTATGACTATGTGTGTTAGAATTTATCTTAAATTTTCTTTTATTCAAATTTGTTGTTGTTGATTTGCTTATTTTTTAGTTTCATTTATTTTTAGAATTGAGTAAAGATTTTTCATATAAAATATTTTCTCTGAATAAATCTATTGTAGTCACTCTTACAGAATCATATGCATTTAATTTTATATACGTTTTAAAGCCTTTTTTTATAATTATAATCAAAAAAATGAATTTGTTAATAGGGTAGATAAAAAATGATTCAACATACGGGTAAATTTACCCCATAATATGTATTACAATGTTTAGAACGATTAGAGATGAGATGAAACATGAAAAAAAACAGTGATTTCGCAAAATAATACCCACAAAACAAGGCATCACATTGATAACAAAACAAAAAACAATAAATAAGAGTATATCACTGTGTTCAATCGGTTCAATAAGAAAGATATACGTCATCAATTTTATTCTTAAGACTTCTGACTGGCATTAAAATATAAAATTTTGGAAAAGTTTACACCTTGAAATTTAACACGAGAGACCTAATCACTTTCATTTTAGTTGACATTTAAATCACTTTCTGATAAACTCTTAATATTTTCACCTTTCTTTAACAGTATTTTACCATTTTTACCCAAGCAAATTTAATAATATTACTTCTTTTTAAGTCTCTTGCTTTTTTATATAAGACACTGAAATACGGTGACATTGGAAATGTATCCAAAAAATGTCAACCGATACAATGTACATACAAATACAATTATGTCAAATTTGAACGGACAACATTATACTTTGCTTACAATTCCCATCACTCTAAACACATTGTCTCTGATACAAACGTCAAATCAAATGTCAAAATATTATACTCTTGTGGATACCTATTTTGTGGATAAATTTTTAAAATATTTTAATAGAATATATTTGTGAAAGATTATACATATGGAGATTTAATATGGACAATTTCGTAAACACTTTTTTTTTTTTTTTTTGAAGAAAAATCTTCTTCTTTGTGCTTTAACCTTATAGAAGCATCTTTCTTTCGTGAGTTCATTTCCTACTAAAATTAAAGTAAATTAAAATAAAAAAAAATATTTTTAAATTTATTTTTGAAGCACGAAGCAAAATTTATACTTATGTTTTTTTAATTTTTAAACTTATTGCTTGATTAATCAAAAAAATTCAACATAACTGTACCAAAGTATACTGTGTATCAACAAATTTTCGGATACATAATTTAACAACCCGTGTCATGAAAATGCGTCGTAAAATTAATTACTGATTATGAGACAATGTAAACAATTTTTTTTTACATTTAAGATCATACGTCAATATGTTGGCGACGTTGTCGATACATTAACGGTGTCACGGGTATTATACTATAAAATAAATTTGTAAAATTATAAACTTACTTAGAAATTATATTTTAATTTCTATCGGATCTTACTTTCCAAATTCTATTTATTTATTTACATTGATACATAGATATAGAAGTTTATATCACCATTGTATCTAATTTACTTGCCTCTCGCTAAATTGCTTAATAACAATAAATAATATAATAGATTTTACGTTAAGATTTTGGTCGATTTTTATAACTCACAGATGTATTAATAACATCTATAAATAAGTTATAAAATCAATTAAAGCAAAAATCAAGAGTTGCATCAATAGTCTATTACTACAAATACCTACTGATGAGTTCAAGTAGTGTGATGATGAGCGAAAAAACTCCTAAAACTTATTGTTATTACATAGAAGTATGTTCTTAATGATTCATTGATAAATATGATTTTACCAGCTTTTTCTGAGATATCCATGTTAAATATTTACATTCAGTTGAACTTTCCTTTTTTGAGCATTCTTTATTTATTTATTTCATTATTATTCAATTAATATTCCAATATCTTTGGAAACTCACCTGAAGTTTTACATATATTTTTGATAAATAAATATTTTTATATCTTCGAATTTTAGGTTAAAATCCAATTTCGAAAACAGTTTTAGTAATGTCAACTGGATATTTGTCTGGTCAGCTCTATAGAATGTTTCCATTTTAATCTTGCTTTAACTTCACAATTTCAATTCTGTTGTAATCAACTTTTTCTTTAAGTAGTGAAGCATTTTAATTTCTTAATTTAATATTTTTCTTCAATACTGTCCAAAATACGTTTTAATTCTATAAACAAGAAAATCACCATTTACATTTTGATAGGTTATTTTCTTGGATATTCATTTTATTACAAATTTATTTATTACTAAATTATTTAAATGAACATAAAATCAAATACAATTGACTCTTTTCTACTATGTGTTAACATTTTATTAAAAGTTAAAAATGAAATAATTTTGGACACATACCTAATACTAAACTATACAGATATCAACTACCAATTGATATTTACTCATTTCATATAAAAAAAAAAAGCTAACCTCCATCATTACACCCAAAATATGGCATAACTACAATAAAGTTTGATAAATTTATTTCAATAGGTACCTACGAACAAATTGTAAACATTTTAGAGAAAAAAGGATATTTACAAAAATCAGAATATTATTTTTTATTACGTAAGGATTTTATTTTATTATAGGGGACCATTTTTCTTGATAAGAATTTTCATTTTATATTTTCAAAAACTGTTCACTTCTTATTCGAATATTTTTGTTTGTTTCCTTTCTTCTCTTTGTCTAGTAAATTGAAAGATGCATACTTCATGTGTTTTTTTTTCTTAATTTTATCCAAATATACAGAGTGTCTGGCGATATACCTAAAATAATTAAGAATTTATAATAACATAGGATGAAAAATTTGTCATTAAACTTTGGAAAGTGTATGGACCATTAGAATTTTTTCCAACACCTTACTATGTTAATGAGAAGCATGTAGCTTTAATAGTTATAGTTGTTCGATCTTTCCAACTTTAATCTATCTTTCTGAATATTTTTTGAGTTTGAAAATATAGCAACGGAACAATGCTAGTTTTTTGTTGTTTAAAATCGCTTAAATTATGTCAGGATAAAAGCGCTATTTAGTAAAAATGGCTTACGTTATTGTAAGATGTTAAAATTAATAAATAAATTTTTTTTAAATTAGCCTAAGTAAAATAAGCCGTTTAAACACTCAATACATTTTGAAAATGATATTCATGATTATAAATAAATTTGTAAAAAATGCTCATCAATTTATAAGCTTTTCTGCGTGATTGAAAGAATATAGTAAAAATATTTTAAGTTAAATAGGCGATTATGACAAAAAAATCTTCAGGTCAGGTATTGACATAAGCGATTATATACCCATACAAAAATGTGAATTATACAATTGTCAGAATCTAAGCAAATTTTTACGGGAAATTTACAGGATTTTTTCTTATGTTGACTTAAGAGATTATGATTTGTTGGCGCCATAGATATATAAAATATAGATTGGCAGTTAGGATAAAAATTTTCAGCCACTTTTGGTCAGTTGTTTTTGAAAAATCCGAGTTCAAATAATTTAGTTTCTACTGCAAATAATTACCTTGAAAATGGAAACTTCGCACCAATGTAATATGAAAAGTTTTAGAGTAAAAAAAATATAAAATTACAATAATTTTAATAATTGGCTTATTTATAACGTAAAATCTCAATTAATTTAAAATAATTCTTTTTAAATTTTCTTTTAAAAACATGTGTATGTGTATATTCATATAAAATTCACCATAGTATATAACTAACAAATCAAAAAGTAAAGTTAAAAGATGTTTGGATTCGTATATATTTATGTTCTGGATAAGAATTATATAACCAAAATTAATTAAATTGATACATGGGCTGATACAGTTTGATGTTAAACTAAATAAAATGACCAAGAGTGGGAAAAAATTCTTTTACTTTATCGTATACATTATATATTATTTTATAAAACTCAATTCACATAGATTCTATTATTTATACATTCCCGTGAAATTTTATGTCTACATATATATTGATAATATTAAAACATATTAGATGATAATATGTATACAAATTTATATTATTTATAAGTATTATTATTAGTATTTAATAATCAATGTATATCTAATCACTTGTATTATATGCATATATACTCGTATAATACTTATCATTCACATCAAATTTAAAGTTTTCCCCTCTATCCCCTCTTGGAAAACGTTTCCCAATGCTCTAAAATTGCAATAAAATGAAATAAAATGATTTTCAAATTATCGTATTAGTGTAAATAATATATTTAAAACAGAAAAACTATAATAAATAAATAGTTAGCAAATATGTGTAGATAAAAATGTTAAAAAACAAAACTAATTTTAAATTCAATAAGAAAAAATTGAAAAGAATCTATTCTACAAAACCATCAAAATATTAAGAAATGGCTGCTAAATTTATAAAATCAAATCAGCTGACTAGAAATATTGAAAAACATATGCTCATTTTTGGCTTAATCTGACATTTAATATGATAATGTATTAGAGAGAAAGAGAAAGCAATACCAAGCTGCCAATCTATATGTTATATATCTGTGGTTGGCACAGATATAATGTACATAAAACAATTGCAATGAAAACTTAAACTTTTAATAAAATACAAATTAACTTTTAGGAAAAATCGAATAATAGAAATATTTTATTTGCTTTATATCCTGAACATTGAGATAATTAAAAAATAGTTCTTAACCCATTTTCGGCAGAAAAAAAACATCTTGATTATTAATTATTATTAATCCATTGGTTTTAGGATAATTGATGCCCAACAAATTCAACTCCGTTGTCTGATTGGAACTAGCCCATTCCAGAGCCTGGGAAAGAGCTGTTCGAAAAATCGAACACTGGCTACTATTTGAATTTTTTTATGTTCATGAAAATCAAAAAATAAGTTTCTAGACCGTTTAAAAAAAACACCGACGATATATTCCTTCTGCTCGGGAAACAACAACATGTCTGCCTGATACTTTTGCTAAATTATGAGATTCATATTCAATTCCGAATAATAATTTTTGAGCATCGAAAACATGAAAACTTTTTTGTGGCACAGGTTTTTCATTTTTATATTCCGCCACAAAACATACACTGTTTTGTTTTTGTTTGTAAGCATTTACTATTGAAGAACTCAAACCTACAATCCACAATGGCCAACACTGTTTATTGCTCTGATATTGATGCAATAATTTGCAACTCCATTATCATACAAATCGGCACCTCCCATGTTATACTTGTAGTTATGAAGAAGTAATGGTTGCTGATAGTTGACATAATCCTTCTTTTATTTTTTCCAGTATTTAACAGTATTCAATGGTTCGATTTGGTCAAAGATAGATCAAACTATAACCTCTTTATTATCAGACTATCGACAGAATAATAGTTTGTTTGTTGCATCAAATATGTAATCGTGCTCACCACGCTGTAATTAT
Organism: Argyra leucocephala; assembly: GCA_963942445.1. Taxonomy (NCBI): domain Eukaryota; kingdom Metazoa; phylum Arthropoda; class Insecta; order Diptera; family Dolichopodidae; genus Argyra; species Argyra leucocephala. Next base: position 59,840,294 of record OZ012680.1, read on the forward strand.
TTATGTTTGAAATGTTGCGTTTGCTATTCGATTTTTTCATACTGTTCCAGTGGCAAGGAGACGTTTTTCATCAAGCAAATTCAAATAGTATGATGTGAAAAAGTTTTCAAATTAAGTTTGTGTCGATTTGGATTTTTTTTGTTTTTTTTTTTTTTGTTATAATTATAATTCCAAGTCTATGGGATGAACACCTCTAACTGCTTTTACACAGAGATTTGGAATATACAATCACATACAATAGCTTTTTTGTAGAATTTGAATCTTTTGAAGTAATCGAATGACAACATCGGTATCTAAACCAATTTGCTTATTACATTTGTCATAGCCAGCATATGGTATGCATAAGAACAAGTAACCATCAGAAAAACATAGTCACAATATTTTATAACCGAAACGGATTGGTTTATTTCTGATATACATATATAAAAGTGACGACCAAAATAAGATACAATCTGTTCGTCTATTGAAAGATTCTCAGACCAAACATCAAATTGATCTATTTCCGGCAAAATTCCTAATATTTTCAATTTTTTTTTTTTATTTAAGATTATTTATTTACCTGATTATTTAAGGTAAATAATTATAAGTATTTAATTACAAAAAATATTTTGTAGTTACTATTTTTTCTTACATTTTATATTACTACTAGCAAAAAGGCCCGTCATATGACGGTGGTAAATCAAAAAAAAAGTTTTAAGACACTGCAAAAAAAAAATTGGTATTAATAAACGTACTCAAATATTATATAAGTCTTTTTGTGTAGTGCAAAACTTTACAACAAATTAAAAAAAAAAACAAACATTTCCCAAAAACCGCTTACTGAAAACTGTAACAAAAAATTGATTTTTGATTATTTATCGTGTAAATTTTATAAGTCAAGATAAATAAAAAAATAAAAAATTCTTTGAATATTTTTATTATTTATTTATTTAGAGTGCGCAACTTAATTCCAAAAAGAACAATATTTGTTAAACTATAATGTTTTATCCATATAGATTAGTAATTAGATATTGCCATTTCTCTATATCCAATGCTTCTAAATCTTATACTTATAAATTTGATTGGTATACACGTATTTTTCCAACACATTCAACAAATTTATTTGACTAAAAAACCAAAATTTTTTAAGGTATAGTTATAAAAACTATACAGTTGCTTTCTTTCTCAACTCCTACTTTTTCCAATGTCTAACCTTGTGTCCTATTTACGATAATAAAAAGGGCTAATTTAACGGAGACTCGTCAAAGTCTGCGAATAAATGACAATTCTGTCAAAGTCTGCGAATAAATGACAATTCTGTGGTAGTTGGAGATAAATATATTCTGGGAATAAAGTGTTTCCCTTATAGCTGTACCGATTAGGACTTCTGCGATTATTAAATTTGATTTTAAATTTTTGACTGCTGTTGATTTTAAACTTTATTTTAAACATTTATAAATAGTATCTAGTAAATTGAACAATAAGCATAAATAAATAAAAAGTAGGCATTAAAAAATATCAAAATACTAGTCGTAAAAGAAAATGTCAAATAATGGCCAGTGTTCGATTTTTCGAACAGCTATATTTATACGAATATGACATATACTGGTGTGATAAAATCGGCGAAAATGGGTTAACAATAAAATTAACTTATACCACTTAAGCCACATACATACTTAAGCCACTTTATATATAGGTACTGCTGGAAAATCATAGAACATTTTAAATTTGTGTAACTTACTACTACTAATTATTCTTACTATCTATTCGATTCGATCTATATCGATTTTATATTGTATCTACTGATTTTATGTGAAAAATTAAGAAGAAATAAAAATAATTATGCCAGTACTGAAACGGGTTTAAAATACAAACAAGGCACACTTTTTTGCAATTGAGTAGTTTATTCAAATCTTCCCACTTAACTTATTATCAAATTTTATCTGATTTTAACATTGACCAATATTATTATCCTAAGTACCCTGTACATGTTGTGTATTTATATTATTTGGTAGTAATTCAAGTAAAATGGTTGGTTGCTTCTAAAATGCATTATTGAATTTTTTTCTTTGGAAAAAGTTTTCATTTTGATTTTATTTTTTTGCTGAACGCATCTAAGAGATGTATTTTTGTGTTGTAGTGTTGTAACACATTAAAAATAAAAATAAATACAAAACAAAGGAGATGAATTTTATTTGAATTAAATTATTTATTTTTAGTGTTGTTGTTGTTGTTTTATTTTTATTTTTTTTGTTCTTTTCATACCTCAATTATGAAGAAAAAAATGTTTAAATAAAATAAATAAAAAATAGCAGTAATGTTCATTTTGTATAGAACAAATATTAATAAAAAAAAACATAAATAAATGCATTTTAATTTTTTTTTTTTGTTGAGATTTGAAGAAAGAAATAGGATATACCTAATATTTATTTTACAGAAATTCTGTATATTATGTATTCTTTCTTTACTTCAAGTGGAATTTATTGAATTGTTAAGCAATTTTTAACTATTAAAAATTTGATATGTTAGAAAAATTAACGTAAATATTTTACTTATTTTGTGAAGATTCTGAAGAACAAAATGTATTCGGTAATTTACTTTAAAATATGTACACTTCTTAATAAAGTACTGTAAAATATAAATACAGGTAAACTCGTAAATGCAACATTGCCAATCATGATGTAGTATAACTATTGTATCTGTCCAAAATTCATGATGTAATTCGGCAATGATGCTTTGTGTTGCTATTAATACATTTTAAAGCTATCAGAATTTAACAATGATGCTTTGAAAATTTAATTTAAATCTAAAAAATATTATTTAATATTGCTGTGATGGCTGTGAACGCAAAATAAAAATATTTAAAAGTTGAATTATCACCACTATCCACAAAATGCATTATAATAATGGACCGTGGAGCGGACCAGGAGGAAATAAAAGATATATCGACTAAAATTATATATATTTTTTCATTTTCTACTTAACCCTAAAACTTATTACATAATATAATAAATGATCCGGTAACCAAAGTTGTGCTTCCACCAAATTATGAGATAGCTGATCCTATTGATTGTGTCAAATAATTTATAACAGATAATATTTAAATAATTTATAACAGCTTTGCAGACGACAGCACTCTAGTAGCCTCTTACGATTTTCATAAAAAATCTGAGGCTACATCTACCGCTGTGTCAACCAAAAGAGAGATCATGGCCAGCTCCCTCACCCATGATTTGGTCGCAATAGCTAATTTGGGCTAAAAAAACAGAGTTGAGTTTAACACTTCTAAAACTCAGAGCTGTAGTAGAATCTTCCGAAAAATTTCCATTTTTAATCCTACTCTTTTGTTTCAGGAAGATAAACTTCAGCGGTTTGAAAGCTTAAGTATATTATGTATGCACCTTAATAGGCAAAAGACAAGTTATGAAAATTCGTTTATAACCTCAACATCCCGAATGTGGAACTAAATTCCATCTTATGTGTTCCCAAAACATAACAAATTCTATATTTATGACTTAAATAAATTCAAGACGAACTTTAACACCTTCGTTCGTAATTGCACTCCTTCCCTTTTACCATCCTCCTTTCCTAATTTTCCTTTCCCACCCTAGCCAAATGTACCAATCGGCATAAAAAGGGAATCTAGTGCTTTCGCTATGTATAAACAAAAATAAAAGACTATCCTGAAATATACTAATGAAGAATCTGAAAGAATATACAGTAATAATAATCGTAAATGGAAAGCTTTAGATAGAGACGAATTGCATGCCTTCTTCGAAATCAAAAAACCAAAGTTATCGATCGTTTTAGGAGCCTATGGTTCAATTATATTCAAAGCTATACTATAGAGACGTAAACCGCTTTGATAAAATTTTACCAATTTGATGAAAAAAATCACAAGTAATCGACGTATAGATTTGACAAATTAGTCCCAATTCGAGACGTGTTTGAAGCAATAAATAAGAATTTGTAAATTTTGTTATTTTTAAACATCTAAAAATTAATTATTTTAAAATAAAAATTTTTAAAACTTATTAAAAATTATTTTTTTCTATTACATTATAAGATAGAGCCTGCCAGGCTCATGTTATGAATTTACGTGACAAAATATGTTATGATATTTAGGGTTAAGTCAACTCAAGTTGTTATACTTTTGTGTCTAGAGAATTATTTGAGAGGATGATTTGATACTCAAAAGTAAAAGTTCCTATTACTGAAAAATAATTGATTTTGTGATTAAAAAAAAAATTAACGAAATAACTGAAAATATGACATGTTTTGTATGATAAAAGTTATTTCAAGTAGACCATGCTAGTGTAAATAACAGATTTTTGCATTAAAAAAAAATCAACTAATTTATTAAAAATATCGCATATTTTGTACGAAAAGCTATTTTTACATACTCGACTACTGGCAATAATCGTAAAAAATTATTTTCAAAACATTATCAAAAATGAATTCATGACTTTTCAATTTAACCATTTTATAACAAACAATTTCTTTCAAATTAACTTCAATTTCATTTATTATGCAAATATTTATTTTATTAACAACAACCAAGTTTTCACTTAGAAAAATTAAAACATAATTAATTATTCCTCGAAACTTTTAATATTTAACTTATTATTATTCTAACAAGATTAATATCAGAAAATATGATTTCATTTCCTTACATTTTTTTTTTAATTTAATAAAAGTTTAAAATATTATTAACAATAATTTTTCAATACAATTAATTTCATTTATAATTAGTTTTATTTTATTTTATTGTTTTTTTTTAACAAACAAAAAAAATCATATTGTCAATTTATGTCAAAATAAATCATAAATCAACAAGTTTCTCATTTCATTCGAATGAACGTTAATTTTCCAATTTTCATTACATAACAATTAATTTTCTTTTGTTTTCATTTCAAACACAACATAAATTATAAAAGAAAAGTCAATGTTTTTTCAATGACACCAATAAACAAAAAGAAAAAACAAAAAACTAGATTGACAGTGAAATAAAATGAACTTTCAATAAATTTTCTTTCTATAATACATATCATAATATCCTTCATTTTCAATTCATATATCATATTACATAAACTATGATATCCTTTAAAACTGGAAAATTTTGTCATAATAGAAAAAAAAAGCATGGAAAATTTAAGAAAGACACAGAAATACATAATAAAGTACAATATAACCTCCTGGGATCTACCAAAAATATCAGTAAAAACAATTTTTTTTTATTGTTATACGTCCAACTACTCTGTTTACTATATGGTACTATATGGTGCAGGGTCGATTTTTCTAGAATATTTCAGTCTTGCTCTGTAATGTTGGTTATATTGAAGGGTATATTATTTAACCGAAAATTATTATCATATCAAAATAATAGATACTAACAAAATCTAATCTTTTCAACCATCCGTCGGGCTAGATTTAATATTAAGATATTAACCAAATTATTTACAAAGATATACAAAAATATTATCTAGTTTTATTTTTTTTTTTTGCTTTTTTTAATGGCCAAAATAATGGGATAAATACCCTAGCTGCTTTCGCAGAATTTTAACCAGTTAGTATAAAATTTAGGATACAATTTTTAATTGGCGTATAGGATAACACCTTTTTACACAATAAGTTTGACAATAGTGCTCACTTTAAGTTATTCTTAATTAACTTGATGAATGTCTGAAGTTTAATATAATTTTTCACAAGAAAGCGTTGGAATACAGTTGATTAAATCGCACAAAAGTTTTGAGAACAATCTCATATTATGAAAATGACTTTTGTGTTTCACATTTAAGATACGTAGATGTATAATTAAGAACGAAATTTGAAAACTATTTACTTTTACAATTTTTAGCTTGCAATTGCAGTGGCAGCTTTTGCAGTTTGAAAAATTCATTTAACATACCAAAAAAACCAGATGATATGTTTTTTTAAAAAAAAATTAAAGACTCTTGTTAATTTCACAAAATTATTTTATTTTGACACGTGTTTCGACCTTTCCATCATAATCATGGATCATAAATGGATACAAAACAAAATATTAAAAGCATGATGGCTGAAATTTTTATGAGTGATTTTGAAGAAATATTGTTTCAAAGTGATAATCACTTCATCAATAATATAATTTTTTGGTTACAGGTGCAGTACAAGTCATCAATTATCAAATTTCTTGACACATTTTAATAAATTCGACAACAATTTAATGTTTATTAAATTTCACCAAGAGTGTATTAGTGAAAGCATAAAAGCTACATTGACATGTTTTAGTGGTTATGCCATCTGACTACTAATTACAAGATCCCGGTTTCAAATAATACCGCTCAGGAAATGGATGATGTCAAATTCTTTGAAATTAATTTTAAATATAATCGCGTTATCCAGTTATTACTTAAAATTAAATGGAACTATACTAGCTATTATTTTTATTTATTTATCATTCTCTACTCTAGTCAATGAGCTTATAAGGCTCGTACAGAGTTTAGTAATTCATAGTACATAACAAAACAATTTAATGTTACTAACTAATATTCTAGAAAAGAAACTAAAATCATGTTATTATTAAAATTAACTCTATCAGCCTAATTTATCATATCCAAATACAACTGATTCATAAACACAAAATTATTGGCTATCAATAAATAAATTAAGTTAAATATTATTATTTAACTTAATTAACAGCTAGTTCAGTAAAATCATCTGGATAAAATAATCATTAATTTTACTTTTAAATTTTATGGTATCATTTATTTGTTTTAGTTCTACTGGCAGTCTGTTATAAATTGTAAACGCTTTATTATATATTGTATCCTGATTTTTGAATCTAATTTTAAACGATGTGATTCGTAATTTCTCTGCACATTCCTAGTACTATAATTATGTACTGGACTGTTCACAATTAACTTGACGTTTGGGATAGTGTTATTAGTACACATAATGTAGTACGCATATTATGTAGTCGAAGTCACTCTACAACAGAATATAGTTTTCATCAAATCAAAAAAGACCTAAATAACACGATAGAATATGGATTACTATGCACAAACAAAGCTTAGAATAAAAAACATCTAAATTATTTTGTTTGACAGTAACAGATAAAAAAAAATGCAAAATTGTATGTGATTTTGCATGCTAAATTTCTACCTAAAAGCTGTCTTGGAATTATAGAAATAAAAACAGCATGCATGTAGATAGATTGATAAATTAATAATACATAATTTACGCTGGCTGGTAGAGCGTCAACATTTCAACTGAAACAGCTCAGGTTCGTTTTTCGACGAAGGCAAAACAAATGTTTAATGTGTTTTTTCGATCTGGTCCAAACACCCTTGTCAATGGAATAAAAAAAAAATATTTTTGTTATTGAGCTAAGTTTCTGACAGTAAAGAAGTTTTCCATATTAAATTTATTTTTTAAAAGATGAGCCCAAGCCGGGCATGCCCCGGACAACCAAATAAGAAATATGGACGCTTCATAAAGGGCAGATTTCAGAAGACTTATCAGTACAGCTATACAATGTATTGAAGAATTGATTGAAAAGCGGAAATAATAATTTTAAATAATTCAGGAATCAGTCTAAAAATTTTACATGGTTGTCTGAAATGACTATGTAAATTAGCTCCAAAAAATGCGACAATTCGTTTTATTAATCAAAAAATACTGCAGAGTATTCCAGGGGGTCCATGTATACAAATCAATAGATACACTTACCAATGAAAATGAAGTTGCTGGTAGTTGGTGTAACAACCGTACAAAGTTTCTTTATTGGTTGGATTTTACATGGTTTCCTCTTCATCAATTGGAATTAAAAGTGCCCGCTCCAATATTGTTTCTATGAAATTTAAAGCCATCACAACTATGGTACTAGATTAATAATAAGAACTGTGCATCCTTATTTCATCGAAGCATAAATACAAATTGATTATGAAAAAGGCGAACATATCTTGATTTCAAGAATACCGCAATAGCAAAAACGTGTTTGTTTATTTATATCCCATCGGAAAGAAACCCAAAATATTGTTAACATCAAAATAATTTTAATATAAGTATAGGTTTAGTTGTAGTATGGTTAGTTTTATTATCGTAGTGAAAAAAAAATGTAAGAATATTTTATGATGAACCAATTTTTTTTCAATTCGATTCATAAATCAAACTTCATTGAAGTAAATTCTATACATATTGCGTTCGACCCGCACAACGTCGTGAAACTTTGTAACTAATATAATAATATAATAATTATTATACATATAATAATTATAAACCACTAAAAACTAATATAATATAAAGTCCCACATTTCGAAAGTAAAAAGGACTTGTAAGTTGGCTTACAGTAAGTTGAAAAAAACTGTTTAAATTCTGCTATCTACTATAGTACAATAGTATTAGAATCAATTTATGTTCCATACCCTACTGCAATGTCAGTAAATATTTTAATTTGTTGTCTTTTTGAAACATCTAAATACTGATGCCATGGAGGTAATTGATTAAATCTTCTTTTCTTTGTACTGCTTACATTTTACTTCTAAATGTGTAGGTATTAAAACTATTACATATTTTTTTTTAAAGATAACTTTAATAGTTATCAGGAATAGTCCACAATATTTTCCATGTTATTAGTCTAACGTCATCCATTTCTTCAAATTTCATCACTTATTATAATAGAATCCGATTCTGTAATTTATTATTCAAAAATATCCAAACATAACACAACAGGAATAAAGCTACAAAACAAAAATATAAAATAATAAAAGTTATAAAATAAAATGATGCACTTGATTACAATTCATTTATCACACATTTTTATTAAATCATTTTTCACAAAAATAACAGAAATAAAAATTAAAAAAAATAAAACATATATAATATAACAAAAATAATAATAAAATACTATGTATATATATAAAAATATATATATATATATATATACTTGAATAAGAAACAAGACGGTATCTTATAATATTATAACAACATCTAAAATAATATATTTGTATTTATGAATAAAAGAAAATCCTTGATAATATCCTTATCATTTCTGCCATTAAATATAAAACCAACAAAAGCAAAAAACAAAACAAAATAAAAAAAAAAAAATAAAATATAAATTGAAGAAAATTATTTTAATATGATATAAAAAACTTAAGATGATAATATTGTCAATTTCATTGTTAGTTATTATAAAACAACTAGGTAAAATGTCTTTTTTTTGTTTAACGGAAATAATATAATTCTTCTTAACATACATTCACAAATAAATAATTTTTTAATAGTTAGGTAAAACTTAGATATGTTTTGTAATTTTTTTTCTAAGAAAAATATAAAAATTATTTTTTTTTTACCATTTTATAAGGATATTATCATCATTATTTACTATTATTATAATTCTTTTTTATTAACATTAGTATAACTAATACACTTAAATTGTTAATAATATCTTTAATAATTATGAAAAATACCTTTATTTGTATAAAAAATGGCTGTTGTTGTTTTTTATACTCTTGTTGTTTTTCTTTAATATTTCTATTATAAGACGACGTCGTGATTGCCTCATTATTAATGTTTACCTTTTTTATGTCCTTTTTTATGATGCCATTTTTTATGATGTTTATCACCACCTTTTTTACCATGTTCATCATGATGTCCCCAATGATCTTTATGTTCTTTATCACCCTTATGTCCCTTATGCTCATGATGATGATGACCTTTTTTATCTTCTCCCTTCTTCTTATGATGATCATGATGATGACCATGTTTATCATGTCCTTTCTTATGATGACCACCTTTCTTATGTTTTTTCTCTTCATGATGACCACCTTCATCTTCATGATAACCTTCATCATGATCTTCATCATAATGTTTTTTCTCTTTTTTATCCTCATCCAATTTATAAACTTCATGATGACCTTTTGTATGATGCCCCTTCTTATAGTGACCATGCTCTTCGAATTCATGTCCCTTTTTATGTTCACCACCTTTCTTATGCTTTTTATGATGACCACCTTCATCATGATGTTTCTTTTTATGTCCATGATCATGATCATGATCACCTTTTTCATGTTTCTTATGATGATGTCCCTTTTTGCCCTCATGATGATGATGGTCACCTTTTTTTCCTTTATCACCTTTTTCTCCCTTCTTATCGTGCTCATGTTCATCATGCTCCTTCTTATGTCCACTTTCATGCTCTTTCTTTTCACTTTTCTTCGAAGCAGCCACCTCCATATCAATACTTCCAGTTTGACGTGCTTCGATTAATGATGCCGACATAATGGCACAAAGTGTCGTAATTGTCAGGAACAGCCATTCTGGTTTTATTAACATTAAAAATTAATTTTGACAAAAAAATTAAAAAAATATTGTTTTTTTTTTCCTTTTGTGTTTTATTAATGAGATACACTTTTTTTAACAAATCTAATCGCTTATAATGGAATCTTGAACGAATCGAAAGTTTGTAGGAAACTGAATTCAATTACAATCAATCAACTTCATTTATACAAAAATATTAAACATTTTTTTTTATTGCTTCCGAGATAATTTTTTGGTTTTGTTTGTTTGTTTTTGTTTTTTTTGCTTTTTTAATTATTTTTCTCTACAAGCATTTTTCTCCATTCATCCATTTAGAGAAATGTATTTGCTGGAAAATTTCAAAAGAAAAAAAGACAAGATAAAAATAATTGTTGCAATAAGCAATAGAGATTTATAAATAAAACTTAAAAATTGAAATAAAAAACAGAAAAATCGCGTAATATAAACAATTTTATTGAAATATTATTGAAGAAATTCTTAAATGATTTGAAAATTTTGAAATATTTTTTTATTTTGGAAAAGAAAATGTGTTTTTCTTCGTTTTAATTTCGTTTTTTTTTTGTTAAATGAAGAACAGATGAATTTTTCAGAATATTCATAAAAGAACAGATCAGATTAATGAATTAAATCGAAATTTAAAATATCGAAATATTCAATGGAAAACCTTAAGTTTTTTATAATTTGAAAAATAGATACAATTTAATTTAAAATTTTGATTAATGTGGGATAATTATTAAATAATAGAGATTATGTGATTACAATATGGTAAAAATTGTACTGCAAGTAACATGAAACTGCTCAAACAATACAAATTGTTATATTGGTTTTATGACTGAAATTTTAATTGTTTCTAGGAGTGCTGCTTTACGATTATTTCCTAGCAAAGTAGTAAATATTGGCTTAAAATCAGTGTTGGCAAGGTAAATTACGTCTACTTTTTTACACAGTTGTTTACATAAAAAGAACTTAGTAATTTACTAGTATGTTTATTGTTGTAAGTGTGTAAGCAATGTAAATATGTAACGTAAACAACTCAAAATAGATAATTTAACTGCAACATTTGTATATTAATAAATTCAATGAAAACTTACGAATATGAAGTAATTATATTCAAAAATAGAACCTAGCTTACAATTTATTAAGATATCTAATCTTACAATCGATATTCTATATACATCAATCATTCTCAAAACTGTTGTAGCATTTTTGGTATGGCGCTTAGATATAATTAATATAGATTGGCAGCTTGGTATAGTTTTATCATTTTTAATTTATTAGTCATTACTGTAATTTTCAGCCAAAAATGAGCATATGCTTAGGAAATCTTGAAGTGTCAGATTGAATAGAAGTAAAAAAATTTGTTCTCTTAAAAATAATTTTAATTAAATATTAAATAATACAAAAGTCTAATTTATATAAACTTAAAAAATATTATTCAACTCTAAAGTTATAATAAAAACATTAAAACAAAAATATTGCAAAAAAATAAAAAGAGACAAAAAAACAAGAAGAACAAAAAAAAAATAATAATAAAAAAAAATGTGTACCTACCTATTGGATTTTTGCGCAAAATTATATTACTTTTATTGTGAATTGAACATTTATTTAAAATTAAAAACACTACAAAAATGGTTAACCGATGAAGCAAATGTACAAAAAATATTCGCACTAAAGACGTGCAATGCACTGGAGGATGTGAACGTTTCTTTCATCAAAATTGTATGGCGGTATCTGAAATATTTAATTGTTATTGTTTTAAATCTGCTTGTTGCTCTTTTAAATCAATGTTATTAACAAGCATTCAAATGAAAATTAATAATGCATTTCAATGATACAAATCCAGCTTAAAGAAACGTTGAATTCGAAAAAGGTCAACAAAAAGATTTGGAAATGTTAGACATAAAACCTAATAAAATATAGTAAATATAATGAAAAAATGTATTATATTAATAAAATATTAATTAATTCTCAGGCGATGGATATGTCTATTGATACAACGAAAAATTTTTCATACATTAATACTTACCTTTATACATTTATAATTTGTTCGTTATATTATTAAATATTTTTGACTAAACTACAAATGAATTTCTGTAATTAAAGCATTCATAAATCAATGTCGGTCCATTTTTATTGTTCTAATGAAAACTTTTCATAATTAAATAAATTTTTATAAATAAGAATTTAAGTTTTATAAAATTATCTATTAACTGTCAAAAACAGTAATTTACAAAATAATTTTACAGTAATTTACAAATATTTACCATTGTTTACAGTTGTTTACAGTTGTTTAGAGTTTTGTACTTGAATCATAAAAAGCGTTAATTTACACGTAAAATGCCAACACTACTTAAAATTCAAACAATCAATATTTTTAATTTCAGTTAGCGGTTTTCCGTCGATTGTAGGTACTGTATATAGTACACAAAAATATATTTGTACATAAAAATTTTACTTTTTTTCTGAAAAAACTTGGTTTTGTACCGAATTATGTGTTTTCTTTATTTCTAAAGAGTGTGTCAGTAATTTTGGGACGGTAAGATTTTATAAAAATTTATTAAAATTAATGTCAAAAGTGTAATTTTCAGAAATTGTGAACCAATGTGTGAATGTATATGTGTGTATAAAGTTGTAAGAAACTATCATTTAAATTCAAAACTATTCCGAAATTTAATTTGTAATACGTTTATTATACACAGTGTTCCAGATCTAGATATAAATTTTTTAAGAGGGGAAAGAGCCTTTATTTTATTTACAAAAATTCTTATTTTTTGACGTTGAATCCGAATTTACAAAAAAAGGTACCTCTTCTCATTTAAAAATTTTGATTTCGTCGAATTTCGGCGAATTTCGGCTTAAAAAACACTTTTTCGGTTCTTCCCGGAAATTAAAAATATCACCAATCAGTAGAGCATCCTCGATTTAGTTAAAAAGCTTAAAAAGCTGATAGTCATGCTATGGATCACCCCATAGTATATAAGATAAGCCAACAAAAGTGTTACCTTAAAATTATTTTTAAATTTCAAAAAAATATTTTTGTTTTTTATGAAAGGGCGTAAAACTGAAGAAAAAGAGGTAAAAAAGAAGTTGTTTGTGGAAAAAAAAACTTTAAACAGCTAGAAGACGCTTTAAGCATAATACTAGTTATATCACAAAAACCATTATATCATTTAACTATTGCGAGTTTGTGGGGATAATTCATATTAATCACAAAGGATGCTACCAAAACGTTTTATAACCAAACCGGGGCTAAGCCATCACATATCACATATTGTTGTACATTAAAAATCCCGAATACTGAGAATCAATTCCACATAATAATTTAGAAAGTGAAAGCTTGCTAAGGGTCGGACATAAAATTTACAATTTTGGTAACAATTGACATCACTTTTGTGAACTGATTTTAATTCCTTAATTGCTGAGTAAATCCAACATTTTTTCCAATCATGCTTCAAGCACCGTCGGTAGTTCCGAAAACAGTGATTTCAAATCTATATCGATTTGAGTAAATAGTTTGCTTTTAACAATTAACAAACTATGTAGTTTGTCCAGTCAAATTTACTAATTTTATTAATTCTTTTCTCATAATACTTCCAGATTTATATCTAACAATAATTACAAGCTGTGCCTGACCATGTGTGCCTTTATTAAAAGAAAATAAATACATTTTTGCATTAATTTAAATCAAAAATTATTTGCATTGAAACATTTTTATACATGGCTAAAATTTTAATTTACAAGATTATTTTCAGCCATTTCTGTGTTTAATTGAATATTTTTTGGTGACAAATTTTTTGTTCGGTTTCATAAACATGCGTTGCTAACTTTAAATTATCTCTATTATAAGTTTGCTACTCGCGGTGGATGGATTCATCATTGTTACTCTAAACAACGTCTCTAAAGAAAATTAAATACATCGTTTGGAAGGTAAAATATTGCACTTTCTCAGACTTTAATGAAAATTGTTTGTAAAAATTGAACATCAATCATCGTAAACAATTTTAAAATTTAATTTAAAAGAACAATATACAATGTTCGAGATTATTAGAATAAAAAAATTCTTTTTACATAGACGTAATTTCTGTTACATTGTTTTGTCAACTTAAGCAACTTACCATGTATATCTTAGAAGAAGAAAATAATAAATTTAAATGCAATATTGAGATACACATCAGATTTTATTAATAAATTAGACTTCAATATCATTACCCTCAACCTTAGCATCAACCATTACAATCAAACTTTAATTACATAAATAACAAAAATGTAAATAAAAAAATAAAATTGCCAAGAAATTTTGTAATTTAAAACAGAAAACAAAACAAAAAAGTGTTACTTAACTCATCAAACAATTTTAAAACAAAAAAATCACATCACACTTATTGGAAAACCCCGTATATTTAAACCGTATATTCAAATATTTTATACAGGATTTTGAAAGTCACCCATGCTGCAGTTTTGCAAAACAAGAACGACACCACCCTTTTTACTATTAACATTTTGAAGTTTTAATAAATATTTTCTTAAATTTCCAAAAATATTCTAATTTCCGAATTTTTCCGAATTATTAACAGATAAACTGAGACTATCTACTGTCTAATAAGATTATTGATTATGCCTTTTTTAGGATAATTTTAAATGTACAAAAAGCTTCATTTGCCTACCAGCCAGCTTATCAACCTAAAATTATATATAAAAAAAAAAAAACAATATTCTTATTTCAAAATAATTTATTAAAATTTTGAAAATAAAATAATAATTTTCAATTGAAAAATTTTTGCATTAGACATTTTTTGTTTATTTATGCACAACCCAATTTCAAAAAAAAAATTAAAATAACAAAAATAAAGGCAAACAAAAAAAAACTGATCACAATAATAATTCTTTAATATTATTAAATAGAAAGAAAAACAAAAATAAATAAATAAATAAATATTTATATAATTATTGAAAATTATTTTGTAAAATTTACGGTTAAATAAGTAAAAGCATATTACGGCTATCAAAAAAATATAATTCTTGGAAAAACTTACTTATTCCTTGCACAAAATGTACACAAATATCATACATATTAATGTTAAATCTAATAAATACATCTATATAATGGATTGGATACAATAATAATTATTTTAAATATCTACTAAAGATATAAAAATATAAAATAAAAATATAAAAAAATCTTATAATCATCAATATTATATGAGAAATAAATGAGTAAAAGAGAAAATCGAATTTAATGAACTCAATTTTATGGTTCATTTGATTTCAATTTGTAATTAAATAATTTTTGATTAATTTATGGCATTTAAATATCTTTCATTTCTTCTTTCCCTCTCTTTTTCTAACTTCATTTCTCTCATATAACTCTAGTAGTATGAAGAAGTTATATTTATAGTAAGTATATTATATAGTATAGTTTAGTTTAGTGTATAGTATAGTAACAGAGAATGATCTAGATTAAATATTATACTGTTTATTTATTTATTTGTTTGTATATTTATGTGTTCACTTTTGCCATTGTTCATGTAGATGTTACTATAAATTATAAATTCCTATTTTATTTTATGGAATTATGATATATAGTATAGTAATATAGTAACAGGCAGTAGGTAATATGAATGGTACAGAAGTTAATGAAAATTTTGAAAGTAGATTAAATAACACAAATAAACTGTAAGTTACTAATAAATATTACAATTACATACGTAATATAACAGTTATTATTATAATATAAAATTTCCTAGAAATCTTTCATCCAAGCAATATTACTTCTCATTTGAATTAAATTTAAATCAATAGCATTGTAAATAGCTGACGGTAGAGAAAATTAAAGAAAAAAAATTGAAGTCGTGTTGGGGGGTGGGTTTCTGTGAAAATGTTCTATTATATAACATTAGGAATTATTTAATTTTCTTGAAATTGTGCTTTATTCCTTATAAGCATAGAAGTTTTACATCACTTCTAAAAAAAAAAAAACAAATATGTATGTACAAATAAAAATATTTATTAACCCTGCTGATGGCAATTCTATTGAATAATACATAAATAACAAATTTTGAGCACAAAAAGCAAAACAACACAAAATTTGGAAAAATGTTCTACTCTAATAAACAGTAATGTTCAAATTGAAAAGAAATTTTTGTTTTTTTTTTTTGGTTTTTATTTCGTTTGCAATTGTACTTTTGTTTTTTTTTTTTTTGTTTTATTATTAATTTTTTTTTTTTGTATTATATGCAGTACGTAATTATTAGTCAATGGTCATAGTTTTCAAGTTAAAATCTTATTGTAATATTTACATGCATCTATAAACTATTATGTAATACGGGTATCTTAGGTCAGACATAGGCTAAGTAATAAAAATTTAATTTTAAAGGAGAACGTTTTAAAAGTTTAGTTGTAATCCAAATTTTAAATGTAAAAAAAAACAGATGAATGAAGTATTTTTAATTTTTATTCAAATTTTGTTAATATAAGATTTTAATTATTAGATTAATTTGCTTTTAAAAAATTTTATCAATTAGGAATATATCAAAATGACGCCATGTGCTTAACATTTGAATTTTTATACTTGACATTTTTTTTATTCAAAAAATAAAATCGAAACGAAATTAGAAATTTTGTGATTCAATAATGACATAAATTGGACTTCAAGTGTTATACTTGTATACATGTAAAATATGAAACTATCGTCTTTCGAAATACCTACAAGAACCTTAATTATAATTTAAAAAAACATTGGAAGAAGTTTAACATTAAAAGTCCTACAAATGAGATTTTACCAAAACAAAAAATCAGTTAAATACCTAAGAGTTTATCAAAATTATAACTTAAATTATTTCCAACAAATCAAGGAAACATTATCTAAAGGCACTAAGGCCTTTATGGCATGTAAAAAATTATTTTATAATAGAATACTAAACATCAGAGTGAAAACCATTAGCTATCAAGCTTTTATTAGACCCATACTCACTTATACAACACCTATCTAAATTAAAAAGAATCGATATTAATCTAAACACAAAATCTAAATTAAAAAGAATCGATAATTTTATAATTAAGTTGATTCGCAAACATATTGATAGAGCAATTAAAACTCCTGAAAATGGTTTAATATCTCATATATTCTACCATAATGAGCAGTATATAAAAAGAACATTAAAATCAGGGTTTATAGCACCCGAACATTTTATATATCTAGATAAAGAAGGTTTCATCCAAAACCAAAGCCATGTCCCAATACTATTTCACTATAGTAGACGGGCTACGTGCACTAAAATAGATTATGAACCAAGTGATATTGACATCGGTAGCTTATAATTCGATACTTATATTCCTATTAAAGATATGTTTGATTATAGAGGTTATTGATGATTAAAAAATTAAACAGAATTTAGTAACTTTTACACTTTAGTTAGTTCCTGAGTTTTAATTTAAGTTTTTATTTCACAAACTAAAAGAAAATGTAATGATTTATTATAAATTTTTTTTTATAATAGCTGAAAATAGAAATTGAAACTTAAATGTTAAAATAATCAAGCTTCATAAAACCAAAAATAATATCAAATTAACAAAAAAAAAACATTAGCTATATATTTTTTTATATGTTAATCAGTATTAGAATTTAATCTAGTTTGGTAAATTTTTTCCTGGCTACTGTAAATAGAAGTGATAATAATAAATAAAAGCAAAAAAACAAAAAAAATGGAATACATGTAGATAAAACCTACAAAAAACAAAATTTGGCCGCGGTGACCGAGTGATCAAGACATTTCTTGATGTACCAACCAATGGAATGTATAGCTACAAATCTTGTATAATTAGCCTACAACCATCGTTAAGGTTTTATACTTATCCAGTGAGAAATAAATATGCTAACAATTTATTAAGCAAACAATTACTTAATTCTATAAATCTTTGGAATATACTCTTTCCCAGAAAGAGTTTTAAGTCTTTTTGTTTCGATTTACTACGGACAGATGTTATGGAATATGAGGCCAAAACATAAATGCGCTCAAAGTATTCTATTCAATTGCAAATATTAAATTGAGTTCATTTTAATAATGGAAATTGGTTCTGAAGTGTATAATGTAAATATAATTTAACTTTAGAATATAACTTAACTTGTACTATTTTCTTAAATTCTAAATTTTAATGATTTTTTTAAACTATAATTTTTAATTATTAGACAATGGATTGCCCTTGTCCATTAAACAGTACTTAATTTTTAATCATAGATTTAAGGTAGTAAAATGTAATGGAGTAAAAAGTAGAAAATAAGTTATTGTAAAAATAGAATAATAACTTTCTCTTATAATTCAACGCTCAAACAGGATAGTTGTGTTTTTATTTTGAATAGACTACGGGTTTATAGTTCTACACTATGCACCACGAATGGGGTTACAGGACAATAATGGTGGATATTGCTGGTTTTTTTCAATTTTATAATTTGAATATTTGCAGATCACAAATATTCTAAGCGACCTGAATGACATGTGAGGTAAATTTTATTTTAAGGCTTAGATATTATGATAAATGCTCTTATCATTTCTATATATTTTATTTTTAACAAAATCAACACATAGCCTAATTATCAAATCATTATATTATAACGTTTCTACACTCGTAATATCTATGAACTGAGTAAAACAATTCCGCAGAAAGTCAAAATTGGACTTAACTCAATTTACACAAAATGATCACATAGAATAAGTATGACTATGGTAGCAAATTAAAATTGTAGATAATATTTACAGTGTAAATTATTCATTGGTATTGACAAAACAATACCAGTGTAAAATGTAAAATGTACACTGAAAATATTGTTTTTATATAAAGTATGAGTATATGAAATTGAATTGTTTTGTGGTGGGATTAATGGGAATTAGTGGAGGGATTGTTTATAGAAATGATGGTGTCATGTATTTAAAGTGAAAATTGTTGAAGTGAAAATAATTATAATGAAATTTTAAAATTTCATTTTAATAATTGAAAGGGTATATAGTTGAGTAAACTTTATACGATGAATGACTTTAGTGATGAAACTTCAAATTTAGAAAAATAAATAAATGAATGAAAATTAATTATAATATTATTATGAATAGAAAAATGGAAAGGTGTTGAATATTATTTATTTAAAATTTAAATTTAGTATAGTGTCAAAATTTATTTAATTTTTTTTTTTTTGTTGTTTTCTTAACAACTAATTTAACAAAAGTTATTCTAATAATTTTGAATGCAAATAAAAAAAAATATTACTTGTAAAATTTATATTAAACTAAAAATCATTTAGTCCCACTAACTCTTAAAAAAGTGAATGGATTAGAACAGGCAAGTATAACGCATTTAAATGCTTTTTTTGAAGTTGAGACAGTTCAGATTTAAACGAAATTTTTGATGCATATACAGTTTATTTTGAAGTAAGGCCACGCCAATTTTGGAGTTAATTTGTTTTTTTTTTAATTTTCACAAATACACGTAAATTACTTTTTTAATTACTGAGGCAACATCATTAAGAGGAATTATGAATAAAAACGTTCTAAATATTTACCTTCTGGAACACTTCTGAGTTGGTTATAAGTGGTGTTAAAATAGATAACATGAACAAAACATTATAATTTCTATTGGCTAAATATGAGTTGATCAACTTCGATAAGATTAACGGCAAAGTTTGATCACCAAAAATTTTTGTAATTTAAGCAACATTATGCTATGTTGTAAAATGTTAAAAACTTTTTTAAAAATCATTGTAGACTACAAACAATTTTTTCGTAAAATTTCCTTCATGTTATTAATAAATGTTGAAATTGATTCAACAAGGTTTATTACCACAGATTCATTTTTTTCGAATCCACGCTGGCAGAAACGCGATAACTATAAATATAATTATAAATAAATGATGTTACATCAGTAATTAAAAATAGGAAAGCTCAGATATATGCTGATGACATGAAAATTTTAAATAAAACTACTTCACCAAATGATTCATTCTTACTTCAAACTGACTTTTTTTCTTAATTTCTTTATTTGGTGTATTAATAATAATCTTCTTTTGAATGTAAAAAAATGTGCGGCAAAATGTCTTAAGATTTTCACTACGTCATCTTCCGTGGTCTGACCCCTTAATTTTGCCACCATATGAACATAGACTAAACTTAATTGATCTTGCTACTCTGAAGAAAAGACGCGAAATTGCCGATGTCATCTTAATCACTGATATAGTTAACGGAAATATTAACTTCCCTTATCTTTCAAAACTAACCCAGATTAATAATACTAATCGCTTTCGCTCTGATAACCTATTTATTCTCACATTTCATCGAACAAACTATGGAATGAATGAATAGAATGATGATTATAGGTAACAAATACAAGAACCGTATTGCTTTCTCTCTCTCCAAAGACACGGTAAAGAATCTTTTATATTCCTCTTAGTTAA
Organism: Argyra leucocephala; assembly: GCA_963942445.1. Classification (NCBI taxonomy): domain Eukaryota; kingdom Metazoa; phylum Arthropoda; class Insecta; order Diptera; family Dolichopodidae; genus Argyra; species Argyra leucocephala. Next base: position 59,861,010 of record OZ012680.1, read on the forward strand.
TTCTGATCTCATCTCTCTGTCTTCAATATTCTTATAGTTGCTAATTTTTTCTTTGTACTAACTTTAACCCATAACTACTTACTAATTCTCAAATATAAGAATATTTTTATTGATTATATTTTGCAGATTGTTCAATCTTTTTTTTTTTTTTTTTTATTAATAATTTTTGGTAACCATTGATTTACATTTTAATTATTTCACAATTTTTGCAATTAGTTTTTTAATATTAATTTTTAGATATTTACCTATATTGTTAAATTTAAAATTTGTTTAAATTCATATAAATATAATACATGTAACTCGTTTGAATTAAGCCTGTAAATAAATAAATATAATTAAGAAAAATTAATTCAAAAACTTGAGTATTTCATTTTTTAAAAAAAATTTAAATAGCTGTAGGTTATACATGGGTCTTTTTCCAAATTAAAAGGAAGATTCCATAGCATACTGAGGGAAAAGTAAGTGTTTTTGAGCACTTTTTATACCCTTTATATACCGTACCTTATACGAACTATGTATGTATAACGAAACATTATCTACAAACATTACTTAAGTCTAATACAAGATATTTAATTATACCTACCTACGTTTGAAATAGAAATTATTTTGATTATATTTGGGTAATTTCTTTATATTATTTTAATTTTATAATTTTTTATTTCTCCTAGTTTGCCATTAATATTTTAACATCGTTTTTAAAATATTTTTCGTTATATCAACAAAAAAAGGTAGTATTTTCAGCAGTAGATACAGCTATCAACGTCACAAGCATATTACAGAATTACACAATTGAGCAACTACAAAAAGGGTTATAAAAAATAGTAAGTAAATGGAAACAATATTAGAAAATCAAGTTGAACGATGAGGGTCAATATTAAAATCGGTTCACATTAGGTACTTCAGGCAAATAATATAAAATGTAAATGTAAATAATATAAAATAAAATAAAATTTAATATAATAAGTAAAATTAATATGAAAAAATAGAAATCTCTAAAGAAAAAACAGTAAAATATCTTGGATACATCTTGATTGCTAGTAAATTCTAAATTTAATAACTTTCATTTTGAATATTTTTTCTACTAAATCACCAAAATTTATTTTGTATTTTAAAATTTATTATTTTATATTAATTTTTTTTATAATATTTATACTTGGTTTAGTGGAATTGGTATGTGTCATTGGTTCAGTATAATTTCAATAATATTTTAAAGCGGACTGTATTTTATATAGGAAGAATAGTAATTATTATTCATGTAGTGACATAAAATCAAGAAAATAGCTCAACAATAAAAAAAAATAGATATAATTGTAAGCTTGAATGGTTCTTAAAATATAATTATTCATTTATCTTTTTATCGAAGCACAGAGCTTCTACTCTTCACAAAGAATAGCTAAAATCTAAAAACTAAACTCTTCTTTCTTGTTGACGTTTTATATGTCAATTCAACAACATTGTTGATTCATAATATAACCATAACAGTGTTGACCCATAATATAACTGGTAGTGAGTAATGAGTAATTAGTGTTACCTCTTACATAATCGAGATACACGATAATTTACTAAATATTGAATATCCTAAATAAATTCATGCAATTCGATTTAATCACCTCATTTGGATTGATTTCCATCATTTCAATATCGTGGACACTATTTTTAATTGATTTATCTTAGACAACAACCTTATATTTAATAATATCCTAAATCATTTTAAAATTTAATTTTAAATCGCAGATTTTGTTGCGGCAATTTGATAAATTAAATTTTTTTATATTATATTGACTAATATACATGGAGTGAAATTTTACATTGAAATTTCTAATTTAAAATTAAGAAAATTTAAAAGATATTTGAATTCGCCACGTCTTTTTTTAAATAATAATGAAAATCGGTTTTAAGATGGTTCAAATATTTGTACAATACTATTTTTAATTTACAGATTAAATATTTAAAGACTTAATTTCTTCTTATTGTATCAAGCAACGAACCTTCGTTAGTGAAACAGTGAGGATGGCACCAGGCCAATTAGAAATATTGATAATAATTGTATTATTTAATAATTGTAAATATTTAATTTAAAAATTTTATTTTATTTCGTCATTGAATCTTTAGAAATTTTCAATACATTTCATCGTGTACAGAAAATAAGTTAATAAGAGATTCTATACAAAAAATCTTCCAATAAAAGTCCTTAAAAGAAAATTGTTATTTTAAAAAAACTTGCCCTCTAATAACACACATTTAACGGTTACCCTAATGGTAACTTTATTAAACAATATTAAAAAGAAAAAACAAAAAAAAAACAAAGACCTTCAAAACTTCTCCAATTTTAGGTGTACTTATTAGGCCAATATACTTTTAACAACGTCATTAAAATAATGAGAAAAGAAACAAAATAAAAACAGGATAAAAAACATTAATTAAGCTTAGCTAACAAATACTTAGAAAACGAAAAAAACAGTAGAGAAAACAAAAATCAAAGAAAAAACATAGGCAAAAAAACAAAAATCTTAAATAACAAGAATATATAAATCGTTGGTGTGATGTGACATCATTGAAGCATCATTCTCAAAATCGTTAAAACATAAATCCTTCTTTAAATGGCCAAGCTGACCGCAAATCATACATTTAATTTGATTTCTTCGATCATTAAATTTAATATTTTTCCTATTGTTACACGTACTCACGTAAACGCAAACATACACACACATACTAAAATAATTACAAAATATTACTAATAGGAATATTGTCAAAGATCTTATAAGTATACAAATTAAAAAAAAAAAAATTAGGGAGTCATGAGATGAAGTAATAAGATGAACCAAACCAAAAAAAAGAGCAAAAAAAGAAAGCGTATAATATCCTTAAGAAATCAAAAAGCCAACATGCGTTTCCTTTTGTGGTCGAACATCTTTGATTTTTTTTATTGGTTATTTTTGTTTTTATTTTTTGTTGTTGTTTTTTTTTTTGTGAAAATAAAAATGAAGTAATATCGTACGATACAAATTTTTCAAAAGGATATTATATATATGTGTGTATATATATATATATATATATATCTTTATTTTTTTTTTAAGTATTTGAATCACGTTTTCAAAAAGAAAACAAAATTTTATTAAAGAATCGTTTTTTGCTTGATTCGATATATCTTGGCAATGTTCTTTTTTTTTATTGTTTTTATCTTTCTAAATATTTACTTAGTTTCAGGTTTATATTTGGTTTTTATTTTGCTAAAATTATATTTGTTTGCAATTTGGTGTTAAAGAATTGGAATTAAGTTTGATTATCGAAAAATATATTTTTTAATAAGTTTTAATTTTTGTAGAAAGCCGAAAAACGCTGACAAAGACTTTGCGCTCACAAAACAAAAAATTATTTTATTTTAAAAATTGAATTTGAATTTTTACAAATTTTCTAGATTATGTAAACCTTAACAATAATTGAAGTATGTAGCAACAGTAAATTAAACATACTAGTATAATGCCATTTCTAATCTTGTTAATTTTAATATTTAAAATTAAGTTCTGGTACGTTTTAAAATAGTATGCACATTAAAACTCAAAACACCAACAACAATGTCTAATAAATATGTATCATCTCTCAATATAATGCATTAATATTTCTCATTAATTCTTTATTTCGTTAACAACTTAAGCTAACTTACATACTAAATTTACAAAATTATACAACAAATTAATTCAGATTTCTTAACCTAGTATTTTAATGAAAATCTGTTATTTAAATGATAAGTGCCCACGTAACATTTTATTGTTATAAAAATAAAATTAGTGCTACAAGACTATATGTCTCCCGATAAGCACTAAAGGTGTTATAATGATGTTTTTATGGGAATAATGTGATTAATATTGCTATAAGAATGTTCTTATAGCAATTGCGAGAGTTGTTATTATGGGATTTTCCGCAAGTGATACAGCAATGTTTTTATAAATCTAAAAGTGCGTACTCCTACAGCAAGAGTTAAAGTGTTGTTATAAGAATAGAATTGCTAGAATAGCAGTAGTAATGTTATTATTTTACTGTATTCCTATAATGTTACTAATAAACATACTGTAGCTTGTAGATAAATATTTTGGGATGGCCATTATTTTCTACAAACATGGTAAATTTTTTTTAAATAAACAAAAACTAAAAAATTTTATTTTGCAATATTTTCACAAAAATATCATTTTTACTTAAAAGAATAATTATTTAAATATCAAATTTGATGTTATGCATTAATTAACATACATTATTAAATATGTTTCTTTTATTTATTTAAAAATTGGTAATTTTTGAAGGGCAATGTATTTTTCCGAAGTATTTTTATAATAAATGTCAATGAAATTTAATTCCCAGCCAAATTTTGCATTTTGTCCACAATAATATTATAAATATTAATACAATTATTTGTGACCGAAACATTATTATTTTAATAAATTAACATAAATAATTTCAAATGAATATCATTTCAAAATAAAAACATATACACTAATACATGTATACAAATCCTATAACAATATTACAGAAATTGCTCCGGTGCCTTATAGGATTCTCTATTTTAGTGCTATAACGTATTTATAACCTTTTGCAGCAAATGCGGAGCACTCAAATTAACACTAATACTGCTATAAGGGTGTTTATAATAGTCTTATAATACTAGTAAGTGCGCAACAGTCTTATAGTGATAAAATTGTTACGTGGGTGACGATTGAACCCTTAGATAAAAATACAAATCAATTTATTAATAAGAAAATTGAGTATAAAATAGAATAAAATATTAATATAATAAAATAATTATTATGCTTATGCTATTAAAAACTAAAAATTAGAATAAAAAAATTCTAAGAAAAATTATAAACAAATGAAAAATAAAAAGTTCAAAAATGTAACAAAATATTTAGAAAAATATAAAATTTTGAAATATTAGAAATTTTAGTATAGCTAAAAACATTAAAAACAAAAAGAAAAAAAATGTTAAAGTGATTATCAAAAGCTAAGAGCCATGATTTAATATTCTTAAGAAATTTGACTTCAACTCTTTTGCATCGATAATTTTCTGGCAACTTGTTGAATAGACGAGGCGCAGTCACATTATAAAAATGACATTACAAAAGTGTGATTCATTGATCGTTGGAATAGATGCAAAATTTCTGGTATTTACTCTGAAATTGTAAGTTCCATAAAGCCCAGCAGCAGTATAACCAGAATTGTTATATAATGTTTTGATGACTTTAAAGAAATACATAATATGTCTTAAAGGAAATAATCCTAAATTTTTAAACAAAATAAAACTTGGAGTTTTACAATTGACTATGTACATAATACGAATAGCATGTTTTTGCTTGAGAAGCAATGGTTCAATTTTATTGAAATAGGTACCACCCCAACAACAGATACCGTAATTAAATTTAGACTTAAACAAACAATTATAAACTAATTTTAAAATTGAACGATTACAGTACAGGCTGAGGTGATAAAGCTGCCTAATCACATTATTTAAATAATAAATCAAGTATCTGGTGTGCTCTCTCCAACTTAACCCAACATCCAAAGTAACACCCTTAAAACAGTCAACACATTCAATAATAAAGCAATTATCAGTACAATTCAGCTTACTATCATAAACACTCAAATCTACAAGACGCATTTTCAAGCAAGACGGAGAATGATATACAAAAGACAAATCCTCACAGACTGTTCCAGAAAGGTTAACTAACATATATTTGGTTTTGCCACTTATAACCAGTTTGTGCCATTTAAGCCACCTTCTTAGAAATTCCAAATCATAATGATTAATATCAGTAAAAGTGTGAAAATTCTTGTTTGCATAAGTTAGGGCAGTATCATCGGCAAAGGCATTTTACCATTAAATGGTTGATGAAACAAAGAGTTAACAAAAATCAAAAATAAAATAGGTCCTAAAACAGAGCCTTGTAAAACCCCGATATTAATAATATTTTCTGAACTTGTGTGGTTTTTAATGCTGACTTTTTGTCTTCCATTTTCTAAGTGAAATGCGAACCAATTGTGTATAAATCCTCTGTAGCACACATTATTCAATTTATTTAATAAAACAACATGGTCCACCACATCAAACGATTTAGTGATGTCTATAAATAAAGCAGCTGGTATATTCGAATCGTTTATGGCACCGTAAAGTTCACTGAACAATTCCAACAGTTGATTTATCACTTCAGAACCCAAATTGACAAAAAATTATTTTCATTAAGAAACGACACGATTCTAGACTTAAACGCTTTCTTAAAATTGTTAGAGAAAACTGATAACAGAGATATACTAAGTATGTAATTAGTTAAAGACAGAGTGTTAAAGTTGTTATCACACTGACATTCTATGACATTCGTTATCAACAACATTAAGATCTTGGAATCAATTAGTTATATAAGTAAAATAATCGTTAGATAAATTAGATACAGTCAAGGGGTTTGAAATAGTAGTGTTATTTTCATTAATAACGATATCAAAATTTGTTTATTTTTATTCAAAATTTCATTCACGAGACCCCATTCCTTTTTAGTATTACCAATACTTTCAGCTAATCTATACAACTGTAGTAATTATCTCTACATCTACGAATCTCATTTTTTAATTCATGATAAAGCTTTTCGTAATATTTTTTAAGTCTTAAATTATGAGGATGTTTCTTTACACTTAACATATTGTGGAAACATCTTAAGTCAGTAAATACAGCATAAAAAACCAATGTGCTTTTGGGTTATTTATTTTATTTTGTTTTCAATAATACATTTTGTTTTATAATTCATGTACATAATAGATAATTAAATTTAGTTTTATTGATCATAGCTTAGGTTTAAGCTGTCTGATCTTATTGTTTTTTGTATATAATTCAATTTAATTTAAATAAGCTAACGAGTTTTTATTTAGAAGACGATTCTAAATTATATAAATAAATTATACAAAATTAATAAAAAATTAATATAAAAAAAAAAACAAATTTGTAGATAAATTTATAATTTCCAAGTTAAATAGTTTCATTTTTTCCTGTTTTTTTTTTTTTTTCTTAATTATTACATTATAAGTCTTTAATTTTTTTTTCACACCTGCTAATACAATTACAACAACAATATTGTTTCCATACGATTTTTATAAATCATAATCATTACCATTACATTATTATAATTACTAGGGGCCCCTGCTGAGTAATTATATTTCAAGTTGAAGTCAAATTTAAAGTTTTTAAAAAAAGACTAATTTACGTACTGACATAGACTTCGCACGATATAGCAGAAAACTCGTGTTTAATAAAAAGTTTAGTGGTTAGTAAGTTTTATTTAGGACATATAAATACACGTCCCTCATATACTGCTTCGTTTCCGATATATTCCCTATAGTAAGTGGCATTTAATGGATAAAATTACTAAAAATAAAAAATTTTGTCATTAAAGAAGTATGTATATATATACCTACATAATACATAATTTTAATACAAACTATATTATTACTACAAATAACTAAAATTTAGAAACAGTTACTTAAAAAGATAAAAATGAAGAATTCAAGTGATTTGTTTTTTTGTTGTTTTTATATTTTTTATTTAAAATGAATTTGTTTCTTTGTTCTTATTTGGCATATGTACATAGATTCACTTGCAAGTACATAATGTAAATTATAATAACTGATTTGTTTGCTTTTATTTATTATTTTCATAAGATCTCGCATATGCATAATGTCTTTGCTGAATAATAAAATCATATGAGTAAAAAATTTTCAACTGTGTGCGCATTTTTGTTTTATATACCTACAACTTATTTATATATTAGAAGTTCATTGAAGAGAAGCGAAATAAAATGAAAAGGTGTCTAGTGCGCAGGTCCTTAAATGCTTGTCAATTATAATTATAGATAATAAGTTTATTATTCCCTATTGATTTTGATTTATTGGGTTTTGATTTAATATATATATTTTGATTTAATTTTTGAAAATTCTAATTGAATCAATTTGTTTCAATTTTGTTGGAAGTTCATTATGTAACTTCAAGCATTTAAACAAACAATTATTATTCTTTTGTTGGTTTGTTCTAAATAATGATAAGTAAAAATTAGAACAATTTCTAGTGTTCTGACTGTGTATATTTATCATTCTATTTAGAATAAAATTATGTTTAATGTTATTTTTTATAATTTTAAAGGCCGTAAATTATAGTTCACGTATGCAAATATTGGGAAGGCTAATATATTTTTCTGAATATAGCATATCTGTAGGAAATGTATTTGAATAAAAGTGAATTATTTTGATAGCTTTCTTATGTAAGATATCTAATTGAAGTAATACTTGCTGATTTGCTCCACTCCATATTGGGTTCAGATAAGTTATTTGCGATAATATAAAGGAAGAATATATGGTATACAAAGCGTTTCTGGAAATAAATTTATGAACACGACGAAGAATAAAAAGGTATGGGGAAATTTTGCGAATAATATTTACATTATGTACTTGCAACTGAATCTATGTACATATGCCAAATAACAACAAAGAAACAATCAATCCTAAATAACATAGATTGTCAACAGTGCATAAGGTTGTAGAATTATACGAAAAAATCAAAGATCTATAAACTGTATTGCCAAGTAACAAAATTTTTGTTTTTTTAACGTTTAGCTGCAGTTTATGATACTTAATCCATTGGTCTATTTTATTTAAATCATTTTCTATGGAATTCCTCAATGAATTTTCTGTTGGCACAGCATATCTCACAATAGCATCGTCGGGATATAGTTGAATAGATCCTGCAAGATTTAAGCGTGATATGTCGTCAATATATATTTTGAAAAGATCTGAAAAGTCCTAAAATTGATCCCTGTGGAACTCCTTTTTTTATTATTAAGGTGTCGCTGAAGAACGATCCTATTTTGACTTTTTGTATTCTACCAGTTAAATATGTTTTGATTCACATCATTAGGATCAAAGTTAATGTTATCCATTTTCGACAGGAGAATCTCATGGTCTACACAGTCGAATGCTTTTTGAAAATCCAAAGATATAATTGTAACAAATTTTCCACTATCAATATTATTTGCCACAAAGTTGGTTAAACTTAAGCACGCTCCTGTTGTATTTGAATTCTTTTCGAAACCATATTGCTCTTCGTGTAGAATGTTATTATTTGAGGGAAAAATATTAAGGCGGTGTTTTATAACTAGTTGAAATATTTTGGAAAGACTGGTTAGAAAGGATCAGTTATATTTTCTGCTTTATGGATATGTATAACTATTGCTGTCTTAAGGGACTGAGGAAATATATTGAGTTATGAAAAGAATTATTTATTAATTTGACTAATATCGGTGTGAGTTTGGTTGAAATTTTTTGAATAAACTTAGATGAAATGTTGTCATAACCTGTGACAGCGGACGGTTTTAGATTTGCAATAATCTGTTCAATTTCTGCTCTGTTTGCGGGACATAGATCAAAGATTATTGTGAATTGTTCTTGAAGTTCTATTAATAAACATGTAATCTATCGGACTACTAGATATATTAAGTGCATCAGTCACGTTAACAAAATAAGAGTTAATTTTGTTAGCTATATCATGCTCATTAGTGATTATTAATTATTAAGATTTTAACACTTGGATTTTGCTTGTATGTATCTGTGTTATTATCTTATTATAGAAATTCCAAAGATTTTTACCGTTAGATATTGCATACTTCATTAGAGAAAAAGTTTTTCTTAGCTTGAATAATTAATTTGTTCACCTCGACTTTCATATTTTTGTATATAAATTCAGAATACGACTATTTCCTTTATATTTCTTAGAATATTTGTAGTACGAGTCCCTGATTTTAATTTTATCAAATATATCCTTTGTCATCCAAATGGCCATATTTTTATCTTTTTTTACTACAACAGATTTTGTATTTTTTATAATTAGATTTTGCAAATCTGTAACGAAATTGTCAAATACCGTTTATGTTTGTCCAAAAATTATCGGATTCAATTTTTTCATAATCCAAAACCGTTTTATTAAAGATTTTTATTTTTGGTTACTGGCTTAAGATTGATATTGATAAAGAACATTTCATGATCAGATAAGGATCACTAATTAAGAAGTTGTATTTATAGTTTATTAAATTCGTGATAAAATGGTCAATAATCGTTTTCGTGGTATTGCTTATTCTTGTTGCATATTCAACGGATATTTTATTGTATATTAGAAATCCGTTACTAATAAGAGTATTAGTATAATCAATAACATATTGTTTATTCATATCGAGCAAGTTTATATTTATCGAGCACATATCTCCGATTATTTTTCTTGACTATAATACATTATTTTCGACTTGGCTCATAACAAAACATTAGCGAAACTCAAAATTATTAATTTGTTGCACCAGAGCTTCTTTTGCAGGTCTTTGAATTGTTCTGTATTAATAACTCTATCAAAGTGTGTTGGTAAAAACTTAACATAAATTTATTTGGTTAGTACCAAGACGGTTAAAAGCAGCTGTGCTCTGCTGTGGCTTAGTTTTTTAATCATTTTAAATATTTCGACTATCACAATTAATTCAATAAAAATATATTTATATAATAATATCATCGTCAAGAATATGCTACCTAAATAATGGGTTTATGAAACCATGTACAAGATAGATTTCCTTTAAAAAAAATAACTATTTCTAACATGTTGCTGTTAGCGTGAAAAAAAAGTCTATAAACTCGATATTTCTTTTAAATCTCATAGTGTTTAGCAACAACTATATTACAATTTCCAACAATTTTTAATAATTCTTATTTTTAAATTCATTTCTTTTTTTACTTTTCTTGTAATAACAATATTCTGACTTGTTGGTACAAACTTTAGAAAAATACGTTTCATATTAATAGTCGTTCATCGTTTATTATCTGAAACCGGCCAGTTCGAGAAGAATATTTTGAATTGCTGTCATATGAATGCTGTGTGGGATGATAACTCTATCTATATTATTGTTGTATTATGCTGATAGCATGGGTGATATTATTATTATAATGGTGTTGATCATGATAATCATTATACTATGGAATTGATACATAGTATTCACAAAAATATAAAACTCATACGAATTGTCGTATATATACCTACCTACTATCATATTATTATTATAGTTACAGAATTACAAAATAACGATAATATTTAAAAAAAAACAAAACAAAATAAGAATAAGAAAAGAAAGAGAACAGTTAGTATTTAATTCGCATTGTGACTTGCTCTTCTATTTTTTTTTTTCATTATTTTCTATGTATGTATGTATGAATGTATTTTTTATCAATATATAGAACAATTTTTCAAATAATAATAATAATTTTTTTTTCTGACTGTTGCGACGACTTTTACTATCCTGAAGCAATATAAGATGATATTGACAGGATAATATTTGTTTTTTGTAATATTATAAAGATGATGTAGCTAGTAAATTTTTTTATTACTTCATTTTGTAACAACATGAAAATATACAAACAAACAAAATAATAACTAACTGGGAAATCCTCTTGAAGGTTATGATGACGACTTCGGGACCATAATATGGTATTATAGTTTATTCTGAATACGGATGTGTAACTAAAGGGCAGTAGATATTATAAAGGTTCATTTTATGTGATTTAAAGATACAAATTTTATTTTTATTTTAATTTTTTCTTTTTTACCATATATTAGAATGGAAATCAGGTGATTTTAAAAGAAATTAAATTTTATTTGTGAAATCAAATTACTAAAGGAATAAAAAGGAAAAATATTCTTCTTATACAGTGTAAAATAATAAATGAAATTGAAAAAGTTAACTGGTCGAATGTAAAACGAAAAATAGAATTAAAAACTCTTCTTTTTTATTTTCTTATAATAGAAGTAAGTTCTGTCTACCTTTAAACTGGCTAACTTTTAGTTTCTTGTAACTGAGAGACTAGAAGTCTTCTTTTCATTTATTTAGAGGACTTCCAGTAACATACCTGGTCTTCTAGTTTATTATTATATATCATATCTGGAATATTAATAGGTCATATTATTTTGACATGGTCAAAATAGTCAAATAAAAATAAAAATCATGTCATGTCAATAGTGATGGTTTAAAATAAATCACTGTTCTTATTTCTTGTTCAGTGAACTATATCCTGGAACGCCAGACATATTTCTGATACACTCTCTGATAATACCTTGTAGGTAATAAATAAAATTGTTGCCTGAAATTGACTGAAAAAACTTCATTTCAGTAGTTCTGCCCAACCGCATAATAATATATAAATTTTGTTCTGGATTTGGAGATTTATATTTGGGAAGTAGTCTTTAATATAAAATTTACTTGAGAAACAGAGAATAGGTATATGAATAGTATAATAATGCTATGAGGAGTATAATAATATATGATAGTATAATAATGCTATGAGGAGTAGAAACTACTTGGTTGACTAGACTATCATGTATTGATAAGTTTCCAAATATAATTATGTAGTGTTTTAAATTAGCGAAATCCAAAGGATTTCCAAAAGGCCAAAAGGTACAGTTTTTTATAACGTTGCAAAACAATTATCTTAACACAAGATCACTATGAAGATTACGGCTCTTCTGAGGGAGATGTACCAAACGGCAGCACCAATCATCATCAAATAAATGTTAAAACATGCTGCAAACCGTTATATTTCTAGAATATATAACTGAATATATGTATATATATTTAATGGATCAACAGATATAACGCTTTTTATACAAAAACATAAAAACAACAAGGATACTTTTAAATGTCCTTTTCGTCCTTAAAGGATATATATTAACTAAAGATATATATTTTTGGAAAGCTAGAAAATTCAGCTATCATTCAGATATGGTCATAAGGTCCTACGTCGATACAATACCTCCCTCAGAGTTCCCAAGATTATAATTATAACTACAAAGGCAAATGAAGACCAAATCTTTCTACAAATAACTGTTATATTAACTAAAAGCATGTAGATACGATAACATGTATAATAATGAAAAATAATGTTTTCAATATAAAATTATTATGGAGCGCTGGATACATATTAAATATAATATTGAAACCAATTATTATCTATAACTACTATATTAACTGGTATTATTGGTTAAAAAAAAATGATATATACCATTTAATAATATTTAATTTTTTCTTTAAATAATCTAATTGGATATATAAGGGTTAATAATGAAATTTTATTGACGTTCTCTGATGAATTTAGATGTCTTATTTTATTTTGAATTTTGTCTAAAATATAAAATTTTATTTCATAACTATTATTTTGTATTATTATGGTATAAAGGTAAAATGTAGAATATATTAAATAATTTTTATAATTTCTACAACAAAAAAAAAAACAAATTTAACAAAAAGAATAGACAATTTTTGATTTCATAATAGAATATAAATGAAAATTTTCAACTTTTGCAGTTTAAATTAGAAATTTTATAAAATTTCTTGCTTTTTAGTTTTTACAAAAAAAATTAACTTAATATAGCTACACTACATAGGTAGTGTTCTAATTCTAATAGGTATTCTATAACTAAAGGTTTTCAATACAATTTTGTGAAATGGACATAAGTAGAGTGATTAAAAAGTAGAGTAAATTTAATTTGAATAACCCAAATAATTAATTGGCCTTGTTATATACACCTTCCTAGGTTATTAAGAATACTACCGCCCTATTTTATAAAATAGGTGGGGAATTTTTACTAATTTTCATTTAAAATATTTTAAAATTTCACATTTTTTTCAATTGTTAACACCCTTATCGTACTCAATGTCGTATACCACTTGATAATGCGCAATAAATGCTTATAGTGTGTATTTTTGTTTTTCTGAATTTCTGCAGTTCTGAATTTGTAATAATCGAAATATAAAAAATTTAATATAGGGTAAAATTAGCATAGGGTATAAGTAATATTTTACAAGTCTAAATACTTAATGAAAATATTACTAGCAGACCATAATTAAGATCCAGAAATTCAGCTAAGGGCGATACGAAAAATTGTTCCTGGCAAATATGGTTCTAATTGAGTACACAGTAACAGAGTGAAGACCACACTGACATACACCATATTCAGGCTCCTAGACTCCGAGATATATTAGACTTACTAACTAACTAAAAATACAGATATAATATAAAGCACTTTAAAGAAATTAGCAATTTATTTTATCTTGCAACAGAAACTTTTTAGACAAAACGAATGCGTTGCAAATCATAATATCAATTCGACTTATACTTGTATAATTCTATATTATTCTATTAATAAATTTTTAAAAGGTTTGAAAGGCCAAATGAGTGTGACCAATAATCCAATGTAGAAAATACAAAAAATTGTGTAAAAACTAATCATAGAGATGTAGATGTAGATCTTCTTGTTATTTCTCTCATTCCATTCAGGTGCAAAAGCGTCAGTATTGAACTTTTTATACTTGAATGGGATGATATTCATTATATAAAAAAAATAAATAAAATATTATTTTGAAAGTTTCTTACATTTTTATCACAAACTAGACTTAACAAAAATTGAAAATAAAATTTTTTCATATTCATTTAACAAACCTTTAGCATTGTAACTATGTTATGCTTTATTTGAGTCTCCAATTACCACTGAACTCATCTTTAAAAAACTACCATCCTTTAATCTAACAGTTGCTTACATCTAATGAACATGTGTTATATTACTGTTATACCATAATACAAATATGGTGTAAGATACAGAGATATGCCACATGACAATTACTATATTTCACAATACCAGCTTTCTTATTATATTTTTATATGTATATTCAGTTCATTTTAACTCTCTTAATACATTTATCATTTTGGCTACCGAAATCTTCAGTTGTACAAAATGTGTCTTTCTGGGAACAATATTTCATCACTAATCCAGTTTTCGTCCACAGGTACCATAATCCACAGGTACATTTTACTAATCAAACTAATCAAATCAAATTGGTTACATTAGACTATAATACAAAGTGTATGAAAAAAGAATTGTATAACCATAATTTGTTCATTATGTAAATAGACTGTACACCCAAAAAAATATCAAATTCAGGGACAAAAATACTGTACTAAAAATACTTACTTTGTTAAAAATATTCTACGAATTTGACCAAATTATTGTTATACAAATTTCACTTCAACACTAAAAAATACATTTTTCAAAAAACCCACCCACCCACATTTTCATATATCTTTGCACGATGTACATTGCATAATATTATTCATGTCTGACTGATAACTATAGCGACATCAATACCATAAATAATGTTCAGGAGTCCATCAACAACCTGCTAATCGAAGATACTGAAGAAATTTTTTCCATATCAATGAAAGAAATTATTTCAGTTGTCAAAAAGTTGAAAATAAAGAAAGTTATCCAGGATAAGTTATAAAATCATAAGTAAAATCTTTGATAAGTACTTGGAACTAGGTTTTTTCCCTAGCAAATGGAAAATTGCTTTGGTTTCTTGCATAAAATAATCAAAATAAGGAAAGATCCCGAAAAGACTGAGAGCTACAGTTCAATTAGTCTCTTAAGCACAATCGGAAAACTATTTGAAAGACTCATTAAAACTAGTCTCGAGAAATTTATCAAAATTGCTAACGTTCTACCAAATGAACAATTCGGTTTCAGGAGCCAACATTTAACCTCACATCAAGTTCGCAGAGTTAAAAAACAAATCAAACAAAACTATAAACATTCATTAGGTATGCTAACGCTCGATATTGAAAAAGCTTTCGACTCAGTCTGACATAATGGCCTTATCCACAAACTTATGACGTTCAATATTCACATAACGAAAGTGATAGAAAGCGTCCTAAGAAATAGATGTTTCTTCGTCAAAATCGGTCCTGAAGCATCAATCACTAAAGAAATTAAAGTAGAAGTTCCACAGGGTTCATCAATTTCTTATATAATATTTTTATCTGAGATTTACCCAAGCCACCAAACTGTGAATTAAAAAACTGCTATTTAAGACACATATCATGAAAACAATTAACACGATAGCCTTTTACATTAGACTGTTATATCCATTAATAAACCATAAATCTAATTTTCATGTAGAAAATAAACTTCTTCTTTTTAAAGCAATTTTACACAGCGCGCTCACATACGGCTACCCCGTCTAGGTACTGGCCGCCAAAATAAATTTACCAATACTGCAAGGAAAGTAAAATTCAATCTTAAAAATGCTACTTTCTAAACCTTTGTATTTTTCTACAAGAAAACTACACGAATTATCAAAAGTAAATACTCTATGCGAACATATTAATAAAATGCTACCCGCTTTTTTGGAAAGTTGTCAATACTCAGAAAATCGGCTCATTGCAGCGGTTATAGATTAAGTTAGGATAATTTTAGTTAGTTATAGGTTAAATTTTTAGAAAGTTTTATATAAAAATAAGTTTAAGAAGGTTTTGTCTAACCATTTTGTCCTTAACCTTTTCACTCACCTTGCACATCTTATTTAAGAGCTTTTATTTTATTCAAGGTTGATTTTAAGATTCTGTTAAATATTACAACTGGCTTTTGTCTTCGAAAAATGATTTTGAAAATATAATGTGTGGAAAATTAATTAAAGTGACAGGTGGTGTTGAAGAGGTAACATGATGGCTGGTAAATTGGTTTTAGGAAAAACCGCAGTTGTGAAGCAGTTCTGAATCTGATTGTAGCAAATTGGAAACAGCTTCTAGACGAAAAGCAAACGACAGTAGCGGTCTTCCTTGACTTGAAAAGAGTATTTGGAACAGTAGACTGAAATATTCTATTATCGAAATTAGAAGCAATAGGCGTTGAAAATATAGAACTTAATTGGTTTAAGTCATATTTAAGTAATAGAAGTCAAAAAACTAAAGTCAACGGTGTAGTCTCACAGGCAATTGAAGTTTTGTTGGGAGTTCCACAAGGATCTGTATTAGGGGTGTTTCTGATATACATAATCTGTATTGATTCTGATATACATAATCTGGTATCTGTATTGTTTCTGATATACATAAATGATATGGAGATAGCTGTAATTTTTGCGCAACTGATCCTGTTTGCGGACGATGCACTTCTATATGTTTCAGGAAAATCAGCTGATGATTGCATAGAGAAAATAAATAATGATTTGGAAAGAGTCAACAAGTGGCTAAGAATGAATAAATTAAAGTAAAATTTAGATAAAACAAAGTTCATGATAATTAATGGTAGTTCAGAATACCAAGTAAAAATCGATGATGAACCTGTTGAAAAAATAAGCGAAATTAAGTACTTAAGGTTAATACTAGATGATCAATTAAAATTTCATAAGCATCTTGATTATACATGCAAAAAAATCTCGAAAAAAACATACTTCTTCAACAAAATCAGAGATAAAATGTCTCAAAAATGTGCAATATCAGTATACAATGCAATTATTAAGCCTAATTTTGAACTATATTCGAGTTTAACAGCATTTCTAAATAATGAACAAATAAGTCGGTTGCAAAAGCTACAAAATAAAAATATGAGAAGTATTTTGAAATGTAATAGATTAACACATATAGACAATATGTTGAAATCATTAAATTGGCTGAATATTAAACAAAGATTAATATTTAATACACTTGTGCTCATCTTCAAAATTAAGCACAATATGATACCGATATATTTATCAGAAAAATTAACATATGTAGGTAATGTTCAACATTATAGTTTAAGAAACATCTCCAACTTTAGATTAAAGTTTTTTAGAACGGATCTGGCTCAAAAGAATTTAATGTATGAAGGGTTAAAGCTATTTAACAATTTACCTCTGGAAATAAAAACTGAAACTAGTATTGAAATGTATAAAAAAAAACTTATTAAAAATATAAAAACCTCTTATTTATTAAATTAAAATGAATGTAAAAAATATTGTAAGTAGTATTGTAATAGTTTATATTTTTACATGTATAAAACTAAATAAATTAATAAATCTAAATCTAAATCTAAATTGTTGGTAAACTCTGTCACAGAAAAAAATTAGTGCAATTGGTACGCCAGACTCAATAGGTTCAATAATCCACCGTTTTCTGATTCAAAAACATTCAGAAAAATGGGGGATGGAACTTGTGAAGAAGTTGTAAATTTAGAAGAAAATATTGTTCTTACCAAATGGTATGACAATAAAGAAGTACATGTAGCCTCCAACTTGGTTGGTATTGGCAATTTAGATAATGTGCAAAGATTTAAAAAAACACAAGAAGCTATAATAGTGTAAAAAGTCTGGAATCGGTAAAAATATACAACAAAACTATGGGCGGGGTCGATCGTACAGATCAAATGTTGAGTTTCTATAGAATTCATATAAAATCCAAAAAATGGGCTCTACGCCTGATCTTTCATGCAATAGATTTAGGTGTAAGCAACAGCTACATCGAGTATAAAAATGATTGCAAACTTACAAACATGAATTCTATAGATCTCATGGATTTTCGAATTAAATTTGCAGAAGAACTCATACTGTTTAGTAAGCCAAAATAATTACAACACCAAAAAAGTGCCGACCATCAATATTACTACCAGACCCCAAGAAAAAGAGGCCTGGGAATGAAACTCAACCAAATAGTGATATTGTAAAAGATAATGGTAGTCATTGGCCAGAATATGACATGGAAGGCGGTGGAACAAGATGTAAAAGGCCTTTACAAATAATAAAATTTGTAATAAAAAAACGTTTTTTGTAAACAAAAAACACATATTATAATTAAGGCGAAATAAATAAATAAAAAATATTATTCATTGTAAATCTTTTTTAATAACTTGCATCTTGCGGTCAAAATATTTCACAATTTTATAATTAAAATAAATTCATGATCTATCTATTTCTAAACGTCTCGACTACATTTTTTAATAATTTAACCATTAAAATTTTTTTAGTAAAGTTTCTGTCCTCATTTTAAATTTTCTTAACACAAACTTTACTTTATTAACATAATTACCTTAGACAAAAAGTATCTATTTTCAAAATTAGATTCGTATTTTTTTTTTTTTGCTCATCAAAACTTTTATTTACTCATTTACTTCTTAAAACAAAATATTATTTTACTTCTTACTTCCAATTTAATTCTACATACAAAAAATACCATCCTTAATTTGACTTACAAAAATTACATTGTTTCGGTCTCCATTACACCAATATAAATATCCTTATTAAGATGCCTGAGATAATTACAAAAAGCACAAAACAAAAAAAAAAAAAAGGAAAAGTTAAATACCTAGGTATTTATGCAAAATTACCATCAAATACAATAGAATTTAAGTTTACCTATACAAGGTAGGGTAGAATACATGAACTTTGAAAATGGTATCTTCTGATATGATGCCACACAGTACAAAAATAAGAATAACCCAAATTCAAAATACCAAATAGCTATTTAAGTTTTTGTTGAATATTATTTTTGTCTAATATTCAATTTTACTTAACATTCTCTTTTAAATAATAAAGAGATTTTGAATTTATATTTTCAAACCATGATATTTTTTGGTCACAAAATAAAAAAAAAAACAAAAAAACAAATCAGGAAAATTCTTAACAGAAAATTAGTTAATTATACTTTAGAGAAATTCTTCTTATTATAATTTTCCCAAAGAATATTATGAAAAACTCGATGATAAGATAAAGGTAAAAATATTTTTACCTGTACTATACTTAGTAATGGCCACAAAATTGCGACCCTAGAACATTATTTGAATATATACAATAATGTGTAATAATATTATATATGTATAGATAAGTTTGACTGTCTCATTTTATACTTGGATTCCTATTTTTAATTACAATAATATCAACGTACAGACTGTGTCATATAATTTGATTTTTTTTTTTTTAGACAGGATGAGTTGTAACTTAAATTCTCTGAAAAAATAAATGAAAGTAGGAAATAAATTATAAAGATAAATCACAATAAGGCACGGTCTGTACTTAATATACACTTACTAAAAATTAGAAATTGAGATTGACAATCACCTGCTCTAGAACAATTCCATTTTTTTCTTCAAGAAACATATAAATCAAGGCTTCTAAACAATTATTATAATGCATCCACTCAATTGACTCTGTAAAATACATTAAACTGACAGTAAACAGTACATATATAATTCTAGAATGTAAATTATAATCCCCAATAGATAATGGTGCTCTATTAAGTATGTACCTCCTAGCTCCTTTTGTAAATAAAACAAAGCAAGAAAAATGCGTAAAGTAGTAACGTCTTTCCTATTTTGATAGGTTGGCTATTTTAAGAAAGAAAAACACATTTCATTAACTCGTATTTATGTTATTAGCCAGATCTGTTGTTGCTCTTCTTTATAAACTTTCAAGATTTTAAAAAATTCAGTTATAAAAAAAAATCATATGGGTAGCCGAGCGGTAAAACTCTCGTATAATAATTTAACGACCGAGGAGCATAGATTCAGACCCCGTGAGAACGAAAACATTTTGAACGTAATTTTCAATACAACCACATCGTTTCTTACGTATACTAATTTTGTTTTTGTCTGAAGCCTTTTAAAATAACAACAATAACAATGAAAAGAACACTTCATAATGAATGAAAGAATGAGAATTGAGATAACAAATCTATTTTTTTTAATAAATTATGGAAGTGGGTGTAGCTAGAAGTAAAATATAGTGAGAAAATAATATAGAGGCACTACACATTTACGGTTTAGTGCTAAATTGTTCCATACACCACTTTTGTCTTTTTTGACTTAGGTGTGCTTTCCATGGTTTTTTAATGTGATTTTTCAAAATCTTTAACTCGTTTTACTGTATCACTTTTAGTTAGTAAGATAATTATTACTTGTTAATTTGTTCCATGTCCAGTTCGTTATAGTAATTTACTTGTGCTAGTATTTTTAATATGCCAAAAAGTTGGATCTGACCCGATATTTACATGACGTGTTTTCGAAAAAAATTTTGTATGTGCTTACTTGTTCCAAAACATATAACAACGAACGTGAAACAAATAGTTGCAATAATGCGGTTATAACTGAAATGTACCACGTGAATAGACATTTGGGGGATTCTAAGGGCGATGTTGTATCGGCGTAGGACCTAATGACCATATTCCAAAGATAGTTGGAATTGCTAGTTTTCCAAAAAGATATATTTTTAGTGGCGCATCTTACCTTTTAAGGACGAAAAGGACATTTGAAAGTATCCTTGTTGTTTTGATGTTTTTGTATAAAAACCGTTATATCAACAAATGAGTTATAGAACAAAAAGAGACCTTTTCAAGAGTATATAAATATTGTAGATGCTTAACGGTAAAATCTTGAGGTATTTGTTTCTTCAAGAAAGAAAATAAAGATAGTTTTTTTTTTTTTTAATTTTCTACTTTGAACTACAATATCTCCATAACGGTAGCACCGATCATCATCAAATAAAATATGCTAATGAATATATAACTGAATATTTAATAGATCAACCATTATAAAAAACATTTAAACAACAAGGATACTTTCAAATGTCCTTTTCGTCCTTAAAGGATAATATGCGCCACTAAAAATACATATTTTTGGAAAGCTAGAAATTCCAACTATCTTTGGGATATGGTCATTATATCCTACCCCGATACAACATCTCCCTCAGAAGAGCCGACATTTGTTGTGATAATATATAGCAATAAGTCGACGCATTACATAATCAAAGTGATATTGTTGTTGGTGTTTTGACTTGTAATGTGCATACTTTTTCAAACTGAACGCAAACTTTACTAAATTAGCAATGGCATTATACTAGTAAAATAATAATTAAAAAACTAATAATATACAATATACAACATATTTACCAAAATCATTACAACATTCGGAAAGGGTAAAAGACCTGTAGTTGGTCTGTAGATTTCTCTAAAATAATAAAATAAATAAATAAAAATGTCATGACGATGAAAAGTTCTAAAAATTGCTGTAGATCTTAATATGTTCAAAATTTTACTTCTAATAAAATCTTTTCAGTCAAGATCCACCTACTAACATTTGGAATTGAAATTAATACCCTAAACATGAAACAACCTGTTATAATATAGATATGTAACATGTATATTATATTAAATTCTTTAAAGTACTTACCTTTTTTTTCTTGCAAATTTATTTGATAAGATTGCCATCTCCTCAATATTATAAATTCAAGTGCTGTAGGTCAGGCATTAAAATATTCAAAAAATTTTAGATTTTTGAGAATATTAATTAATTATTATTTTAATAAAATTGTTTAATATTTTAAATATATTTAAATATTTATTTATTTCATTCTAAAAAAGAGGTTATTAATAAGTTCGTACAGAGAGTGTAACTTAATAAATAAAATAAAATAAAAGTTTATTTACAACAATATTCAAGAAATGATCGACTAAATATTGATCAACCGTATCCGCCATTCTGGTACTTTTGGACTTAGTGGCTTTCTTAAATTTTGAAAAGAAATCTTTCATTTACTATATATTACTAGGGGCCCTGTTGAGTAATTATAATTCAAGTTGAAGCCAAATTTAAAGTTTCATTGTATGTAACTAATAATAATAACTGATTTGTTTGTTTTTGTTTTTTTTTTTTTAATAAGAACTCACATACATATTATGCATAATATATTTGCTGAATAATAAAACCATATGGGTAAACATTTTTCAACTGTGTGCGCATTATTGTTTTATATACAACTTATTTATATATTAGGAGTTCATTAAATAGAAGCGAAATAAAATGAAGAGTTATCTACTGCAAAGGTTCTTAAATGCTTGTCAATTATAATTATAGATAATTACTATCTCAATGAATTTTCAAAATTCTGTTTTGTATATTTTTAACCATTGATGCATTGTTGTGCTGTATTACCATGTATACCATTACCATTACCATTACCATTAACTACGTATACATCATAGCTTGAGTACTTGACTTGATTGAAATTACCGATTAACCAGCTTGTGGTTGTCAGGTTGAGTGGCAGTCAACTTGAAAATTGCTTGAGTTTGACATTACGTTTTATTGGTGAAATAAATTTGGATGCCAACAATTTGTAAAACTTTGTATAAAGATTAAACGAAACAATTAAATTTTTATTTATTTACTCTTTTACATCTTCTATTTTTTAAATTCATTCTAAACATTACACAGACCTTCGTAAATTTTTGACATGAAATATCAATTCAATCTCTCAAGCTTTCAAGCTGCATATTTGGTTGATTATTTAAAGTCAAGTAAGTAATATTTTGTGACTGACTTGAGTGAAGCTGATTTTAAGAAATTACCGTATACATGATGTTGAAGAGCACTTGAAGCTTTCTTGAAGCTATCGCATGTATACGTAATAGGTGATTAATATATACCTGTACACCAATATCATTTACTTTTTTTTCTTTGTTACCGTATATCAATTGTTTTATTTATTGCTCATAGCTTTTGCCTATCCATGTACGCCTGGTTCATGGTTATCCCAAGTAAAATTTTATTGTTATAAAAACAAAATTAGTGCTATAAGACTGCTATATGACTCCCTATGAGCACTAAAGTTATTATAATGATGTTTTTATGACAATAATGTGATTAATATATTGCTATAAGAATGTTCTGAGTTTTGTGAGTTTTCTTATAATTGAAAGATAATGACAGGTAAGATATTATATTTTTTTAGTGTTTTGGAATCGATTATCAATATTTTATATAGCTCAAAAGATAAAAAAAAAATGATATTTGGTGGTTGTAAAAGAAAGAAATGTGTGTGGTATCTCAGACATACCACTAAGCAGAATCAAATATACAATCAAATGTACCTAACAAAAATATTAGACCATATTATTTATTTATTTCTTGTTTAGATCAAACAGATTACAATTAGGTCTTAAACTAAAAAAAAAATAACAAAAAAAATAAAAAAAATAAAAGAAAAGTATTTAATATTTAACAAAATTATTCTAAATTAAAGTACTCTACAATTTAAAAGAAAAATAGAAAGGAATGGGAAAACTAGAACTACGTATTAACAAATGGTTATTAAGTGTGATGATAAGAAAATGTGTTTTTTTTTTTGTAACCATTAATCCGTTCTATTCAAGCTCGAACTCAAATATTCATTTCCAGGAGAATTGTAGCAATAAATCCTTTTTAATTTGACTTCCACTTAATGAAAGCTCAGTGTAGCTTTTATATTTATTGCATAACATAAACATCCTATTAATGGGTTCAAATTTCCCGTATTGACATGGACATTTACCATACTTTTAATGTACTGTGAATAGATTTCGTCTTTCATAACTTATCTGAAAATATCTGAAATATCTGTTCTAGATTCCAAAGAGATTAAGTTAAGTAACTTTAGGCGATTTTTATAAGGGGTAGAATAAGAGGGTCAGCCCATGACAGTCTACGTAACGCATACCTCAAAAAAATTTCTCTGAATTGCCTCAATTCTATCAATATGAATATTATAGTGTGGTGACCACACTTGACTAGTATACTCAAGATTGGGACGAACTAGTGACATATACAATGATCCGGTAACATATGGATCGTCGAATTCCCTAGCCCATCTCTTAATAAAACCCAACATAGAATTAGTTTTATTAATAATTGCGTTGATGTGCTCATTGAAAGATAGTTTCTCGTCAAACTTATTATAATCACATGAAATAGATAGAAAAACTTTCAAATGATGGCCTATAACATTTTGGCATTTCCCTGATGTTGCTGTAGTTAATTCTTATAATATTTACAAAGCTAGAATAGAAGAAAAACCCCTGGACCTAAAGACTTTCCAGCTGGCCACTTCAAAAAATCTAATAGGCGCTGGATCGAAAATTCATAAGAAGGACGTTCTTCAACTATGCAATCAACTAAACCACTACAAACCATATGTTTTGGTAGAAAAAATATGGGATCGATCAGCCCATATGCCCACTTATGGAACATCAAGGCGACGTGGGATTTGTATTTCGTCTTTTAAAATACATATAACATGTATGGTCATGTACAGTATGTCAAGTTGGTCTCGTCTATCTGACAAAAGAAACTGTTTTTTAAAATGCCATAAAAAAATGTATCATATATGTATACTACTAGTATCCAGGAATTGCTCTGGCGTCTTACAGGATTCTCCATTTTAGTGGTATAATGTATTTATAATGTTTCGCAACGATTGCGGAGCACTCAAATTAATACTAATACTTCTATGAGAGTGTTTATAATAGTGTTATAAAAGTGCGCAAGAGTCTTATATCAATAAAATTGTTACGTAAGATATAAGCGGGTCTACTACGTTATCTTGTTTTTTTTAACTTGTTTTTTAAAATTTTGTTTTTTTAAAATCTTGTCTTTCAACATCTTGTTTTTTAAGTATTTAAAAAAGACTGAACACCAAAAATCTCGAATTTAAGTTTTTTGCAAAAAAATCACGAATGATACAACAGACTAAAAAAAAAATTCTGGAAAAACCTTGAAATAAATTTATAACAAAAGACAGATAGCAAAATATATTTATAATATAACAGCGGCTACGCATAAATATAATTAAGGTAAATATTATGTAAAAGGGATACATCCCCCTTTTTGCATCCAAAAGCGGCTACGCATAAAAATAACTAAGGTAAATATTCTGCAAAAAGGATATATCATCTATGTTTTTTATATATCATCCAGGGATTTTGTTCTCGAAGTTTTTAATATCAAAGTTATTTCGCAGCGCCCACAAAACACCATCAGCTATGCAAAAATAAATCCATTCTAAAATCTTTATAATATAAGAATATAAATTCTGGTGTTTCTAGCGAAAAAATTTTAGTAAGGAATATAAAAAGCAGGTATTTTAATTTTAAATTTGGGGGCCCCAAACATCGCTACTCATTTATTGAAATCCTTTCTTTGCCGACGGCAAATTACATAGACGGTAAGAGCTTAGTAAAAAATTTAAAAAAAGCTATTTTATTTTTAAAGTCGCAAACCAAACCTCCGTCCTATATTATTGGAACCCTTTTTTTTTTTTTTTTTTTTTTTTTTTTTATTTTTCAACATCAAATATTACACCGAAAAAAAATTATTTACAAAAACGGTGGCTATTTCCTTATTTAACTAACTTAATTTTAAATGAATTTTTTGTTAATTTTCGTTCAGATTTTTACTTTAACATTTTTCTTATAATTTATATTTATACCAAGTTTCCACTTAACTTATGTATTTTTAATCTTTGCTAAATATTTATTTTTGGCAAAATTTTACTAAAACCCAAATTAATTCTTACAAAAAAAAATCTTACAAACTAAAATAAACCTTAACTTATCCTAACCTAAACTTAAAACTATTTTGTATAGTTAAACTATCCTAATCTATTTAATTGAGCTTCCTCCAACCACCAGTAATCCACTTTATATCTTTTGTCCCTATCCGGGATGACTATATCAAATTTTAATTGATCCTGATTTAAATTTCGAGGATCAAAATCTATAATTTTACATGTAGCCCGTCTATTATAGTGAAATAATATTGGGACATAGTTTTGGTTTTGTATATAACCATTCTTATCTAGATAAATAAAGGACTCTGGGGACACAAAACCTTTCTGTAGGCTATTTTTTATGTATTCATCATTATGATAATATACATGTGATATTAAGCCATTTGCTGTATTTCTCATTGCTCTGTCGAAATGCCTACGAATCAGATTGATAAAAAAATTATCGTATCTGTTTATATTAGCTAATTTATATATAAACTTGTTAGAATAATATTTTTTAAAGTCTGATTGCGGTGTTCTATTTTTCCCCAAACAAACTCTAATGCATTTCCGTTCCATTTTCCTAATTTTTTCCATATTACTAGCACTTATATTATACCAAATGGGTGCTCCATATGCCAGCACTGGCCTTATAAGTGTTTGATAGGCTATCAATTTTACTTTGGGCTGGATTGTTTTATTGTAAAACAACCCTTTCGCTGCCATTAGAGCTTTAATGCTTTTCGAAATTGCGTTGTCAACTTGATTAGTGAAATTCAGGTTGTAACTTAGCAAAATTCCCAAGTACTTGACTTGTTTCCTGTTCACAATGTTTTCATTATTTGGAGTTTTTATATTGAATTTTCTCCAATTCTTTTTTAAATTGTGGTTTACTTTGCCTATAACATCTCGGAATAAAATTGTTTCGCATTTATTAAAGTTTATTTTTAAACACCAGATCTTGCAGTATTTTATTAGAATATTAAACATCTTTGCAGTTTTATTTTGGATTTCTCTTACTGATTTATTTGCAGAATACAGAATAATATCGTCTGCGAAAGCTAAAACATAACTACTACCTTGTATGCGTTTTAATAACTCTATCAGCTCTATTATGTATATTGAAAACAGAACTGGTGAATTTACCGCTCCTTGTTGTAATCCATTTTCGATGCTAAATATTTTATTCGCTGTGATATTATTATTCGCCATAACGAATACACCCTCTGACAACATATCTTGTATTAAGTTGACTAACTGTCTGGGAAAGTCATAATTTAGTAATTTATAAACTAAGCCGTCTATCCAAACGTTGTTAAATGCTTTTTCAAGATCAACCAAACAGGCGCCCACACCCTCTTTTTTATTTATGTGCCAGCATATATCTGAAGTCAGTTTTGTAATTGCGTGAATGGTTCCATGACCATGCCGGAATCCAAACTGATTTTCAGGCAGGAGATTTTTCTTATTAAGGAAATCGTTAATTTTATCATTAATTAATGTTTCATATATTTTTCTGGTATTCGAGAGCAAACTAATTGGTCTGTAGTTATTTGGATTATTTGGATCTTTTCCAGGTTTCTTTAACATTATTACCTTGGCTTTTTTCCAGACTGTAGGGAAGTATGAAAAATTTAAGGCATTGTTAAATAGGATTACATATTGTTCGATCAACTTATTACTTAGGTTCTTCAATACAATGTTTGGTATACCATCTAAACCAACTGAAGTTTTATTTTTTAGTTCATTGAATTTTTCTGTTAGTTCGTTCAGATTAGTAAAATAAGAGTTCTCATAATACTGTTCTGATGACTTATTATTAGCAGAGAAAGGAGTAATAGAAATATTATTTCTTTTCTCTTCTTCGTTATTTTCTTTAAACGTTTTTGATGTATTTTCTACATGTAAATGAAACCTGTTATTTGTTGGCATTGTAATTTTGTGTGTTTGCATTAAAAAAGTACCTAATACATTTTGTATGTCAGATGGGTTTTTTATTATATACTTGTTTGTCGAATTGCAAGTAAGGCTATTAATATCAATATCATTTTGTACTAGTACTTCCTGTTCGCTGCAGTCTATGTGCAAACTAGATATATCGTTCCTTTCTTTCTTTCTAAAAATTTTATTAATTTCAGAAAACATATTTTTATTAGAAGGGACTATTTTTTTTAATCTGTTTGTCCAGTATTTATTAACTTCAATGTTCACTTGTTGTTTTATTAGACAATTAATATTCTTTAACAGACTTTTCATTGATTGAATTCCATAGTGAGAGAAATTCAATCTTTGCTTATAAATTATGTGTATATCGTTTAAAATTTTGCTTTTTATTTTTAAAAGCTTTTTAATAATAACAGAACTAAATTTTTGTGTGCTATTGTAATTATTTTTATATATTGGTATTGTTTCTTTGATTGTTTTTTTTATTATTTCTTCTAATTTCTCTAAATGATAGTCAATATATGGGATTTCAATATTGACGTCATCTCTTATTTTGTGTCTGGAACTCGTATACATTATTTCATAATTCTTATCTAAGTACCTGCGAAATTTCTTCCAATTCGTTTTATGAAATAAATAATTATCTCTATGTATGGGTATTTCTACACAAAAATTATTATTATTTATTTCAGCTGTTAAACAAATTGCATTATGGTCACTATCATATGGTAGAGTTAGTAACCGGTTATGCAAATTTTTATTTTTTATTCTACAATCCATCAGAGCTAAATCAATGTATGAATTCGCTCTAGGATATGTAGGTGCATCTGGAATTAGTAATTCGCATTTGTAAGGAATTTGTTCAGTTTCCAGCCAATTATAAAGCTGCAAACCTGAGTGGTTGTTAGAAGTATTATGCCAGAGCTTATGTTTAGCATTCATGTCGCCCATAATGATATAGTACTTGTTCGGACTACTTAATTCCAAGTCTTGAAAAATTTGGTGTAGTTCTATCTTGAATAATGAGTTATTATTGTAGGTCGCATATAGTGATATTATAAATAGTAGCTTGTTCTGCTCTAAATTTAGTGAGATGACGCACGGTTCGAGACATTTAAAATTATTAAAATTATTATTATTTATTTTTTTATACTTTACACATTTTTTTATGCAAATGGCAGATCCGCCACCATTATTAATTCTATCATTTCTTATTATTTCATAATTTGCTAGATTAAAAAAATGTTTGGTTTTCAGCTTTGTTTCTACTAAACATGCAATATCTGGTTTATTTTTTTCTAAGAAATGCGTTAGAGAGAGTCTTTTGTTATGAGAAATTAATGAGTTGACATTAATTGATATTAATTTCAACTCATTGTTATTAGCGTTGATTACTGATGGTTGGGCGTTCCACATACTAATTCAAACAGGTAGTCTATTCTCTATTCTTTAATTTTTATTATTTGGTAATATTATTATTAATATTTTGTTTTATCACGATTTTACATTAACCACTCTCCACCGCGTTCTCTAACGGACTGATTATTGGAACCCTGTTATTAGTGAAAGCAACAAAATTTTATCACTTCAATAAAAAAGCAACATTTTATAACTTCTTACAATTTTTGCAAAAGAATTTAAAAAAACACGATTTTTAGGAAAAACAAGATTAAAAGAAGCAAGATAATGTACCGCTTCCACGGCTATACCACGCTTCCACCGCTTCCACGGCTTTAACAGCCACGGCTATAGTTTACGAACAACCTAAAACAACGTATTACGGAGTTTAGAATGAAACTCAAGCTGGAAGAGGAAGCAATGATTTAGCAAATTATGCTTATAAAGTTTTGAAACAATGTTTAATAAAAACAAAATAAAATTAAAAGCATCACAATACTGCAATTAATTCCTTATTTCTACCAAGTTTCCGATTTATATCAGCTTAGATTTTTATCTGAATTCCATATATAATGTTGTGAAAAAAGTATAGTTAAAATAAGGTTACTGACTCATCACATATTAAAAACATATACATACATTGGCAACTCTTTAAAATATAATGTACGTAAATCAATTTAAATTTGACTTTTCTATAATACAATATTACAATATAGGTCTCCATATAGGTATCCATAATATGTACGAATATACTTGAATATCAGAAATTTTTAATTACATTTCAAATTAGTTTTAAGTAGAGTATAGGTATGTATGTACATATTACAATATAAAGTTTGCATTCCCTTATTTTTTCTGATGCTGGTACAAATTTCAAGAAACGAATAAATATAAATTATTTCAAATTTTTTCACATATGAAACGTTTTCAATTAAATTTGTTTAAATTTGGCCCTTTAATGTTTAAATTTTGACTTAAAGAAGTTACAATTTTGCTAGGTTGGAATATTAGAAATTGGAAATGCTAAGAATCAGCTACAGTAGAATATCAACTGTAGAATAATCAATCGGATTACAACACTGCATTTATTTAAACGAATTAGTTTATGCAATTTAGTTATAAAGCCCGATTTGAAATAAATGTTTGTATTCCAGTTATATAGAAGAACAGGAAGATTAAGAAGAATAATAGGGATGGGTTGTCACCCATCAGTTCTTTTAAAAACGTTAGAGCCCATTGAAAGACAGTAAGTTGTTTTATGTATATAATGACCACACAATCCAATAATTGTAAGTAATGAACTACAGTGATTATGAACAAAATACAAAATGCTGCGACCTCTTTATAATTCTTTAGAAAAAACATAAAATTGTGTTATTCAATTTAAACTCGTATGAATGTATACCATTTATTTTTTAATAATATTATAAGTTTAATTTTATTTTATTCAATGTTGTTTTCTGAGTTTCCATAATACTTACATTTAGTATAGTCAAACCAGAGCTTCTCAACTTTTTGTACAAGGATGTATTTTTAATAATCTTGTAAATAGTGAAACTAAAGCGTACGATCCTAGAACTGAGCGATACTAAAACTTTTAATTTCTTTAAGTTTAATCTAAGAAAGATTGCTAGAATACTTAGCTAGGGATATTAATGACAGTTAAGTGAAGTCAAAATACAATACTATAGATGTATCACATGGATAAAATTAAGTACTTACATATATTATAGATAGTATTAATAAGATTATTAATGAGATTCCAAAAATTCAATATAACACTATAATTCAACCAGTTAAATAATACTTTTAAATTCAAAATAGTCACACTTGTTGAATTCAAAAATGTCTTAAGAAGTATGAATAATAAAAGAGACAATAATATGGTGAACACAAAAATATTTATTGATTCATTTGATCTTATTGGCTCTAATTTTTTGTTTATAATTAACAAATCTCTAAAAAGTATAATAATTCCAGCAGAAAAAGTAAAAGCTTCTTGTAAATGTGAAGACTTTAGACCAATAAATAACATAAGTATTGAATCAGAAATTATGAAAAAAATTGTTAATGTTCAATTAGAAGATTATTTAAAGAAATTCAACTTAATCACAGAAAATCAATCTGTTTTTAGAAAAAATCATAGTTGTGAATCTCTATTAAATTTGGGTAGTTAGTAAATTGGAAAATGGATCTGCATGATAAAAAAAATTATATTATCAGTTTTTATAGATCTTCAGAGAGCTTTTGAGACAGTTGATCATCATATTTTGCCAGAAAAACTAAAATGCTATGGTGTCAGAGACATTGAGCATAAATGGTTTCTTTCATATTTCAGCAATAGAAGACAACGAACAAAAGTTGGTAATGCTATATCGGCCCCAATTGAAGTAAAGTTAGGGGTGCCGCAAAGCAGTACCCAAATTACTGTACTATTGTTCTTAATTTTTGTAAATGATATGTCTAAAGTTTTTTAAAAGTCCAAGTTAGTTTTGTTTGCGGATGATGCTCTGTTATATGTATCTGGTAATAATATAAATGAATGTAGCAATATAATAAATGTGTCGTTCAAATGCAAACACCGATAAATACATGTTAAGCCATTCTGAGAAAAACGTGAAAAACCTTTAACATATTTTTTAAACATAGTCTTCAGAGTTTTTTTTTTAATTTATAATGGCTAGCATATTTAACAATAATAAAAAAAAAAAATAACATAACTCATTGGATTTAAGCATAATATTAATTTGAAATTTGTAAATATCGAGTTTTGAAATTGACACAAGTTTGTATCGGGATTTGCATTTTTTATATTGTAATTTATCGGGGTTTGATCTTAAGAACTCACATTAAGTGTATTGAAAAACAGTTTTTTTTATATCGCAAATATATTTCCAAATAAATGGTGACATCGTAAATGTCGTAAAAAAAACTTCAACTTGATATAATGTAAAAAAACTAACTTGTTAATGCTAGCAAAGTTGGCAACATTGTAAAATTAGAGCTCTCTGAGACATTGTGTCTTAATTCATTTGTGATCAAGCAAAATGAACAGACAGTTTTTATTAACAGTGTACAACAATGGGTTTTTAAAAAATTTTGTAAACCAAAATACCTGTCAAACCGGTCGCGGAGACATCGTCAACAACAATTGTGATCATGGAGACAGTATCTCAAGCTTTTGTTAACTTTTGTAGACATTTAAGATTATGTGGACGTTGTATTCAACTTTGTGTTGAGATATTTACGATGTCAAGGAAACTCATCTTGTTCTTATGTGAAAAGTAAAATGCCTTGACAAATCTCATAGCATCTTGTGCCTTAACAATGTTGCATTTTAAACTTTTGTCTTTTTGCTGAACACAATTTGGAATTACTGGAGGACTTATCTGTTTATATCTTGCAGACAAATTTGAAAACTTAATAATTCCACACTTTATTGAAAAAATAATAAAAATATTTACCAGAGCAACTTAGCTTGTTCTCGTTCTGGTACATTTTCCGCTTTCTTTTTAGGGTTTTCTCCTTTTGAAATTCGAATTGAATGATTTTCACTCATCATTTTCTAACATGATTTTAGGGAAATTATTGTATAGATAACATTGATAATATTTTTAAAAAATTTAATCTCCTTTATCCTAAAACACTTCTTTTTTCAATGGAAAATAACTTTGCATTAACATTTATTTAAATTTTCAAAAATATTATTTATCAAATCTTGGTGCCAAAGTATTTATTTTAATCATATCGGCTTTTGCAAAAAACCAGTTAATATATCGGTTTTTGCTATGGAACCCTTTCAACAGGTAAATATCGAGTTTTGCATTAAATCTAAATCTTAAAAAAGAAAAAAGGCTCTAAAATATCGAGATTTGATCCAGTTTTTATAAATAAGGTTATAGATCTACAAATTACGCCTTTTTTGATATGCATATGTCAAAATTTTTGTCAAGTATAGTTATCGGTGTTTGCATTTGAACGACACAAATGATGAACTAGATAAACTTTGTTATTGGTTAAAACAAAACAAACTTAAATTAAATACAAAAAAAAACTAAATTTATGAAAATTAATTGCAATGAAAGTGTTGAAATCAAAATGGGTAAATGATTGAAGAAGTAAATGAAATAAAATATTTAGGAATAATCTTAGATAATAAAATGAATGTGGCTCCATAAACTATTAAGAAAAAAAAATTTCCATGAAGATTATACTTCTTTTCTAAAATCAGGTGTAGAATGTCGTATATGAATGTTATAAAAAATTTTAACGTCATGATAAAGCCGCATTTTGAATATTGTTCAACTATTATATTTATGTCATCGCAAGAAGATATAAGCAGACTACAGAAACTACAGAATCGTGCAATGAGAATAATTTTAAAGTTTATACTGCAATAAGTTTTGTGCATGAAATCCTGGTTCGGATGTCGGTGTACCAAAGAACTTGTATGAATGTACTAATTATTGTTTTCAAAATGAAGAATAACTTATATCCTGAATATCTGTGCAATAGATTGGTGTATAATGGGGACATTCATCATTATAATTTAACAAATATATTTAAATTTAGACTTAATTACTTTAGAAATGAAAAAACCAAGAATATGTTAGAGTATAAAGGATTAAATTTGTATAATAATTTACCAAATAAATTAAAATTTGAAAACAATTTAAATATCTTTAAAAAAAACTGTTATTAATTATGTTAAAAATAGTTTTAAAAAAAAAACAATATAAAATTTTATAAATTAGTTGCTAAGAATAGTAAAATTATACTAAATAAAGAATCAATAATAATAATAAAAATAATAATAATAATAAATATTAATATATTGAATATTCATTGAAACTATCTTTGTGAATTGTGTATTGCCCATAATAGTCGAGTTTATTCCATATTAGTTTTAACAACAAAATATTTCCACTTTGTAATTCTTAGCTACACAGTATATTATTTCATAGCTGATGTAAAACTATAGAATAATTGCTAGTATATACCAAACAAGGTCAAAATTTCCACATTCATCCAAACGTTGCAAAATAAGGTTGCATTAAAATTGATAATGATCAATTGTATGTTCGCAATACCGATATTCACCACCATTTGAAATTCTCATTTATAAAAAACGAAATAATGAAATATGCTTCACGGCATAAAATCCAACATGAATCAACATGTTAAAACGGACTAGCTTAATGGACTATCAAGACTAGCTTAACGGACTAGCTTAATGGATAATCAAATCTTTGTTAATCGACTTAACCGAACAAGACGACTTAAGGTAGGTTAAAAGCTTCTTTGCAAAACCAAATGTGATTTTGGTAAATCAAATGTAGATACCTCTATCTTCGTTTCTTTTAACCAAAAATAAATTAATGGAGTTTTTAGTTCGGTAAAATCGCACGGTAGTCGAACATGCTCTTCCCTACCAGAAGCAGTCCCTGAAGCTTCTTTCGATGACTCCCTATTATCTGGAAAAAAGTGGTAGCCTTCTTCATGGTACAATTCACGGAACAGACACGTTGGGCAGCTTAAGTTCGATTCCGACGAAGATAAAATAGCGAATTGAAGTTTTTGAAATTTACATATTTACTTTTTGTTCGGTGGCGATTTCCATAATGTGTTTTTCTGCGAGTATAATGAAAACAAACAAAAGCTTTTGTAATCTTTTAATTTTCGTATGGGCATCAACCCTTTTTTTTAATGGTCAGAATTTACAAATGAATTTTTTTTTATTATTATGAATTGAAAATTTTTAATCATATCCGAACGGCAGAGAAATATGGTCCAAAAATTAATGGTCTTCATGAGCCAAGTCCAGAATTAATGTACCTTTTATATATTTTAAATACCTGAATAAACTACTTCTGCTTCATATTCTTGGGATTTGTACAAAAAAATGTGATTGACAAAAAAAAGAATCGTGATAAATTTAAAAAAAAGTTTTACGGTTATCACAGATTTACCATTACTCTCCTCTTTTACATTGCATATTTTCAGTATTTTAATCAGATAAAGTTAAAATAATTTTATAAACTAATATACTAATATTTATACAGATTGTCAAAATATGTGTAAGTTGTTATATAGCAGTTTATTTTCAACTTAGATTTCTAATAAAAAAAAATATTGCTAAAAAAACATGCTTAAGACTTCTGAACAATTTAACGAAGAACTACATTCTTCAGCTTCCATACAAACTATGTACACCACCATCAGAAGAGATTTTCCATATCCAAGATCCAGGAAATATTAAATTAGTAAACAAAAATATGTGAAATATATAGGGGTAATTTTGCAATATAATCTTAATTTTACTGAGCATATTAAAAATAAAATTAATTCGGCGAGAAAGGCATTCGCTATAACCCAAAAATTGTTTAAATCAAAATCTTTTCTTCCACGGTTAAAATAATAGCATATCAAGCGCTTATTAGACCAATTTTGTATAATATATTTGGTATAATATTAGTGTCTCACTTATGGAGTTATATAGAAAGTTAGAAAGGAAATTTCTTAGAGGGTGTACCTGTACAGGTATTTATCGTAAGCCAGATACTGAATATAAACATTTCTTCCACAATAGAACGCTGTATAGCCGGGCAAATATTTCTAGAATTGATGTTTTGTTTTGCATTTAATTAGAAAACATTAAGTCAAACTCACAACTAATATAATAGATAATAGCTGAGTTTCACCTTGTGCATATCCAGAGAATAAATACATTGAAGACTCATTAAGTTCAGGTTTCATTCCCCGAGAAGCATCATTTCTTTTTCTAGATCGCAATAGATATATTCAATCCAATTATAGTAATATCCCGATTATGTATCACGCTTTTAGACGTAGGACCCAAAAACATATCGCTTTCGAGCCAAATGTTAACCCATATAATACCCCACTAGCAATTTGGAGATATAAAATGAGCCTCTCACCAAAAGACGTAAACCATATTATAAACATTAATAAATTCTGGTGGTTATGCTACTAAGAAAATTGGCAACAAAAACATTTTTTTTAACTTGTATACTAAATAGTAGGTTAATTAGTTGTAAGTTAGTTTTCAAATAGTTTGTAAGGTTTTATTAAAAGTATGTAAAATTAAAGTCAGTTTTTCTAGCCTTTTCCGACTCTTTGTTAAAATTAATAATAAATAACTCAAGAGAGTGGTGGTCAGGTAAAACGTATGTAAAAAATACTAAGATAATTTTATGTGTAATGCAATAACTTAGAGTAATCGTAATGGGTTCAATAAGTTAATTTATAAGTCATAATGTGAATCACTTTTTTTGTTAATTTTTTGTATGATTTGAGATAGAAATAAGTTGGCTATTACAAATAAATAAAAAAAAAAATAAAAAACCCATCAGAAGAGATAATAAGCCTTCTGATTAATAATTTTCAGCATAAAGCTGCCAAATATGTCGAATTTGATATGTATCCGAAAAATTCACATATTAATATACAACAATTTCTCATCAACATTTTTCTCTCCTTATTTCATTGTCGATAGTGTAATGAGATCTAAAGAAATATTGATAAAAACATTATTGCTGGTTAATAAAAAATACTCTAGTAATATGAACTTAATTAGCCTTACATAACATTGTACAATCTGAATTGGACTTTTGTTTTTAGTTTTTATTTTTTTATATTTTGTAAAAACTTATTTTACATACATACTTATCATACATACATGTGTTATCAATTTTATACAGAATCAATGCAGTGTTGGTATATTTAATATACCTTATGGTAATAATATTATTACCATAAGGATTATAAGAAAATATTTAACAAAATTAAAATATAAATATTTAAAGTTTTGTATCGATAGTAATTTTCAAAGTGTTACTTTTAACAAGAAGATCTTAACCTTGGATTAATTTGAAGGACATTTGTTTTTGTTCTCCTAGTTGTGCACTTTGAATATTCTATTAGTCCTTTGTATAACTTAAATACTTGTTTTTGTTCTATAAATTTTAAGTGATATTGGTTCTTGTCATACTTAAATTTTTTAAAGCCACAATTAAATAATATCAAATTTGATTATTTGGCAAGAGTACAAGAATACTTTGGGGAATATTTAAAAACTTCTAATTTTTTAAATAAAATAAATTATTCTCTTTTTTTTACAGTTTAGTTTACATCAATGCAAGAAAGATGTTTTATAGAAAAAATGCAGGGTAAAGAGTTAGAGTTGTCACCCTCATACACCTACATTATTAATTTAGCTTTTCTTTAGCTGAATAAAAAAAGCTTCAAGGTTGCCTAGTCTTTACAATTATAAAGATTTTGATTTTGCGAAGCGAATCGTATAGAGAAATTCTTCTAACCCATTCAACGCAATGGTACCTCATATGGTACCAGCTATATAGCCTCTCTTAAAAATATGATTTCTCATGATTCTCAGGGCGAATTCAAAAGTATCGTTAAAAATTAATTTTTGGAATACTTTTTCTTCAATTTAATGTGTGTAATTAGTTAGTAGCATTTTATCTGTTTTAATTATACCAAGTTAAAAACTAATGTTTTGTTATGTGTTAAAAAAAATACTAAATATGAGCACGAGGAAATTGTAAGTATTATTATTAGCATATCTCTTTTAAAAAATTATAATTAAATAAAAAGTATATTAAAAGTACACACTTTCTTCTATATTTTAATAGTACTAAAAGAAACCCCGGGTACATACCCGGCCGGCAAAAAAAGGAATTTTTCTGTGAAACGGCACAAAAAAATTATTTCTAATACAGTTAAACATTTGACATGTTGAAAGTATCTGACAACAATATATAGAATAGTAATATTAATAGCAAGCCACAAAAAAACAAAATTTGTTCAAAATTTTAAGTTAATATTAACTTTAAAATAAAATAAAAAATATCACATAGCATTAAACTTTTTTGTAAGACTTAATTTGTTTTTTTATTTCCCGATGGAAGGTGAAAACCTCGAAAAATAGTAAGCAGACCACGCACGTAGATACTTAGCTATGTGGAACACTAACCCACTAAAACCACCGAAACCCTTTACCATAACTAATATTATTAATCGATTAATTGATTGTCGCGTTAATTGGGAAAACGTGTTTTGGAATGTTATTAAAAAATAGTTTCCGATAATTTTATTAAACCATTAATCATACCTATGGATTAGTACCGTTTCCCAATTATTATGAGTGAGTTCTAAAATTCATCATATAGGAAACAGTTGGAAACATTGTCATATGGTCAACCTCCTGGTATGCAACATTGTCAGTTACAGTGTCATTGTCAGTAGTTTTCCCTGTCTTGGTCCTGCTAGAATTTTAATTTTTAGAGCAGTGGATTGTGTAGAGTTGACCATGGGTGAAGTTAGGTTGAGGGAGGTAAATTCCGACTCTTTGAAATGTTTGACCTTGTGATATATTGATTGATATTGCATATGCAAGACTTACTGGAAATTGATGTCTAATAAATTCTTATAAAATAATTTTCATTCTATATCTGATATTTTTTTTTTTTTCATAAATATAAGAGTTAATTTTATAAAGATTAACTTAAAACTTTGAGCAATTTTTATTTTTTTGTAGATTGCTATTAATATTATTATTCTATACATTGTTTTCACATACGAACTCACAAAAATTAATTAATTTTTTTCCCTACTAAAAGTGCAAAAAACCAAATGCGATAAATAAAAAAAAAATAAAAAGAATTTGCCTCAAAAGAGAATCGTCAAAAAAAATTTATTGAATGAAAAAAAAGGAAGCACATGCAAAATCACGAAAAATTTGCCTTCAAAATCGTGCTTTTGTGTATTATAATAATATAGATAAAATAAAAAGTGATTTTGATCGCCACAGCCTGTATCATCGCCGATTGATTGAATGAAAAAAAAACGAAGCACACGAAAAACCACGAAAAGTGTGCCTTCACTAATCGTGCTCTTGTATATTATAATATAGATACCGTTAATCAAATTATTGCAATTAATATATATTAAATCTTCATATTTAAAAAAAAGTGGTCCCATATGGTACCGTAGCATTGATACGATACAAATGAATTAGGAGAGCCAATTGGAATTCATCAACAACCACCAGATCCAGCATATGATTCAGCTGAAGACGATTGCGATGAGAACGAAGGCGGTAAAATCATTGACTTGCATCATAATCAACTACATCAAATAGCTGAAATAGAATTTGCTGGAAGAGTTAACGATAATGAAATAGATGGAATTGAAATTGAAAATTTCCCTGAAATCAATCAAATCGTAGAAAAGAAAGATAATTTGAAAGATAAATTTAAATGGTATTTAAATTGCTAAGCAGAACTGCACAAACTATTTGAACGATTCTTTTATGATGAGTTATTACAAATTATTTGCAACGAAACCAATAAATATGGTGTTTTAACAACACAAAAAAACCCTAATGTAACAAAAAATGAATTCAAAGTTTTTATTGGTAGCTATTATGATTATTTCCGGGTACAATCATATACCAAATAAATATTCATATTGAAGTCGTAAAATAGATATACATAATGAAATGATTGCAAAAAGTATGTCGCCAGATTGTTATCGTGAGATTGAGCGTTGTATTCAATTTGCTCAAGCAACTGCTACCAATTTAAACGACAAAATGTGGAAATTGCGTCGCTTAAGGGACAAATTGAAGCAAAACTTCAAAAAAAAAAATCATTGTAAAGAACATTTGTCTTATGATGAATCGATGATAAAACATCGTTTCGGCTGTAAGGTATGGTGTTTTAATTCACCAGAGGGCTACTTAATTAATTTTTAAAGTTACTTTTAGTAACATATAGCTTAAACTTTTGAATAAAACTTTTCCAAAATAGTATCTTATTGTTAATTTGTGTTTTTCATGTATTTCACATATTCTAGGAATATGTATTACCATAAGTCATTACGATGGTACCATATGGTACCGGATGATTCCAGCAAAAGTATACATCGTGGGAAAAAAAAACCAAGGACAGATTTGGATTCCTGAGATCAAAATTAAGAAGTAAATTCATTTTTAAATTCGAAAAAAACTTGTCCCACAATGATTGGGTTAAGCACACGATTTTCACAATATCGTTGTTATTTATATGTTTGTGTGATAATTACGCCTACGAATGATTGTATCACATTCAAGTATCTATTGTCTAAAATATTCTACCTGCTATGGATACAGGAGAAAATTGAATATGTCATCATCATCTGTTAGTTCTACAGCTCGGGGTGAGCCTTAACCTTGTCCACAACTTTCCTCCATTCTGCCCTATCTTGTGCCACTGTACTCCATCCGTTAACTCCAATCTTTCGACAGTTGCCCTCGACTTTCTCCAGAAATCGTGATCTTGGTCTACGTCTTGCTCTTGTATTGTACGGTACTGCGTCTAATATTCTTTTTGGCATCCTTTGATTATTCATCCTCACCACATGACCTGCCCATCTTAGTCTTTGTGCCTTAATAAATTTAACAATACTGTGTCCTTCAATTAGTGCTTCTAGCTCCTCGTTTGATCTGATTTGGTATTCACCATCGTCATTTATTTTGGTACCAAATATTTTTCACAGTATTCTTCTTTCGAATACTTTCAATTTATTTTCGTCACTAATTGTCATGGTCCATGCTTCGCATCCGTATGTTACGACCGGTTGTATTATGGTCTTGTACATTTTTAATTTAATTGTTCTGGCTAAAATTTTTGACCTGAAAAGGCCGTTGTGTGCATAAAAACATTTTTGTGCTGCTTGAATTCTATCATTAATTGTATGTACAGATGCATTTCATTTTTATTATTTATTAAGTCACCTAGATATATAAAACTATTTACTCCTTCAAAGTTATAATCATTTATTGTTATATTTTGGGTGGATCGTCTTGTTTCCGTGCGCGCCATCTTCATATATTTGGTCTTAGCCTCTTTATTTTTGAATCTTAAAGTAGCAGCTTCTTTTTCTAGAGTCAGAAATATTTCTTTTAATTCGTCAAAGGATGTTGCTACAATAGAAATATCGCCGGCATACGTACTTATTATGGATGATTTTATGAATATGTGTCCGCCTCTCTGTAAATCTTTTATTGCGTGGTGAAGCATTAGATAGAAAATTGTTGTTGACAGGGCAACACCTTGTTTGACTCCTGTTTTTATTTCAAATTCGTCCGTTATTTTATTTTGCACTGCTACCTTGCATTTGGTGTGTCTGAGTTTTTCCATTTTTCCATGCTATGCCTCAGTAGAAATATTTGATCGGTAGTAGATCTATTTGGTCTAAATCCACTTTGATAGTTTCCAAAATATTTTCGGCTATACGTCTTAATCTGTTATTTATAATATTGGAGAGAGTCTTGTACGCTGTGTTTATTAATGTGATATCTCTATAGTTGGCACAGTCAAGTTTATTTCCCTTTTTGTGGATGGGGATAATAATGCCTTTTTCCCATTTGCTTGGCAGAGTTTCTGTATCCCATATTGTACATATTAAACTATGTAGCTAGAAGATGAACATTTCACCTGCATTTTTAAACATTTCCGCTACAATGCCATCTTCTCCTGGGGCTTTGTTATTTTTCATTTGTAGAATTGCAAATTGAATATGTAGTTACCTTATAATTGACGCAAGCCCCAACAATTCAATATTTGGCTCCGTGGAAACAAATCCTTTGAAAAATAATTTCCGTTGTTTTAATATTTTAATTTATTATCTTTTTTTTTTAATTTATTGTTGTCACTGTCACTGGTTTCAAACATTTATCTGCCGCTAATTTAAGTATGCAGATAAATCTTTGTTTTTTACAAAAACAAGCAAAATACTAAAAAACAGTGACTTTAGTCAAAAAAAAGACATTTTTTAAAATATTAAGAACGCTGATATTGAAATTGGATTTTTTTATCGGCTTAAGATTAAGAATATAAATTATTAAAAATGTTTGAAATTATTGATGTGGATTTTGATTTCTTTACATTCTTTAGCGCAAAGAAACAACAAAAT
Source organism: Argyra leucocephala (assembly GCA_963942445.1). Taxonomy (NCBI): domain Eukaryota; kingdom Metazoa; phylum Arthropoda; class Insecta; order Diptera; family Dolichopodidae; genus Argyra; species Argyra leucocephala. Next base: position 59,903,552 of record OZ012680.1, read on the forward strand.
ATACAAAAATTTAAAATAAAAATATTCAAGGTTCGAAACATTTTTCAACGAATATAGCGTACGAGGGTATTTTAGGATGCACTATAAAATCTTTGACCGCTCAACAAGATAACCTTATTGCGGATGAAAGCTGGCAAAAGTAAATGGAAAATACTACCATTAAGAGTAAGCGGAAAAAAGCTGAAAATTATACGGCAAATATAAAAAAAAAATTTGTTTTGAAGCACATCTTTTCGAACAAAATCTGAAAGCTGTTTAAATTCTTCTGACATAGTTTTAATTTTTAAAATTGGGGAATTTATTTCTGCACGAATAATACATTCTAGTTTTATAATTATTTTGTTTTTTTTTTGTTTAATATGTTTTGCTAAAATTTGATTATTTTCTGTCCTTTATTAATATTTTTTACTTTTTTTAAGTTTTTGAAGAACTTTAAAATAATCCCGCCCAAAATGTGTGATTTTTACAAAATGTAATAGTCAGTCAACAGTGAAGAAAAAACGACAAATTGCCGAAAAGACATCTGGTTTAGACATCATTGTCTAATAAAATGCCATTTTCGTTTTCAGAAAAAAAAAACAAAAAATTACCCAATTAATCTGAGTTTGATCAAAATCGGATGATATTTTTTGGAAACCTCTGTTTAAAAATAAATAAACATTTATTTTTGTTGAACGTTGCTTTTTGAATAGTTATTCAATTTGTTGTAGTAAGCAAATTGCAACTTTGAAAGGCCTATCCTTACAACAGTTTCGTTGCAAATAAAAGAATAACGCTTGTAATTTACAAGCTTATAAACTGTAAAGTCGACAATTTTTAATGGAATCTCTCTGTAACGTGCACCTTATTTTCATTGTGTCATGTTAACTCATTACCTTACAATAATTGTCTGATTTTCGAATAATAATTGTAAATTCATTTATTATCGAGCGTATATTTTCGTACGTTAGTGCTTGAAATTTCAAATTATTTGGTTGGGAGAACACAAGAATATTGAATTATTCCACAATGCTTTTCAACATACTAAATATGGCATACTTAAGCCAATTACTATAATGCTTTGTGAAATTAATTGATCGTCAACTAAGTGTTTTTGTATACATCCAGCTTAAAACGGTCAACTCTGGGAAGTTCTGGGAAGATTTAAGAAAAAATTTGTTGACTATACTTTCAATTCTATCCAATATATTGGGGATCAAACTTGGTTAGCATTCAAGAATCGATCTGATTGATGTCGTAAATGATGACTTAGTAACATAAAGATTATCAATTTACTTAGAGCATCTTTTTATAGAACCAAACATTTAGTTTGTCAACATAATATGTTAATGTGGGCTTTCATAATCAATGTAGTTAGATCTCGTCATCTAATAGAAGTCTGATATGCTTTCATTAACAACTAATCTATAATTATAATTAACAAGCATTTAAGGACCTGCGCAGTAGACACCTTTTCATTTTATTTCGCTTCTCTTTAATGAACTGCTTAGTCCTAATATAATAAATAAGTTGTATACAAAACAATATTGCGCACAAGTTAAAAAATTTTTACTCATAATATGGTTTTATTATTCAGCAAATACATTATGCATATGTGAGTTCTTATCTATATATAATTCTTCGCCGGTGTCAGCATGTACCGTTATAATTTTTTGTTTGAAAGAGAAATATTTTTTCTGTTTCATGCATACATTTTGTTTTTAACATAAATGAAGAAGATAATTTGCAATCAAATTCGAAGAAGTTTGTTTCTTTCTTTCTTACACCTCATCAAGAATGCCTTTAATATAGGAGAAAAAAAATCAAACTTTACTCAAATTGATTTAAATGAAACAGAATATACTGTACACATTTTTTGTTATTTTCTTTTGTTGTTTTTCTTCTTAATACATGATAGTAGAAAAGAATATTCTTTAATAAGAAGATATGCACTGGGGAAGTCAAGATTCCATTTACAAAAAAACTCCATTAGTTAAGAAGCAAAAAACTATTGTTTTTCTTATGTAATAAGTTGTGAGAAAGAAGGAGTGCGATATAAATGATTTAAAATACCATTTAATTTTTGAAATTTAATTTTAAATAGCCCACGGGCCATGGGGGAAGAGGTTTCTAATGTACATGGCCGTCTGAAATCAACGTATTACATTTATTAGGGTATGAGAGTAAAGAAATTTTGAATGATTGATTTTTTACAGGTACCTACATAACATAATATTGGTTTCAAAAACATGTCTTATTTCTTAAACATCATATTATTTTCTTTTATTGTCTTATAAGGGAAGTAAAATTTTTTTTTATTTCAAACAGATTATAATTGATGTATTTTCAATTTATAAATTATTTCAGGTATTGAGCCAGGTAGTTAATACCAAGAACCAATCGTTTTTTTTATGAATGGCTCGATGCACTTTTATTTCCTTCAAAATTAAATTTTGTCATGTAATAATCAATGATAATTTATTAATTATTAAAAATATTAGAATTTATAAATAGGAAGGATTTTGAATATTAATAATGTGAATAAATAATGTTTCTTATTACTCTGCATTTTTAAATGTAACACATCTCGATATTTGTTCGATAATTTTTTCCCCACTTTGTGTTTTGAATTTTTATCTCTCACTCACAAATTAAATTCTTATTACTTTGTATTTCTTACAATTTTGGAAATCGACTAGAAAAATGGTAACCAATCATTAACAAATTATAAAATTTTATTCCAGTGCATTTTCTTATTAATGGATCCTTTACCTACTATCCTTTGATAGTAGATGCGTGTGCGGCTTTATATTATTTAATAAGTTATGTACATAATCTTTCCCCTTTTTATTTCAATCTACTGAGAATTGTTTTTGTTTTGTGGATACATTTCTTTAACCCAAACGAAAGAGAAAAGAAAAGATAACAACAAAAAAATTAAATAAATGTCGAATTAGCACGTAATTCTTTCAGTTTCCTCCTCTGCTAAAACAAAATGGATTAAAAATATTTAGAATAATAATTTCAAAGCTATTGAATACATTCTTATTTACTTGAAAAATATATTTTAAAATAATTTTTTGACTACATTGATTAGCGCAAGTTATTAAGTATTTTTTATTTGATAAAAGTTACTTATTTATTTATTTAAGGTTTGTTTGGCTCAAATAAAAAACAATGATTTTAAATATATAGAAATTAAAAACTATAAACAAATAAAATAAAAAATAAAAAATACAACAAAATGAAAAAAAAATTTACCTATTAAATTTTTAAATAAATAAAAAATATATATAAGAAAAATTTGAAAAAATCTTCTAAATGTAGGTAGTTTAGTATCTACTAATTGTTATTATATATACTATTATTTATAACAATCAATATAACAACAAAAATAATCAAACACAACAAACATTAAACAAAAAGTTTAACAAATGACAAGAATCGATTTCGATTTAAAGGAAAAAATTAGTTTCCAGCATTTTTTGTTTCAAAAATGTTTGATGATATAATATATTTTTTCATTAAACAAAGTCGGATGTCAAAATTTGTGGAACAACGTTTACAGGACAGTCAAACTTTCAATAGTATAAACAAAATCTTGATGTCTAAACGGTACCTAATAGTGAGTACCTAATTTTTTAAATAAAAAACAAAAGCTATATTAGTTTACTTTAGTTTTAATATTTTAGTGTTTTTTATTCAAAAAAAAAATTAACAGTAGGTATAGATAAATAATAAATGTACCTGATAAATAATAAATGTTAAAATAAAAAAACAGTAGTTTTAAATTTTTTGGTTTTCCTAATTTCTAAAAAAAAATAAACAGTAAGAAGCCAGTTTCCCGTCCGAGCTGCTTTTGCAATGACCATCAACAAAGCGCAAGGTCAAACTCTCAATAAGGTTGGTATTTTACTTGATGCACCAGGTTTTTCACATGGAGAACTATATGTCGGGACTTCGCGCACTACTGGGAATATAAATCATTTGAAAATTGTCACCGAAGAGAATAGAACTGTTAGAAATATAGTTTTTAATGAAATATTAGTTGATTAAGTATTTAAATCTATATCAATTCAATTATATAGTCTGTCTGCTAATCTACTAATTTAACTAAAGTATCAAATATTACTAAAATATTGTTGATAGGGGAATTTTTGATTTTGATAATTTATAATGCAGTATAACTGAGAATGCTCTAATTTTGATTTTTCACTATATATAACGGTAGCAAAAAGTTACGTAGTAACGGGTATTTAACTAGTTAAAATGAAAAATAAAAACAAGCAAATCAGTTATTATAACTTGCAGTGCACATAATGTATATTGTAGATTTATGTCAAATAAAAACAAAAAAAACAAATTCATCTATACATCTAAAATAAAAAATATAAAAACAACAAAAAAACAAATCACTAGAATTCTTCTTTTTTATCTTTTTAAGTAACTGTTTCTAAATTTTGGTTATTTGTAGTAATAATATAGTTTTTATGAAAATTATGTATATGTAGGTATATACATACCTCTTTAATGACAACATTTTTTTTTTTATTTATTTTATCCACGAAATGCCACTTACTATAGGGAATATATCGGAAACGAAACAGTATATGAGGGACGCATATTTTTCTGTTTTTTATGTCCTAAATAAAACTTACTAACCACAAAACTTTTTGTTAAACACGAGTGGTTTCTGCTATATCGTGAGAAGTCTATGTTTGTACGTAAATTACTGTTTTTTTAAAAACTTTAAATTTGGCTTCAACTTGAATTATAATTACTCAACAGGGGCCCCTAGTCTAACTATAAGAAGAAGTCAAATAATTTGATTTTTACATAATTTTTAAAAATTTAAGTATATCAATAAAATCTTAAGCCAACTTTAAAGTATGATACTTTATACAAGTATTGTAGACATTAAAAAAAAAAAATTAATTTAATTATATTTCATTGATTTCATTAACAAATATTTCAAATTTTTTAATAAATCAATAAAATAAAAAGATTAATTCAACCATAAATGAATTTTTAAATCTTAATTAAATAAAAATTATTTATATATTAATTTTTGTATATAAGTAAAATATATATATCGATTAATGTCAATAAAATTATTCTATTATTTCGAAAATAAATAAATAATATTATATTATAAATAACCTATCTTAGCTATTTATATCATAATAAAATATTTGCAAACACAAACAAAATAATTGTAGGAGCAATCAGACATAGTCAATTAAAAATGATGATTAGGATACAGTATAGAAATTGGTTGTATTTTAAATTTTGCTAATGGATAAAAATATAAAAATATTTAATAAATAAAACGAGTATAAAAAATAATAAATTCGATACAACTATTTTAAGATCCTAAGGCAAATAGAAAAAGTATTGAATCACTTTTTTATATAAAAAAAAACTCCCACAATGTTTTTTTTTTGATTTAATTGAAAATTTAAATAATGTTAATAAATACATCTTTTAAGAAAGACTAACTTAGAATTATTTACAAAATAATATTACCCGCACAAGTACCATTCTATTAACTTTTTGTGATACAAGGTGATTTGATTAAATTAAATTAAATTTAAAGTAAAAAAATATATACACAAATAATACAAAAAAAATAATCCTTTGACTTCAAGAACATCTAAACGAAGCAAAATTTGCTAAGAAGACAGGTGGTAAAATATCTAATTTCAAATCAACTGTAGCAGAACACATCACAATCGAGAAGCATGACATCAACATAGATGACCTAGAGGTAATCAAAGAAATCAACGACACCAGAAAATTAGATGTTTGCGAAAGGCTGGAAATCATAAAACAACCGTTAGGTACCCTTCTAAATAGTGATCACGGTAATGGGTACACGTGGCTATTTAAATTCATAAGAAAATAAAAATATAAATCCTTTCTTTATCAGGTAGAAATAAGTAAATTTCAAATTTAATTTTATTTTGTAATTTTTATTGCCCATAAAAAAAAAAGTATATATAAGTAATAATTAAATTTAATTACGTCAATACACTGCAGAAGGCAAGATATTATTGCCGAAATATGGATATTTTGTAAAAACAGACAAATAAAGATTTTAGTAAAATAAAAGGAATTATGCGTTTTTCTTTCTTTTTAATTTAAGAAATTTACTACAAACAAAAAACTAAATTTAAATATATTCCTTTTCGTTAAAATTTGCCAATTTTCTGTCGTATATATTTCATATGTTATTACATGTAGAGTTGAAAGCAAGCAAAGAATTAAATCTATGACTCATTCTTAACGTGTTTTTGCATTTTTGGAAAAAAAATAAATAAATATAAAAAATATTTCCAATTAATATAAATATAACGAGACTATATATTTTAACGTGATTTTAAACATTTAAAAGTAAAAAGAAGAAATTTAATCATAAAACTTTTTGCATACAAACAACTTAAATGGAAGTATTTTTAATTCTATGATGAAAAAACATATACGATATATCGTACAAATTTCACGATATGTCAATGTATGTACGTTAATTTTTATTTTTTTTTATTTTTTGGTAATTTTAATTGTGAACATCATTTAATTTAAATTTATTATAAAATAAATGGAAGTGTGTTTAGTATGACTACAAAAAGCAATCTCACATATCAGCAAATTGAAGAATATCTTAGCCAAATCGATTTATTTTGTTCCGATTTGGAAGAAGAAAGTTGTGATCCATCATAAATACAGCTGCTTCAATGTTTCAATAAAGAAAATGAGGAGTATGCAATTGAATTGGTTGCAGAACAAAGGCAGTGTAATGATTCAGTTTCTGATATCGTTGAGGAAGAGGAAGAAAGGAACAATTATTTAAATTAACAACAAATGAACTGAAAACTACAAACAAAAAAGATATAAAATGGCGTCATAAAGAATACGAACCGCAATCATTTTCATTCAAAGAACACGAAGAAAATTCTTTTGAAGTGAGACAACCTATTGAATATTTCATGTCATTTATAACTGGTGATTCAATGAATGATATGGTTTTTATATACAAATTTATATGGTCAACAAAAAACTAACAATAATTTTAAATTAACAAGTTTAGCGGAAATTAAAATATTTTTGGGCCTATATATTATGATGGGGTGTTTAAAGCTCCCTCGTCTTTCAATGTATTGGTATCCTGAATTTAAAATTGAAACTTTTTGCAATTCTATGAAGAAAACGTGTGCATTGACGAACAAACTATTCCTTTCAAAGGAAGGATACCATGCAAAATGTACAACAAAAGCAAAACTAATTCTTGGGGAATCATCGTTTATGCACTGTGCGGACAAAGTGGGTTTCCATACGATTCTTAGTTTCGTACAAGCGTAGCTAACAGTCTAATATTTCATACTAACTTATTACGTTTGGAAAGGAAAAGAGACCGGCCCTGTTCTTCAACAGAAATTACTCCAATTAATTCGACCGTCAGCTCAAAAAAAGTTTTAAAGAAAACCGTTCGATTAGACTAAATCGAATAGATCATTTGCCAATACATGATAAAAAAGATTTACAAACTAGTTGTAAATTTAAAGATTGAACAGGTCGTACCTATTTCAAATGTACAAAATGTGACGTACATTTATGTATCCGTAAAAATAATAATTGTTTTTCTGATTTTCACAAAAACCTTGACGCTTAGATATAAGATTAGAATTAGATTTAGTTTTTACAACTTACCAAATTTACATATATATATATATATATATATTGTACTTATGTATGAAAAATAATTTTGTGATATTAATTTGAAATGAAGAACTGAATTTATTTTTTTTTTTTTTAATTAAATATAATGAATTATTATATTTTGTAACTGTTTTTTTTTTTTGTAAATTATTAATTAATTTATATTAGTTGTAAAAGAACTGAATTTGATTTTTTTGTTTATGTTTATTTCATTGTTTATTTATAAAATAATATATTTATATTATGTATATGAATTTTGTGTTATTTGTAAAATTTTGATTTTCTACTTATTAAATACTATATTTTAAATGATAAAATGTTGCTTTATTTTATTTTCAACTAAAAATAACACACAAAAACCAATTTTAAATACACCGAATTTTGATTTACTATCAATATCATTTGCATCTCATGGTGAAAAATGTACAATATATCGTACAAAATTTGATGGGCTCTAGAATCTATAAAAAAAAAAACTTTTTTTTAATTTTTTAATATGATTTGTGTTTTTAAGATGAATATAAACTGAATAAAATAAAAAAAAAATTTTTTTAAAAAGCAGAAAAAAATTTTGCACGAAAGGGCTACTAAATATTTGATAATTGTTTCCATTTTAAATAACAGTAAGGTAATTAGAAAAAAATGAAAAAATTGGAAAAGCCTGTATAAAATTTTCTTTCAGTTTAATAAACTTCAATGTTTCTTCGTCTTTACTAACTGAGGCATCCTGTAAAACAAATAAAATAAAAATTTTTTTTTTGTTGTATGTATTTACAAAAGTCTATATTTAATTTACCAATAATGGTAAATATTTTTTTAGGAAAGTATTTTCTTCCAATATTTTATTATTATATTATTTTATTTTTATAAATATGAATTTGATCATTATATAGCTAGCTATATTTGAAAAACTAATAGATTTCAATATCACAGTATTATTAGTAATAACAATATATACCAGGATAATATTAACATACACAAATAAAATTGGTATTACAATTTTTGAAGAAATAAAATGTTATTTTATTTTAATTTTTTTTTTTTTTTTATGTTTTTGTAGTTTTAGAGAAAATTGAAAATTTTATTTAAAAAATAAAATAAAATAGAAAATATCTTTAAGGATATTTTATTATTTATTTATTACATATTATGTAAAATATTTTATACTGTCTTGTATATTATATGACATACTAATATTATTTCTTTATGATTAATTTAAAGATATCAATTTCTCTATAATTTTATATTATGTAATCTAAATATGAACATAAGAATAAAAATTATATATCATAAATTCTATCAATTAAATGACTTCTGCAATAGAATTTTCAACATTTATTAGAGTAAAATTGAAGAATATTTTCAAATTATCCTTGAAATAAAGTGTAAAAGCAATTTTATAAGTAATTATGTTGTATTTATATTATATATAGATTTTATAATGAAGATTAGATCAAAAAGATGTAATAAAAAAAAAAAATATTATTTAGTTTTCAACAAATAAATTCAAAATTATAATATGATAGATAATTATTATTCTTTGATAATTTTTGTAACTAAAAAAGATCAAAACACATTGATTTGATATAAAATAGTTCATTGAATTTTAAAATATTTTCTTTGCCTAAGTAATAGATTTTCAAAAAGCTTATAATATATTATCTAAGTTTGATTTAATATGTTCGGCCTTTCTATTTATAATAATTCTGAACTACAAGTTGTACTTGCATTCGACATTAAGTTTTGTAAACTACAATAATTCGTCTTGAGATTTTATATATATTTTTTTTTTAATATGGTCTTAACAGTAACTTAGCTAGAATTACCTTTTCGTGCTTAATTAAGTACGGTACTGCAATTTTACATTACAATATCTACAATATTTCGAGTATTTATTTATCAAATTATTGACTTATCAACTCATTAAATGTGGAAATCTACTACATATGACATGTAATTTGTATTAAATACTTATAAATACGAGCTGGGCTCAGAAAAAATAGAAACGGGTCTGATAAGTTTTAATTTGTTTCTTTCAAGCAATTTTGACACACCTAGGCTTACAGTAGTTCGAATAATTGGGTTGTAGATTCATAGTACTAATTCATTCCACAAAGTAAACAAGAACTTCTAAACAGTTCCAGCGTAACAATAGGGAATATTTCTACAACATTGAAATACCAATGTGGTCCAAAACTGGTTTCAGAAATTCATTAATTGTAAAAACTGCAAATATATGTTAAGATGATAATATCCGATTTAACAATTAGAAATTTTCCCATGTTCAGATTCTTATCCAACTTATCTACCATCTACCTATTCTATTCCTACCTATACATAATTAAATTTAGATTAGATTAGATTTCGAGTTAAACGATTTCAACTTTGTATTCAATTTATATTAGTATTAAATAAGTAGATATAAGATTCGTCATAGAGAGATAGCCCACATCCTACCCGGAAAAGGGTTCTAAATTTTGACTGTACATTTATGTGCAATTGAAATAATAAATTTAAATTCAATTAAATTATCCCTTATACTATCATCCTATTTGCCTCCAATGTAATTTTTTCCTTGACCTGAACCTATAATAAGTTTATGTAAAGGAACCATTAAAGGAAAGAAGGTATCTGTACAGTGTGTAAAAAATCGTATAAAAAAGTAATTGTAGGTACCTTAATGTAGTTTAGTGTGTCCCATCCAATATGTAAGAATTATGCTCGATCAAAAATAAGCTTTCCATTGTTTCTATAAAAAAAATTAAAACATAATTTACGTAATTTGAAGATACATTAATTGGAGATACAAACTTTTATCTAACCATTTTTTTTTTGTTCTTAAAAAACTGCAAAAAGATTGAATTATCTTAGATTCAATAAAGAGTACAAGCTCTAACTAAAAGTAAACTCTATAGAATAAAATAAAATAATGTAAAAAAGACGAAATAAATTGAAAATAGTAAATAACGATTATAATTTGTATATAGATTAAAATCAAAATTAAGATAGGTATTATAATATTTATCAAAACAACTTTAATGTGAACCTAAATTTGTTTTGCAGATTTATTTGCTGATGATGCACTGAATAAATCATAATATACAATTTAATTATAATTTAATAACCATACTGTTCTTATTGTAATTTATTTGTAATTTATTATTCATCAGTGCTAAATTAGTCGCAAGTAAGTTGCTTCCAAAATATCGATATTTGCAAAATAAATATAAAATGATTAGTGAAATGAAACTCGACTTTTATTACATAAATTAAATATTATATTACTGAAAATAAAAAATAAATAATTATTGATATTTTTCTCTTTGTTTCACAACTTGACACCCCTTTTTTCTTCATGTGCTACTTCTGTTATTGAGCAGTTGACCTATAAACAATTAACCTTTGCTTTAGATCTAATATCAAGACTGAAGTTTTAAGCTTCTGCGGGCCATTATAGGTAAAACTGATTCATAGGATCATTTTGAAAAAATATTCAATATCTAAACGTAAACGTAACAAGTAAAGTTCAGCTGAAACTAAAAAACATCAAAAGATTAAGCATTAAAAATTTTTAAATATTTTTTGTTAATCATTTCGATACTCATTTTTATTTAACACAGAGAAAACAAATAAAGTCAAAGTGTATTAAATACGCACCCGACGAAAGATTAAATAAAATTTAAAATACCAACCGAAAGTTGAGTTATACGACTGCTCGTCTGCACATGTATTGCACCATTTGTTCAAACATAATATATTATAAAAATTTGAATTTTATTTCAAGTGAAGAAATGAAAAAAATCTTCATATATTTTAAATGTTGTTACGCACCCTGTAGTTTACTTTTAAATCAAATAAACATTTAAATTAAAGATTTAACTAAAATTTGCTTTCTGTTTAATATAACTAACACTTGTATATAATACATAATATAAATATACATATTATAATATTATAATATAGCATGATAAGACATGAATAATAAATCTCTTAGAATTGATAAATTCTAAGGATAAACTATATATAGGTATATAATATTATATGCATTTAATACATTGAAAATTTCTTATTCTTTACCATAACGTTATTATAACAAGAAATGATTTTCTTCTTTTTTTTTCGTTTTTTGTTTTTTTTTTTCTTTTCAAAATTAAAATTTTTTTTTTTAAACTAAAGATTTATGCCTCGTTAGAATATAGAAATAATATGATATATTCGACAGGACGATAAAATGTTACCGACTTTCTTAAAAAATTCTTTAAAATACTTATCTACACTCTATACAAAGTTTTGTATATATACATGATAATGTACTTGGGTTTGTGAAATTCTATTGAAAAATTTCTACATTATTATACCTAAGTTTGTAATTGGAAAATTTTCTGGGTATTACACAACATTTCAAATAACATAAATAGTAAAAATTTTAAAATAAGAATATTTAACGAAAATATTGTTGCTGTTATTGTTATTACATAATTAAAAGGACCGTATTTCTTACAATTATTTTACATGTCCTTATAACACTACATCGATTTACTTATAAGGTAATAATATTATAATAGTATATATAAGATAATGTCTTATTACATATACATACTTACATATATATATTATTATGTACATGAATAATATTCGTTATTTGATGTACGATTCTAATGTTGTATAACTAAGATGCATCTTTTAAAATACATGTATCTTAATTCGATATGACAAAATACAAATTTGTGCATTTGATGTGAATTACAAAACATTATAAACGACAAAATCGAATATTTTTAAAGTTATGATTTTTTTTTTTGTTTTAAAATTATTAAACTTATTTAAAAGATGAAATATAAAGGAAAAAATGGCTTGAACACAAATACAGAGAGATGCTTTGGCTGATCAATTGCAAGTCGAAATTATCGACATTGAACAAAAGTTTTATAATCAAATATTAAAATTAGTCTAGGCTAACTGTGTTTTATTTTATTATTGGATCATTTAATTCAACACATATCTTATATTTAATACACAAAATGAACGACGTGGGGAGTAAAGAAGCAATAATAGTTGAATAGTAAATTACACCACAAAAATATTAAAATTTTAGCAATTTCTTAAATCAAAAATAAAAATATGCAAAAGAGTGGTGAATACTTAAAACATTTAACATAGTTACACATTCCACAAACAAAAATAAAAAGTATACAAAACGGTGGCAAATACAGGAAACATTTAAAACTAGTTTTGTAACCCGCCATAAATGACGGAAGCAAAATAAATTCTAGCATTTCTTCCTTCATTAGAGTTTTAATTTCAAGTTTAAGAAAAGTATGTATTTGCTTACTAATTTACCAATATCATACCTTTATTAGAATTATTAGAACGCTTTTAATTACAATATAAACAGTATATTTGTAGTAAGGTGCAAAATTTTCAATTCCCTAAGGGTTATTTACTCGATAATTTTAACGAGATCTTATTTGCCATCATTGGAAATTTAAACATATATTATCCTAAGACCTCAATAATTCTAAATAATCAATATTCTTAGACATTCAGACATGACACACAGACATGAATTGAATACAGCCCACAATTAATTATAATATAAGTTAGTCAAAAAGATAATTTCAATTTAAATTAATATAGAAATACTAAATTCAAATAATAATTGTAATGAAAACAAAATCTAACTATATAATATAAACTTACAATAATTTTATATTTTTACAATCATAGCCGCGTTCTACTCTAAAATTCAAATTTTCAACTGAAATTAATTAAGACATAATTAAAGCAAAAAGTTCTGTGGCGCCATCTAAATTTAACACTTGACTGACATGACAATAATTATGAAATGATGGGCATTTGCCAAAATAACAGATAAAAAATGACAGATGACAGATGACAGATGACAGATGACAATGCAAGACAAAAATATTCTTTGAAGATCAAAATGAAATTTTTCGTAATTATTGGTCATTGGGCTCTTATCAATTGAGGCAAGCTTATGTTTCCGGCCTTATTGAGATTCACGACAAAAAATTTTCCAGACAACAAAAGCACTTATCAAAACCAAGAAATCGGACTAAGACGAACGATTATTATTTAGAAATATGGGGGGAAAGAATATCAGTATGCCAAAAATGTTTTAAATTCACGTTTTGTGAAAGCGAGCAATTTATTAAAACTGCCATAGCAAAGAAATTAGAATCATCAGGAACAACAACTGTCAGCGATGGACGAGGTCATCATTTGAATCATAAAAAAATCTCTCCATATTCAAAAAATGATATTTATTTATTTATTTATTTATTTATTTATTTATTTATTTCAATCTACTGGGTAGTCCCTTACAGATTTTGCTTATAAAATATTTAAAACTAAAATAAAATAAAACTAGAAATAGAAAACAAAAATTGTAAATATAAAAATAATTTCAGATATAAAATAACATTAATAATAAGATGCATTAACAATTTCAAGTTAAAAATAACATTAATTCAAGAAAAGAAGTTAAAAAAAAAGAAAAATTCAGACTTAAGTAATAAATAAATATTAATAGTAAAAGCAATAGTAATTATAAAGGTATGCAGTACATTCAAATGATAACAGAGAATAATTTTAATAAATTTGTAGAATAAAATTATAATTAATTAAAATTAGAAGAATTATTGTAATGTTTCAAAAAATGTGATGATTTTTCTCCTAAAAACGAATCTACTGTAGTTGAAGTCAATTACTGAAAAACTGTTATTAAATAAGCGCTGAGAGTTTGCAATAGGTTCGGAAAAACCATAGTTCGTTCTATGATTTTGAAGATATAAAAATCTTTGGCTTCTGAAATCGCGCACTGGAGCATAGATATTATAAAAGCGAAGAATAGATGGACATTTTATTCTGCCAGATAAAATATCATAGGAAAACATCACGGATGCAGCATTTCGCCTAGCCTCAAGAGTAGAAAGCTTAATAAGTTGACATTTAGCTAAATATCCAGTAATGTACGGTTGCCAGTTGAATTTACGAAGGCAAAACCTAATCATATTCTTTTGAACAGACTCTATTCTCTTAATATGTTTATCATAATAAGGCATCCAGATCGGACAAGCATATTCGAGGTGAGGACGAACAAGTGCAGTATATAAATTTTTGAATGTATAAGGATCAGAAAATTGCTGTGAATTACGCTTAATGAAACCTAACATGGAAAAAGCTTTAGAAATAATTCGATCTATGTGAGCATTAAAAGTTAATTTATTATCGAGAATGATACCCAAGTCTTTTGTTTCACGGACATGTTCAATAATAGAACCGTTGATATTATAATAAGATTCAATTAAAGTTTGCTTCCTGGAAAATGACATGTAACTGCACTTATTAATATTAATGGTAAGACCATTAATGTTACACCAAGAGTAGAATTTGTCAAGATCCTGCTGCAGGAGATGGCAATCTTCGTCCGACTTAATAACCGCAAAAAGTTTGGTATCGTCAGCAAATGATAAGATCAAAGACTTAATATCGTAGTCGATATCGTTCATAAACAATAAAAATAATAGTGGCCCCATATGAGTTCCTTGTGGAAAACCAGACGTAGCCTCGAAGTTATATGACGTGCTATTTTGTATTTTAACGCAGAGTTTACGACCAATCAAATAAGATTGAACCCATAGAAGGAAGGTACCATGAATACCAAGAGCCTGAAGTTTAGAGAGTAGTAAAGAGTGGTCTACTTTGTCAAAAGCTTTAGAAATATCCGTGAATATCGTATCTACTTGATAGCCTTTTTCAATTGCATTGAAAACTGTGTGAAGAAAAACTGCTAAGTTAGTGGATGTAGATCTTCCATCCATAAAGCCATGCTGATTTGGAGATATGTGTTCTTTAACCAAGAAATACATTTTATCTGTGACAATAGCTTCGAAAAGTTTAGGAATAGAAGATAATTTAGCGATAGGTCTATAATTTTCAACGACAGTTTTAGACCCTGATTTGAAAATAGGAATAATGTTTGAGAATTTCCAGTCATCTAAGAAAATTCCTTCATTTAGTGATCTGTTAAAAATTAAGTAAAGAGGATAAGTCAAACTGTAAATGCAGTTCTTTAAAACTAAATTAGGGATAGCATCTGGACCAGAACTCAGATTAATATCTAAGGTATTAATTTTGTTGAAAATATCACAATATGATAATTGCATGTGTCCTAAATCAACAAAAGATTGTAGGTGACTTTGCAAATTTATTCTTGATTGTGGTCTTATAAAAACTGATTCAAAATACTTAGCGAATAAATTGCAAGTTGAGACTGAATCTTTAGCTGTTTCATTTTTATAGGAAATGCCTTGAGGAAATCCACAGGATTTTCTTCGGATATTTATAAATTTCCAGAAGTTTTTGGAATTTGATTTTATATTAGACTCATAGGTAAGAATGAAATTATTATAAAGATATTTGCTCAAAAAATCAAATTCCTTGCGTAGTCTCTGAAATACAATTTTGTCTGCCAAAGAAAAGCTAATTATATACTTTGTATGTGCTTTATTTCTCGCATTTTTCAAAGAGAGAAGCCTTTTATTGTACCACGGTGGATGATGAGTTGAAGTGGGTTCTTTCAGAGGAATAGATGTAGTAAAACCGCCAAATAACAAATCTATAAATTTCTTATAACAACAATCAAGACTAATTTCAGCACTTAATACTTCATTCCAATTGATATTTAGCAAATAATCGTTTAAAAGAGAAAAATCACCATTTTTAAAATTAAATTGAGGAATGTCAATGATTTTTCCTGTTAAATCAGCAATAAATTTAAAATTTAATAGTAGTGCTGGGTGATACAAATCTTTTTTAACAAATGGAAGTTCACATTCACAAATAGAAGTTGATATATCTTTTGATACAAACACTAGATCTAATAATCGATCTGAAACATTAAACAGATTATTGACTTGAACTAAGTCGAGGGAAAATAATTTATCTATTATAAAGGATTCATTTATATTAAGATTAAATGGAACTAAAAATTTATTTCTATTATCATTTGGATATTTCCACGATATGCTAGGTAAGTTAAAATCGCCCAAAACACAAAAAATATTCTCATCATTATTGTGAGCTTCAAATATTGATTCAATGTTTTCAACATGTTTACTATAAATTTCAAATGAACTTCTTGGAGGAATATAACTTAATATAAAAAATATATTTTTCTTTGTAAAAACATTACTAGAATTATTAATATTTACTTTTATACACAATTGTTCTATATTACCATTATTATGAAAAAGCGGGATAGGATGACTAATAAATGATGATTTGACAGCTATTAGAATTCCACCACCAAGATGTTTGTTTGTAGCAATTAAATCTCTGTCGTTACGAAAAACACAGTAAGCAGACTCGTCAAATAATTCAGATGAATAGATGGAATCGTGTAGTGATGTTTCTGTACATGCTATCAAAGAAAATGAATTATCTGAAACAGTGCGATAAAACTCATGCGTTTTAGTGCGTAAGCCTCTTGTATTTTGATAATATGTTGAAAATATATTTCCTTCAGAAAAAGAAGATAATGCTGTGTCAAAAGAGTGCAATGATGAAAGTGATGATGTTGATAATGAGGCTGATCTTTCAGAGGGATGTGGTGAAAAAAATAATGAATGTATTGAAGAAGAAACACATGAAGAATTAACGTTTAGAGCGTCAGATTGCGGTGCGTTAATTAATCCATCGAGTTCAGGTGAACTATGGGTGAGTTTTTTTGAAGTAGAAAATCTTTCACCTCTACACCAGCTGGCCAGAAATTCACAAGTTTTAATTTTTTATGATACTCTGGTGGAACATTTATTTTGAAAGAAATGCTTCTTAACTTACTGATGTCTGCATTTCTTTTAATAAGTCTAAAGCATTTAATTAGAGATCGATCAATATTTAGCTTACGTGAAACATATTGTTCGATAGCATCATGTGAAGTGTTTATTCCAAATCTCGATATATGTATCCATTTCTGTCGTTGAACGACAACAAGTTCGGGATCACTAATAACTGAAGACAAGAGTTCTGTTTGATTGTTAGACTCAGTAACCGTATTAGTATTCAATGATGGTAATATAACTGTTGATTTAATTGGATTATGTTTAATAATCATTTTATCCTTAATTGAAGCATCTTGCTTGAAACTAGGAATTACTCTAGGGTTTAAAATTGGTAAGCTATCCGGTAATTCCGACAAATCTGATTTAGCAGAAGAAACTTTCAATACTTCACTCTTTATTGATTGAATTTGTTCGACCAAGTGATCAAGTTTCTTTAATAAATTACTTACTGATATAGTACAGCAATCATCGCATCTCCAAAAAAGATTACAATTACCTTTATTAATTAATTTTAATGTACCATCGGTAATGTTAGAACATTTAATGCAGTAAATTTTTTCGCAAATAGAACCGCATTTAACAAATAGTTCATTTACTATTAGAACCTTACATTTACTACAATTTACAGCCATTATAGTATTTAGAATTTGAAAAATAAAAAAATTAAAATTAGAAAGAACAAAAAAAAAAAAAAAAAAATTTATATAATTATTCCTGTTTTTATATCGTTTTGTTTATTTTTTTTCTTTTTTTATATATCTGCAACCATGTAGTGAGAATGTTAATATTTAAAAATGCTTATTATTAGGATTTTATTTAAATAAGCCAAAAATGTTAAAAAGTATTCAAAAATGTTATACTTAATTGTAATTTTATTTATAAAAAAACAAAAATGTTGAAAATGTCTATACGTGGTTAAAATTTTTAAAAGTTGCTATATTTTTAAATGTTATTTGATTAAATAAATCAAAAATGTAAAATGTAAAAAATGTTATTAATGTTATTAATTCAAAAATGTTAAACAAGTTATTTTTATTATTTTTTTTTTTTTTTTCTTTTTTTATTTCTTTTTTGAATATTTATCACATCAGAGTTCAATGAACTATATTTTTAAATTTGAGATTCACAAAAAAAACAAATGTTATAATTGTAATTTTATTTATAGAAAACAAAAATGTTGAAAATCACTATAAGTGGTTAAAAAGCTTTATTTTAAAATGTTATTATTAAAGTTTTATTAAAAAAAAAACCAAAAATGTTAAAATTAAAAAAAAAAACAAAAATGTTAAATATAACTATGTGGTGAAAAACTTAACTGTATAAATGTTATGCTTAATGTAAATTAATTTATAGAGAACAAAAATGTTGGAAATCACTATATGCGGTTAAAAAGCTTTATTTTAAAATGTTATTATTAAGATTTTATTAAAAAAAAAAAAAAAACCAAAAATGTTAAAATTCAATTAAAAATGTTATTATTATTGTTTTATTTAAAAAAAAAAAAAACAAAAATGTTAAATATAACTATGTGGTGAAAAACTTTATTTAAAAATTTTATTACTAAATGTTATTTGATATTTGATTAAATAAATCAAGAATGTTAAATATGTTATTAATTGAAAAATGTTAAACAAGGTATTATCAAAGTTCAATGAACTTTATTTATAAATTAGAGATTCACAAAACGAATTTAAATGCAATTTATATATGAAGATTTTAAGCGGTGTAAAAGAATGATCTGTATACTACGAGTGTATAGAAAGAACTATTGTTAATTTCATTAATTCATTTCCAGCATATGAATCGCATTACACTCGGCGTGATACAACAAAGAAATATCTTTCCAGTGATTTGTCCATAGCAAAGATGTATAGGTTGCATTGCGAAAATGATCCATTTGAAACATTAAATTTGCGTCGTCGTGGTGTTAAGTCCATATCACATGAAGAATTGCAGAAAGCTTACAACGAAGATGTTGAAATTAACTCAAAAAAAAAAAGATTTTCTAGATATGATGTCACTGATCGATTCTTGTTATCATAATTTTTACCAAAATCTTAGAACAGAAGAAATGTTAGAATTTTACCCAGATTTAACTGAGAAAGACGATGAACAACACCTGATTCAACACTAATAATTTTGATTTTGAAATTAAAATTTTCGAACTAAAGATAGAATTGCCAATTTTTTTTTCGTTTCTGTGTTTAATTCAATCACTTTAAATTTGTTAAACTCTAATTTATATTTTCTTTTTTATTTACTAAATAAAATTATTCCGTTAATTACTAAAAAAAAAAGTATTATTCTTTGTTATCATTAATTAACTTAACATAAGTTACGTCATAAATAAATATCAATTCGTTAAAATAACTTATGTTAACATAAGACCATGCTTTGAAATGCACATAATTTAATATAGTAACTTAAGTAAACATAAGTTTAATGATCAAATAAAATTTTAATTTTAATACTAGCTTATGTTAGAAAATCCTAATTTTCTCCAGATTGAAAATTGAAATAGATTTCCGAACTATTGCTCGAACTATTAAAACGAAATACTAATATATTTTTTCAGAGAGTAAATTAAACTTTCAAATCGGTATATCTCATAATAAGAAAATTACACTTAAGCTACTATATCTTTTTGCCACTGATATATTCTCAAAATAAATTTCTCCATTTTTATTGTAGGTATTATTTATTTATTTTATATTTGCAACAAAATTAATTTAAAATTTTAAACAAAATTAATACCATAATGAAAACAAAATTTTAAAGAGCGTGTTGAAAACATTAATAAAGTATTATAGTTTAACCGTCATAAACTAAAATCATATGATTATAAGTCAGCCATGTATAATGCAATTGTTACGTCATACAGCGTTTCTAAAACAGCCTTATTGTCTTACATAGAAGTGATAAAATGATCCTACGACAGTTGATGCATAAGCCGTACTAAAACAAAATGGTCTCTTAATCTATGATATGGGTTAGAACTCAAAATATTTCCTCATCGATAAAAATCGCAGAAGACTTGGATTGTGCATTCTAATGAGTTTTGCAAAGCTTGTAGAGACGAGAAAGTATACTTTATTGATTTTATTGAATATATTATGTAGGCTCTATGTGTTTTCATTAATTTTCACCATCATCATTTCAGCCGTCTGTTTTCGGTTATTTCACTATCACCATAAAACTGAAATAATTAAAATATTTAATAAAATTAGTGAAGCATACCTAGAGTTTTAATTTTTATTTAATTCGAAACTGTACTAGATAGTTAACTATTAAATAGAACATAAAATTCATCAAAAAACTGTAAAAGAGAAAATTCAAAAAAAATAATGTCCTTTTCTTTCTTTCAATAATTGCAATAAATGCACTTAGGGAGTTTTGTTTCTGAAATTTTTATGTAGTAATATTGTATATAATATCTGTAGAATAAGTCTTAAAGTGTAGTATATAGAATTAGTGAGTAATTGAAGAATTAAATCAATATGTACGCAATTTAATTCCAATATATGAAAATGCTATAATTATATACATATTATGTAGATATACATATACATACATAAATATAGAAATTACTTTATTATAATAAAATTTAAAATAAATATTATTACATTTTGATAATTATAATAAAATTACATTATGTTTTTGTTATTTAAATTTTTTAATACACAAAACTTAATGCAATTTTCAAATAGACAAAATTAAATTCTAATTTATTTGAAATTAAGTATATTTTGGAAGAAAAATAAAATTTAAATTATGTCAAGTTTTTATAGAAATAATATTTATTTTAAAAATTATATTAAGTTTTTAAACGAATAATATTATTTGAATTTTTGTATTTTATTAAATTAAAATTAATGTTTATTTAAATATTACAATAAATTTTATAATATCTCATTTATTTGATTAACAATTACGAATGTTGTTTTAATCGATATACTAACAATCAGGCCTTCATAACATCGCATTAAAAGTCAATAACTGTAGATATGTATCGCAATTCAGCAATATAGCAATTAAAAGATATTATAATTTGAATGGATGAAATTCAAGACCGTACACATATTAAAGGAATTAGGCATTACACACACCACTGGACCTACATTTTAAATGCTAAAATAATTGTTGTTCAATTTGATTTCACCTGCCAAAACAATACCATCAGTTAGACAAATCCTATACATTAAAATTTGAAACATTCAAACTTCCAAAAATTACTCTTCAAACATAGAATAATATATATATATATATATATATATATATAGAAATACATATTATGGGTAGGGTAAGGCCAGAGTCTTATGTGACTGCAGCCGAAAGTAGGGTTACTGTTATTATATTACTATGATTATGCATCTGAATTCTGAAAACGTTTTATTCAATTATCACACTCAGGATATTATTCAATGGAATGTTTTGGTACCTTTCAAATATAAAACGCTTTCACTAAATCAGTCGAACAGAGTTATGGCAAATTAAATTATATTACAAACATGTGATTAGTAGAATTAAGTGTTACAAATAAAGTCAGCATGAAATAAGTAGGTATTGTGAAATAATTCAAATCAAAATGTTTTTAAAACTAAGCCCGAAATCTGACTTCAGAAGTCAGATTTCGGGCTTATTATTTCGGGTAAATTAATCCAAAATTTAATGATTTTGAACTTACTTTTTTTTTTTAATTTTGTATAAAGTAAAGTCTAAGTCTAAGTAAAATCATAATATATATTTTATTTTCTTTTACCTGATTATACTCTCAATTATTTTTTGTCATTTATTTTATCCCAATAACAAAGGGTACTGGATCAGGTCGAAAAAGCGATAAGTAATTTGTTTGCTTCACCAGGAATCGAACCGGGACTTTTCGGTTGAAAGGCAGGCGCTCTACCTACTGCGCCATCCAGCGTGTTAATAACTGCTTCATATCCTAACTGCTTCAATAATATCTACAAGAATGGTAATTTCAATAATATCTACAAGAATGGCATAGACAATAACATTGGTATACATATCAATTTTTAAATTTTTGGTGTAGCAGTCAATTTAAATGTGGAAAACTACATCTATTGTAAAATAAAACTTTCCATGCATAATAGCAAAGTTCCATTTTATTTTAAATGGCAACGAACATGTACTCCAAATTAATTTCAAAGAATAATTGAAAAGTCCATGCCGTCTGTGTAAACAAAATTTCAATAAATTATAGCAGACTTCATGCGATTGACGACCAGCAAAGAAAAAAAAAATATTTCTGTATTTTAAATTTTGAATCGAACCTTCTCCCAAGAAAAAAAAACTTGTTTACGTTTTTTCCAAAAATTTTATTTCTTCAACTTATTCAAAATAAAGTACCTGAATTATTTATTCTATTATTGTTGACAATAAATCTAATGTTGGATTTGTCTTTTTGCTGCCTCACTGGTAAACTTTATCTCCAAATAGAAGCTGGGTAGAGGTAGGTAGCTGTGGTTAGGTTGAAGTTAACCTTAAGTGTTATCAAATCCAATAAATTTTTAGAGGGGTTTTTCCCATTTTCCTCCTACAATCTCAATATTAAGAACAAAAATCGTAGAGCCTTAAAACATTCAAATTATATTTCAGTAATTGTGTAGATTAATTATTGCTATAATATTTGATCTCTGTAAAATTAAATATACTTGTATATAAATGTGAATATTTGAGTAAATAAAGAAACTGAATTGAATTTAATTGATTTGAAAAAATATAATAAAAAAGATACATTTTTAGCTCTTCTGAGGGAGATGTTGTATCGGCGTAAGACTTAATGATCATATCCCAAGGAAGGCTGGTATGATATATATTTTTGGAAAGCTAGCAATTTCAGCTATCATTGGGATATGTTTATTAGGTTATACGCCGATACAACATCTTCCTCAGAATCCTCATATTTTTGTTATTGAAACATACCACCTCCAAGAACCTTGGCTTCGATTTATTGAAATTGTGTTTTTATTGACAAAAGAAAAATCTAAAAGAATTTCTATTTTTCATCATTCAAAATATTGTAACTCAATCAATTTGTTTATATTTACTTGTTATCAAACTGCACTTAAATTTATTATGTCATTATAATTGATTTAAATTTGAGATTAAAAATGACTTTCGGTTTTACTTCTGAAATATTTTTAGTTTTCCAAAATTTTATTAAAAAAAAATGTCATTCTTAAATATTCAAATAAAAATTTAATAAAATTATTTAAAAACTCTTTCATATCCTATGTATTACAAAATTTAATTGTTGGTTTTTCCTTCTCTTTATTCTGATCTACATAAACTGGCTCAACAGAAGTAAGTTTATTAAATCATTAAATTACACAACGTAAATATATTTTCTTTTGTATTACAACAGCCATTAATAGATAAAAATATACATTTTAAAAGTATCTAGCTATCTATAAGATACGAGTAAATAAATTTCAACACATTTACAAATTATTATTTTGTATCTTTATCTTTACATAAAAGCTTAAACACTTCGTTGTATATGAAAAAAATAAAAAAAAATTAAGATTGTCACTATGTATTGTCCTTTTATTAGTAGACAAATAACTATTTATAAAATAATCTTATTTACCGAGTTATAACACATATACATGTACATGTACATGAGTATTATACAAATTAGAGGAAATAGGAAACTTACAAATATCCTCTTTTTAACACTGAATAATGTTTTTCTTTTTCATTCTCCATATAGTGTATACGTACTTAGTATTTTCTCTATTTTTTTCTAGATAATTTTTTTTGTTTTTTTTTTAACAATAAACTCGACTCTTAAAACATAACCAAAGAATAAAATAATACAAAAATAAAAATAAAACTAAAAAAAAACCAAAAATCCAGGATTTAAACTTAACTGAGAAGTTTCTTTTACAATGTTTTGTTGCTATATTATATGATATTAAACATAGGGGACAAGACAACAAATAAGTTATAAATAGTCTTGGCTTCAACATCATCATCATCATTAGTATCAAATATTTTTGGGTGGGTCCAAATGCCTATTATAAAGACAATAATCCTTTATTTTGTTATCCTTATAAATAATTTTTTTTTTTGTCATCGTTTTATTTATTGATATACTAACATACATATTTTATATTGTATATATAACTAAAAACTAAAGTTCTATACATTATTATGTATATAATGTTATTCAAAGATGAAACTAATTTTTTTTGCCTTCCTTTATTTTTTTTTTTCCCCCCAAAGTTACAATTAGCTTTTTGTCTATCATTAATTCTTACTTTTTGTTCTCTTTGTTTGCTTTTTTATTGTTTTTATTTTTTTTTTTTGTATTACTAGAGATTGGTACTATCTATATTATTGTCGTTGTTTTGCAGTGCCAGTATATATGGTTGTATATGATTTGTTTAGACATTTAGCAAAATGTATTGCAGTATTCACTGTACTTTAACAATAATAAAGAAAAAATGAAAACAGTAGGAACATTAAAAAAGTATAAAAAATAACTAAGTAACAAATAAAATCTTGTATGCTAAGGTATTAGAAAAGTGGTCAAAGAGATACTATTTTTAAAAAAAAATAATATTTTTACTGGGTGATCAAATAAACTGATGATTTGAAAATATACTTCATTTATAAATATGATCTGCATAGATATTAATCAAATTTAAATGGATTATAGTATTAAGTTCAGTTGACGGTTCTTTTTGCGACAAATTTCAAATTAATACTAGTTTTCCATATGGCTCTGTCCTATCACCCACCCTATTTCTCACTTTCATTAATGATCCTTTCAAATTAATTTTCAATTCATAGTTTTGCTGGTGACAACACTCTATTAGCATCATATGATTTTCACAAAAAACAAATGCTACAGCTTCCGCAATCAACTCCAAGAGAACAATGATGACCGGTGCGACAATCACGCACATTTATGGGCAGGTACGCCAAAAACGGCTTTACATTTTTTGGAAAAAGTTCAAATCCACACCATTCGTCTTGTAGACGACTTAAATGCGCTCTCATCAATACTACTGGGTCGTCGATTTGGAAAAAAAATACTTAGGGATTGGTCTTAAAGTTTTATGTTTATATATAACCCAAATATCTCGTTTCCACAAGTTATTTTACATTTTTTTAATAATTTTTAATGGTTTTTTAGATTTTAAAAAACATAGAAAATGATTTTTTAAAGTTTTTTTTTATTTATCAGTAATTTTTTCGCATATGTACCAAAACATTTTCGGAACCTATATTGGGATATAATTTAAAAAAATGCAATCTTCGGTCTTTCAATTTTGAATTATAAAAACTGTTTAAGTGGGTTTGAGCCATCTTCAAAATTTAGATGTTTTTACTACAAAAATAATAGCACCCTTAATTGGAATATTCTACCCCAAATCGAAATAGAATGACTAAAATTTATTTACTTTTATTTGTATCAATTGTCGCTTGCTCCCGAACTGATCTCGTCATATTTATCAAAGCAATTATTTCAAATTATACAAGGATAGGATTACTCTGCTCTACAAAATATTAACGCAGGAGTACCACAAAGTAGTATGGTGGGCCTCATACTATATTTACTATACACTAGTGAAATTCCAGAGATAGAAAATGCGGCGGTTGCTACTTTTGCAGATGACACAGCTATATTAGCAGTCAGTAAAAATATAAATGAAGCTACAAATAAATTGCAACAAACCAATAACAAAATTTCCATTTGGACGTTCCATTTCCCCGTTAACCTTACAAATAAAAAAGTCGAGTCACACATTCCAGTCAGATTAAACAGTATTATCATACCATATAAAAATTCTGCAAAATATCTTGGTATGACGCTTGACGCAAAGCTTAGATGAAAAGAACACATTACGAAAAAAAAAAACTAGAACTTGATCTAAAATACAAACAGTTGTATTGGCTAATTGGACGAACATCTACGCTTTCGACGTATAACAAAGCTTTGATCTACAATCAGATATTAAAGCCAGTCTGGACATACGGTATTCAAATATGGGGTTGTGCTAAACAACTATAATATTCAAACTATCCAAACGTTCCAAAACAAAGTATTGCGAAACATTGTCAATACCCCATGGTTTGTTCGCAAGGCTGATATTCATAGGGATCCCAGGGTTCCTCTCATAAAAAATGAAATAAAAAAATTGGTTGTACCCCATAAAAGTCGTCTCTCTCATCATGTAAATGTCAAAGTTTCACGTTTAGCTGACTGTCAAAACTTTGTTAGAAGACTTAAACGGACTAAACTGTTCGAACTGTGTTAGGATAAAATCTTTTATCTTACAATAATTTCTAATGGAATTTTGTTTGATCAAATATTACTGAAGTAATAGAGTCAAAATTGTATTAGTGGTTAGTCTTAAAGACCAGTTTTATCTTTAACAAAAGCATGGGAGTTTTTAGTGCGTTTAAGTCGGCACAGTCCCTCACTTCGTTCTTCCCCGGTACAAGAACAGAAGTAGAATATTCTATTGATGATTTTCTTCTATATCTGAAAAAAAAAACAATTTGCATCAATTTGCTGGTATGTTTATCGTCACCTATTAAATGTGGAAAAGTGTTGCTATCAAGAATAAAACCCTCTTAAACAGCATATTCACCACTTTATTCAAGTTAGTACGAAATTGCACTTTAATAAAATCACTTTTAACTTTATATCCACCCTATTTTACAGTTAAAACCCAAGCTGACCAAATAGTATTCAGTAGTGGAATACTCGTTACTTTTTATACTTTCAAAAACACCTAAAGAAAACCAAAAAAAAAAAACCAGAAAAAAAGCAAACAAAATAAAATATAGTGTTACCCATTTAGGGATTAAGTCATACAATAAAGTGTAAAACTTAAACTTCAAAAATAAAAAAAAAAAACAAAAAAAAAACTTTTCTAATACTAATTTTTTTTTTGTTTCTTTTTTCCTTTATATCTTCATTTTTCACATATTATCCTTACAATATTATTACTAAAAATAGTATACACCCAAAAGTACATATCCTTTACCTTAAAAAAATAAAAATAATAAAAATAAAAATGAAATACAGAAAAAAAAAAATAAACAAGCATTGTACTTGTCCGCCACTAAATTTATATTAAATTATATTTTTTTTTTATATACATTGTCATTATTATATAGATATAAAAGTATGTACAACATTTGTACATACCCTGTTTCTGTTCTCGTAATATCGGAAAGAAGTTGACATTTATCCTTCTTGCTTTTGTCCATCTTTACACATAGTTTTACTAAATGTTTTTCATGCTGTGATTTTTCTTTTTGTATATTAATATCTTATGTACCATAACATATTTATAACTAACATACCTTTGAAATTTCGTGTAAGTATCACTTTCTGTTATGTATGAATGTAACACACACAATCTTTATTCAACATACACAACAACTGGATTTTAAGTCTTAATCTTTTATATTTTATAATATACCTAGAGTTAATGTGATCTGATATTCTGGTTCTCATCGGGTTTGTATAATTTATTTTTAGCGCGCCAATATAACACATTTTTTAATAGGAGTAAAAACTTAAAAAAAAAAACAAAGCTAACAAAATAACAAATTTAATTTTTTTTCTCTTTCTCTTTTATTCATGAAAATCTTTTAAGCCAATGTTTATGGTTTATTATTTTTGGTTTTTGTTTTATTTTCTTTTTTTACTTTTTAGGTGAATCGTATGTGCAGTGAATAAAATTTTCTACTAGAATATTATGACCCTAAAATCTTCTTGTTTGTATCTTTTAACTAAACAAAGAAAATTTTTAAGTCCATTTTCCATTTAATTTTTTTTGTTGTTTTTTTACTGTATTGTTATTTTTTTTTTTATTTTTATTTTGTAAGTTTAACTTAATTTTGTTTAGAATTCGGATACAAAAATGCATATAAAAGTATACACTTAATAATATGTTTGTGTGTGTTCGTGTTTAGTAAAGTTCCGGTTGGAAAATAAATGTGAATTAATTACTAAAACTCTATATCAGAAAATGTTGTAAACGTCATTTCCAAATGTAAGCATTTCAGTTGCTAATAGACAGAATTTGATTGAATAATCATCTACATTTATTCGTTCAATTGGATAGAAAAGTAAAGAAATATTTACAGACATAGCACAACATAAGAAACAGATCAAATTTCTACATAAGCTTGTTCTGAAGTGAAAATTAAAATAATAGTTATCATTATAATTTAATCTGAACCATATGAACCATATAACAGCGGATTTTCGTTATTAACCTTTTAAATGATAGATAAAAGGAAAGGTAGCACAATTACAATTTCAATACAAAATTTTTAAAAATAAATTATTACATATGCGGTTGTTGTCTAAGATAAATCAATAAAAAATATTCACCCCAATCGTGGTTGTCAGTTATCAGTAAATTGATAACTGAAAAAATTGATCAGAAATGGAATCGTTGTACTGATACTGATACATACTGATAAACTTACTGAAAAAAATTTACCATTGTGACATTTCAAAAATCAGTTGTATTCATTGAATTAATTATTTTTTTTTTAGTTTTGTCAAATAAAATATAAAATAAAAGTGTAAATCTAATATAAATAAAATAAAAAAGTGTTTTAAAGTAAAATAATTTCATAGAAAATACAAAAATATAAGTGAAATAAAATAAGTTTGAAAATTGTTTTTTTTTTTCAAAAAACAAAAGGAGGTTTTGTGAAATGAAATATAGATCAAATGTAAATAAAATTAAAAATAAGTTAATTAAATATAGTGGTTGAATATTGAATCAAACTAACTATCAGTTTTTTATTTGTTATATCACATACCTAGTTATAGAAAATATGAAATTAATACATATTAAAACAAAAAAAAAAAAACTAAACCAATTATAAATTATTTCATATGAAAAAATTGTTAATTTAAATTTCCCGTTCTAATTTTAATTTGTTTTTATTTTCAAATTAGTTTTTTTGTTTTTTTTTTTATTTTAAAATTATACTTAAAGTTTTTTTAACCTAAATGAATTTCATTTGACAATATTAAAATTATCCTTATATGCATTGTTTTGCATTGTTTTGCAAATTTATGTTTATCACACAATTTATTTGTAACTGATACAGATTATGACAATTTTCAGAAAATATGACAAATTTTAAGCACCCCGATTCCAATTTATCAGTGACTTTAACAAAATTCACAATCGATCAGTAAAACTGATAGTTCTGGCAACGACGATAGGGCATATCAGAATTTCCGAAACTTGTCATAAATACTGATAAATAATACTGATAGCTGTACACCACGATTGGGGTAATTGAAAATATTTGGATATTGAAATGATGTCAATCAATGATTCATATTGAAATTGAATTGTTTATCAAAAGTTCTTTCTTTTTTCTATTTTTGATCAACTTTCTTGAAGTTTGTGGAGTGGTCGAATAGTTGCCTTTGTAAATGCTTATAACGGTATACTAAAGTAAATTAATAACATTGGAGGCTTTAAGAAGAAATTAAGTGTTAGTATAGATTTGTTAAAAAATTTAATTTGGAATGTTATTCGTTAACCTTATCAACATAATTCATAATATTAATGAACGAATTTAAGATATAATGAACCAGGTTGCATATTGACAGTATGAAAAATTATTCAAATTTTATTGTCTATGATAGCTTATTCATTATTTGAAATATTTACTGTATGAATTTTTTTCAAC
This sequence comes from Argyra leucocephala, assembly GCA_963942445.1. NCBI lineage: Eukaryota > Metazoa > Arthropoda > Insecta > Diptera > Dolichopodidae > Argyra > Argyra leucocephala. The sequence continues at coordinate 59,933,827 of OZ012680.1, forward strand.
TGATCCCATAAATAAAAATATGAATTGAAAAAGTAAACAGATACACATCAAATAAATTTATGTCAAATGCTTTAAAATGGTTAAGTATCAATCAAAGAACTTTAATGAATGTATTAGTAATTGTCCACAAAATGAAAATTGGTAAATATCCAAATTATTTATGGGATCGTCTAGTTTATGTATCTGATATTCGTTAAATGTTAATTGTTTTAGATTAAATTTATTTAGAAAGGAAAATATTAAAAATATGATTTTGTACAATTGTTTAAAACTTTTCAATGATTTACCTTATGAAATAAGTAGTGAAACTAATACAAATGTATTTAAAAATAAATTAATAGGGTAGGTTAAACATAAATGTATCTAATAATAAAAATTAAATTGTACAATACTAAATTATATAATTATAAATATTTAAATGAACTAAATTAAATAAATAAAATAAAATTAAAATAAATTAAAAAATATGTATTACTTATAAAGAGAACAATTATTAATAATGTCAATCAAAATATTATAATTCATTTAGAGACAATCAATTTTATAAAAAATCTTTAGATAAAAAATTACTAAAATTACTAAGTCTTTGTCTTCTAGAGATGAAGTGGTTGTTGTACATGCTTTGAATATGATCTGCTTTGAAAATATGGTCAGATCTTCCAGAAAATATAAATAATGTAAATATTAACTTTACATTATGAAAAATGTTATTTATTTAATAATTTTGAAAATAAAACAAGAAAGTTAGTATTACCACTCTTAAAATTTTCTTCTGAAATTTCATCCTATATTTGAAAAATTGAGTTTGAAATCCTTCTGCATGGAATTGACAATACTACAAATGTGTACTTTTATTGGATGAAAGCTTGTTTTGAAACTTATATGTAAAGAAGAGAAAAAGGAAAATTTGATTCAACTAAAATGTAAATTAAACGTACATATTATTTACAATTTATTCAATTCATTCTTTTTAAATTTCAGTCCTTTTCGAATTTGACCTTGAAGCCAAAACTTTTTGTTTCTTTATAACTTTCTAATATTTTAATTTAATTTTAACACTTTATATTACTGTTACAGATCACAATTCAGATCTCACTGAAATTCATTAATTTGATGATAACTCTTTTTGGCTGACCAAACGAAAAACAAATATGTAACTGTGCCAACTGCAAATGAACAATATTCATCAATTTCATGTATAGTTTTGTCATATTGAACAAAAAATTAAAATTTTATATCGGCTTTGACAAAGATTTTTTTTTAATTTTTAAACCACAAAGAAAGAGTTCATCAAAATAATAATCTAATTCCTTAATATTATGATTATTGACGAAGTAATTGAATAGAAAGTATGAAAAAAAAATATTTCATGCATTTTTGACGATTGTAATCATTAATTTGATTACCCTATTAATTAATGTACCTTAATATTTTTAATCTGAAAAAAAATGTTGTGTATAAGATATTTTCAAGAATTTGAATGTATTTGTATTTTGACCAAAATAAAATAAAATTAATGTTGATGAATCTCTATTCGTTATATTGATATGCAATTCATAAAGCGTCAAAAAAAATAATGAAAAATTATTTCATATAAGCAAATTTGTGAGTTAATATAATGAATTCACGCTAATGAATGCTAGTTATCAATATGATGAACAATACTTTTTTCAGTGTTGATTAAATTTATCAACAACCTCAAATGAATCATTAACAATTACATTGTTAACACTAAGATTTATTCCATCATTACATGCAGGGTCTTTGTTTAATAAACTATTAACCAAGCACCTCTCCTTTTTCTTATTACCCTTATTAGATTCAAATCAATAAGCCAATCTAGTAATATAGTAAGTATCGTTACAACTGGTAACATTAGTTTTGATTTCTCGACAGAGTTTGTTATAAAAGTTCATTAGACTATTAGAATATTATTAGGGTCCCTTAACCTAATTTTATCTCGTTTCTTATTTAAAATTGAATAAGTAATCCACGGTTTTACTTTAATTAATTTTTTTTCTTTATTTCTTTATTAATTTATATATTTCTGATTTAATTTATAAAATACATTAATATTAATGTTCATACTTATAGACTATGAATAATTCACAATTTTTGTTTTTTTTATTTATGTATAATTTATATAATTTCAGATTGACATGAAAATTCGGTGACCTAAGCTTTCGCTGTCTGGTCTTATTGTTATGAATTTTACAGCACAATATCATATTTGTAAAATTCTTATATGTTTACAAAAAATAATGTTAAGTTAATGAGTAATTTACTCCGAACGCCAGTGGAAATCAAAGAGCAATAATTTTTTTTACCAAAATATTTAAAAATTTGTCAAAATCAGTCAAAGGATCCTCTTCAGAATAAATATCCTCCCACATCTCACAATTTTACAGAAAAATTAAATTATCATAATAAATTTTCCTATATTGTCATCTTTAACCTACGGCTTAACAACGTCTATTTGGAATTTAATAATTATCATAAAATGATCAGTTATCTGAAAATCATACACAGAACCTATAATTTCATGACTATTATGAGTCCTACAAAAAACATGATCGATACATGTAGATGAATTTGATGTAGTTCTAGTGGGTTCATTAATAAGGAATACAAATCCATGTGAGGCCCTCATAGTTAAATAATCTTCTATAAGTTTTGATTTAAATTGAAATTTAATTTGAACTACCAATATTCATTAAATAGTTTGCAAATATTAATAAAAACCATCAATTTTATATTCATGTAATCTATACACACATATAAAATAATAAGAAACATTATCAATCTCACACACTACATTAATAACATCAGCACTAATAATGTTAACATTGGAAATTAGAAAGCATTGGAAAGTATTGGAAATTAGGAATTCTAAAATTACTTAATTCATGTTCAAAAGTCCAGATTCCACTTAACACGCTGGATGGCGCAGTAGGTAGAGCGCCTGCCTTTCAATCGAAAAGTCCCGGTTCGATTCCCATGAAGCAAAAAAAAAATTGTTAAAATAAATACTCGAATTATTGTAGATATTGTAGTGTAAAATTACAGTACCATACTTAATTAAGGACGAACAGGTTATTCTACCTAAGTTACTGTCAAGATCATAAAAAAAAAAAAAGAAGAAGAAAATACTGGCTCTCTCATACAGATCTCATACATATCTGTACTACTAATAATGAATTTTTAACCACCTTCTAAACCAACAGAGGCCTGTTATCTATTTTGATTATATTAATCAAAATAAATATCAAATAATTATAGATATCAAAGTAGAAACAAAATAGATATCAAAAATCTTAAGATGAATTTCTTCTCAAAATTCGACAACATTAGTTATTATTTAAATTCAATTTCAACAAAAAATGTCTAATATTGTTAAAAATCTGATCCCACCATAACTAGACCTGATTGTAGATTAACAAATTGCTCAAGTATTAAAGGGTTTTAATTTTTATATTAAATTATTAAGCAAATTAACATATTATCCAAACTTATCTATTGGAAATGGAAAACCAAAATTATATGACAATAAATTGACATATTATGAAGCTTATAAATAAATTCTAACTATATAAAATACATTTCACTTGTTTAAATTTTCCATTTTGTATCAACCAATACATAAATAATAATTTTACAATATAAGTAGAAAAAGAAAATAAAATTAAAACAGTCGAAAACTGCGAAGTCATTAAATTTTTCTTGTGACAGTAAAAGAATATATCTATCTTTTTTTTTTAAATAACAAAAATTAAATAAAATGACAATAAAAAAAGAGTTACACAGTCCAAGTGTAGGGTATATTTTGTTAAACAATTGATATATTTTTTTTTTTTGATACAATTATTAGACATCTCTCTGAATTTCGTTTCACTTTATTTTCAATTAGGTGTCAACTTATTATCACTATTTCAGATTACATTAAAATTAATTTCAAATCAATTCACTTTCAATGTTCTACTTTTAATTTTCATTCAACTACATTTGGACTTGTCTTATAACTCACAGGAGTATATTACATCTATTAATAAGTTAAAAAATCAATCAAAACAATATCAGAAGATGTATATAGGTAATCTAACACTACAAATATCTACTGTGGAGTTCAGTACTGGGATAACTTGTTTCTGTTTATTTATTGAAAAGTAAAAGCCAATAGAAATTTCATTTTTATAAATTTATTTTATGGTATCTAATACATTTTAACTGTTAAATAATCGAATGCAAATTAATACAATGTCAAAAATAAGTTTAAACTAATTCCTTATTAACAAGGTACCACAAGCAACATAAGTTCTTGCATACCTACTTCTTATAATTTTTTTATTTATTTTTGATTAATTTATTCAAATCTCAAAAAAGCTAAAAGTTCGTACAAACTTTATTAATCCAATTTGGTTTAATCAGATTAATAATATATTAAATTTACTTTTAAAACTACTATACATGCCGAAGAACTCATATCAAAGCAAATCAGAAGAATAAAGTTAAAATTAAAAGGTCTACTAGCTGTACGAGGCGTAAAATTCGTCGGGCTAGTATTAAAAAAAAATTCTTTTTCATTAAAATATTTCAGTTGAAACATAGTTTTCTATTTCTCAATTTTTTAGACGACAGTAATTCCAAAGACAAACTACAACAATAATGATCATTAAGGTGGAGGTGAAAGTGGACATTATTAGCGTACATTAGGTTATATATGTTTTATGTATCTATATTATTTATTTTTAATAATAAAATTATTTCTTTAAAATTAGAAATGAAAGTCTGTATTACAAATGTACTAATATTATATTATATAACTTCCTATTATATTTATATATTGCTTTTTATTGCATTCGTATTATTAATAATTGTGAGGCGTCTGTTTTATCCATTCCTTATCGACTCTCTTACGCTATCATCTTTTTATATATTATAATATAATCTAAGATAATAAAACGTAACAATCCTGCTGTCAACATGCTGTAGCAACCGTTGTTACAACAAAATAAAATAACAAAAACAAAATAGTAAACAAAACAAAAAGTAAAGTAAGCAAAAAAATTTTCTTCTCAGCTTCGTTTTGTTGATGTACCTGTATCTACCTCATTATAAAAAAATTATTATAGATTATATAAAAAATTTGTTCTTCTCAGCTGCTTCAAAATCGTATCTGTACTTAGTGTGTTGTGCACTGTGTATGCATAATGCAAAGACTTCTAATTGTGACATATGAATGTAGATTTGTATATTGTAGAATTGATTTTGAAATTATGGAGAATTACATGACCAATGAAATGAAATAATAATGAAGCATATTCAAATAGAAGCAATTAATAAAAACATAAAATCAAAAGAAAAAAAATCTCTATATTTAATTTTACTTCACATAAAGAAGTTGTTATTGTAAATAAAATGTATGTGATATATATTTTGTTCTTTTTCAGTTTTCAGTCAGGTCAAAATATAGCTAATGATGCTTAATATGAATATCGTAAACTATGAGCACATGATTTATATTAATCAAAATTAGTTATATTTTACTTATTTCATATGAAAAACTTGTTGTTATTGTAAATGCTATGTGCAGTTATGAAGAGTATGGATACAAATTTTCGATTTCAATTTAATTTTTTTAAAGGTTTTTAATCAAAATAATTGAAGGCATCAACGGAAGAACCAGATATCGCCACATTTTGACGAAATCGACTTTTTCATCTTATAATGTATACAAAAACATGCTCTATCGATTTGTGTGAAAATCAATTCCCTAACTACACTCCTTTCACTAGATTTTGACTTTGTGGCGATATCTTGAACTACATTTTAGGGCAAAAAGAAGATATCGCCTGTCGATATCTTGTTGTTGCATTAAATACATCTTTTGTTTTAATTCACTGCAAACAGAATGAAACTTTTTTCATGTTCAGTTTTGTTTGAAATTTTTTTCATTTTTTTTTTGTTCTTCTTCGTATTTGTACCAAATTTACAAAATAATAAACATGCGATGGGTTTGAAAAACTTATAAATAGCACGGCAGATCAGGAAGAAAAACGAAAAATAACCATGGAAAAAGAATTACATAAAAGAAAGGCTAAAGCTTTTTATACTGATTTAAAGAAAAAAGTGAGATTTATAAAACAAACAGTACCGTAAAATGTATTACATTTGATTTTCAACAAAATATGCCGCTACCCCACATTACTTCAAGTGATGTTTTTTATAAACGTCAGCTGTGGGTATATAACTTTTGCATTTTCCAATCTAGTAATAAAACAAGTCACATGTACATGTACGATGAATCGGTGGGAAAGAAAGGACCAGATGAAGTTGTTAGCTATTTACATCATTTTTTGAAGAATATTCTTTCGCCAACTGAATTGTACATTTTTAGCGACAACTGTTCTTCACAGAATAAAAATAAAATCATGGTGCAATTCATCAATTCTTTCGTCGCATTTGAAAGATTTCAGCGTATAACGTATCATTTTCCAGAACCTGGCCACAGTTATTTGCCATGTGAGGGATCTTTTGGTGTGATCGAAAACAAAAACGAAGAGTTGAACGATTATACTTACCATCACATTAGCAAAATCTTATATCAAAGTGTTCACGAAAATTCAATGTTGTTGATGTTCAACAAAATATGATTCTAAACCTTGGATTAAGTTTAGATCCGTTGTATTTGAAAACAGTCAAAGCATCCAATAAAGAAAAATGGCAGATATCCAAATATAGAATGTTTCTTTATGAAAAAACTACTTCTCATGGAGTTTCGGCTACCAAAAATCACACATTAACTGTAGCTACGTTTTATTCACTAACCTCCAAAAAAGAAACACATCTAGAAAGAAATCAACTTATAAAAAAGTACAACAGTAAACTCGATATAAATAAAAAGAAATACAATGATGTTATGGGATTAGCCAAGAAATATGTCCCACAAATAGATATGGATTTTTATGAAAATTTAAAATATTACGAAAATGCAATGGTAAAGCAGTAGCAATGAAGAGCAATAATAAGATATCGCCGTTTTTTTTTGTTATGTATTTTTGACTCGAATAAATTTTAATTTTTAATTTTTTTTTAATAAATTGCACGTATTTCTATTTATTTTTCAACTTTTAATTCCCATTTTCCAGGTCACGTCACCGGTTTCTTAAAAAACAGTTTTTTTTTAATTTCCCAACAATTCAAAAATAAGGCGATATCTGGTTCTTTCGTTGATGCCTTCAATTATGAACGAATTTTAAACAATTTGGAGGGAAATGTAATAACGTAACGTTGTAATTTCCAGAGTACTGTGGTCTGATGATATTCAAATAAAACCTACTAAGGGAAGGGAGCATGGCAAATTAATTCCACATTCCAATAAACTATATACAAAAAATGCTGTACAAAAGAGCTTTTGAAATCTAATCATTAGAGAAAAAATAGTAAAATTCTGCCTTTGTTAACGGTGTTTTGCGTCAGGGTGTGGAGTAGGCCTATCGGGAAACCACAAAAAAAGCTCACCTTTTTCTTTACCTCCTGGGTGGTACGGAAAAATGAAAATTAATTTCCAAGAAAAAAATTATTGTTGTTTTTGTAAGAAACAATTTGTCAATATATCGAATTATTTCGATCTATTTAGCAAAAAACAAAAAAAATGTTTGCACCTGACTTAGCGTAATACCCCTAATATTTCATTACATTTTGTAGAACTCACTTTTTTGAGCTGTTTCACAAGCAGTTCTTTTTTTTCTAATTACAATACCGTCACGATAAAGCCCGTACTAGTACATTATAAATTAGTAAAATATAATATAATACATTATAAATTTGCCCTGGAACCTATTAAATAAAAAGAAGACATTGTCAACCAAAAAATGTAAATATTTAAGACTCCATAACCGAAAAACCAATCTTATAATATATTTTTTAGCTACAATTAACACTATACAGTTGTAAAAGCGAGAGAGAATAGAATGAGAGAAAATATTAAGTTGCATGTTCAACATTTTTCACTCGTTTACCGCTACTTCCTTTTGTGAAAAATGAATTTATCATTTCCTGTCATAATAAAGTGTTATGTCTTGTTTATGATTTTATTTCGTCCTTAAGGTGTTTTTTTTTTGTTTTTTTTTTTTGTATTCTTTTTTTTGCTATATATTTTTAAACTAGCTATGAGAAAATATAAAAATTAAAATTATGAATGTAAATTTTTTTTGCGTAAAAGAATGAGCTGTAAACAAAAAATTTAACAACAATAGAAAATACTAAAGGTGAGTTATTGCAAAATTTGACTTTAGGGCAAATATTGCTGAAAGCTTTGTACCTAGTATTTTTAATTTATTTGTTGAAAATAAAAACAAAATTCAAAAATCTACTTTTTACATTTATTCAACTATAAAACTATATTGTTGTAAACATAATTTTAATTGACAAAATAACAAAGGACTAATAAAATAACGGACAGGCGAATGTCTGCAAACAAAATAAATTTAATATTATAGAAGATATCAAAATGAAACTTTAAGAAATTTTGTTATTTTCTATTTTAAATATAGGGAAGAGAATAAAATATTTTCGAAACGAAGATATAACTAATTATATAGGAGGTGCTACAGGTGTCATTTTTTTTTTTTTTTTTTTGCACAATCATCATATTTCTTTCTTATTATTCAAAGTATGATTTTTGTTTTTGTTTTTGGTTATAGAAATACAAAAATTTCTTTTATATTATCATATACTAACATAAAAATATAATGTTGATCGTGGTGTTAGAGTAGAAAATGGTGATTAAGGATAATAATAATAAAAATTGATAATAATTATGCAATAAAGAATGTGTCAGATAAAACAACAAAAATAAAAAAACAAAATACAAACAACAAAATAATATTCTGAATTTTCTTTCTGAAGTGGAAAATTTGAAATAATTGCTTTATAGATTATGGGATATAAAATGAAAATTTCTATTTTATGAATAGAAGTAGGTAGGTTTGTTGGTTTCATTTTTATAATTTTGTAAGTGTGAAACATATTCAAAATAGAAAACAAAAAAAAATATGTAATTATATTTTGGGTGATTAATTATTTATTGTTAAGAAAATATTAAAAAGAAAATTTTAAATATTTTGATTTAATTAAATGTTATTAATTATTATTACTTTGGTTCTTTAATACTAGTAATTTAGTAATGATGAATTTTTGTAATTTGAACATTCTAGAATTATTGTTTCTATATATCCAATTTACTATTTAATTATCTAATTTTTCTGTGGCTTTTATTAATGAAAAAATATTAAAGATTTGAAAAGTTGAGCAAATTAACAGAAGATCTAATTTTATTTATTAATCAATGATTTCGATTAATTTTAGTTTTTGTTTTCAATTTCATTTAATTTTTACTAATTACAAATAGATTTGATTTAATAAAATTTAGTTATTATTATTTTTTTTTTTTTTTTTTTTTTACTTTCTGCAGTAACTTAGGTAGAATAAACTTTTTCGTGCTTAATTAAGTACGGTACTGCAATTTTACACTACAATATCTACAATATTTCGAGTATTTATTTAACAATTTACTGGATCTACTCATTTAATGCGGAAAACTACTGATATTGTCAGGAACTAAGTCTTCTTAAATAGAATAGCTCCATTTTATTTAATTTGTTACCAGATTATACTCTCAATTATTTTTTTCCATTTATTATACCCCAATGACAAAGGGTACTGGACCAGGTCGAAAAATCCATAAAGCATTTTTTTGTTTTGCTTCATCGGGAATCGAACCTGGGACCTTTCGGTTGAAAGACAGGCACTCTACCTACTGCGCCACCAAGCGTGTAGGTAGAATGTAATTATGATGAGTTTTGGGTATTTGTATGTTTTTGGTGTAGATATCAAATTATGAAACAAATGCTCAATTTTAAATATTTGGGCGTAAATATTATAAGCTCCGCCACACTGAAATAGAAATAAGAACCCAAGCTGAAAAAGCCGCAGCCATTTCAGGTTATCACCCAGATCTTATATGGAGAAACAAATACATGTTAACATAAAAAAAAATTATTATACAAAAGTTATATTCGACCCATACTACCGTACGCTATTGAGACAACCGCGAACACAATCATCTAAAACAGAAATTCCGAACAACAAAAATGCAAACTCTGAGATAGTGGATACGTATTGAGAGATAAGAAACGTAGCAATAACATCAGAGACGCATACGAAATTCAAAATATTATCAGTTGAAGTCGAAATAGGCGAAGAAGGTGGAGAGACCATACAAATGGAATGGCAAAAGCTTGACTTGCGAAGGTGGTAATGAATGGCCAAATAAATGTCAAACGTCTACCAGGAAGACTTCGAAAAAGATGGTATGAATATTGGACGTCATCATCACAAAATTGAAGAGAAACTGTATATATTGAAAAAAGGTACTAAATGCACAACAAAACCACTATGAACTAACTTAAAGGAGAAGAATAATGTGTAGATAAAATTCACAATTATTATATTCTAGTGACTAATCCCAAGAAACAAATTATCATTATAATGGGTACACACTCTGTTGATATTTATTGTATTTACATTTCTACTTTTTGTTTGTACAAAGTTTATTAATTTTCTTTTTAGGTGTTATATTAACTAATTGTATAATTTTTAAAATCTCTATTTTAAATTACTAATTGTATTCGTTTTTAATTTTATTATTGTAAAATGGTTTTATTGTAAATTTTAATATAGTAATTTGTAAACACTTGAACTAAGTAAGAATAAATAAATAAATATATAATATTTTTTTGAATTATCTTTACAATTGAATCATGACTATTCACAGGTTTTGCTACTTGTGTCTCAAGGTATTATTAAGAACCCATATATGTTAAATAATTGAAAATTCATTTGAAAATTCACTTGTAAATCAATGAATTATTTAGGTTCCACATACATCTAGTTTTATGACAACCATATATTTTTAACCCCTTTTCCTTATCACCCTTTTCTACCGTTTTATTATTATCAACCTCCAACCAAAAAAGATAATATAATATATTCTATATAAAAATGAATATAAATAGAAACCATTTTCTATTAATACAATTTAGAATTCTAAAAACAAACTGTTACTTCATTAATAAATAAAATTTTTGTTTAGCCGCAAAATATATTTTAAATGTCAAAAATAATGAATGAAATAAAAATAACAATCTCTGTTCATCATCCATAATATATAAATACTGTTATAATCTAGTTATATTTTTTAAATTTTATTCCTAAAAATTATTATAATTATTTTCATAATATTTAGTACTAACTATGCATAGTTGGATATTGTGTATACTTATTTAATATATTGTACATATTGTATGTATTATACTATGTATTTAATTTTTTGCTGTTGTTGCTAAAACCACATCACAGATTATTTGTATGTAGTACTAAAAACTAACCAAATAATTTTTTTTAAAATAACAAAAAATAAATATTAGACACTGCTTTTGTACCTAAATCTACACCTATAGTAATATACCTAAATCCTTCATATTAAATATACAAACATACACCATTAAAATAACAATTTTATTAATACTTATATTTATTATGATGTATACAATATATTATAATGATACACATACATATACATACATATTATATTGTGCATGAATTTGTATAGATAATTTTCCTCCATTGAAAATAAAATCATTTTCACTATGGATCTCTTTTTATTTTCTGTTTCTATACATTTTCATTCTTTTGATTTATTACCGCATAAATTAATCAACACCAGGTACTAAAAATTTTATATTTAAAGATCAAACATACATTGTTATATTATTACGTACAAGAGTATGTATATTATAGTACATAATTTAAAATATATAATAATAATTGGTATGAATGTATATGTATATAAGGAAAATAAAATCCTTTCTGTTTTTGTTTTTTTTAATACACGTCATACAATAAAGTTGAGCATAATAATCTAATTAATTTTTTTTTTTGTTTTTTATTATGAAAATTTATATTGAGCTCATTTTGGTTGGACATGAGTAAAATTTATACAGTATGACATCGAAATCATGGGTTGTGATATTGTTAAATTTCAAAAAATTTCTAAATTTAAACTGGCTGAATAATTTTTAAAATTAAAATAAAACAAAAAATATGGTAATAAAATTCAATTAATAAAATTTTTTAATTATTACAAAAGTAGAAAATTTTCAATAAATTTTTCTTATGATTTACTTATGCTAAGCGAAATTAATTTTATTCTAAGTATAACTGTAAATGTCATAAGCGTCCGGGAAACAATTTTCGAGATAGAGAGTGTAAAAAAAATGTTCAGTGAAAACGTTAAATTCTATTTTAGGTTAAGATGAAATAAAAATATCGTAAGTCAAGGCTTTAAACGCCCAAACATTATCATCCCAAATTTTAGGGCTTATTTGACTGTGATTTAATAAAACCACAAAAATGAGAACGAAATAAAGTGCCAGCCAAGTGAATTGAAGTTGCGCCGCCATAGCTCGCAAAAGACATAAATACTTCCAGCAATTCATATAGGCTGAATCTGAAATTGATATCAAAGCTATAATAGAATTCATTAAGGACATAGACCTACAACTCTAAAAGAATAAATGGGGAAGTACAATAGATCTTAAAAGATCACGCTTACACAGTACTCTTCATTAAAATAAATAACAAAAAATTGAATTATTTTTCATTTCATACATTTTTGTTTGGAAAGTAATAGGGAAGTGCCTCATTTCGCCGAGACTTACCTCACTTAGAATATTGTGCTGACAAAGCAAATGTTAAGAAAGTTTTTCAGAGCCCATAATAATAACAAAAAATACAACATTTTTTTAAAACAATTATTTCAGTGGCGATGTCTAGACGGTCAGTGAACACTGTCAGTTTTCACTGAAATCCATATATTTGTTGTTGTTTGAAAAGGATAAAAAAAAGTTAAAATACTTTTAACTTGTCGTCAGTTTTTCGATTTCAATCGTTCCAAGTTTCATAGCCAACTTTTCCAATCTTAATTTCAAAATATACAGCATAACTATAAACACAGAAAAAAGCGTATTAGAGAAGCAACATTTGAAGTTTACATTTGAATTAAAACATTTAATAATATAAAAAACTTAAAATGAACCAAAAGAATAAAAAATGCTTCACTTTCTAAAAATTACTTTTTATTATTATTTAAGTTTCACTTCCACCTGTGACATAAATGACAACTCTAAGTTTTCGCCATCTGTAAATTTTTTCATTCAAAACTTGACGTGTAGACACTTCTCAGTTTTAACTAACAGTAAAAACTGACTGAGTAACTGATCGTCTAAACACCGCCAATTAATATATTACAAAAAAACAAACAGAGGATAAAAAATATGTTCAAAGCATAAAATTACCATTCAATTCGTAGTTGATGGATTTACGTCCGATCAATTTCAAATTAACGTTGGCGTCCCTCAAGAATCATTTTTCGCACCTGCGCTATTCCTTATATTTACAAATGACTTGCTCCAAGCAACCTCCAATATAATATTTTCATAAAAAATGTTAAGCTACATAATATAGCTATATCAACACATCATGGCCAGTTTAATAAACCATAATTTGGTTGCAATAGGGTTTAATTGAAAATCAGAGTCGAGTTTAATACTTGAAAAGCTCAGAGCTGTACTATTTTCAGAAAAATGTTCTTTTATGATACAGATCTTTTGTTTAAGGAAAATAAACAGCGACTTGAAAGCTGATAAGCATACTAGGTATGCTCTTAAATTGGAAAAAGATCTGACATAAGCATATATTCCAATGTTGCGAAAAACGCAAGCAAATTTTTAGGTTTTCTTAGTCGCTTCAAGTGGTCACAAAGTTCTACTACTGCTTTGTAACCACTTGAAAATCTATATAACTTTCATACGATCCAAAATGGAATACTATAATTACAAATAGGCTGGCCCTTCTAGTAATGTGTTACAACATTTGAATAAAATTCAAAAATTGGTTTTCCGTCTTAATAATCCAAATCTAACGGTTCATCTTGATCCGTTTGATCATCGTCGATAAGTTGAAGCAGTCTCCCTTTCTTCTAGAGCTCAGTGCAAATTCAATCTGTATTACCTCCAATCAATCGTTTTCAACGTAGAAATCCCTAAATGGCAGAAGATAAGTTGTGCAAATTTGATTATAACCAGAACGTTTCGAATGTGGCAACAAATGTGTTTCGCCAATTTGACCAATTCCATATTTATGAATTAAATAAATTCAAGACGAACATTAACATCGTTTTGTTCATAGTCTTCCATTGCTGGTCTTTTTTTCCTAGCTAAAAGTATACCAACTGGTATAAAAGGTCTACATATACCGGTATAAAGGTCTCTATATCTGTCTTTATATTTCATAGGCCATGATAAACAGCGAATGCCATACTTAAACAGATCTATTAAAAAACTTTGCCCATGTATAAAACCCATGTGCATTTACTGCCCATGTATAAAACATAACAATATTATGTTTGGCAAGAGAAGTTTTTGAAAATCCAATAACTGCTTATAAATTATGCTTTGATAATTGATGTAAACAAAACGTCCAATTTAGGTAGGTGGAAAATAATAGAAAATGTTCTTTTTCATAACTTTAGGAACTTTTATTTTAGGAACAGTCTGTTACATCTCCAATTATTATAGCAAAGGTTCTCATTTTGTCATTCACCATTTTTACAGAAGTGGATATATTGCATTTTGAATTTAATCTACAAGAGGTATAAAAGCGGTGTGAAATAAAAACAAAATATTTTCTAATATTCTTGTATTATTTTTATTTATTTAGTGATAACACTCATTATGAATGACATGAATTAACAAAAATTAATTTATTTACATCAAAGCATTATTATTATGTACAATGTCTTTTGATTCTCTCCGGGATAAATTCAGAAAGTTGATAAAGCCTTTGACTTATAGCCAATGTCAAACTTTGAATTATAAAAATAAAATAAAGCCGCAAGATTTTTCAAAAAAGATCTCTGTTAAAATTTTCGCGCTTATGTTTTTGTTTTTGTTTTTTTGTTTTTTTTGTTTCACTTATGTATTATATTTACTGTGCTTTATGAAAATTATTTTAATCCAACGTATTATAAAAGGCTTTTATTCTATACAATATAATTATACTGTAAGCAAATAATAATTCCCAAATAAGCGTATATAATTATGTGATCTGTACATTATGTACATACATATATATTCAATTAGGCAAAATTCATACATAAAAGCATGTGTGTGTGTTATGCCCTAAAAGAAGTCCGACTATAAACTTTAATTTAAGTGATTATTTATTCCAAACAGTGTTTCCTAAACTTTAATATAGAGATACAATAATATTAAAATTGCACATGCAAAGAACATTACAAATATAATAAATATAATGTTCTTTTTGGGGAGCATTGAAAAAATAACATCTTGCGTTATTTTTTTTATCTTGTTGGTAAAACAGTAGTAAATAATATCAATAATGGAAGAAGTTCGAAAATTCGAAAGGAAATGCCTAAGAGTATGTCTCAACAAATCCAGGAAAAGGGAAACGGATTATAAACACTATATCTCGAATAAAAATATAACAAAGCCAATATTATAAGATTCTACAATTTTATAATATCTAAAATAAGACAATATTACAACAGAGCAGTAACAATCCAATCCAATTCACTTATAAGACACGCAGCGTGTACAAATAACCAATATATACAAGATAATATGAGTAAAGGCTTCATCCCACCGGAAGGCTTTACCTACCTTGACAAAGAGGGGTACATCCAGAGTAGCAAAAATGTTCCAATAATTTACCACATTAATAGGCGTCCAACAGACAAAAGAATTGTCATAGACTTAAACCGTTCTGACATGTTAAAGTTTAGTATGGACGTTTCACAAAAAGATAAAAATCAGGAAATCAATTGAGCACAATATTGGTGGTTAAATTAGCTAATACACTCATCCCTCGATTTACAGAAGCGTTCCGTTCCCAAAAAGTTGTCCGTAAATCGAAATTCCGTAGATCGATTTTTTTAAAAATATATATGTATATGAAATTACGTACATAAGGTGTGTGTAAATACTGTTATAGATACTATATACCTACCAATTATGTACATATTTACGATGTAAATATTTTATAAATTTACATTTTCAATAAGAGAGAAAATATTTACAATTTCAAAATTCTTTAATATAATTGTTCTGTAGCAGTTGTTTAAAAGGTCTACGCAAATGATAAGCTTTGAAAGTAGATATCGCGTCTTGATCCATCGGGTGAATCAAAGCTGTAGTATTTTAGAGAGGTACTCAATCCTCACCCCAAGTAACACAGTAATAATGCTTATAGCACGAAAAAATAAGCATTATAACTGTCGTATAAGCAACAAGTAGCATGATAAAGGCATGACAATTATTGTACAAGCATTATAAATGTCGAATAACAGTATATAAGCATTTATTTCATGCTATGCTTTAAAGCCAATATAAGATGCATTATAACTGCTATAATGCTTATTTTATTGTGTTAGTAGCATAATAAGCTATAATGCTTCAAGCATTATAGCTGTGCACTATAACTGCTATAATGCTTCTTTTATTGTGCTAGTAGCATAATAAGCTAGATTTCAGCACAATACTACATTATTTTCTATATTTTATATAGTGTTTTTATTGCGCTTAACCCGAAAGGTGCTTTCTCGCATAAATTTCATAAAGACGCAATGTATTTGAAAAAAGAGTTTTTTCTAATTTATAGTTAAACTAAATTTAAATTTACAAAATGGATAAATTTACTTCGACCTGGAAAAAATTCAAAAAAAGTGGCACTTTATACAGGCGTGCAAAAACAATTGACAAAAAGTTAGCTTTTAGATTCACCGAAAAGAATACAATTGTATACATGTTAAAAACAATAATATTCCGCAATTTTAAAATTTTGTATCAAGTGATGTAATTACTGATCCGCAGTCTAGTTTAGTAGAAACAAATTTTATAACAGAAAACGTTGATGAATGTACCAGTAACTGGTATTTGGAATTATCTGATATTAATGATGAAAACATTAAAGATGGTGAGGATGAAATTTTTAATAACAACATTGAAAATAATGTACTTTGTCGAAAGTTTTATCAGCATGTAATGGAATTCAATATATTTCAAGTAATCTATACAATTTAGATTTTATTTTAATTGGGGATAATTTCGAAAACCAATGGTTTTTGACAAAAACAAAACAAATAGTAAAAATAATCAGAGCTATTTCTTATAAAAATGAAAAAGAAATTTTTGATGTTTCTTTGAAAAGCGCAAATAATTTATTTGAAATACCAATGAGATCTTCTATTTTGAATATATTCGTATCTAACTGTAGAGAAGAAAATTCACCAGATTTGTACATGATAGATGACATTAAATTTAAGCTTATACCGATTAAATATAAAACGAATATTGTTTTTATCCCTTTACTACATTCGTGTGAGCATTAACCTTTTTTTATTAATTCAATTTATTAAGAATTGAAATTATAATATGTAATTAATAAATAAAAATTCCTTTAATTTCAAAACTTAAAAATATTTTTATTTTAATTTTAATTTTATCTAAAAATAAGTGTTTTTATTTCAGGTATTTCGTATTACATAATTAATTAAGTTTGACGTTTAAATGTTATTAAAAGCTATATGTATTTCGGTGTCGGTTTCGGTAAATCTAAAATGTTTTTAAGTGATATAAATGCTAGTTTCGGTTGACCACTTCGAGAAACAAATTATTTCCAGAGTGCCCTGCTTCTGGAATAACAGTAAGGGAATAAATCTTTTTTGAATTCATTATCCCTACAGTTTTGCTTTTCTGAATTATTTTGAAAGATATCTATACGCAAATAAATTTATTTTTCCTTTAAATTTTTTCAATAGAACAAAAGCAAGCATTTAAAAAAACTATTATTCATTAGTCGAATAACAGCACTGTAAATGTAATATAATTGCATGAATGCTATTAGTCGACTTATTAGTCGAGTAACAGCACTGTCGCTAAGGTTTCTCTATACACTACACCTACAACTATATCTATGAAATGAATTGTAATGCGTTATAATATAGTGTACCACTTTTTTAATACTCAAGAAAACAAGGGCGATAGCTCAGTGGTTAGCGTGTTGCACTGAAATTCAACTGGTACGTGGTTCAAATCTCAGCGAGGTAATTTTAAAATATTAAAAAAAATGTAATTAAAATATTGACTTCTACGAAAATTTAATAAATAGTAGGGATGATAAAAAAAAAAAAAAATCTTTAAAAAATAATATTTAAGCATTTAATAAAAATCCGAAAAAATAAAAAAAATAATTTTTTTTTCCTGTTTTACGGTAGCATTATTACATTTATGAAAATGCTTTTACCGTGCTAATACAATGCTTCAGAAATTGCTTTATAAATGCATAGTAAAAGTCGTTTAATAGCACGCCGTGCTGTAACTGTGCATTTACTCGACACATACATTAACAATGAAGCATTATAAAGTCGCCACTTTGTAGATATAAGTGTAGTATAAATATGCATTATAGCAGTTATATGACTAATTTTGCATGCTTTAAGCATAGTAAATTAGCATTAGTGCAGCATTAATGCTTCTATTATGCTAAAATTATTACTTGGGACATTATCAGGCAAGTGCACAGGATGGAAGATAAATCAAGAGTGGCTTTAACTTCAAATCCCCAGCACCATTACCTCCAAGAAGAAGTGTAATCCGCTCTTGTGCCACTTTGAATCCTGGTACAGATTTTTCATCCATAGAAATAAAAGTTCTATCAGGCATACGTTTTCAATAGAGGCCAGTTTCATCAACGTTGAAAATCTGTTCCGGAACGTATTTTCCTTCTTCAATAATATTTTTCAAAATATTGTGATATTAACAATTTGTTTCAATATCAGCACAAACGACCTTTATGATGCAAAACAACTTTGCGACTACGTACTACATAGTACGTGACTACAAAATTTTCATTTTTGCTTACAAAAGCATATGAGAAAACAGATCGCATCGGCTACTACGAATATGCTTATAAATTATTGCGTACATAAATAAAAAAAAACCTATTTTTCCTAGAATTTCTTTAAGAATTTTTTTAGGATTTTTATATTTTCCGTTAATGGAGGTTTCTTTCCGTAAACAGAGACATTGGTTTTTAATTTTTCAATTCCATTATACCGAAATTCCGTAAAAAGAGTTTCTACAAAGCGAGGGATGCGTGTTTGTTTTAGTTTTAGTTGTAGTTTAAGTATAGTTAAGTTAGTTTTAGTGTTTTATAGTTAGCAGTTAAAATAGGTTAGTTACTAGTTAAGATAGGTTAATTAGTATAACATTAGGTTAAGATTTCATTAAAAAAAATAACCATAAGATGAGCGTTTTTTAAATTTTTACACCTGAAATACTGAAAATGAAATGTTTAATACATATTGTGTACTTTGAAAATTGTTTACTTAATACATAATATGAAAATTAGGCTAGAAATTATCTTAGAGAACCACAAGAGGGTCGTTAATTTAAATATAACATTAAAATGAATTCTAATTTTTACGTTTTTTTTTTCAAGAAGAGTTATGTAAATTATATAGAGAGAAAATAAAGAGGAAAAAAAAACAGCAGTAAATAATAAATATAGAACAGTTTTGAATACACTCTTTTGTGGTACATAAGTATAGTGATGCTAATTAATTAAGAATATTCATTGTTATATTTTACCATGAATTTCTTTAATTGATAATATTGGTGTGGTAATTTTCCTTTCAGCGTATATAGTAGACCTTCGTGCCGGACATTATCATCGAATGCTTGAATGTCCAAGAATGCCGCTTAACAATATTTTCAATATTAAAAATCATTTGTTATTCTCACAACAACTTTGTGCTCTGGTTCAGTTGTTGAATGTTTATTCCAAAAACCAAATTTCTGATTTGACATTAACTGCTTACTTGTGATAATCGACCTTAATCTTTTCATGAATAATTTTTCAAACCAGTTTCGGTCGATCGGCTTATATGAATCTACCTTGTTTAGATCTTTTCCCGGTTTAGGTATTCACTAACCATATCGAATCTGGGTTTTTTTTTTATAGTTTAACTCTTTCAAGGGCAAGGGTTGAAATAAAGGGAAATTTAATAACTTTCATACATCCTTAAAGAGTCCTGTGTAAGGACGTGGTATAAAAATCATACCATCGCCCAAATAAAGATGCATTTACTGATGAAAGTCATTAATTCAATTTTTAGTCTTGCTCAAGCACAAAGGAATTCAACACGTTGAGCACATCCAATTGGTTCGTCTTTGATGACTTTTTTGCATGTCATATCTTAGTGAGTTCCATCAATTTTTCGCCTCAGAACTGTGGTTAGGTTAGATGGATCATGAAAATTAGACAATACAGTGACTGCTCTTTT
Source organism: Argyra leucocephala (assembly GCA_963942445.1). Taxonomy (NCBI): domain Eukaryota; kingdom Metazoa; phylum Arthropoda; class Insecta; order Diptera; family Dolichopodidae; genus Argyra; species Argyra leucocephala. The sequence goes on from OZ012680.1 coordinate 59,954,309, forward strand.
GTCTTTCCACTTCAGAAATAGTAACGCAAAATCGCTTGTGCACTAGTCATATATTTCGCGGATAATTTATTATCAGCCTTCAAATCTGATGGATCTGGTTCTTCGTTTTAGTTTAAAATTTTAGTTTTTAGTTTTAGTACCTACATATATTTTTTTTGTATAAAGCTTGAATAATTTTTAAAAAATTGATATAATTTTGTAACACGTTTTCTTTATTTATATCATCACTGAAAGCAGAACAAGTAGATTCAAGATCAGTAAGCATTTCTGCGATGTCTTCATCATTCACCAATATACACTTCAATATTTCTTTCTCTGACAATGATTTTTTATTCATTATGTTCTAAAATAATTCGAAAAATTACTTATATTAACTCAATAAGTTCACTTTTATTGTTAAAAAAGTATACTCACCGTTTACTTTTGATCAAATAATTAACTGTCAATATTTTTGATATGCGCGACGGTATAAAATTTATACCACTTTATATTTATTACTTCGAATATGTGCGGTAGTACGAAATTTATACCACCGTGTTCAAATAAATTTTACCAAAACTCAACCGAATATTCCAATATACAATTCTTAATGAAATTTAAAATATATTTATATACACTTTAATTGAAAAAACAACAAAAATTTTTGTAATACGCAGTAGATAGAAATATGACGAAATAGTTTTTTTTGAATGATAGCACCGAAAAAAGCGAATAACTTTTGTGGTATGTACCATATACCACCGCCCTTGAAAGAGTTAAATACCTTTTGGCAGCTGTTTCGATTTCAGTGATAGTAAAATTTTGAATACCGTGAAATCGAGGAATTGAAAATTCCGGAATGAAAAACCCGGAAATGAAAATCCCGAAAAGCAAATCATGAAATTTTAGCTCTTCGGTATTAAGTACAAAAAAATGTAATGGGATCGATATCCCGGAACTCCAAGTTCCGCATATGATAGTCCCGGAATGAAAAGACCGAAAATGAAAAGCCCCGAAACTTATAATCCCGAAGAGTAAAGTAAATCCCAGAGAAATAAAAGCTCGGAATTGAAAATCCTGGAAATGAAAATCCCGGAACTCAAAATCCGGGAGTAATATGAAAAAAAACTATAAAAGGACCGTAAGAGTAAAATTTTTTATTTTTAACTTTTAGTTAATATTTTGAAATACTTAATTTAGTACAATTTGTGCACATATTGTGTACATATGGGTTGGTGACCAAATCTATAAATCGAAGTCAAAAAAAAAAAACTCACAAAACCAAAATCCAAAAAACAATCCATAATATCAATATCCATAAGATTATAGCCAAATTAATGCTGGAAAAAGGAGGTATCATCATTTTTGTATCCAACAGTGGCTACGCATAAAAATTATCTAGGTAAATATTGCTGAGAAATATTTTACCTAAATGTATTATATGAATACCTAAATATTTATATTTTACCTAAGCAAAAATGATGGTAGCTGAATTTTGAATGGCGAGTTTTCCATACCCTCTCGTTGATAAGCCAGAAATTTAATAAAATAAATTACTTGAAACAAAAGCTTGTAGTAAAAATATGTTATAAAACTTACGTGAAACGAATAAAAGCAATAACTAGGATAGTTTTTGTTGATTTTTTTTGTGGTAAAAGTAAAAGGGTTATGAATTTTATTTTTCGTGGATTTAGGGACTAATCCGTACATATAACTACGAAATCTATAATGGAAAAAACCAAATAGACTACATAAGTCCAAACTACAAAATTCAGAAATCCAAAATCCAAATTTTAGTAAAATAGCGGTCTAGTTAAAAGTATAAAAACAAAATTATTTGTAACAACATTTTCAATTTCGGGATTTTACGGCTTTTCTCAAAAAAAATTCCGGAAATAATAAATTTGTTATATCATGTAGTTCAATTAATTTAAGAATTCATTATCTATTTTAAAAATAATATTTTGTTTTTTTTTTAACATTTTGTACTTGCCGTAAAACTTACCGTCTGCGAAAACAGGGTTCTCCGTTTTTGACATCTGATATCTCCGATTGCAAAAGGTGCACCATTTTCTGAACTGCTTTTATTCCATTTCATTCTTTTTTCATTAATATTCGTGAATACATTGTTGGGAACATTTCAGCTTATTCGTTGCTCTCCATAAAGAATAAGTTGTTTGCTCGGTAGCTGATAAATTCCGTAAGTATTTTCGAATTTCTTCGTTTTTTGTATCAGTCAAAAGTTTTTAAGTTATTTAACTATTCTATTGAAACGAAGTGTATCTGTTCGGTGTATCAGTGATCTCCTACTTTGCCAAATCTTTCTTAGTTTACGTTTTTCTTCCATCTTAGTTTTGAGTACAGAGTTCTATATTCTAGTACGGCGCTGGCTCTTTTTACCGTATTTTTCATATCAAAGTTCACTACAAGTAACAACTTTTCGTTGAAGTAACAACTTTCATGGGGATTTTTAGTGATATGTTTTTGTTTAAGTATACTCTGTGAATATCACAATTGGTACGATTGTTGTGCAATCTTGACGTATAACTTCTTGTAAATATTCTGGTTCTCATTTTTAATAAGGTGAATGACAAGAAGATAAGTCGTAAGACGGCTTTGCTAACAGGTATTTGTTGAGAAGTCCAAAGGTTAATGAGATCTGCCGTTTTTCTTTTGTCAGTAACCAAATAAGTTGGCTTCCCAGTAGGCACACTGTTTAAACTGCAATCGTCTGTAGCTATTAATAATAATTGTATTCCTTTATGAGTTATTATTCGTGAACCCTAATGAATGCGTTTCGCATAATAGTCTCCCGTGTCTATATATCTGATATCAAGCATCTAACGGTCCACTAAAATATTCCACTGACACACTTGTTGCTTGGATGTATTCCTTGTCATATTTTTGTAGTTGATATTGTGTTATCGAACTTCTAATGATGACTGCCGACCGACCATGGGCTGTTTATACATTGTTTATACACGGTTACAAACATTGTGTAGTTGCTTGCCCTTAGGTTTTATTTGTAAAATGAGAAGTATATCAAATAGATATGTTAATTTGAAAAAATTTTGACTTCTTATGCATGGCTTGACAGATCGTTGGCGTTCCAGTGAACAATTTTCAATAACTGATGGGCAATTAATTAGGCTTATTTACAATAGTGATGGGCTAATTTCGGAATATGCACTTACGGAATATGATTCATTATATTTTTTTTTATTTTATCTTAAAAACAAGGGTACTGGACCAGGTTGAAAACCTCCTAAAGCATCTTACTTTTATCCATAATTGACCCTCGCATCTTTTGGTTTCATAGCATCGGGCCTCACCTCCCTAACTGCTCCTTTTCATATACATTAGAAAATTTCCTTTATATAATGTTCAATCTGGTCATAAATAAAGTAAGATCAAGAAATCTTATTAGATTTGAGAATAGTTTCAGAAAGTTAAAATCTAATTTTTATTTCTGAGAAAATCATATCTAATAGGAATAGGATTCAATATTAATCATATATCCAGTTGGAGATCAATAATGAAAGAAGAAAACCGTAACATGAAAATCCATTTTAAATGAAATTTATTTTTTTTACTTTGAAGACAAAGTATTGGAATACCTGTTACATCATTTTTTGTGGTTTTATGGTGTATATGTGTGTGTGTGGTTTTTTTTATAGGTTCATATAATTTAATTCGCTTTGCTTTTTTCGAAATTGTTCTCTTCCATTACCATTTTATTATATTTAATTTTTTTCCCTCTTTTTTTATTTTTTTTTTTATGTTCTCCAATCTTTAGCGGATAATATTACTCAAGTATTAAAACATGGTTTAAAAAAATGTAAGACACAAAAATAGTCAGGAAGCCAAAAATATACTATATAAGACTAAAGGTAGTTAGGTGGATAACAACAACAAAGAGTGAAAGTTGAAAAAAAGAAATAATAAAAAGTGAAAAATATTTTTGTTTGTTCATTACAACTGTCAGTGCACTAGGTATGTGTACCTACATAATATATGAATGAATGTGTTGTTTGATATAAATGGGCAAACGTGGTAAAGTATGCTGATGGCATTTTCTAGCAAATCTATTACCTCAGTAATAAAAACATTTTTTTTTTCTCGCCAAAATAACTTTAAAATAAACTAACACAATCAACCATACACATACATTAATTCGTACATTATTATTTACACGTGAAAATTTTCTCTTTATATATATATATAATAATACCAAGTTTAAGCATGTGAATTGTTTTATATGTTTCATATATTGTCATGTATTATTATTATGTATATAGCTAGTATATTGTGCTGTGGCATGTTTATATGAATGATTCCGTTTCAGAAACAGAGTACCTATACTAAAAGAGTTTAAATAAAATTTAAGGAAGAAATATTTAAAAAAAAAAGTACATAGCTATAATATTATTATACAGTATTATGTAACTATACGTACATTATGCATGTGTATATATCACTATCCGTTCGCCATAAATAATGTGTCGCGGCACTACTACAAATTGTGTGGTTTAAGTAAAATATTAGATATCATTTTCACAAGAAAATAAACAAGTAAAACAAAAAAAAAAGAAACTTTAAAAAATACAAAAAAAAACTAAAACAAAAACTGAACAGTGAAAAATTGTTGCTTGAAATCTATACATTATTCTCAGTTCAGATTTACTTTAGGGATTTCCAAAAGTTTTTTTTTTTGTTTCTGTTTTTAGATCAGTGGTAGATACTGTTTTAGAAATATTAAAATATACAAAAGTTTCTGGTACCATAATTTTATATAGATATATCTCTCTTTTACTTCCACACATTAGTTTGAATTGACTATTTTTCTTTATGAATTGGTTTTTAGCAATTTTATTATAATAATTTAAATTTTTGTTGGTTTCGCTATAGCTTTTAATATTTAAGTGAAATTTTAGGAAAAGATATTCAACAATCATATCAAATGATTGTACTAGGAAGAATATTATTTTGTTGTTTCATAAAATAATTTTGTTTTATATAAAAATCACACTGAACAAATTTAAATCTTTTCTTGGCCAAAAATTTAAAATTTAATACGGTTAAACTTAAGAGAAATTTTAAATTATTTTTTTAATATTGCATTTTTACATTGTTTTTGGTTTTGAAAGATTATGTGAAAGCATATCAATACCTAATTATTATTTTTTATTAAGAATAATTTGAACATACGTCGTGCACGAAATAGTACAAATAGTTTTATCCAGAATGTCAGATAGCTATTATAATTTTTAATTTTTAATCTTACGATATCTTAAACCAATTTGGAGTCGTGCATCACAAACTTACATTAATAAACTTGAAATTTTAAACAAAATATCAATTAAATAGCTATATCAATATTTCTATCCAAGGTTACACCCAACAGGTTTATTATACTCCGGAAAGTATTTAAGTTTTTCTAACATTTGCCAACACGAGCTTTACATGATGACTTTTAAAATTGTTAACAATCTAATAAAACACAATTTTATTGTAAATAGAAGGATTGATATCCATAAACACAATACTAGAAACAGGTCTAACTTCTATTTAAGATTAGTTAGAACCGAGCATCAGAACAATAATTGTCCGTATAATTACCTGAAAATCAAATATGAAATAATTGCCAATGGAATCAAAAGAGATCAATGGCATTGGTGTTTTTAAAAGGAAAATAAGGAAGATGTTGATTCGATAATAATATGGTTTGTTTTTAGTTTTTAGTTTCTTATTTTTGTTTTTACTCTTTTTTATTCTTATAATCTCATATATAGCAAAATTAAAGTTAAACATAACCATTGATTAATAATACTATAAAGATAGACATTTTCATACAACAGAAAATGTTCAGCTCAATTTTTCCAAATTCTCTTCATTACATATATTTTCTGGGGTATATTCAATGTGTTGGTGCATTTTCTATATTCAATTTGAATTTTTAAATTTTTGAGCGTTTTATACGACTTTATTCTCTAAATAATTTGTATGTGTTTAGTTTCTCTATACTGTTCTTGAATATTATTGTTTTTAACTTTTTGTTATTTGAATTTGTATAGGTAATTTGAATTTTTTTTTAATTGATAGGTACAAACATTTCAAATTGGATAGCATTTTTATCGAGTAGTCTTTTAAGAATATTTTTTTTTTTTTTTTCTCTCAATATACATTGTAATAAAAGGATTTTTATAATTGTTGATATTGTGCATGTATATTATTTGTAATAATAAATTATAAAATTATAATATAATTTTATAATGTTTAGGAAACGAAAATATTTTTCTTGTTTTAATTGAATAATTTTCAAAAATAAAACAATTTCAAAAAATTCAAATAATAGTGAACATTCATCCACGTAATCATTTCTAATATATATTCATACATACATATACATAAATGTATAAATTTACAAATAGAATCAAATTTTTGTTAAAGTTGTTTTAAATACAATTTTAAATTTTAAATTCAATTCAAATCGGTTTTTAGGTACATACGTACTTATATACCTACGTTCAATTATTTCATCTCTAATATTTCATTATGAATAGTTATTTAAATTTCGTTTTCAAATTTTGTGTTAATTTTTTAAAAATAGTATAATCCACATGTGTGGCAGTTTGACACTTTTTATGTGCAAAATCCAGTAAAATATCTAATTGCTAATTCTTCAAAATTACTAAATGATTTACTATGTGATTGAACTGTATTTGAAGTTGAAGCTAAAACATTTTCCTTCTCATTTCTTCAGGACAATTTTCAATAATAAAATCTTCATGAGCCAAATCATTGGCATTAATGTCCAAATAATTGTTGTGATCTGTTTCACAATTTGAGGATGTATTTTCGTTATAAATACTCGCCTCGTCTTAGCAAAAATATTCCCAATTTGTTGTGCAGATGGATTTCTGCAATAATCACCAGATCTTATATGAGAAAACATATTTTCTAACGGATCTTGGTTCAGTCTGCGCGTCATCAAGAAATTAATTTTCTATCAATTTGATCTTTCGATAAAGATAATACAGTAGTTATTGTTTGGGCCATTCCATTAATGGAAACATTTTTTTGGTACTTTTAATTTTTGATTTTTTAAGATATTCTAGCCTTTCCTCTAAGAATAAAAACGGAGAATTTTTAACGGTTGTGAATTCAAAATTTTTAATTTTTTGTGTTAAAATTTGAAGAATTTGAGTAATCAATTAACTAGTTAACTCTTAAAACAAAATCAACAGTCAGATTGGCTTTATTTACTCAATAAATTAAAAAAAAATTCGATCAGTGTTATTTATTGCTTTTATGGCTGCATATGTACTATGACTAAATAATTGAAAAGCTGATTTTACTGACATTTTTTCAAATGTGTTAGAATTAATATGGGTGCTACGAACTTTAGGTAAAATTGTTGAAAGCTAATAATATCATTATTCCAGTTTTCAAAATCGGGTTTTATAAAAGAATTTCTGACAGATTTTATAAGATGCCATATCAAACTTAGCATACATTTTATTTCCATTCCAATCATAAAAAAAGAGTCTACCTTATTGACACCAAGTAATTCATAAGTATTTCGATTTGTACTGCATTAGTCACAAGCAGGTGCAACAGTTTTAGAACCAATCTTTGTTAGCTCCTTAAGATATTTTAGTAGTAAATTGATAAAAAAATGAAAGGTTTTAAAGTTACTCTTTTCAAATTATTTTTGGATAAATTGTAACCCTATGCGTAGCCTATGCGAACTTATAACTTTCATGTAAGCTTTGAATCATAAAGAAATGTGCTTCTGTTGCTAGTTTTTGTTTTCTATCCCATCTAAATCTTCCACACCATCTATACAATCCCTTTTTATACTGTAAGATGTTTCTTTTTCTTTATAAATTATTTCCTTTAGAAATTCATTTATATAAAAAATGATTTTGGTAACTGGTACATTTTATTAAATTATTAACTGAGATATAATTAAGAAAATTGTTTCCAAAGAGAAAAGGGCTCATCAAAAATATTGCCCAAAACTGAAAATACTCATATCAGTCCCAGTACTTTGCAAAAAATCTTAGCTGTTTTAGTTTTTCAATTAATTACATATGCAAATATGCAGCTACGAAAACAAAATAATTATAATTTTAATTTTTCCATATAATAATGAGTAATAAAACCTGCTGTTGTGAGTAATTTGTACACTGCTGGTCTTTCTTTAAATTCTTCAAATATTTATACTAAAAATACGTACAAACAACTATTAAAAATTGTCCATATTTGTTCGTAGAGAAAATGTTAGATTATCTTAAAAAATTAAAAGTTCTAAACAAATCCACCTGCACAATAAGATTTTTACAAATATATTACGAATTTGATGAATTTCATTTACAACAACAATATATTTTCAAAGCTGGAGTAAATCATGGCAAGCCTTTGGATATTGATATTTAATGCTCTTGTTATGAAAATAATGACAAAGTAGAAAATTCTGAATTTGAAAAATACCATTGTAAAATTGTGCGTTGCAAGCTTTAATTATCTTAAAAATAAATTGTGTGCTTACTGCAACAAAAAAACATATTAAATATACTTTTCAATTTAATCTACCGTTAAGATTTTTTATAAATTTTACAAAAATTAATGATGAATTTTTCAAATATATTCAAATTCTGTTATAATTTTAAAATCCATGCGTACATACATATCCACATATTGAAAAAACCAAAAAGAAAGCCTTTTAAAAATAAAAATTTGATTCTATTTGTAAATTTATACATATACGTATATGTATGTATGAATATATATTAGAAATCATTACGTGGATGAATGTTCCACATTATTTGAATTTTTTGAAATTGTTTTATTTTTGAAAATTATTCAATTAAAACAAGAAAAATATTTTCGTTTCCTAAACATTATAAAATTATATTATAATTTTATAATTTATTATTACAAATAATATACATGCACAATATCAACAATTATAAAAATCCTTTTATTACAATGTATATTGAGAGAAAAATAAAAAAAAAATATTCTTAAAAGACTACTCGATAAAAATGCTATCCAATTTGAAATTTTTGTACCTATCAATTAAAAAAAAAATTCAAATTACCTATACAAATTCAAATAACAAAAAGTTAAAAACAATAATATTCAAGAACAGTATAGAGAAACTAAACACATACAAATTATTAAGAGAATAAAGTCGTATAAAACGCTCAAAAATTTAAAAATTCAAATTGAATATAGAAAATGCACCAACACATTGAATATACCCCAGAAAATATATGTAATGAAGAGAATTTGGAAACATTGAGCCGAACATTTTCTGTTGTATGAAAATGTCTATCTTTATAGTATTATTAATCAATGACATAACTTAGGATTACACTGATTTTTGATATTTTAAATACAATTATAGAGATAGAATAGAAATTAAATAACAAAAAAAAATTATAATAAAATAAATGGAAAATCAAAATACTTAGGAATATATTCATTATTTTACAATGTAAAAAAGTTATCTATATATAATTCTTCGCCGGTGTCAGCATGTACCGTTATATGTGTGTGTGTGTGTGTATAATTTTTTGTTTGAATGAGAAATATTGTTTCTGTTTCATGCATACATTTTGTTTTTAACATAAATGAAGAAGAGAATATATTTGCAATCAAATTGGAAGAAATTTTTTTCTCTCTTTCTTACACCTCATCAAGAATGCCTTTAATATAGGAGAAAAAAATCAAACTTTACTCAAATTGATTTAAATGAAACGGAATATACTGTACACATTTTTTGTTATTTTCTTTTGTTGTTTTTCTTCTTAATACATCATAGTAGAAAAGAATATTCTTTAATAAGAAGACAATCTATATAACAACAAAAATAATCAAACACAAACAAACATTAAACAAAAAGTTTAACAAATGACAAGAGTCGATATCGATTTAAAGGAAAAAATTAGTTTCCAGAATTTTTTGTTTCAAAAATGTTTGATGATAATAGCATAATATTTTATTTTTTCATTAAACAAAGTCAGACGTCAAAATTTGTCGAACAACGTTTACAGGACAGTCAAAGTTTCTATAGTATAAATAAAATCTTGATGTCTAAACGGTACCTAATGGTGAGTACCTAATTTTTAAAATAAAAAACAATAGCTATATTAGTTTACTTTAGTTTTAATATTTTAGTGTTTTTTATTTAAAAAAAAAATAAACAGTAGGTATAGATAAATAATAAATGTACCTACGTAATATATGAATATATCCTATATCTATCTATTGATATTTTGATATTGTAGTCTTTTGTATTTTAAAATAAAAAAACAGTAGTTTTTAATTTTTTTGGTTTTCCTAATTTCTAAAAAAATAAACAGTAAGAAGCCAGTTTCCCGTACGAGCTGCCTTTGCAATGACCATTTAATTGATACACCAGATTTTTCACATGGACAACTATATGTCGGGATGTCGCGCACTGGGAATAGAAATCATTTGAAAATTGTAACCGAAGAGAATAGAACTGTTAGAAATATAGTTTTTAATGAAATATTAGTTGATTAAATATTTCAATCTATATCAATCCAATTATATAGTCTGTCTGCTAATCTACTAATTTAACTAAAGTATTATTACTAAAATATTGTTGATAGGGGATTTTTTGATTTCGATAATTTATAATGTAGTACAACCTAGAATGCTCTAATTTTGATTTTTCACTATATACATATAACGGTAGCAAAAAGTTACGTAGTAACGGGTATTTAACTAGTTTTATATAATAAATTATTAAACTTGAAACATATGAATGTCGACCAAAAAAAAATTTAAGTAAATAAAAAAAAAACCAATTTTAAAAATTATAAGACCAGACAAGGCTGTCTACGGTCACACTTAAATCAAAATTTATAACACAAACTTAAATACATTTTTTAGAATTAAGCATTGCATTAATACTCTGAATTGTATATGAAACTTTCAACTGTAATTCACAACTATCAAAAGTTATTGAGGGCTGTCAATCACAATGAAGAATTGTGATTGACAGCTCTCAATAACTTTTGATAGTTGTGAATCATGATCCAGAGCTGTTAATGGCAATCCAAGAATGGTATGTAATTGCAATTTAGAATTGTATTTTGTAGTCCAGAATTGTCAATTGCACAACAAACATTTTAATCGCATTCCAGAATTGACAGTTTTAATTCATAATAGTCAATTAATAGTAAAATCACATCGACAGACTGTGAACAAACTGGTCGCCAACCAAGTGAGCCTGAAGATATCTTAAAATAGTATCAAAATCCATTGAAGTTGTATAATTATTATATTTCTTGTAATAGTTTTTGCAAAATAACTAAAAAATCTGTGGTGCTAAAAGTATTCAATTTCAAAAAAATTGGGCTCTTCTGAGGGAGATGTTGTATCGGCTTAGGTCTTAATGACCATGTCCCAAGTAAAGCTGGAATTGACGCCTATTATCCTTTAAGGACGAAAAGGACATTTGAAAGTAAGTATTCTTGTTGTTTTGATGTTTTTGCATAAAAATCGTTATATCTGTTGATCTATTTAATATATATATAATCAGTTATATATTCTAGAAAGATAACGGTCTGGAGCATATTTAAACATTTATTTGATTTGATTGAGTGAATCAAAATATGCACTGGAATGATCATATTTTCGATATTGCGAAAAGCGCCGCCAAGCGCTGTTTGGGCTTTTTAAGTCGCTGCAAAGCTTATTTTTCATCTCGAGACCTCTTAAAAATCTATAAAGCATATATACGGCCCAAGCTCGAGTATAACTCACATTTATGGGCAGGTGCACCAAAAACTGCTTTAAATTTTTTGGCCAAAGTTCAAAACCGCGCCATTCGTCTTATAGGCGACATAAACGTGACCTCATCCCTTATACCACTTGGTCATCGTCATGTTGAAGCTATTTTATAGATATCTGCGTGGTGTTGGCACTTGTTCCGAGGAATTAAAATCACTCCTTCCTCCTCTTAAGCAATTCTATCGCACAACACGAGAGGCATAAAGTGCCCACCCTTTCACAGTGGAAATTCCGAGAGGGTTTAAGTCCGGTTATGGAAATTATTTTATAGTAAGAACATCCCGATTGTGGAACCGCGTCCCAATCGAAGCATTCCCAATTAGAGAAGGATTTTTTATTTATGACTTACAGAGGTTTAAGACGAATATTAACAACATTGTTCGCTCTTTCCCACAAAACTTTTCTTCTTCCTTTTTCTTTCCCTTCCTCTAACTATCATTTCCTTTTTCAAATAGTCAACGGTACGCAAGTACTTAAAGGTTCAAAACCTAAGTTTTGGCTATAATATAAAAAAAAAAAAAACAACAACAACAACTACAGTAATGTAACTGTAACAGATGATAGAAACTCAGCAGACATGTGTTTGGAACGTTGTTGGATTTGGATCAAAAATGGGATACATTTTATGGTGGTTCAAACTCAGATTAAAACGTAGCTGGAAACGTTCCAGTTAATTTCCAATATAGTTCCAGGAACTTTCTTTTCGTTTATTATAATTACTACAAATTGTTGGGGTTACAAATTTAATTTTGATTACACTATGAACTAAACAAACTAGCTATAATTTTTCTGATATAAACCATTTGAATAATAATAATAATAAATTTCCCAAGATACAATTCATTAGCATGGTGTTTATACATTCCTCGAAACTGCTATTTATACCAAACAAACTTGTATGGAGTCACAACAATATTTATCATAATAAATTAAAATATCGGCAAATATTTTAATTATGTTGTGTTGTAACTACAAAACTTACTTAGCAATTTGATGGTCAGTGTTTGGACGCTTTATTTTTCGTTTGTAAACAGAAACAAATTGAGCCTCTTTCACAACTTGAATTTCCCGTATTTAAATCTAAATTGTGTTATTAGTGCATCAAACTAAAAAAGCGTCAAGCTTAAAAACTCCTTCGACTGAAAATACATCAGATGTACAAATAATGAATTTTATTGAAAAATTACCTATAAATTAATTTAAAAAACTTAGTATATATTTTGTGCTCAATGGTAAGTGAACTTACCAGTCCAGAAATCTGATAGATTGAAAAATTTTCAATCACCATAAAATAGAAAAAGGCTAACACTGTGAAAATCATTAAAATCAGACAATGAGATATAGGCAGATGTAGGCAATAATGGATTTAGGAGATTTGATCTAATAAAGTCGTGATATTAAATTACACTATTTTGTATGAGAAAATATAATTTAACTACTTCGTAGACCGATGTTTGGTTGTAATCAAAAACCTAGACTAGGAGGAACTGATTTTAATAGATTAAAGTTAGATACAACTATATTTTTTTTCAAATATTAAAATTTCAATTAGTCGCAAAAAATCAACCTTTTATCAGTATATTTTTTTCCATATTTCAAATAAATCAAAACTATATTTAATAAAATAATAAACAAAAAAAAATAATCCAAATGAAAATCTTTTATAATTTTCAATTCAATTTAAAGCACTTCTGACAAGATAATTCAATAAATAAATTCAAAATGTTTATTGAATTAATATGTATGAAAGCTTTTCCAGATCTCTAATTGTTTTTTTTTTTTATTTTTCCTTTTCCGGAATATACAACAAAATACAAATTATATTTAACTGTTCAGTATCAAATAATTAAATCCAAAAAACAAAAAAAAAAACAAAAAACCCACAACAAAAACAACCAAACTGAAAAATAATAAAAAAAAAAAACATAAAACTGACTGACATAAAACAATAATTAATTGCAAAAAATTTTATTCGATAATTAGCGTCAACATTAAAAGTCTATCATCGGTTGAAATATGGTTTATAAATAAATTAAAGTCCAGAAAATAATAATGGATCAATTTTTAAAATACAATACAGAAACAAAAAACCAAAAAAAAAACAGATACAATATTCGGGAGGGTCTATAAATCTTCATGAGTTCATACACACACACAAATACGCACACACATTCCAATTTATATAAAAATATTCAAATGTAAATCAAAAATTTATTTTTAAGTACATTTTCGAATGAAAACATCCTATTTTTATTGTTCACAAGTTTTTACATACTGTTTTATGGTAATGATAATAATGCAAAATAAAACAATGAAAAACAATACAAAAAAAAAAAACAAATAAAGAAAATTCATAAACCAAGAAATTGTTTTTATTTTTTTTTTTTTTTTTTTTTGTTTTTTTGATTTATTTGTACCATCATTAACAGCATGCCTTTCAATATCAAAAATAATTAATTTTATTCCTAAATGACATGTGAAAGGATTATAATTCATCACTATCACTTATTTTTCGTATTCGTTGTCGTATCAAAAATGCGAAATCATTACATTTATTCATAACTGTCACGCGATCAATATCATTTTATTCATTCTTGTTTGCTTGTTTTTGTTTTTTTTTTTACATTGTATTTTTTGTTCCGTATTTTTATTTTTGTATTCTCTTTATATGCAATTTTTTTGCTATTGTAGTTTTTTTTGCATCTATAATTGGCTTTCATGAATTTTTAATAATTGTAACAGATAGTTTTTTTTTTTTTGTAATACTTATAGACAGAAATATAAAATATCTCTAGATACCTATTTTTAGATAGTAACATTTTGGTTGAATAACATTTTAAGATTAATATTGTCATTGGGTTGAACTAAAATAAGTAAATTTGGATAATATAAAACGAACTTTAACTGAAATCTGTTAAAAACTGGAAAAACTATTATTTCTAGTTACTGAAAATAATCGAAAATTTGCTTTTGAATTTAACTAAAAATGCTTAAATACAGACTAGCATTCTTATTGCAGACAGCATCACATTAAGGCTAAAATTTTTATCAGTACTAGAACTTACAGAATTATTCTTCGTAGACATGCGTATTTTTCTTCCACTACTTTCAGACTTTTTCAGTCACCAGAACTGAATGTAAAAATGAACGAAAATTTTCTTTTGAATTTTACTAAAAATGCTTACATACAGGCTAGCATTCTTTTTACAGACAACATCACATTACGGTTAGAATCCTTATCAGTACTAGAACTTGCAGAATTATTTTTCGTAGACATGCATATTTTTTTCCCACTACTTGCGGACTTCTTCAGTCACCAGAACTGAAAAAAATAATCTGCAAATAGTGGGAGATAAATACACATTTCTGCGACTTTTTTACTGTTTGTTATAGAAGCAGGAATAGACGTTTAATTATAGACTGTGTGAATGCTATTGGCGTTCTTCATTTGGCAATAAAGCAGCAATAAAATACCAAAATGTAACATAATCTTTAAATACGCAAAATGTAGGTTCGAAATGATAGTTGTATCGCAATTTTGCCTTTTAAATAGAGAACAAAATTTTTTTTAAAAAATGTGTGAAAATCATGGTGCATGATGATAAGGCCGTACTAAATTTATTTTTTCTCGAACTTATTTCTGTATAGAAATATAGAAAAATGGGTCAGATGGTTTCACTGATTGATTGATATCGGATGTATAAAAATATGGCAAAAAAAATTTGCAATAAGTGATTTAGATAGAATACAATATACTTATAACGTACAAGTTAGCTACTGTTTAACTGGGGGATGATAATTAAACTTGGGTAAAATTTTAACAATAAAGATTATGGAAATAATTTGTTAAAAACATATTATAAAGCAATAAGTAGTAGAAATTTAAATATGTAATATGAAAAATTTGTAGTCGTTTATTTGTACGTAATTGGAGCGCGACATACCCACGTGTACCACCAAACATTTTTGAAACATTGCTGTTATCTGAGTTATAATGTTTCGAATGGAATCCTCATGGTACAAGTCGCGTCAGAAGGCCGAGAAATACATTGAGAACAACAATCTTAGCCGATACAAGTACCTAATAAAGAACGTGGCCACAATTGAAGAGGTTAGGCGCAGACAGGAGCGGAGGAAAAGATTTTACCACGAATTAGGTTACAGGACGATGATGATGATGTAATACATTTTTTTATTGAGATAGAAAAAAGTAAATAAACTGTAATAAATAAATAATATCGAACATGAATTACTAACTGGGGACTTCAGAATGAAACTAAGTCAACAAGGAAGAGGCAGAAGAAATAGAAAGAAGAAAATAAATATAAACAACTTAAAAAATCCGCAAGTAAGAGCTGACATAGTTACGGCGTTACGAGAAAATATTAGAAATAATAGAGAACACACTTGGGAAGAGATTCTGGAAATTTACAACCAAACAAGCGAACAAAATCTTGGAATTTCACAACCACAAAGAAAAATCTGGATAACCGATAACACATGGGCCTTGATTAAAAGAAGAGGTGAAATGAAGAAAATGATAAACAACAGGATGGCATCAAGAAGAGAATATGAAGAAATAGCGAAAACAGTAAAAAGAGCAGCAAGAAGAGATAAAAGGAAATTTCTACAAAATTTAGCCGGAGAAGCAGAAAAAGCAGCACAGCAACATAACCTGAGAGAATTACATCGCATAATCAAGAACTTAACAAGCCAGTCGGAACAACAAAACAAACCAATTAAAGATAAAAATGGTGCGCTCATCACAAACTTAGAGGACCAATTAAAGAGATGGAGAGAACATTTCCAAGAACTGAGCAACGAAGAAAGTACAAATAATGAAGCAGACATAAGTAACCGAGACATTGCAAATATCCACCCAAATATAGAAGAAATCAAAGCTACAATCAATATCTTGAAGAAGCTGTGTTGACCAGGCAAATACTTTACGGGTCATAGTTGAACAATCAGCAGAATGGAATGCTCCACTATATCTACTATTCATAGATTTTAAGAAAGCATTCGACACAGTCAAGAGATGCGCAATATGGAGAACACTTACAAAGAAGGGAGTTCCTGAAAAAATCATCAACATCATCAAAGCGATGTATAAAGATGCAGAGACAACAGTTCAACACAGAGGTAACATCAGTGATCCATTCTACACCAATATAGGAGTTAGACAAGGATGTCCACTATCTCCACTTCTTTTCAACACAATACTAGACGACATTCTAAGAAATGTTTGCACTGGAATAAACGGAATAGAATGGGATCTCTTCGGCAACTTAGAAGACTTAGATTACGCAGATGATGTATGCCTCATATCAAGGAATCAAAGGGACCTACAGAACAAAGTCAACAGATTACAGGAAGAAGCAAAGAAATCGGGACTGGAATTAAATATCGAGAAAACCAAGGCAATGAGGACAAACAACAGTGACAGTGAGCCAATAACAGTGAGTGGACAACAGATAGAATACGTAGAAGAATTCAACTACCTGGGGAGCATCATAACATCAAGAGGAGGTACAACAGAAGATGTCAACAGTCTCATAAATAAGGCAAGAAGAACATTTGGGATCCTAATGAAGATATGGGGGAGCAACCAAATATCGAGAACAACAAAGCTAACAATATTCAGAGCATGTGTAAAGTGAACATTAATATATGGCAGTGAAACATGGCTCACTTCGGTCAGAATCAAACAGAAGCTACAAGTATTCATCAACAAGTGCTTGAGAAATGTATACAGAATATTCTGGCCGGCCAGAATTAGAAACGAGGATTTATGGATGATAACTGGAGAAGAACCTATCAACATACAGATAAATAGGAAAAAATGGAAATGGATAGGTCATACACTAAGGAAATCAGAAAGTGATATAGCAAGAAGAGCTCTAGAGTGGAATCCACAAGGACAAAGGAGACCTGGCAGACCATACAACACATGGAGACGCACAATCGATCAAGAATTAACAATCAACAATTATACCTGGGACGATATTAAGGAAGTAGTACTCAACAGAGAGGAATGGAGGTTCACTATCGAAGTAATAGGAGTAAAAAACAAAAAAATAAATAATAAAATAAATAAAGTGAATATAAAGTAATTTCATATTTTGTAGTCCAACTAGTCCAACGTTTATTAGTTGGTTCCAGTTGTATTAGTGAACGAAACAATCCTTTAGTTTTAATTTCATATACATTTTATATAAGAAGTACCTTGGTATTTTTCCGTTCGGAATCGGTAAACAATATAATAATTATGTCTTCGTGCGGGTTAAGGTTAAATGAGCATGTAATGCTTGACTCACTGCTTGAGATCATTTCTACAGAACACATGCGCGCACATATTTTTTATATGAAAATTTTAATTCTTTCAATTTTCAAAAATGTTTGGAACATTCTTTTCTCTCAGGAACAAAAGCTGTTTTAACTTTAACTTTTGTGTACAGAACAATTTTGTTTTGGTGTAACTTTTTGACATTTCTCACATTTAAAATAACATTCAGGCATTTTTGTTTTTTGTTTATACGCAGGCTTGGTGGGAATCTTCAAAAGACACAATGAGCCCCGTAGTTTGACATTGTGTGTGGGGTTCTTACCCACTATACCACGTCCTTCCTATATTGAGATCTAGTCCTACAGGACTAATTACTTACTTACTTATTTTATTTTTCAATGTAGACTACATCCATCGATGTCTATCTAACTTTTCGTTTGACGTATTCATCCATTTCCTTGAAGACCCATCACATCAGCGACGAAACACCAACCAGCTCTCCGAACCATTTATAATTATGGGAGACTTGTGAAAAACCTCGTTTCGTTGGCAATCAACATAACGAAATTCTTCACAAATCCCGTAAAATCAATTATATCTAAACGTGGGAGCAGGTCAACCACCGATCACCAGCGCGACGAGTCCTCAAGAATGTGGGTGATTACTGCTGCACTAACTAAAAAAGGCTTTACTCTTTTTGGTCGTTTGACTATATTTCTATTATCCAGGAGCTAGACTACCTCCATATTTACATGGTTCTGAAGCCTTTTTTCGTGACTTCTTGCAAATTTATGTATTTCCTTATCGACAGATTCTATTTGCAAATCTCTATGTAGGTCATAGTTTCTTATGAATCAGAGCGCGATCACAATGTTTCTTAGGATACCTTATTCTGGAACCTCTGAATAATGTCTCTATTACTTTTTTTGCATTTAAAATAACATTCAGGCATAAATATATTTTTTTTTGTTTTAATTGATTTTTAATAATTATTAAAAATTTACTTTATTGAAATAAACAGCAATTTGAAAATTAATTCAAATGTCAATTTCAGGTGCTTAAATTTAGTTTGGAACACAATATTCTAAAGCAATAAATCGCAATCGTAAGAATTATCTTTTAATAAAATTGTTCGGAACAAATAATGCTCTGAAGCAATAAATTAAGCATAATAAAAAAAGATATTTGTTTAAAACAATGGGTACAATGGTTCCGTGTTTATCACATAAAGGTTAAAATAATTTTATAACAAAAAATTAACCTCGTAGTACATTAGAGATACTTATAAAGAAATCAACAAAAGTAAAAGTTTATAATAGGTAAGTATATTACAATACGATTTGCAATGTAATTTAATATAGGACGTTTCAGTATAGTCACTAGTATTAAAAAAAATTATTTCACCCATTCTTAAAAACAATCCAATCTACTTAATTTATAAATTAATATAACTCTACATTATGTATAAACTTATTACTCATATTAAATATAATATAACAATATAATATTGATGTTTACTACGTACACTATCGTTAAGGCTATATTTTATTATGTACAATAAACATTTACAAAATACATTTACATTATAATACATATAATAGATTTTATACTAATTTTTTAATTACCGTTAATAAGTTTTAATTCAATTTTAATTTGTGATTAAATGCCGAACATAAATTCATTTGTTTAAGTTTTTCCTTAGCCCAATTAAAACATAATGATTTACAATCGATTCTTGTTTGTAATGTACTCCTGTTAGAACAATTAATAATAATATAATATGAATTTACTTAAATGCATAAATACCTATATAAATATTTTATATTACAATATTATATCTTACTCATTTTTGTTTACATACTAGTAGGTATGTAATGTAAAACTAAACTATTAGTCGAAATTAAATTTTGTATTCTGTATACAAAATAAAATGATTTATATTAACAAAAATTATGTTAATAAGGATTGCAGATTGTGTTTCAGAATTTGGTAAAGACAAATATTTAGGTAGTTTTTTGTTTGAAGTAAATATCAGTAACTTATTTTTCTTTTATTAAAAAAAGTAAAAATAGAAATGAATAGAAGAAAATAGAGAAGGCATTCAAATATTATTAAAATTAAGATAATTTATGAACTTTATTTGAAGTAAATGGCAAGTTTGACATGATATTAAATTTATGATGAAATTATAGTGAAATGCTTGAAAACAAAAATATAAAACCGCAAGAGCTTAGCACTGTTCTTTTAACGTTTGATGATGATTTTTTAAGCTTCAAATATTCCAAATTTTCATCAACAATGTTCCAGCATGTTTAATTTATCTTATAATTTCTAGAATCTCAGGATTGACATTAGAACTAATCAATTTATTTTAAAATCATAAAGGACGAAAATTTTAGATATAACAATTTTCCAGCAGTCCCAAAATAACAGACCTACTTTATTTATGATTATCGCATAATGTACATATACATGAATAATTTCATATCGATAACCGTAATGAAACCTAATATTGCATGGATACTAACCTGTTAGTATATTAAAATTATTTGAGTCAATAAAAAAGATTTAGTCCCTATTATAATAAAATTTAAAAAAAATAGACGTTGTAAAATTTAAAATTTAATTGAGCTCAATAAAGTGTCGACCATAATATTAAATTAATAAAATTCATCTCGAAACAACTGCGAAAATTTTATAATAAAAATAATTAAAGCTGCATTATTCTACTACCTATAGAACCGCATAAAATACTATCTGTACTTGATATGGCTATATTATTTACGATTAATCAAAGAAAGGTGATCTGTGAAGAAACGCGGAGTCAATAGAATTTGAGTATCACAAAATTATTTTGAAAAGCTTTCTTGGAATAGTAATTTTTACTTTTCAAATCTAATTTATACATAGGTTCTACCTAAAAATCAGTTTAATAAAATAAATTGTTCTAGAAAGGTTCCCCCTAGGCTACAGGGGGTTTAGAAAAGTCGGATTAAAAAAATATGCTTTGCAAATATACACTTCAGCTTTGAAGATATCCAAGCGTACTTAAAATCTGTTAAAACCATTAATATAACTAACTAACTTTACTTAGTGGGATTTGTTATTAGACGTATCGTCTTTGAATACTTCAATTTAAAATTATAGTATAAAAAAAATTATATTTTTGTGAAAGATATTGATACAAAATTTGAGCCATCTTCGCCAAAATCATAAACGTTTTTCCAAAAGATATCGATTTTTTATATCAACATTTTAAGTTTGGGCAGCTATTACTCAAATACGATAGGTCTAATATCCAGCAAATACTTACCGTTAGATTAAATAATTTAATTTTTGTCAGATTTCCGTTCACTAAAATTTTTTGATATTTAATTCCAAATAACGATATTTCGGAAACAACATAACACCTTCAGCAATGCTTTTGACTAACTTCAAAAAAATACGATTAATAAATTCAAAAAAGTACAGTTAAGATTTAATAAGATTTTAATAATAGACTAGTGTATATTTGTTAGAAATTATTATGCTTATCCAATTTAAATTTTATATAATAATATATTATATATATTTTATATATAATAACTCAAAATGAACAACGGTTACATACAAGGAAAACTAACTGAGATAATTATAGAAAGGAAATTGAAATGAAAATTTCACTAAATATAGGACTGAAAAAGATATCAATGAAAGCTATAAAAAACCTAAATATACCCATGATTGAAGCAGCAATGTCATCAACTCCGACACAAGGAAACATCCGAAAATATGTTATTTCCCCACCTAAAATAAAATCCAAAATCATGGAAAAAAGAAACCTTCGAAAATATTGGCAAGAAACTAGATCCCCAGAAATCAAAACCAGGTTAAATCGTGCAATCAAAGAACTTAAATTTTTGTTAAATAAAACCAGAGAAAGTTCATTGAGGAATTACCTTGAAAGTACTAACATATATCGATCTTAATGACTGCTCACTGTGGAAAGCAACAAGAAAACTGAAACGGCCACAACAAATTATACCTCCACTAAGGAAATCAAATGGTAATTGATAGTGAGAAGCGATAGTGAGAAAACAGAACTTTTTGCATCATATTTACAAAAAGTGTTTGTACTGTATCCACCAGTAATTTCAATCGACGAAAACAACAAGATTGAAAATTACCTTGACGTGCCTTATCAAATGGATTTACCGATAAAGAAAGTCCGGATAACGGAAGTACAGGAAATTATAAAAAACTCTGTGTCAGACAAGAAGGCTCCTGGGTATGATGGTATCACAGGCAAAATGGTGAAAGAACTTCTGTATTGCAGTATAAAATTCTTAATTCACATTTTTAATGCTATATTAAGAACAAGTTACTTCCCAGATATCTGGAAAACTGCTCAAATCATAATGTTAGCTAAAAAGGGGAAAGAGCCAAATGAGACTAGTTCTCTTTTGTATAAATCTCTTAAATATAAATTCTCTTAAATATAAATTTGAATATTAAGTCAAGAATCAATGGATTCTTGACTTTGATTACATGTCAATTACATCACGTCAATTTTAATTCCAACATTATACTCAATATCTTTTTATATTTTATGTAGATAGTTGTATAGAATAAAGACAAAAAAAAAAAAAAAAATTAAATTTTAAAATAGGAGGTGTACTAAAACAATTTTTTTATTAAAATACTCCAAGAAACCACACTTTAAAGGATTTTCAGGTCAGAGTGTATAGTCTAATCTATATAGTTTATTTTAAATTAAGTAAAAACTTGTATAAGTAATTTAATTTTATTATTATTGTTTCATTAGAAATGTAAAAAATTGTACTAACGAGTTTATTTATTTGATAAGTTTCAAGCCGTAGTTGCAAACGTAAAATATCAATAACTTTATAACTCTTCTCACATAATAATAATCCATGGTTTTAGAGGGATATGGCAAGGGGTAATAAGTTCACATAACACTAACTCCTGGGAATTTACTTCACTCAAGTGAGAAATTAGTTCACAAAATTGAAGTGGACTTAATTCCAAATACAGTGGAAAATAAGTCCACTTTTTAGTGAGCAAGAATTCCACACTCAAAATGAAGAAATGAGAAATAAGTCTACTTAATAAATTCAGTACATATTATGGTATTTATGAGATGGTGAATTAGGAGGTATCTTAGAATTGGATTCAAAATCAGCGTTTAGGTTGGAAGCTAGTACTTTTATAAATTTTTCTATAAATATCAGTGTATTTTAGTTTAGTGTATATGCTACTAACCAATTATCTACCCATTAGCAAGAAGTAGTATAGTTGTGTGTAAAAAATGTGTAAAAATGTTTAGTTTACACAGTAATTATTGTAACAATTTGTCGTAACATCTCTCTTCTACTTAACTGTAAATTATAGTTTTACAAAAAGGAACAAAACACTTTAAATAATGAAAAAATTTGCCTGTATTTGAGAAAATAATTTCAGTAGTGAGCTAAGTTTAGCATAATTTAATATTGTTTCAAAGAATGTACAAATTTTAATTAGTTCATAATCAGAGCTTTCATTTCATTATCAAACTTTTGAAAAATTTTCTTTTTTCACTTCAGTCAAATTTGATTTTACTCTTTAAAATTTTTTTTTACATAGATTTTAAAACATTTCAGTATTCCTTTCTTTTGCTTTTAAAACTCAAATAGAAAATTATAGAACAGAAAACAAAAATAATCAAAAAATATCTTGTGATTGCCAGTGGGTAATTAATTTAATTATAATTTTCTTAAGGAAAAATTATCTTCCAATTTTCAACTTAATCCAATCTTTAATTTTTTCATAATATTTTTTTTTTTTAATTTTCTTTAATAAAACTTAAACATTTGTTATTATTTGACAAGAATTACCATACTAAAACAAAAACCACCATTCAAGAATTAAAAAGAACGTTTTTGAATGTAAAAAAAAACTTTTTTAAGAGAAGTTAATTTTTTCACATTTTCCGAGGAAATAATAAAAAAAAATGTTTTTATATTTTTTTATTTGCTTTTTAGTTTTAGGAGTTTTTAAGAGTGTTTTTAAGAGTTTGTGGATAGAGTTTCTTGGTTAGCGGAAAAATAAAATTATATAAATAAAAGAGATAAGTTTCTAAAAATCAAAAACAAAAACAAACCAAAAAAATTTCCATAGAATAATATAATTAATTTAGTTAAATTAATATTACTAAAATAATTTTAATATAGTTATGAGTAATTATAATTATTCAAATGCTGGGGTAGTATATTTTTTACTTACATACTTGCTTAGATGGGCAACATATATCGAGTAGGCTCTGGGCCTGACTCATCAGCCAGGAACGTGTTGATTCTCCTCATAAATATACGAAATCATATCTTATCTGCCAATATTTTATCAAGTCATACCTATTAAACTAAAATCTCACATTTCAGTCTAACGGTGGTCTGGATAAGGATCAACAGGGTAGACTCTGACCGGTTGCTAACCCAGTGTTGTAACTGTTGAATCCCTACCCAAGTTCTTGCTTTACCTCCACGCGGTGACCACTGGTAACAAAATAAGTAGCAATAGTTACGTAATAAGCGAAAATTGCAAGAGCGCTGAATCCTTCCTTTGGGGTATAGAAGCCAGGTTGAACGCTGGGCTAGTAACCCGCTCCATACAAAAAAACCTCTTACTACGGAAAGGATACAGCAAGTACTCCAAACTGAACCGATAGGATATTATCGGAACCTCGAACGACCCTGGCCACGAAATACGGAAACTGATTTTGTATCACGGATCTTGGAATATAAGGACAATGCTACAAGCTGGAAAAATGCAAGAAATAGCTACAGAAATGGATCGCTATAAGCTAAGTATTCTGGCACTACAAGAAATAAGACGTAAAGAGGCCGGAAAAATTGACAAGAAAAATTTCACTCTATACTACACCGGTATGCAAAACAGATGCGGGTATGCCGGAACAGGCTTTATGATATCAAAAAATACAAAAGATAGAGTTTTAGGCTTCTTACCAATAAACGAGAGAACATGCACACTAAAACTAAAAGGACGATTTAATAATATAACACTTATATGTACATATGATCCAACTGAAGACGCAGCTGCCGAAGAAAAAGATAGATTTTATTTACAACTAGAAAAGACAATTGATGATGTAGAAACATATGACACTGTCATAATTCTTGGTGATTTTAATGCCAAAATTCGTACAGAGTTATATATAGCAAGCACCAATTTTCCACATAAGAATATTAACCAAGGGACCTGGAAA
Organism: Argyra leucocephala; assembly: GCA_963942445.1. NCBI lineage: Eukaryota > Metazoa > Arthropoda > Insecta > Diptera > Dolichopodidae > Argyra > Argyra leucocephala. The sequence goes on from OZ012680.1 coordinate 59,979,667, forward strand.
ATTCCTGGCAGCGACAGAGTAAATCAAATTGACCACGTTTTCATAATTAAAAAGCGATTATCATCAATTTTGAATGTCCACTCCTGCAGAGGAGCTACTTGTGATAGCGACCACTTTCTAGTTAAAATTAAATTATGACAAAAAATCTCAAACATAATGAAACATAAAGGAACTAGAAAGAAGAAATGGAATACAAAAAACTCAAAGAACCTGATACAAAAACAAGATACACCGAAACTATAAATAGAAAACTACAAGAAATTTGTGACACAACTATACAGATATTACTGACAACTGGAATAAAATGGAGCAATTAGTTAACGAAGCAACGAGTGAAATAATAGGTGTAACACAAATAAGACGAAATGAAGAATGGTACGACAATGATTGTAAAATATCGATCCAAAATAAAAATGAAGCAAGAAATAAGTTATTAAACAGTAACACAAGAAATAACAGACAAGTTTACAATAGCGTAAGAAAATATTCCAAAAAGATAATTAATAAAAATAAAAAGGACGCCCTAAGAAAGAAAGTAGAACAAACATGTACGGACTTTGAAGAAAATAAAGAAGATAAAAACAATTAAAAATGGATTCCAAACCAGACTAATAATTGCTACAACAAAAATAAAGTAATACTGAGTGAATAGAACGATATACTAGAAAGATGGAGAGAATATTTTGACGAATTATTAAATATTGAACAATCAGTGGAATTGGAAACTGTGATACCTATGAATAGCAACATTACGGTTGCAGAATATACAGACGAAGGAATACCAACCATACATGAAGTAGAAGATGCAATTCTACAAATGAAAAATAACGAAGCCCCAGGAGAAGATGGCATTGTAGCAGAAATGTTTAAAAATGCAGGTGAAATTTTAATCTCCAAGCTAAATAGTTTGATATGTACAATATGGGATACAGAAACTCTGTCAAGCAAATGGGAAAAAGGCATTATTGTCCCCATCCACAAAAAGGAAATAAACTTGACAGCGCCAACTTTAAAGGTATCACATTATTAAACACAGCGTACAAGACTCTCTCCAATATTATAAATAACAGATTAAGACGTATAGCCGAAAATATTCTATGATAGTATAATCAATGTGGATTCAGACCAAATAGATCTACTACCGATCAAATATTTCTACTGAGGCGTAGCATTGAAAAATGCTATGAGTACAACAAAAACCCCCACCCATTAATGATTGACTTCCGCCAGGCTTTTGACTCAATAAAAAGAGATATGACAGAAGCTGTATTTAATAACATGGGAATCCCAAGAAAATTGACAAATTGAAGTATGCTAACACTCAGACACACCAAATGCAAGGTAGCAATGCAAAATAAAATAACGGACGAATTTGAAATAAAAGCAGGAGTCAGACAAGGTGACGCCCTTTCAACAACAATTTTCAATCTAATGCTTCACCACGCAATAAAAGATTTAGAGGGAGGCGGGCACATATTCATAAAATCATCCATAATAAGTACGTATGCCGGCGAAATTGCTATTGTAGCAACATCCTTTGACGAATTAAAAGAAACATTTCTGACTCTAGAAAAAGAAGCTACTACTTTAGGATTAAAAACTAACGAGGCTAAGACCAAATATATGAAGATGGCGCGCACGGAAACAAGATGATCCACCCAAAATATAACAATAAATGATTATAACTTTGAAGGAGTAAATAGTTTTATATATCTAGGTGACTTAATAAATAATAAAAATGAAATGCATCTGTACATACAATTAATGATAGAATTCAAGCAGCACAAAAAAGTTTCTACGCACACAAAGGCGGCCTTTTCAGGTCAAAAATTTTAGCCAGGACAATTAAATTAAGAATGTACAATACCGTAATACAACCGGTCGTAACATACTGATGCGAAGGATGGACCATGACAATTAGTGGCGAAAATAAATTGAAAGTATTCGAAAGAGAATACTGTGAAAAATATTTGGTCCCAAAATAAATGACGATGGTGAATACCAAATCAGATCAAACGAGGAGCTAGAAGCACTAATTGAAGGACACAATATTGTTAAATTTATTAAGGCACAAAGACTAAGATGGGCAGGTCATGTGGTGAGGATGAATAATCAAACGATGCCAAAAAGAATATTAGACGCAGTACGGTACAATAAAAGAGCAAGAGGTAGACTAAGATCACGATGGCTGGACAAAGTCGAGGGCAACTGTCGAAAGATTAGAGTTAACGGATGGAGGACAGTTGCACAAGATAGAGGAGAATGGAGGAAAATTGTGAACGAGGTGAAGGCTCACCCCAAGCTGTAGAACCAACAGATGATGATAATGATGAATTCAATTTTTAGTGTGGTTTTAAAAATGTTCGCTGCAATGAATAAAAGTACATATTCATAGAATAACAAAAATTATTATTTATTAAAATAAAAAAACATTACAAATCATTCAAGTCCTTTTCTGTTTACAGAATTAACGTTTAAATTAAATCACACACTAAAACCTTCCTATCTAACTTAATATCTAATTATATTGCAATGAACAGGAAAACAAAACTAAGAGTCTTCTTAACTTTAGTTAAAAACGTGAGTAAATATTTAATTACAAATCACAGTGAGAGCTTACAAAATTTTCGTATTTTGTGCACAAAGCAAATATTATGTAGATATTTTGCGTTTTTAGCAAAATACAAAAGAACAACATCCGCTCTTCTGCCAATTTAATTCGAAAATCCATGCGATACATAGAATTCATAGCCTAGAAGCTTGCAATCATTTTTATACTCGATAACAGTTGCTAAAAAGAAAAATTATGCGTAGAGTCAACTTTTTGGATTTTGGAACTAAAACATATCTACAACAGTACAAAAAATATCCTTGAAATCATTATGTATTGTTTTTTGGAGCAAACCTTAATCATATTTTTCATATGATTGAATTGATAAAAAATAATAAAAATAAAATGTAAATAATTTTTCATAACAAATTAAATCTAGAACAACATGCTGACCTTCAATTCTCCTTATATGGTCGCCATTTTTTCTGATTCTCGTTAAAGTGAGTAAATTCAACTCATATAACAAATTTTATCTAAAAATATCATCTAGAGCCTTATACAATATGATCCTATACTACCTATGTGTACATAAAAATTATTCAAATATTCACAATGATTTAATCAAGTTTAGTTTGTTTCACCTAAATTAGGTACCAAAATTTTTGCATAATAATAATTTTAAATTATTAATTTTACGTTTTCTTCTTGCAATTCCTCTTCATTGTTTTACCCCCTTTTCAACCTAAAACTTGAAAACTCGGACAATAAACCTAGTGATCTAGTTAACTATGAAAATAGAAAATTAAAATTTTGTTGGATATTAAATTATCACTTAAATTATTCTTATCATTTCTATCTAATTACAAATTGGGTGCATAGGAATAAAGACAAAAAAAAATAAAAACCATCAGGATGTACAAAAACATTAATCTTCTTTTCTACATTAAATGTTTGTACGTGTATACGCACACCAGTATATAATTTAAAATAAATATTTCCTAAATTTGAATAGATTTTTGAATATGCAGAATATTATGTAGATAGTATATTTTCTTATTAGAGAGTGACAGAGAAAGAAAGATAAATAATAAAAACAAAAAATACATAACACTACTTAGCAAAATTTATTAGAAATCCATTTACCATTTTTCCATGGTCATAAATTCAATTTTAGAATGGAAAACCAACATTCACATACATATATACATACAAATATGAAAATACATATAAATTTTATTATCCTATTTATTTATATCCGTTTTAAATTTATTACATTTGAATATGATGGTTATAAAATTTTATATGGAATTTCTTGAATGATGTTTCGATTGAAATACCTAAGTGTTTGTTTTTTTTGTTTCTGATACCTTGAGTGACTTAAATCCAGTTAATTTTTAATTTTTTGATTCATTTGATCCATATCTGTCGGTTTTTATGCTGTTATGTACACTCTTGGTGAAATTTTATAAACACTTTTTAAAAATATAATTTCACTTTATGATCCATGATAATGACCGAAAGGTCGAAAAACGTGTCGGAATAAAATATTTTTGTGAAATTAACAAGAATGTTTTATTTTTTTAAAAAATACATATCTGTTGGTTTAAAACTATTGACCAATATAAGTTTTAGATAAATTTTTCTTTTTATTTATTATTTTTTAATGTTCTTAGGTTTGCTGTATCTGCAATTATTGGAGTCTCTACATGCATGTTGCATATCAAAGTATGTTGTTCTCTTTTTTTAATGTGAATTTAATTCTTATTACTTGTGTTGATCTGATATTATTATTTTCTTTTCTAATATTGTATGAACTGATGAATCTGGTTGCAATATTATGAAAATGCATTATGACTTTAACCTCAATAAAATTGAATATCTAATTTAATATCCTTTAGTTGCCAAGAACAACTAATATTATACTCATTACTATACAAATACATAAAAATATATAATATTATAATATATGAATTTAAAATAACATAAAAGAACATATTTTAAGCACAAAATATTGTCAAAGATAAGTAGGTTCCTTTATTAACGAGTAATTGGTAAGTAAATTGAGTTATGATCGGTTAAAATTACAATTATTCCAATAAGTTTATTAGTTCTTCCCATTTCTCGTACATTATCAAACTATACAGAATAAACATAAAAAAAATATATTCTTTAGAAAATACTAATAGTATAATAATGTATAGTTAAAATAATGGTTTTATTAGGATAAATCAAAACATTCACTTGCTAGAATTCTAAATTAGGATCTAAAAAAAAAAACATTTAAAATATTTATGTGATTATATAAAATGGGTAGGTACCAAATTTTTTTTTAAAAAAGAGTTGACAAACAAGTTAGGTATAAAAAAATTGATTATTGAATTAATTTTAATAAGCTAAAGAACCAAATTAAACTAGTGGTAGTCAACTAAAATGATCACTAAATAAACTAGTATTGCCTACCAAAATTTACAAAAATATTGTTTTTATTGTATTTTATTAACATATAAGCAATATTTTGTTCTTATGTTAATTTTTTTGCATTTTACAAATTTTTTTTAATACCTACTATATTTTTGTTTTTGAATTATATTGTAACTAGGAGCCCCTGTTGAATAATTATAATTCAAGTTGAAGCCAAATTTAAAGTTTTAAATTTTTTTTAACAGTAATTTACGTACTGACATAGACTTCTCAAGTGTTTAATACAAATTTTTGTGGTTAGTAAGTTTTATTTGGGACATATTATAAATATACACGTCCCTCATTTACTGTTTCGTTTCCGATATATTCCCTATAGTATAAGTGGCATTTAGTGGATAAAATAACTAAAAATAAAAAATGTTGTCATTAAAGAAGTATATACTTACATATACATAATTTTAATTAAAAATATATTATTCCTACAAATAATCAAAATTTAGAAACAGTTACTTAAAAAGATAAAAAATGAAGAATTAAAGTGACTCGTTTTTTGATCTTTACACTTTTTATTTTAGATGTATTTGCTTTTTTGTTTTTATTTTATAGATGTACATAATTTCAGATGAATTTGTTTTTTTTTGTTTTTATTTGAAATAAATCTACAATGTACATTATGTTCACTGCAAGTAATTATTGTTACAGTATAAGTACAGTATAAGTACAGATTTGTTTGTTTTTGTTTTTTATTTTAATAAGAACTCACATATGTATAATGCATTTGCTGAATAATAAAACCATATGAGTAAAAATTTTTCAACTGTGTGCGCAATATTGTTTTATATAGCTACAACTTATTTATATATTAGGAGTTAATTAAAGAGAAACGCACTACAATGAAAAGGTGTCTACTGCGCATGTTCTTAAATATTTGTCAATTATAATTATAGATTGGAGTAAAAACCAATAAATTTTTATTCAACAAGTTAATTAATTTCTGGTTAGAACCAGAAAATTGGCGGGGTTTTCAGGAAAATAATATACAAAGTTCTTGAAAATCTTAGACTATCATTTCTACAGTCTCTTCAATGTTAAAATCTAATTTTGATATTACTATTTGGCCAAACACATTTGAAAAAACTTGAAATCTCTGCTAACTATCCATAACAACGCAATATAAAATATCTTTGTAACCTCCATCGCAGCAGAACTGCTACACATGACATACATACAAAATATGGTATTGTCAAACTAAATGATTATAAAGCATTATCAGACGTTATTATTGCATTATCAGACTTATTATCATATATTAAAACTACGTCTAAATCACACATACACAAATGTAATACTATATAGTCTAATAAAAATAAACTCGACCAGTAATTTACTCAACTCAAGCTCTAGGCTAGGCTATACAACAATTCATCGTTAAGCATTTAAAGGCAAAAAGGCAAAATCAGGAATTGAAAAATATGTTAAAAAATAGTGATATATAGATTCATATTCATACTAATACATAGATAATTAATATAAAAATTATTCATACTTTATTTTATATTATACTATATTTTATAAAAAAAAATCATAGTTCAATTTTGTAACATCAGTTACGTTTTTTTTAGCTGAGCAAACTACGTAAACTTGCGCCAAATTGCTCACAACACGCAAGCGTTCTATTTACGGAGCTCTGAGCGGATGAATTTGTGTATTAAAATACAACTTCACCAATAAAGATTTTAAAACATTCTAGCGGCGAAATTTTGTACTATACACGATTTTTTTAGTTTTATGTCAAAAATTGAGTTAAATTAAAAATTATCATTCAGTTTTGAAGGTTATGTCGATAGTTTTTGTTGCCAATAAAATTTTAAAATATTTTTCTAATTATAATAAATTTTTTAAATAATTATATTTTTATACATATATCAGGTTATTAACTACATTTCTTGCCAAACGAAAATATTGTTTAAACTGATTATTTGAGTACTTCTCAATAACTTCTACATAATTTTAAATTTTTGGTATTTTGTTACATCGTTTTTCGATTAATGAATCAGACGAAGATGAATAAGAATTTAGTAGTGAACATTCATCAAAGCTGCTTTCATCTGATAAATTCTCTATAAATATCTCAGAAATAAGCTTACTAACTATTTATTAATTTCATAATTTACTTACATCGTACCCTTCCATAATTATATATTTTTTTCGTTAAACAACAGAAGAATTAAATACTGTAAATTTTAATTACCGCTCAGTTTTTTTATTATTATTTTTAATTAAATTTTAATTTTTTAAACAAAAGGAATTTACATAAAAAATTAAACGTCAAACCAGTGTAAATTCTGAGGTTATGTTTTGCTCAAAATATAACTTTTTTAGTTTTTTTTACAAACTGCTCAGAAGCGCTTTTGAATAGTTTGCGCAGCTAAAAAAAACGCAATTATTAATTTTCCAATGTCTTAAGATGTGGTTATATATTTTTAAGTAATACAACTGACAAACTTATGGTTAGAGCAAGTGCATCAAGCTTTTTGACGATACTTTGAGGCTAATACGATTGTGGTTATAAGATTAGCAAAATATGAATACGAAAATATTTTCATTTCAATTTTACTGCCGCAATACTTTCGAAATTTAAATCTAAAGTTATAGAAATTGTAAAAAATTATCTAAAAATCAATTTTGTTCCAAATTTCAACATTTTTAGCTCAATATTTCACATTTTGAATACTTTTAATCATATTACGGATCACCATTTACTTTTCTGGTCAGGTGAAAAAAAATGAGACAAAATGATTTTACTGTAGTATCTGTCATACTCTCAGTGTTTCATTTGACTAGAATTCTGATGCAATCTAACCGAAATAACAACCAATTTTACTGAAATAATTTTTGGTCGCTGTAATCACTTCACAGTAAAAAATAAATATTTTTGCATTGTTCCATTTTTACATATTAATTTTATTGATTGCTATAAAAGCATGCATGCATGTTTGCTTTTTTATTTCTGATTCGATTGAGGCTTAGACCAGATTTGTAAATTTATGTAGTAATGTGAGAATAAAAAAATAGTCGTTTATATTTTCTGTGCATCTTCACTTTGAACATTTTTGACTTTGAAAATTATCATAATATTTTCTAGTTGCACAAAAACTACAGATTTAATAATGACTTGGGCAAAAGACCTTACCGACTCTATCACATATATTACACCGATACTTGAACATGCTTCCCAAGTTTAGTCTACAATCGTATTCATAATTTTTTACGCTCCTTTTACACTTTAAACCTCACTGATATACCTGAAATCTTTCCAAAAACGTCGATCGGTAGCTGTCATCACGTATATCCACCAAATTATTGCTGGAAACATCCTGCCATCTAAAATTATAGACTGAAAAACTTTAAGAGGGAATTCATATAATTTATGTTCAATTGACTTGTATCGTATTGCTAACCATAGTATTTACTACGGCACATTTGAGCTGAATTGTCTATAATGTCACGTGCAACTAACTCGAAAGCAGTTTTTCCATTTTAATATTCTTGTACTAGCAGCATGTTAGTTATTTTATTTTTATCTATTAACTAACATTATAGTTTTATGCGGTTATGGCTACTAACCTACTGGATGATAATCTCACCTCTTAGCAACATGTTGCAAGTTTTTGTTTACAAGTTTTGTTTACAAGTATTGCAGGTTTTTGCTTCTGATTTGCTTGCTCTAAGCAATATCTGACAGTATTAAAAAAATCTATCAGTTTTAAAATTTGAAAAATTTATCTTAATAATATTCTAGCTAAATGTCCTGTACCACTAAATTTCAAAATTAAAAAACACCAATAGTGTTATTATAATTGAAAACATGCACAAAAAAAATGTGATGCATAAAATCATCACAATTAACTTTTTAAAAAAAATATTACCCTCATTTATTAAATCTACAAAATGCAAAAAAAAAAAGAAAAGTAAACTTAAACTAACCAATCCATTAGTTTTATACCATTTTCTTTTTTCTAAACAATTAGACTAAAGGTGTGATCCTTCAATTTAATAAAAAAAAAAAAAAAACGCTCATTAAGAAGTCACCAATTTTACTTTGAACTTTTAAACTATCAAAAAAAAAAAAAAAATCAGAAGAAAAACAAAAAAAAAACTAATATTTCATTTAATAAACACAGGTATTCTTCCAGAATTCAAATTAGTTTTTTCTATTTTCCTGTTTTTTACTGTAATTTTTTCAGAGAATGTACGAAAGGATATCATAGAAATTATTTTTAGGAAACAAAAAGTTTTTATATTGCTTTCATCATTTCCATTTTTCTCCATCGACATAATTTTGATTCACAATGCTTTGTTATTCAACTGATTTTTCCGTATTCTTTGACTAAAAAGGCAGGAAGTTAACCAATTGAATGTATACATATCTACCTATCTACCTAACCTATACCTAACTTTCTTTATCTTTATACCGAAGACTAAAATATTTTTTTTTTCTTTATTTTTTAAGAACTTATACTAATCTAAAACAAAAGAAAGTATAAAAAACAAAAATAAAATCGTTAAACTAAAAGGATTTGAAAAACTGAAAGTCTAAAAAAGTTGTACGGTAGTTTAGTTGTCATAGGTTATTATAGGATATAACTTATAAATTCTAAGAATTGATGGAAAGGAAATAAACAGCAAACTTTTGTGGCATGAACATGTTTTTTATATTGTAAAGGATGCTACGAAAAATAGGATTCTTAAGCCGAAGTAGGAAATACTTTACGTCTTCCAATCTCCTATTAATATAAAATAAATACAATCGGCTTCAACTTGAATATAACTTGTATATTTCTGGCGGTGCAGTATTTAGACATTGTATAAAAGTGATCCAGTAAAATTATCAATGATGGCGATATTACACAACACCTAACATCATTAAATCATCGTCGTAATATAGTAGTCATGGAGAATTCTGAGAAGATTATCACAACTTCTAAACGGGCCTCCCCCAATTTTTTGACTGAAGCCTCAAATTTTGATCTTATGTGATTTGAGAGTTCGGCTGTGCAAACTTTAATTTAGTAAAAAACCGTTACCGTTGGCTTGGTAAATAGCCGTTGGTACGTAACCGTTGCTGCAAGGTTGTGTAGACTTTCAAAAAGAAATTCGACGTCCATTTGGGTAAAGTAGCTTCTTAGAGACAGTTATCGTAACCAGCTTTGAATCTATTGTAACCTTTAGTTGGAAGCAACAACATCTTAAATGAGGTAACAGTGACAACATTCGAGTTTTTGGAAACCTCATTTTGGAGCTCCGAACTCCAGTAGGATGGGTATAATATCTTCGCTCTAGGTTTTCGTACCTTTCTATCAGACATATCAACCCCACCAGCAATTGATGAAACTCCTTTCGGAGATTATCGTAACTTTTTTTTTTTTTTTTTTTTTTATTATTTTATTTAGTTCATATAAAACTATTTATAATTACAATAATATTCATACATTAATAAATAATTAAAATAAATTTACTTAGTATGGAGTTAATCTAATTTAATTCATTTAAAAATTATCCATTACATGAATTTTAATTTGGTTTTTAAATCTACTCAAACGATTTTCCATTTTTAATTCTGTAGGAAGATTGTTATATAATTGCAAACCTTTGTACATGATCATATTTTTTGTTTTTTCATTTCTATAAAAATCTAGTCTAAAGTTAGCATTATTTCTTAAATTATATTCATGTATGTCTCCATTATATACAATTTTTTATTACATAAATAATTTGGGTAAAGCCCGTTTTTTATTTTAAATACAATGATCAGAACATTCATTTTAATTTGTTGTTCTGTTCAATATTTAACCATTTTAACGTGTCCAACATTGCATGTACTGAAGCATAACGATTCAATCTCAGAACAACTCTCATAGACTTGTTCTGAAGTCTTTGCAATCTACCCATCATTTCAGAATTACACATAAATAATACAGAAGAACAATATTCAAAGTGTGGTTTGATCATTGTATTATGTAAATTGATTGCACACTTAATAGATATTTTATTTCTAATTTGATTAAAAAAATTCACTTTTTTAGCGATCCTTTTACAAACATAATTAATATGACTTTTAAAATTTAATTTACAATGTTTTTATTATCTATTATAATATTATGATTTTCATTTTCCCTTCCATTAATAATTAAACATTTAGTTTTATCTATATTTAATTTAAGTTTATTCATATTTAGCCATCTACCTAAACTATTTAAATCAACATTTATTTTATCAACACATTCACTTACACATTCTCCAGCAATATATAACAATGCATCATCCGCAAATTATATCAATTTACCATAATTCACCGCCTTCTCCATATCATTAATAAAAATCAGAAGCAATAACACACTTAAGACACTTCCTTGAGGCACACCATATGACACCTCGATTGGATCAGACAAGCAACAATTGATTTTTGTTCTTTGAGCTCTTTCATTCTTTAAATAAGATTCAAACAATTCTAATTCTATATATCACAAATACCATACTCCTCAAGTTTACATAATAAAATATCACGATCAACAGTTTCGAAAACCCGCCTTAAATCTAAAAATACGGCCACTGTTACTTTGTTATCATGTACTGAAATTTTCCAATTTGTGATAACTAGATTTATTAATGCCTCACAGTTATGTCCTTTTCTGAATCCGGATTGATAATCCGATATTAGTTCATTTTTTTCCAAATATTCTTCAAGCTGATTACATACAATTTTCTCTAAAATTTTAGCTTCTGTTAATATGGTATTTACTGGTCTGAATTCATTTGCATTTTTTGTGGTTTTAACTTTTTCTATTGGAACCACAATCGATTCTTTCCACAGGTTAGGGAACATTCCAGATACTAGAGACTGGTTAATTATAGATAATAGATTTTCACCAATAAACTCATAGGCCTCAAACAATAAACGTGCATTGACAAAATTTATATCACGCTTGTTATTAAGCAATTTCAATGTTTCTTTTAAATAATCAATTGTTATTGTTTTAAATTTAAATATACATGGTTTACTTTCAATATAATTTACATATGTTTCACATCTAATGCTTCTATTAATTTGTTGAATGCTTTCGATAAAAAATTTATTAAATTTATTGACTATAGTTATATTATCACTCACTGTTTCATTATCAAAAATTATTTCAGATATTTCAGTAAAACCTTTGTTCAAAACAAAATTTTTAATGTTTTTCCACATAGTTTTTTGATCATTAGATTCTTCTAGAATTTTTTTACTTATATAAGAATTTTTGGCTTTATTAATTTGATTTTTATATTTATTTCTCAATTTTTTGTATTTATTCCACTCACTTATATTATTTGTCCCTTTTACAATTGATAAATTTTTTTATTTTTTAATACCCTATGTTCATTTTTAAACCATTCTACTTTTGGAAAGTTTATGTTATATTCTACTATGTAATTTTTTATTAATTCTTTTAAGTTAAAACTAAAACCATTTGCTTTTCTATTAACATCGGTATAATACACGGTCATAATATCACTTCTTGTTATATTATATAAAAAATTTTGTTTATTATATTTTAGCACTTTTATTATTTTATTTTTACTTTTGAACTTCTATAAATAGTTTTGATCACGCCTTTAGTAGGGCTATCAGATCCACTGTTACAGTTAAGAATTTAACAATTTTCTAAAATAACTGATGGTTTACTATTTGGAAACTATATAGACTTGATTTGTTTTATTTAGCATATAAAAAAGCCAAATCTGTATAGTATTAAAAATGAATACTACCTTTTTTTAAGAAAACAGCGTAATTGAATAATGGTATATTTTACCTGTTTTGTGGATTAAACACTAAGACTTTCAATTAAGACACATAAAATAAAATATATTAAAAAGAAATAAAATAAAATATAATGCCAATAATTTATTTGTTTTTCTTTATTATAACTTTTATCAAAAGAAATCTTTGTAACAAATTAAATGTTTTAAATCTAATTATCCCAAATAACATGATCACCAAATTTCATTTAAATTTATTTGTGATGTTTGTTTACAATATAATTCTTTTAAAGGTGAAATATGTAATTAATTAACTATTTCTACTTTAAATTGAAATAATTTTTATTTTACACTAAAACTTAGGAATAAATTAGTGATGCAATTGAAACAACGATATGCGAGCGCCTGAATAAAAATAAAATATAACTGAACTGCAACTGATGAGATAACGAAATACCAATTCATTCAGAGTTATAACTACTGGCAATATGTTGACATGACCAGCAGTTGGCTATCAAAACCGAATATTTGTAGCAGACGATATCACAATGTAATGTTTGTTATTGTAACAGCAATTATTTTATTGAGTTTATATTAGCTTATTCGAAGATATAAAAGACATAAGCGATGGTTATTATAGCCAATTGTCCGAAGTTATCACAGTCGAACATTGCATTGCATTGCATGGGATTGCAATCGCAAAATAATCGGTTATGGCAGCCGTATTTTCAACTGCGATCGAGTTATTAGAATTATCTCACTTAACGATTGGTCATATAAACTAATTTGAGACCGCAAGTACTCAAAGAAAGTTTTTAAAGCTGAAATTTCGCAGTCATATTCTCAGTTTTGGACTAGAAGCCGCCTGATAAACTCAATAAAATTGTGCGTCTAGCCATCGTGTTTTATAAATATCTGTTAGGTAATTGCTTTGACAATGGTAATTGCAAAATACAACCATTCCAGCGTAATACTTGCAGGGCAGCTCACTTTCCAACAAATTTGAAGCAAAGCCTCTTCGAACCAGAACTGTGAAATATATAAATTCTTTCATCAACCGAACCTCTCAACTATGAAATAGCATACCTTATAGCTTATGTGTTCCTACCATCAGGGAGAGATCATTTTAATTGATAAATGTTACACACAAAAGAATTATGTTAAATGAATTTGTGTAAATAGAACAAAAAATATATATCTAACAATTTAAAATGCAAACGACTGTAATAATCGTCCATTTTGATTGTAATTTGTATGGTACGGTAGCAAAAATAACGGATATCTAATAATTATAGATGAGTAGATACTTTAATGTTTGCTTTTTTCCAATCGTTTTGAATATAGCTTTGTTTATTTAGGTGTGAATATACCGTGTCATCCAAAATGCAGTGAAACCAAAATTTATATCAAAAGCTTTTAACTTTGTACGTTGTTCCAAAATATTTCAAACACGCTGTGGAAACGTAAAATATGATCAAAGTGTGTAGCGGAAATACTTAGACTACATTTTGTTTCATATAATAGATCAAATTACCAGAATTAATTTAGTTAGCATGTATTTTCGGCGAAAAAAAGAGTTTATTGCCAAATCATAGTAAAATAATATGTTAATAAAATATATTTCTCTGTCGAAAATCTGGCAATGTTAGTTTTGATGTTATGAAAGATAAACAAAGAGTAATTTTATCGAAAGATAAATAAAAAGTCCGATTATAAAATATTACAAAAACACAAAATTATAATTTAAATGTCAAAATGTATGTGTGCATTGGCAAAATGGTATTCCAAAATGTAGCAAAAGTTCGAAAAAAAATTGTATCCTTGTGATCTGATTAATATAGACTTTAATAGCCAGCAATATAATTAAGTGTAAGGGATTTTAATATACTGATGGTTAATATCTGAGCAAGTTAATGAGCTGTCATATTAAATTTAGTTTAGTGTTCTACAAGCCCAAACGCAAAAGACTTCGTCCACACTTATTTTCGAACAAAAACAAATTTAAATTAATTGTCACGGCTTAACATTAAGTTATCAAAAAAAAATTTAATACAATTATCAAAACTAAACAAATTATTTAATCAATAATAATAATAATGGTCACATACATATCATAGTAAAAACTAATTGATCTAAAAAATATCATTTCAAAGCAAAGTATTTGGTTCAGTCTAATTTTGAAGTGGTTCAGTCTAATTATGTGTTAGTAATAATATTTGTTTATAGGAGTAAAATAAAATTAATCAAACAAATTAATTTCAATGCAACGTACATATTTGGTCCAACTTAATGGTGAACCAAATTAATATGTTTACTAACACATCAATCTGACATGCATCATCAAACCATAATTGATGCTAAACAATACACAGGACGCATCACACAGTCTTTATGGCAAGAGGTTCATCCTTCATTCGTATCATTCATATTCTACTGCCATCATCAATACAAACTTCAAATCTAGACTGCTCTCTAGTATAATCCAATCTATTTTTTTTTTAAAACGAGTTAATAATGGCATTTTTTTCTCTATGCTTTTTGATGTAATTATACGAAATTAAATTTTGTTTATACATATTAAGACTATAACGACTATAATATAAGTTTAAATTTAAAAAAAAAATAGGATGTAAATTTACATATCAGTTGTTACATGCAAGAAAGTTACAAGTTATCAGTTGTTACATGTAAGAAACTTTTTAATTTGAAACATCAAGGCATGCTCT
Organism: Argyra leucocephala; assembly: GCA_963942445.1. NCBI lineage: Eukaryota > Metazoa > Arthropoda > Insecta > Diptera > Dolichopodidae > Argyra > Argyra leucocephala. The sequence continues at coordinate 59,995,165 of OZ012680.1, forward strand.
GCTAGCATGTTTATTTATAGTCAAATATTTTTGTTTATTGTCCTAAAAAAAAATTTTCTATTAAGAAAAGATTATTGAAATAAATTAAATAAAAAAAAAAATTAAATCAATTCTAACCACATCTTTTCGAAATATCTTGTACTTCAAAATCAATAGCAATGCATTGTGTTGCACATAATATTGCATCTTGCTCCTCCAAAATAAGTGCAACATTCAACAGAAAAGAATCAATTCCAAACACAAAGAACAAAATAAAAACTCGTCCGATTCAAGTCAACGAACTTGTGCGTGGCTATATGCATGTATCCATCATCCACAACCATCCGGTATACAAAAATAGTTCGCAATTTCTAATAACAAAAATTAAAATACAAGAATACAACAACAACGCTTGATGTTTGTTTTCACATTTAAAACTTGTATTAAAACTGTTTATACTGCCTTTTGGAAGTCGCCCAATACAAATAGGTATACAAATAGGTATACAAGTCTTATTTTTCTAAAAATTGATGAAGAAACAAGTAACATGATTGCGCGATATTAGAAACTGGACAGGTTTCAGAAACATTGGCGATTTTATCCATTCAACCATATTGAAACATTGTATGAGTGTATTTGTACATTGTGAAGTATTTTGAGTCCAGTTTGTGTTAATAAAATTGCTGCAGTAAAATTCAATTCAAATTAATTTTTTTTTAGAAACAAGGGATTTCAACCTGTAAATAACGGTACATTTCCGTAAAAAAATATGTTTCTAAGTAATATTATTAATGTTTGGAATGCGTCAAAAAATTACGTTATAAAATAAATAATTCAAGCAATATTACAGAAAGTTGTGGCTAATTGAACAACTAAGTAATAATTTAATTTGTAAAAGCACTATAATGGCTCCACAAAGTCTATATAAGTCCAAATTATTTTTTTTTTTTTTTTGCAAAATCAATTTCTCATATTTTCTCTGATTGTTATCATTCTAAACGTCACACTAAAAAAACTATATACTCCATCAAATAGTAAATTTCTTAAATATATTAAACGAATAAAGAGAGTAGAAGTAAAAACCAACAAAAAAGAAAAAAAAAACATGAAAGAAAATGTTTTAAGGAAAATGTAAATATTTCACGTAAATGTTGGGTCATCAAATATTGACCTGAATTGCATACAAATGATTTATAATAAAAAGCTGTTGTACTTAACACAAAGAAATAAGAAGAAAAAACCAAGAAAAAAATGATTTAAATATGCCGTTTTAGCATTTTTGTTTTTTTTTTCTACTTATAGCATGCCACATTTATTTTTACTTCTTTTGAACTTAACCGTCATTATAACTCTTAAGTAGATCCGATCCAATGTATTACAGATAAAACTGTTCTTATGTTTTTTAAAATGATAGATTCACATACTTTTCTCTCAATCTCATCAATTTCCTTTCTTATTTACCTGTTTTGCCAATCTACCCTTATATATTGTTATATACCTGAATATGACTTATATATTTAGGACTATTATATTCATTTTTTTTTTTTTTTTGGCGTTTGAGAGTTTTAGTTAGAATTTTTCATTTTAGTGGTAAGAATACAATCAACTAAAAAATCTAAGCTCGTGAATATAACTAAAATGAAAGCTCTTAAGGAAGAAGAATTCAAAACTAATTTATTTAATTTTTTTTCTGTTTTCATCTCAAATATCGTTTAATTTTATTGACTGCCTTAAGAAATATTATAATATTAATAATAATTATTATAAAATAGGATTTTGTAAAGCAATTTCACTAATTTTAAAATTTTTAATCAACAGTTTTTTAAATTTAGTTAAATATAAACTGAATAAATAAGTTATAATTTTTATTTATCACTAATTTAATCCTTGTGTGGAAATTTCCTTTCTGCTTAGTTTAATGTAACACTTACTAATTAATTAAATATTACATTTGAGTTTATTTGATCTATAGCGTCATAGTATTTCTATATTGTCCTATTTGCAAAATTACGTTTTTGGAATGGAAAATGTAGTCCAAATCAGGAATTTTTTCTTTATCTTCCTATAAAACTATCGTTTTCGTATTCCCCTTCTTTGAGAAATGATGATGTAGCTATTTTGCTCGGACTTAAAACTACTCTTGTCTTGTTCCATTCTAAACATTGCTCTATCAACAAAACTTTTCACTTTGCCCCATTTGCATGTTAATTATTCTAATTTTGTGATCTGTAATAAAATAACATTGCTCTATGTGCAAGCCAATTTCGAACCAATGTTCTCTTCCAAAACCAACACTTCCAATTTTTTCTATAGACGTAATCTAAATTGTTATAACTTAGCACCTTGGTGCAACTTTAATGGAATTATATAGTGTTGCTTCATGGTATTGTTTTTTTTTTAAATTAAGACAATTATTAGGACTGAAAGGATACCTATATACACAAATGCACACCTTGGACTAATTGAGGATTTGAGACAGAAAAATGCCTCTTTGATCAGAGTAACTTTGTTAATATTACTCTTAAACGTTGTACGTAGGTATATTTTTGCATTGAAGAAACACATTTTTTTGAATATGATTTTAGATTAGATAAAATATGACTATACTAACAAATTTTCATAGCCAGTTTTAAGCCATCTATGAATTTGTACAGACTAATGGTCAAAGAGACATTAGACGGGTTACCGATAAGAAGAATGGCACGCTTTTGAACTTTGTATTGCATTCCAAGTTGAGTTCTACGTATTTATAGACATTTAGCATGACGTGATGAGAAACACAAATTTTGCAGTAACTCAAACAATCCAAACATCTCGGAGAACTTTGACAATGCCTAATATATGGTTATTCCATATTATTTTCTTGTTTACCTGCATATCCAGGATATTTAAATGTTCTTTTCACTGAATAAGTACATCTGCGAATAATTGGGTCGGGTTAATGGAAAAGTTTTGGGCAAGACAAGGCTAACTTTTAGTTTGGAGGTATTACAAGACAAAGCCAAACTTTTAGTTTTGGGGTATGAAATTATTAGTGGCAATTATGGTAATATTATTGTCAAACATTTGTGACATTTCTTGAAAATATTATCATTAAAGATATTCCTGTGATTAATAAGACAGTTTTATGATCAGATTCCTGCATTCAAAAAAATCTGAATAAAAAAGTAGTAGTTACCTAGGTACATGCGTTTTTATAAGAGACCAAATATATAAAAAAAATATAAACTCAATTGAAAGAAAAATTTTTAGTCACAAAATCTAATGTTCATGAAATCTAACATTTTGGTGTATTATTAATGGTATAAATGTGTTATAAACTCTATAGGTATATACATTTATTTATATATACTAGGTATTTCTAGTTAGATGGTTGGAACCATTTTTTTTTCATACATGGGATACTGGAATTTAGAAAATAAAATCAAAGTTTTTATAGAACATCAACTTACTTTAATGTGAAAGTAAGTGTTGGCTTTTTATTAACCAAAACTACTTCAGTAGCAAACAGTTCTATGATCTGAATCAATTTTTAAAGAATAACCAATCAATCCAATTAAATATTCAAATTCAGAGCGGGGTTGAACTATTAAAAGAGATATTTAAAGAGCTACTAAAAGGTTGACATGAAAAATTGACGACAAACTATACTAAACTAATAAAATAAAAAAAAATTTAGTGAAAATAGGCATTTCACAATGGAAATATATGGTTTAAATGTGTAAGACTACGCACCGACACACTACGACAGAATATAATTCATAAATTATACATAATACAGTTGAACATGAATTTTTTATTGATTTTAATAAATAATAAGAGTGGAATAATCTTTTGGTAATAAGTTTTTTAATACTTTCAAATTTCCATATTTCAAAAGCAATCGAATTTCTCATTATTGCGGTTATATTATTATTATAATTGAAGACACGAGTGGATGAAGGAGGTATCTGACATTTTTTCAAAATTGGGTTTTTTTGCATAAATGTAGGTTATATGACCTCCTCTATCAAATGCAATCATCAGAATAGCTAAATCTGCAATAGATTCTGATATAATCAATGTATGAAGGGGTTATGTACTAAACTTTATGAGTATTCAAATGGAAGAAGGTATTAACATTTCTTCACCCCTTCATCCAGACGTATTTCAAAATTGTTGCAAATTATTTGAAGGAATGAAGGCGCTATGTGCGGTCAATCAAAACTTGACAAGTTTAAGTTTATTTGAAATGTTTTGTTTTTTTTTTTTATTTATGTATATGGTACACAACAGCACACAATATGTAAGTTGACAGTTAGTTTTAATAATAATTGACATTCAATTCAGTGCTCAGTGTAGTGTAGGTGTATAGTGTTTTTCTAAACATTGGAGTAATCAAGGTGTTGGAGAATGATAAAGAAACCAGAGAATTATTTGTGAAATCTACTGAAGACAACACTTGTCAGAAAGGAAAACAAGTATTTGCTGCTAAAACTTATAATTCCAAAAAGAGAAAATGTAACCCAGAGATGTGACAAAAACGTAAGGCCAGTCTTGCAAGACAGAGGGGTGAGAAATATTTATCTTACAAAAATGAAGATGTGCAGAAAAAAACCAACAAAAGGTATTTTATGCAGAGAAGAGTGTAGACTAAAATGTACTTTGCGTTTTATAGATGAAGATAGAATAAACTTTTTAAACGAGTTTTACCAACCAAAAGGTTGACATTATAAAAAAAGAGTAGATAATTATGCAACTGCACCACCTCCCGATAAAAGAGGAAGACATTCTAACAGACCAAACAAAATCGATGAAGCAAATAGAAAATTTGTTGTAGAGCTTATTAAACAATTTCCTGTGGAGGATTCACATTATTCGCGTAATAAAAATCGGCATAAAGTGTATCTCTTCCCTCTACTAAATCAAAGCAAAATGCATAACTTTTATCTTGAAGAATGTGTTAACAAAAAATTGGGGGGAAAATTTAAAGTTAAAAAAACATATTATTCTAACATTTTTGACACAAAATTCAATTTGTAGTTTGGATATCCCAAAAGCGACACTGTCTGTATACCTGATGTAATACTGGCAAAAATAACGAGGAGCGCACACGAAATATTACTCATGCTTTTGAAGCAATGCAGCACGATAAAAATACTAGAAAAGTATCAAACGATACTGTTTTCATTACAATGAATTTACAGCAGACTATGCCTTTTCCAAAAATAACCACATTCAAAGCGTTTTATTTAAGGCAAATGTGGTTTTATAATTTTGGAATTCACATTATTAAAACAAAATTTGAAAAAGCTTGTTTTTGCTCCTGGACATGAGATATGGCTAGTAAGGGAAGCTCAGAAATATATAGCTCCTTGCTAAGATAGGACCGATAGGACCGATAATTTAGTCTGATATTCTTGTGGAGCACAAAATGAAAATTTTGCAATGATCTGTACCAATATTTGATTTTAAGAGGTTACTTTCGTAACATCGATCATATATTTCCAGACGTTGGCCATCCCTACCTAGATTCGGACCGAGATTTTGGAAGAATAGGGAAGGTATTGCGGAAGCATGGCTCTATACATCTACCAGAATAGTTCCGACAAATTATTTGGAGTGCATTCAAAAATAATGAAATAATTAATATGTCTGAACATTTTAAAGATATCGGAAATTTAGCTAAAAATATAAATACAATATAACGAACAGAAAAAAAGATGAACTAAATGGAAAAGTGAGATTTAGAGATAGTATTAAATGGATTCGAGTTGAAGAATATGATGGTTCTTATAGACTTTTCTGATGTATCTAGAGTCTTAAGAGTCATATAATGAATATATGCCATAAAGCGATATTATTAAAATTTAGCTATATTTGTGAGTTGAATATGAATATTTTGGTTACTTCTTATATCATTTAGGTTTATGAAAAAGTAATTATAATTTTAAAATAATGAAACATAAAAAAATTAACTAAATTTATGTTTATTATTATATTAAAAAATATGATTAGTAGATATGAAAAATGAGTATTAAAAATATTATTTATTAAATTTCTGGTCATGAAAATTAAAAATTGTGACGACGAAAAATGCTTAATTTTGAAATATTGAAGAATAAAATGTATATAAATTTCCATTTACTAAAAACTAATGATGATTATTGATTAATATTATTGTATTTTGTTAAGATATTACGTTATTTTGTATTTAATAAACCTTTCTTTCACACTTATATTGGTTTTTGTTTTTGGTTTATTTCAATGGATGAAAGAGCTATCTACACATTTTAACAAATAACAGAAAAAATACAAGTTTCTTATTAATCAGCCTGTAATGAGTAAAAAAGTACTACCGTTATTGACAATTTTCGTATATTCCGGCTTTGATAAAACTAGCCGAAAAAAATTATATCAAAAAAACTTTGACTTCAATTTACTCGGAATTTTGATTTTGTTAGATAACCCCTTCATCTTCTCGTGTCTTCAATTATCATCTCAAAAATAAATTGTATGAAATAATTAACCTTTAATCACAGACGTGAAAAAAATTACACTTATCCTGAGCTTACATAAATTTTACTCCTTCATTTTTTTACTTTTGTAGTCAAATCAATGGGTATATTTAACCTAAAAATTACTTAGCAAGATTAGAAATTAATTAAACGTAATAGTTATTCAAAAATAAAGCACTTTTTTTTAATCGAAACACCAAAAGAGGCAGTTTTTGTTATAAACCAAGCAAAAATAACTCAATCATAGAAGATACATAATTTTAACTCCACTATACTAATTTCTCATATATAACTTAACAGAAACAGTTGAATCACATCACGAACATGTAGAGGAAAATAAAATATGCGAATGTAATGTAAATTTAATAGAAATATGTAAATTTTACGTATTGTCTGTGATTAAAGGTTAAAAATAAAGACTGGGCTCCTTATTACCCAACAAAATAATTTTGAAAATAAAACCGCAAAGAAAACTCAAGATGACAACAAATGCAAGGTATATACATAAATATTCCAGATTTGATTTAGAATGAGAGGGAAATAAATACTTAATGGGTTTTTCGATCTGGTCCAATGCCCTTTATAATTGGGATAAAAAAAGGAATAAAAAATAGTTAAGAGTATAATTTGGCAACAACCTAAAAAAAAAATGGAACTACATTATTTAAGAAGATTTCATGACAATATCAGTAGTTTTAAATATTTAAAAAAGTAAGCAAGGTAATGCAATTCAAAAAATATTAGCAGAATGTACTAAAAATGTACGAGTACCATTATTGATTACCAGAAGTGTAGTACCATTGATTACGAGAATTAAGTACTACCTAAATTACTGTCAAAAGAACATACCAAAAATGATTGGTGTACTGGCAAAGTGTAATATTTGTGATTAACATGATTTTTGATAATTCAGTGAACAGTGTAATGCACATACTAGCTGTTGGTGTAAAAGTTTTGGTGTAAAAATCTTTGTCTAAGAACCATTACACAATAAGTTATTGTCTTTAATATTGTTAACTTAAATGATAGGTATTAAATCCAAGATAATTTAATATTTGAAAGATATAGATTTTTCTACCATTCTTAACAGTGGTTTTTATGTTATGAGTTTTTTAGCTAAGTAGGTTTATTTTTTCTACGGATATTAATTTCAATTCCTATTAAGGAAAACAACTGCAGTAAACTTTATTAACTTTCTTCAATTCTGGTCCACAAAATATACAAACACTGTTTTTTTTTTATTAACTCTATTTTCAAAATTAAACAATTTTTTCCATAAACTTATAAAATAAATAAAAAAACTTCAAATTTGCACATAATCTTATAAATTACTTTCAATGAGACCTTAAATCTTATCTTACCTTCAAATAATTTTTGTTTGTATTTAATACCATACCATATTCTATATGAAAAAGAATAAAATAATACTGTAACTTAGAACCATACCTACTCTACCATGTTATAATTTCAATATAGAGGAGAATCAATAAAAAAAAAAATCAATTCAATTTATATTGCGTACAATTTGAAATGAACATTTAGATTTGAATAATAAATTTATGCTTATGTTAAGATTATTTTCTAATATTTTTTGTCGTTATTTCCTATTTTGTTTATTTTGTATTAATTCTATCTTTAATTTTTCCTTTTACTCTCTTATCTATTCTATCTCTAACTATTTTTATTTTTATTTCAGAAAAATTGAATTTTTAGAATGCTTGATTCAGATTTTTATATTAATGTTTTTTTTATTCAAATTTAAATATTATGTTAACAGAGTAGGTTTGAGATCCTACGAATGTGACGTAATAGATATGAAGAATACATATTTTTTCTTGGGCTGGGGTCATATTTTTGTTTTTAGTAAAAGTCGCATTATAAATTTTTTTAGCTAAAAGCATTTTTATAAAATTTTGTGTTACAAAATCGATGTACAACAAAGTTTTGCATTTTAAAAACGTGTGTACAAACTACAAAGTTTTATTGTGTAATGAGTTTTATATTTTCTAGGCTAGACAAAATCGCTATATTGCACTAAAAATAGCAAATGCTTCAAACGTACTCATTTTTATGTTAGTATACCTACCGCTATTTGGTTTTAATAAAACAAAATGGCTTTAAATAGTATTTTATTTAAAAAAAAGTTATCATGTAACTGCAAATTTATTTTCCTTATTATTAGTTTAAATGATAGATATTGAAGGCATGCGGATATAGGATACGTTGCGAAAATAAATATTTTTTTAAAAATTAAAAATTTAAATCTATAATTTGACTACATTTATAACTTATATAAGTATGAAAATAGATCTTAACATACAAAATTTTTAATTTAGCAAATTGCCGCAGTTCACCAATGTACAGAAGAAACTGTGTATTAAATTAAAATTTAATTTTTTTTCTTTAAAAAAAATTATTAAGTTAAGTATCTATGTGGTTTCTGTCTAAGATAAATCAATAAACAAAAATTTTATAGTATAATGTTAAACAATTTATAATGAAATTGAGTACAATTTTTTAACGAACTTCCTCGAATTTAGAGAAGTGGCGAATTTTCTTATTTTAATTTTTAAAAATTTACAAGTTGAGTAGTTATATCACTGTTAGTAGAGTAGATAAAAACACTTTTAGTAGATTACAAAAATTTTTAACATATTAAAATACCAAGTTATTAGTATTAACTATAAATAAAATTAAAAAAATGAACAATTAAAACAAAAAAATAATCAAAGGACAAGAGAAAAAAACATTTAGCTATTTGTTACAGTCCTAACTCTTTCAAGGCAGACAAAAAATATTAAATAAGAACTTAATTTACGAAACATTCTACTAAATGAATTAAATTTGCCCTTTGTCTATAGAGCGAAACTGAATGCGAAACATCTGAGCGATTCTGAAATTATTCCAATTGGTTCTCTCCATCAGAAAATTTTAAAGTACGATGGCTAACGTTTTGCGTGTCAGTGATAGAGGTGCGTAATTATCCGATGATCAGATAATTACAGTAGGACAGTAAATTTCAGGCGCTGTCAATAACAGATTTAAATAATAGTCAAGTAATAAGTAGACCGTAGTTGATTGGCATATTCAAGGGTAAGCTTCACATAGATAACTTAAAGAAGTTTTGTGAGGTCGGGACGTAGGGGCAGTGTTGTGCCGCGTAAACTACATTATGTAGAATACGTTATTTTCTACACGTCGACAATACTTTGTATATATATATATAACACATGTATAATTATGTCTACTTCATTGGGTAGACAATGTTTACAATTAAATAATAATGAATTACAATTATGTTAAATGAAAATACTGATTTTTTTACTGATATATATTACATAGTTTCCCGCATATATCTGTCGATTCGACGGAACGCTCCAATACATATACAAATTGCTTTGATTTGTTTTTTTAACATAAAATAAATAAATTTCGCTACCCAAAGTTTATTAATTTTTAAAAATAAATAAAAGTAAACAAAGAAGAACAAATAAATAAAGACTCCTACTCGTCCCACAATCTCATAAATTTGAAATGAAAACTCTAATGATACAACTCCACAATTAATGAGTTGATAAGCCAGCAATTTGATAAATATATAGTCGAAATATTGTAGATATTGTAGTATAAACTTGCAGTACTGTACTTATTTAAGCACGAAAAGATGTTTCTACCTAAGTTACTGTCAAGATCCTAAAAAAAAAAAAAAAATGATGGAAAGAAAAAGCCAGAATTTATATATTATTATAATATAGCTAGTTTTATAAATTTATTATAAAATGTGTAACATAAATTTAGTCCGAGTCATGCAGATCCTCTGCTTCTTGAAACACTCCTATGATTTAAAGTATTAATCAATTCACATAAATGTTACAAAAACATTTTTATTTTCTTTAATATGTTCTACAAGTTTATCATAACATTTTCTATATATTGATAATTGATTCGACCATTCCAAGATCACATGGTTTCATTCCAATTCTACCTTAATCAACCAAAACATTTTCAAAATCAACTTGCTTATATTCTTTTAAAATAGATGTCACGTGATCCATTAATGTGTTACTTAAATCTTTTGCAAATAAATTACCGACGTGCCTGTTACAGTTAGTATACCACTACTATGAAGTGCTGAGACAATTGTCCCATCTGTTTATGCTAATATCGAATACAATAGCATAAACAACAGTAGGAATTCAATTCCTTTGCAATATCAACAGACTTCACAACAATTTCAGACAATTTTTCAGCTGTTTCGCATATACTGTTAAGCATGTAAAAAAAGCTTGATCTCTGATAGCAGTGTATATGTAATATTGAAACAATCGTTTTATCATTGATCGAACAATTTTTCCACCCATCAATAAATAAAATTGTCAAAATTGATAAATATAATACATTTTTATATGCTTTATCAAGCCAAGTTGACGACAGTGTTTTCCTACTTTAGAAACTTTATCTAAATACGCTGGCTGATTTTTTTTAATAAAATACTTGAAATGAAGCGAATCTACTGAAAAAATAATTATGGTTTACATCATAGTTTGAATTTTTTTTATTCTATACTATGTAGACTACTCCATTGTCTATACAGTAAATACATATAAAAAAATTTACACTAAAGTTTACTTCAAAGTGTAGACATTTAAAAATTAACAACAACACTGCGCAGGGGTTTAAAAATTATTTCGCTTGAAAAATCTATAATTTCGTTCTTCAATAGTATGACGTTATAACTTATGGGGATTCTTTCGAACACTTTACTTATATCAGTAAAAATGGTGTCAACCTACCATAAATCATTTTTCCTTGAAAAAATTGCAGTAGAGACAAAGTTAACGAAGTTATTAGTTGTTGACTAACTTCCTTAGAAGTTGCCACTGATGAACGGCTAAAATTATTTTGCAATGTCTAGTGATTTCTCGATAATCTCATCCAGATCTGATATTACTTCAGCTCGACTTATACTTCATCTTTTGAATAAACATTTTATTTAATTCAATATCTTTTGTTTTCAAATTTGGATTGGCAGATTCTCTTTTTTAAAGTACTGTAATTCAAAATACAAAATTAAAATTATATCAAATTTTCAATAATAATTCTCTAATATATTTACCCAATGCTAACGAATTATGAAATATTCAATATTGGTATTTTACTCTTACTATGCTACAATATTTTAAGTACGTTATTTCCAAAATCTTCTATCATTTAATTTCAGGATAAATCCGATATTTCAATATAAGAGAATTAAAAATAAAAATATACAAATAAAAAAAAATGTTTCTATAATTTTTGTATAGTTAGAAATACCTACAATATTTTTGCACACGTTTCACCCTCAGCCCAATACAAAAGGAAATTTTACCATTTTATGTTTTCTCTAGAAATATTTAGCTGACAAATTGAAATTTTATGCAAGAAATTCATATCTATTTTTTTTTTACCTCTTATATACCCCAAATATTTTCTCACACTTTCTATACTTTCAGTTTTTTATTACCAAATATGAGTACCTACTCGTAGTATAATAAAAAAATATCAAAAAGAAGAAAACGGAATATGAAAAAAGTATAATAATACAAAAAAAAGAAAAATTAAAATAATAAAAGGATTTGATTTTGAATTAATTATTGAGAAATTGAATTATTCAACAAATTGAATTTATTGGAATTAATTAATTATAATTCAGCTATGCAAAGTAAGTAAGAATAAAAGAGATAATTATATTTGTTATTATTATTTTTATGATTCAATTTCTAAGATAGTGCAGTAATCAAAATGAAGGTGTGTAAAATTATAATACAAATTTAATAAAAATTAAGGTATTATATTTTGTAATATTTATGTAAAATTGTAGAAAATTCCTAGGACATTTTTATATAATACGAATATAACAATAACCTGGTATTATACTGATACATATAACGGGTGTTTTTTTAAAGTTAGGATAAATACAAATGTTTTAATTTATTTAAGAGAATATAAATGACTTCTGTTTTCACATTTGTCTTTTGTTTAGTAAGGTTTAAAAATTAGCTGAAAAGACGTATACAGTAAGAACGCGTGCTAATTGTGTAAATTTATTTCTAAAGTTTTCTAAAGTTAAAGAATATATTAAATAAATATTAAAACTCTAGGTATGTTTGACAATAATTTTGTTAAATATCTTAACCGATTTTGGATATTATACCATCATCAGAAGTATATTACCATGAGTCTTCTAATGTTGTAACCGAAACCTATAGTAACCGAAATCGATCAAGATATTTAACAAAATTGTGAAACACACCTAATTTTAATATTTATTTAATTTTAATATTATTCCACCTAGAGCCTACACTGTATTACGGCACGTTCTGCTTTCACACACAGACGCTTTAAATCTTTTTTAGAGGAAATTGAAGCGGAGTATGGAACTTTGCTGTTGCACTCTGAAGTTCGATGGTTAAGCAGAGGAAAAGTACTTAATAAATTTGTAGCTTGCTTTGATGCAATACAAATTTTTCTAGTTGAAATCGGAGAAAATTATACGGAGCTTGATGATAAAAAATGGTTCTTAAAACTTCTGTTCTTAACTGATATAATGAACCATTATAATGAATTTAACAAACGACTTCAGGGTAACCGCCACACAATTTTAAAATTATATGAAGAATGGAAGAGTTTTTGTTCAAAATTAGTTTTATTTGAAATGGATATAAGCGTAAATTTAACTATTTCCCACATATAAAAACTCAAGAAGAAAAACGAAATGTTGATGATTTCGATGTAAACAAATTTGAGTCTTATATTAATAGCATGAAAGACGAATTTGAAAATAGATTTGAAACTTTGAAAAAGCACGGTCCAATGTTTGCATTTATTACGAAGGTGGATGTAATTGATGAAACTGTTTCAGATTTACAATGTTTTGAATTCCTTGAAACCACCAATTTTAGCCCAGAGCTGATTGATTTAAGAAGTTCAACTTTATGGACTGGTAATTTAAAACTTTACGTGGAGATTTAGATAAAACGGAAGAAAAATGTCTTGATACGCTATCTACGTGCTGGGCATCTCTTCTAACAAAATTCACAAGTATCAAAAAAATTGCATTTGCTCTTTTATCTGCGTTTGGGTCAAGCTATAATTGTGAACAAACATTTTCACAAATGAAATATATTTTGAATAAAAACAGGACCAGAGTTTGACTATTGAGCATTCTGATGAATGTGTTCGGCTTAAAATGTCAAAATATGAACCAAACTTATCCAAATTAACTTCAACAGTACAGCATCATGGAAGCCATTGATTTCGCCTACTGATATCAGTTAAAGAATTAAATGTTATTTTTGTTGTTTTTTTATTTATTTTTACTATTGTATACTGAATTTATCCAATTTATATTTATATAAATTTTTTTTTGCTTGATAATAAATGAATTCACTTTTGGTTTAACTATTTTTTTAAATTACTTTCATATAAAATTGCCACTGACCCACTACGAGTTCAAAAAAATCTCATCTTAGACGAATTTTGCCCATGACCAAAAAAGTTTGCCAGTCATCATAAGCAGCTGATAATGCACTAAAAACAGCCAAGTTATTATGGCTAAAAAATTAAATTAAGCAACACTATATCAAGAGATATTACATCAATGTTCATTTAAAAAAGATAAACTCGGAACTGGCATTTAAAATACATCCTGTTATCTTTGATGAATTAGACAACCAAATTAGAGTTGAAATAGATCATCTGGGCCATCACCAATACATCAAATAAAAATAAAAACTGCAAAAGCTGCCAACTGGAACTAATAGCAACACTAAAACTAATGCTAATGGTAACAAGAAATTTTACCCAAAGGTAATAAATCTCTGAAGTGCAACCTTTTTGGAAAAAAAAGAAAAAGTTTTATGCGATGGTTTACCTTATGCTTTGACAATGCAACCAACTAAAAAAGATGTACTGAACCTAGCAATAAATGTTGAAATAGCAAGCAGCTCGGTAAATAACGATATTATCGAGCTAAACAAAATCATACGGTACAATTTAAATAGCAATCAAATAGCTAAAATATCAAATAGCACTAATGGCAATTAGTAAAAAGTTGAAGGATGAAAATTTAATCCTGCCAAAATCAGATAAAGCTAACACAATAACGGTACTTAACAGAACCGACTATATAATTAAAATCAACAATTTTATCTCGGACAACAGCTTAATTAAATTAAAGCAAAATCCGACATCAAAATTCCAATTAGATTTAAAGGATATACTTAAAAAATTTAATCTTGTACTAAAGGATAATGACAAGTTTACATTTTTTTTGTATAAAACCTTTTATAGCGATTGGTACGTTTGGCTAAGGTGGGAAAGGGAAATTAGGAAAGGAGGATGGTAAAAGGGAAGGAGGACAATTACGAACGAAGGTGTTAATGTTCGTCTTGATTTATTTAGGTCATAAATATAGAATTTGTCATGTTTTGGGAACAAATAAGATGGAATTTGGCTCCACATTCGGGAAGTTGAAGTTATAAACGAATTTCCATAACTTGTCTTTTGCCATATAGCATATAAATTCAAGTACACCAGTCTTAAGTGGTTTACCCAAACTGCATTAATTAGATATTCCTATATACGACCAGTACTGTCTTACATTTCAGCTCCCACATATAAATTGTGCAAATTTTTGAACTCCTTACTAACGGAGATATTGTATTTTAAACCTAAATTTGATATCAAAGATAATGTGGATTTTGTTTCACAGATTAAGGACATGATTATTCCACAGAGTTCCAGATTAGTTTTGTTTGATGTTAACAGTCAGTTCCTATATCTCAATAAAGCTAAAAAAAATAATTATTCAAAGCCTGTTGGATGTATGTAATGTGGTTACACCTGTTAAAAGCGAAATGATTAACCTATTGAACATTTGTTTGGACATAGCTATTTTAAATTCGATAAGGAGTTTTACAAACAAGTGTAAGGACTTTCAATGGGTTACTAATTACTGAAATATTTATGGATGACTTTGAAAGAATAGTCTTAGAATCTACCAATCCAATAGTGAAGAATATTCAAAAAAGGGAAAACTCAATTTAAGATTTATATTCCAGCATATTCTAATCATTCCATCAATACTATAAAATGTAAGCTTTCAATAGCTACGTTAATAGGCTATTGAATATTCCGATGTCGAAATCAAATTATATAATAATTTAAATCTCAATATAATAAAAATATTAGCAAAGAATAATGGATATGATGGGAACATCATCGACAATACAATAAGGAAGAAAAATAGAAACCTTTTATTTGAAAAACTGTATAATTCTTCCAAAGAGATAGATTCCGAAATTAATTACAGGAGGCTTAACTTTATTACAGGTACAAATTTAATAGAAAATGTCATGAAAAGATACAATATAAATGCAGTTTTCTATAAAAACAACATAATTAAGCATAAACTAGAGAATAATAAAATCGTTACCAGGAACAATATCAGTAAATCAGGTGTTTACAAAAAAAAATACAATGATTGTGATTTGACAAACTGGAAGAAGTTTTAACAAACCAGATTTAAAAACCATTTAAGACCTGCGTTTAACGGAAAAAATGATTCAAATGTAGTGAAACATCTCTTAGAAAATAATCACAAGTGATCAATGAATAATTTGGAAATTTTACATTTAGCAGAAAAAAGTAGAAGGTATGGAATGATATAAATGGAAGAATATGAAATTTTATCAGCTCAAAAGCAACACAAAAATTTGATGAACGACCAGATAGACCTAATAAAATCAAATCTTTCAAGATATTTAATAAAATTGTGAAACATACCATAAATTAATATTTATTTTATTTTAATAATATTTCACCTAGAGCCTACAGCATGTTCTATAAATTATATTATAGAATATATCTTGAAATTTATGGAATGCATAATAGCTCATTTGAGCAACTTAATCATAGAGTTATTGACAAAATTTCGAATAACAATTTTTTTTTTAGTTTTGTATAAAACTTTATATAATTAACATTAACAATAATTTAATACTAATTTAAGTAAATTCAATTCAATTAATTCAATGCATCAAAAATCTAATAATCAAATAATACCAATTAAATTTTATCAGCAAAATAACAACAAAATAACTTTAAAATTAATATTCTAAAAATTTACTATAACATACTTTGAAATAGTATTTTTGAATCGATTGATGTTCCTGATACACTTTATCTCATTCGGCAGTGAGTTAAACAACTGCAATCCTTTATACAGTAATTGGTGTTGACCTGCTGTTCTGGTGAATAGTGCGACGCTAAATCTTTCTCCTCCTCTCAGATTATACGGCTGACATTCACTAACGAGCTGTAAGTTCCTTGTGAGATAATGTGCGAGTAAGTTGTACTTCAACTTAAAAACAAAAAATAAAACCTTAAAATGTATTGTAATGCTCAATTACTCGATGTAAGAGCTATATAATAAGCTACAATATGACGAAAAACTGCACATACAGAATAAGATATTGTCATTTTAAGTGCAATTGCTTACGAAAATCCGAATTTGTCTATCTGTCACCATTGTCAAGTAGTTGGTCTTGGCTATTCCACTACATGGAAAATTTTGTGTTAATATTTTAGTCTACATCATGTATATAAAAATATAATCTATTAATAATTGGGTGCAAGATTTCAAGCTGCGAGAATATCATTCGTGTGGTGAATACGTTGAAAAAGCAACGTAGCAAGCTGATCCAGATATCTTATTATCGAAAATTTTGGTCTAGTAATCAAAACTCATTCTGACTGAATTGTTAATAATTAATTATTTGATTGACACATTAGCTTATATGACACAGTTTTAAAAGCTAAGGTTTCACATAGTTGTAAATTTAAATAAAAAACAAAACATATTTTGTGTTTGAATTGATTTACAAAGTTTAAAAAATTTATTAGAATAATTCAAAGTTTCCAGATTGAATGAAAGTTGAATAAACAATTTCTAAAATTACCACCGAATTAGGCATTAAAAGTTTATCAGGGTAAAATATTTCAAAATTATTCCAAAAAGTGTGAATGTTTGAATATCAACAAAATATTAATAAAAAAAAAATTTAATTTTTCGACTTGGTCCAGTATCCTTTTCCATTGGGATAAATTAAATGACAAAAAATTATTGAGAGTATAATCCTGTAACCATTTAAATGAAATGGGGCTATTCTATTTAAAAAGACTTAGTTCCTGGTAATAATTGTAGAGTTTTCCACATTTAATGAATAAAGCCAGAAATTTCCAAATGAAAATAGTCGTAAATATTGTAGTAAAATATTGTTGTATAAATTTGCAGTACCGTACTTATGAACAAAAAGGTGATTCTACCCAAGTTACTGTATCACAAAAAATTATTTCACAATACTATACTGAGAGGATTCAATGATGGTCACAGTTATATTACTAACTACAGAAACAAAATTCATAACATTTTAACAACACTATTCGAATTTAGTATAACCAAACATTTATAAATATTGTAAGATCTCAGAGATTTTCTGTCTCAAGATCGACATCTATTAGACTCTTTAGACTCTCTTGATTCATTATTTCCTGTTTTGGAATGGATGTTGTAAATATTTTCATCTTTATTTCTTTAAATTCTTAAATTAAGCACTTAAAGCAAAGACAGAATGTTGAGGTAAACAAAATTTTTCCCTTGCATGGATATTACTAATTAAGGTGAATTCGAGCTATAAAATATTGGAAGTACTTAATATATAAACAAATAATTATTTGTAATATTTTTGAATTATATTTGTAAATATAAAAATAAAGAATATTAAGAATTAACTTAAAAGTAGACTCCTGATGTCTACTACGACACTATTTTTTTTTTCATTTTCTTCATCTCTGCAGGCTAACTCAGTGTGAGCCGATAAAACACTACCCCTACCATTTGATTTGTAGACGGTTTAATGGCAATAGATTGACGAAACTCTTCGATTCCCTTTCTATATATGCCACAAAAGTTTCAATTCCATTTATTTATTTCCTTCAATATACTTTTGTTTTTTTTTTTAAATACAGATTTTTTTACAGAGTTGATATTCCCTTTACAGCTGAAAAATTTAAAATTTTAAATATGTATTTTAAAAAATGGTACATTCTCATATTAATATTAAATTTTTAAGGAAAAACAGGATAGTAAAAACGTTATCCATATTACCCAAATTTTTTTTTTTTTTTTTTAAATAAAACTTAACTAATACTAAGATATATATTTATTTTAATTTATTATCTATTACAAGTTTTGTATCATGATATTGTTTGAATATTGCAATTTATTATTAAGTTCTTCAAGTTGTGCCTATTTATCCAAACTACAGTTTTTGTACTAATAAGTCATAAAAGTTTTAAAATCATTGCGTATGATTGAGTATTCCTGACTATCTAACAGACTATTTTTATTCTGAAATGTCCAAATACACGAACCTTTACAGTAAATTTTTACTACTGATTTTTTTTTAAATACATTATTTTGATATTTCAAAATATTAAAGTTATAAAACCATAAATGTTAGATGTTTTAAAATTGCTCAAATTTTTATAAAATGCAAAATTTGTTTGTATATTTTTAAATTTTTACAGTCAAAACTTTTGTTAAAATTAAAAAATCGATTTTCTCAACATCTTGGTTTTGGTAGATTAGATATATAGGAATGCAGCCGACGATATGTTAAAATTGGGAAAAAGTTTTTAGTGTGAATATTTTATTTTCTAAATATAGAAATGACCTCCGATTTATAAATGTGTATAGTATTTTGATAGTCATGTTAATTTTGTCAATTGTTTTATATATATGATATTGAAACGTTAATTTTTTTTATCTAGGTGCAAGTATCTTACGGTGTCCACCCACTTTATTTCGGTATTGTTAAGAACGAGATTGGATTGTGGCAACAAGGAGGCTTTTCTCTTTTTTGTAAAAAATATAGAATTTGTTTTTTCTGAATTTTATTTTAATTTCCATTTGAAATAATAGTCATTTAGGTTATTTAGGTATACATCTGCAAATTTGATATAAGGGTAGCAGTATTATCTGCGTAAATTCAGATAGAGCTGTTCTCTATTAAAGGAATGTCGTGAGTGTAAATATTATATAAAATAGGACTTAAAACAGTGCCCTGTGGGACACCTGCTTCTATAGGTCTTAGTTTTGGAAATAGAATGGAAACGCAGAAATTTCTATTGTAAGACCGATTACATTAAGCCTATATATTGGACCCATGTGCCATACTGTGTCGAAAGCAGCCTCAATATCTAATACTACCATACCAATTGACTTGGCTTGACTAAGATTATTTGTTATAAAATTCTTCACTCTAAGAAGAGGAAGTAGTGTGCTATGTTACGCTGTGAAGCCAAACTAAACATTAGGTTAAATATTTTTGCGGTCAAGAAAATGAGCTGTTTTATCTTTTATTACTCTATCGAAGATTTTTGAAAATTTTTTTAATAAACTTATCGGGCAATAACTATCCGAATGATTAGTTGGTTTGTTTGGCTTTAATATTGGAATTATTTTTGCGATTTTCCAATCATCTGGGAAATGACCAACTTCTAGGCATTTGTTGACATACATACTTACTAAGTAGTCAATTACTTTCCTAGGAAGCTTTTTAATACAAATGTTTGAGATTTCATTCAAACCTGGACATTTGCTCCTCTTTAATGTTTTTATGATATTCTTAACTTCGCAATTTTTTAATAGCTCTGAGTCTTTTAAAGAGTAATTAATAATTTTAATCTGCCTACTATGCGAGTCTACTAGATTGGTTGTATAACTATCGGAGAACTGATCAGTTAGTTGATGTTTTTTTTCTAATTGTTTGCATATCAGATTAGCATTTTCAAGTTGTGTCAGGTACATTTCATTTTTAAAACCAAGTGGTGGCATCATCTGATATTTATTTTTAATAACTTTTATTATTTTCCAAAAGGGTTTTGAAGCTTTGTTGAGTTGTTTTAGTTTGCGAAAAAGAGTAATCTCTACATTAATTCTTTCATTTATAGAACTTATTTGGGCTTTGTAAATAAGTAAACGGTTCCTTAACCATTTCCGTCTGATAACATTTCATTGTTTAATTAGACTAGCTATGTTATCTGGAAACCTTGTTGAATGAAAGTTTTTACATATTCTTTGAACAGCAGTATTTATTGCTTCATGAATTGTATTATTCATCAATGCTATCATATTATCTATATCATTTTTGTTAAGTTATAGTTAATTGATAAAGAGTTGCCAGGATTATTTAATTCCGTTGTTAATAATACAACCTGTAATTTAAAAAAAAAGTTAATAAAACAATAAATAAAAATTAGTATGCCAACACTCAGAACACAAAAGAGCTAAAATATTAATCCTATTACCTTAAAAAGAGCTCTACAAAACTAATTAAAGTTAATTTCGTGAAAATGTAACAAAATACATATTAAAAAAAAACGTCGGACAAAATGGCAATCCATATAATAGACTACCTAAGACTCAATATGTAGTTATACCTAATACTAAAAAACTTTAATATAATGTAAAATAAAAATTTAATCTACTGTATTAATATTAAACTTTAATATTCTGATTATTAATGAACATTTTTAATTGATTTATTAAATTAATTGTAAAATTTTTCTTATTAAACAAAAAAAAAAATAAATATATAAAATTAATATAATATTAAAATGAAAAATAAAATTAAATTAATATTGCATTATTTATTTAACAAAATAAAATAAAATAAAAACAAAATGCATATTTCAATCTCGCAGTCAATTTTATTTGATAAAAAATCATTTTAAAACTTCAATTAATTCTTTGTCAATTAAATTTCGCAATATTTAATTCACCTCTTTCTATGGGGACAGTGAAAAAAAAAAAAAAATGAAAAAACTAAAAAAAAAAAAATAGACCGCAAAATTTAATAACTCACCGCAAATATTTATTATACATGAAAACCCAAACAAAAACACAAAAAAAAAATTAAAAAAAAAAAAAACCATTACCATCTGAACCAGAAAAAATAAATAACACTGATCTCTTTTGGTTACACAGATGTGATAACTACACTATTACAGGACTAAAATTATGGATAAGGCTTGTTGCCATGTTAGTTTTTGACTCGATTTTTACATTTTTTTTTGTTCTTTATTTTTGTTTTTGTTATTTTTTTTTTTATATAAAAATAGCAATTTTTATATTAAATTTTTACTATAAAGGTAGCCAATTTTCACAAGAACTCACCACAAAAACCATAGTTTTAATTTTTTATTTTATTTTTTTAGTGCAAATTAATTTTTGAGATTTTTCTATACTAAAACCATCAGAACATAGATACATCAAGCTTGCTTATTTTGAGGTTACGTAAAATAATATTTATTAAAATATCAGTTGGTTTTTCAATGAAAATTATATCACCATATACAATATGTCACCTTCTGTTCTATACAATGCAAAATATTCTTCATATAAACAACAACAGCCACAACAACAACAAAATAACTACTCAATATGGCAGGACACTATAATATTATAACTTGGAAAGAGAATTGAGTAGATATTAGATCCCTTAACTTTATGAAATCTATGATATAATAGGTGTTAAAAGTTTTTAATCCCTTTCAATTAAAAAAACAAAAAAATAACAAAAAAAAAAAAATAGAAACAAAAAATTATAATATTAGATTAGAAGTAGAAAATTTGTCTAACATTATAATAAGGATATTTTGAAAAATGAAAATATTTGTTTTTCCTTGATTTTATGTTATTTAATGAAAATTTCATAAATTTGTCAGATATAATGTTACAGCATATCTAAATTTGTTATATACCTACTATGATATACGCTTGTAAAACATGACCATGATAATAATTACTTGAAATATTTTAAAAATGAAGTACACACCAATAGTTTCGGGTAGGTATATACGATATGTTGGTATAACAATATTACCCAATTCCCGGCCGACAAAACGTGGTAAGTCCAAAATATTTGTTTTGAGAAAATCGACTGAAAAGTTGTTTTTTTTTGTTAATATAAATCGGTTTTAAAATATTTCAACGTGGTTTTTGCAATAGCTGATACCTCATATCAATTAAAACACTAAAGTTTTGCTTTGTTGTTGAAATATTGTGGATTTTTATATTTTAAAGAAAAACGTTTTTTGCGGACAAAAATTTTCAAATCAACATTGTTATAATGTCCTTATCCTTCGCTTGGGCGGCAAATGAAATATACGTAAGCGGTAAGATTAACATGTTAATATTTTTGGTATTTCCATATATTTTGTATGCAGAATTTTTTGATAAAAAAAAGTGATTTTTATGTTTTTATGATTATTTTTGTATGTGCATTACTGTTACTTTTATGTTTGCTTTTATTACCAGCGAATATCTATCCTCTAAGATATTTTTTTGGAAATACCGGTATTTTGGAAAAAGGAAGTGCTACTGGGCACTTCCGTTTGTTACAAGATACTTATAACAGAATTAGTAGTTGCGACAGCAACAGTGTATCTATTTCAGTGAAATAAAGAAAAATTAAATAAAATATATATATTTTGGAAAGATTATTTATTGAATTTTCAATATTTGCAATTTCTTCAAAAAACCCATTTTTTTAATTTCCTATATTTTAGTGTAAATATTAATAAATTTCTTCGAAATCAAGCAAAACTATTCAAAATATATGAAATTTAAAAAAAAATGCCGTTACAGGTATATGACACTTTTTTTTATTGAGTTTTACCATGAGAAACACAAAAAATAAAAAAAAATAAAAATGCACACAAAAGATACAAAAAACTTATTTTTACTGTAAAGTGATGATAATGATGACAATGACGAAAATGAAGATTATTATTTCGCAAAATGAAAATGAAGAACCAGATGCTCAAAGAATGTATTCTAGACCTAAAAGTGATGGTCATGATTCTGAGGATGAGTCACTAGATACAAGAAGAAAAAAATGGCACAAGGTGGAATAAAATTCCATTTAAACATATGAAAGGGCTAGACAACAAAATATTTTCCGACAAAAATCGATAGGTCCGCTATCCATTAACAAAAAGTTTAACTGATTCATTCGCCACTATTTTCAATACATCAATGGTTGACATAAATTTTTAATTTAACTTCGTAACAGAATCTTTTTTTTTATAACATATTTCTATTTTTATAACATATTTCTATTTTTATAACATTTTCAAAAAACCTTTGTTGCTTTATTTACTTTATGTTTTAAAATATATTAATTTTAGTATATTTCTATTTCAATTTAATATATTTCTATTTCAAATCAAGTCTCGTCGAAATAATTCCAAAATTTTTTTAGAGTACCATACAATGTTATGTAGGAATAAAAAAAATATTAACACATGTTAATCTTGCCTCACAACGAAGAAAAAAAATTAAATTGCCGAAAAATTTGGCATAGACACGCTTTTCCGAACTTTTCTTTATATATTCAATATCTACTGAAAAAATTAGGCACTGATCTCTGATTTCATTAAGATCGGCCAAATAATGAAGTTTTTATACAAAAGTAGAAAAGTAAATATTAACATACGTTAATCCTGCCCAAGTGAAGGTTATACATAGCTTGGAACTACATCATCATAGAAAAATAAATAACATACGACAATGTAATCAGGATATTCTTCAGTGGTATGCTAGGTAGCTCCCATTGCTTGGAGAAGGCGGTGCTGAAGTTTGCTACGGGTGAGGTCCTCGTATTCCCATAGCAGGTGTTAAGATAACACAATTCAGGTATAACAGATTCTTCCTCTAAACCACATATTCTGCACATGTTATTTTTAGTTTTATACCGGCTGTTCCAGAGCTTGAATATAAGCTTTTTTAAAAAAAAGAGTTTTTTATAACTTTAAAATAACGGCTCTTTTCCTTCTGAAAAAGCTGAAACGCATACTCTGAAACTCCCGGTATAAATGAATAAGCTATTTTTTAGTTGTAGTGCTTTATTATCCCTGTCATGATGGCTATCTGTTTTCTGTTGAAAGTTAGAAAAACTTGAACTTTTCTTTAGCAAGCATTTTGATTAGAGAATTTTTGAGTTAATGATTGCCAGGAGTGTTAACCGAGATATCATCAGCATTTTGCTCCAGAAAAATTTTTTCCTGCATTTTCAAATCTGCATTTTGGTTGTGCTTAGGGAAAACCCCCGAAACAGACTTGGCTTTATAAGTGGCACAACCGCTGCTTGATCTTGATTGGTAATCTGCATTATTCTATCAATATTCTACAAGTAAATAATATTTCGACAAAGCGGTATTCAAAAATAGCAGAGTTCCTGGTCAATTTCAGTTTATAAAATTATTTTCGCAAAAATTAATTCGGGGCTTTTCTACTTTAAGTGATTTGCTGTTATTGTTTTAGCATTATAATTGATGTGTTAGGCTACCGTTTACAAATATTATCAAACTGAGGGTTACAAATTTTTACTGATCTGTCACATGTTATGAAATTTAACAAATTTTAAATTATTGCATCAGGCCTAGGAACAACAGCTGCCTTTGATCGAGACCAGTCTATGTTATTTATCGCAAGCACTTATGAGCACTTGAAACACTTTGAACAAGTTTTGTATAATTTTATTAGCACGGACGATATAATTTTTTTTTTAAAAAAAAAATTTAGAAGAATAAAAAAAATTGAAATTCAATTTTAAAATTAATGAGAAAGTGGTGGTTATTTAAAAATCTACTTCACTTATAAGTTTGGAAAATATTGAATTTCTGTTAATTTAAAACGCAACAAAAAAATATTTTTAAAAAATTCAAGAATAACCCACCCAACATTGTAGAATTTTAAGTTCATTATACTCTGTACCACCATTTATTCTACTAGGTCTATTTTCTTATTTCAATGGCAACAAATTCCATAACGAGGAAAGCTGCATTAAAATGAAATAAAATTCAAAATTAAAATTAACACAGAAGCTATGATAATTAAGAAACCAAAGTCTATTTCAAAGTGGAGGAATTTTCCACAGTTGATATAAAAAATGATCCTTTTTCTTTTTTATAAATTTTTTTTTTGTTTTATTTTTTTATTTTAACTTTTTAGAATAAAATTAATTTTTGTTTGTTACCCTTTTATTCTTTTTAACGATCTGAGGTTTCAATTATATTAATGAGTTGAAAATTCGGTATCAAAAGATTTAAACCACATCAGAAGGATTCTGTTTTTTTTCGTTACTTTTTTTTTTGTATTAATTTAAACTAACCAAATTGCCCCGCATATTTCAGAAATTTCATTAAGTTGAAAATAATGTTGTTGAACAAAAAGAAAAAGAAAAAAAGAAAAAAAAAGGTTACTCGAAAGCAAGAATTTTTCGGTTTCTTAAGAAAAAAAATTTTATATTAAAATTTTTATTTTTTAATTCTTGGAACCCTCTTGTACGCCACTTGTATGGGAAAGTTTTTTGATTTGACTCTTATGTAATATTAACGCCTACCAATATTAAAAAGTAAATTTAAAAACTAATAAAATTTATTTTAAAAACTTTTAAAACCAATTTGAATAGATTGCATATATATATATATATATGGTATACACATATATATATATATATATATATTAATTTTATTTCTTCAATGTAAGAAACTTTATATTATGTAGTAGGTAAAAGTAAGCTCTTCTATGAATTAAGCGCCAGTTTTTATTAAACAATATCTGGAGAAGGTTACAAATAAAAAATACATACCTAAAATCTTGGCAACCTTTTGCGGGAGATTATTACCTCACATCAATCTTATCAATTCAATTCAATAAATGGTTGAGTTAATAGTGCTAAAATTATTTAAAGTTAAAATTGTAGATAAATTTAAAAAAAAACTAGAAATTGTGGGATGATACAAAGTAATCGTATTCCACGATAGCAAAACTTTATTAACCTATACAGTTTATAGGTAACTAGTAAAGCTGGACTAAGTAGATAAAAACTTTTATTATTAACCTTTACTTATTGACGTGAAATTTTCTCACATAGTAGCTGACATTACGTAAAAATTACCTCTTATTTTAGTAAACTATAAAGAAGAATCTATTGGGCTTAAAATCATAAAAAATATATAATTATGTCTTTTACCCCTCAATTAAAAATAGAAAAATAATTGAGTTTTTTAAAAAATTTATTAAATATGAACTAAACTGGCACTTTTATTCACAAGCCTTTAAAAAGTATATGTAATTTTAAAACTAAGACAATAACTTCAAAATTCAAAAATAACAACATTAAAATTACAGTAAAAAAAACATATTTCAAAATAAGTAATAAAATAATATAATTAAAAAAAAAAAAAATAAACACAAAAAATTCAGCCTTCAATATTTCTATCACTTTTTCTTTCTTATTTTGTCCTATGTGTAGTAGCTGATGTGATGCAAAATTTACCCCAATCCTTCTTCATTTTCATTTTTAATAGTGCCAAGATAAGTAAGGTTTCGTTTTTTCAATTCATTAGGTAATTCTATCGATGTGAACCAATTATCTGCAGTAACATTTCGAGAAATCCTTTCAATACATTTACACAATCGTAAGACTGCCTGAGTAGGGTGTTAACAATTTTTTTTCTTCATCGGAAAGACCAATTCCATCACTGTTTTTACCAAAATAAATATATCCATTTGCAAAATAATTGGTTCTAGCGTCTGACAAAACTAAAACTTTAATTCCATATTTTGCTGGATTGTTAGGCATATATACATTCGAAATGTACGTCTGTCACGAAATGGCACCAGCGTTTCATAGATACAAGCGTGTGTCAATGGAATAATATTTTTGAGAATTTTCAACGACCTTCGTAAAAATATTTGATATAGCTATTAAAGGATCTTCTTGCAATTTTTTTTTTCTTCAATATCGTCAAAACGTAGTGCACTTAATAAAACGTTAAACCTTTCTTTTGACATAGTCGCTCTAAAAATATCTCTACCATACCCATTGGTTGGAAATCTTCATGGTTTGATTTAAAAACTGCAGTGTACATAAGCAGACCCAAAAATGCTTTGAGTTCTATCTTATCCATTTCTTTTAGTTCTGGTTTATTAAGGTTTTTGTACTTTCTTCGCATACTACTTAATTTTTTATTTGTACATCTTATTACAATTTCCATTTTTCCATTATCAAAAATTAATTCCCAAAAATCACATTCATTTTCCAGTTTTCTCGTAATTTTAGAATAACATCCAACAGGTAAACGAATTATATTATGTAACGGTGTTTTTACAAAACGGTTTGTTCTTTAAAAAAAAAAAAAATAAAACTTTTAAAACCAAGCCTTGTGGTAAATTAGATTATAGGTAATAGGCATAATTATTGTATTATTAAATTGCGGATATGATTCAACAAATGATTTATCAGCTTTGCAATCGATGAACAATAGTGTTTGCAGAACCATAACCAATTTTGATCATATAAGATCAATCAATTAGGTCAAGCGATGCTTTAAACAAGCTCATCAAAAAATTCCAGTGGAGCAGCCACACATATATACTACTTACAATGCTCATATGGGAGGCGTAGATAACGTGGACAAAATATAAATGAGTATTTTGATATGGAAGAAAATATGGTAAAAAAAAGAATTCACCATCTCAAGTAGAAAATAAATCACCATGTTCCAATAAAATTAAGATCTCAGCTTCGTTGTGTGGTATACCATAACAGAAGCATGTATAGTTGCAAAATTTGTCTAAAAACAACAAAGAAACTGCTTTTAAAATTACCATAACTAATTTAATTATAATATAAAAAAATAATGTAAGAAAATTTAGTAAACTTAACATAAACAAAAAAATTAACATGGCTTTTCATTTTTAAATTTGTTTTTTACTTCTCACAACGGTTGTACTATATAAAGTACAGGCTAGATCTCACGATCTAGGAATAACAGCCCACAAAATTTTACATTTGAGTATCTGGAACTAAAAATATACCACTATTAAAAAATTATTAATTCCTGACAACGGGTTCTGGTAGCCGTTGTTAATGGATTAATATAGAACTATTTTAATAAAAAATAAAACACAATAAAACAACAAACTAATAATAAAATATGAAATAAATCAATTCTTCAATATGTGGATGTAAATTATTAGATACTTTACTTATTATATTAAATAATCTTATATATTCGAAAAGTTTTAGCCTCTATAATAATAAAGGTTCACAAAACAAACCACAATGAAGAATAAATTTCAAATATAATAATTTCAAATTAATAAGATAGACTTATTAAAAATATGACATTGAACTTAGTAATGAAAATTCGAAGTTAAGTTGCTATTATCTCCTCTGCTGAAATTTAACTAATATTTGAGCCGAATTAATTATAAGTTCAATAAGGTTAGGTATATGCCAGTCCGAAATTTGTTATATTCACAATGGTCTTTCGTTATTATATTTACTGGGTACGTCATATCCCATACTCGTGTTGACAATTGTATAATTATTATTAGTGTTTGCCAATATTTATTTATTGTGCTATTTGGTTATTGCGTTGTATGAGAGTTATAAGTATTAATATAGATATTGATATAGGTAATATTTTTTAGTTATAAAAAATTTATTATATTATTTAATTTTTTATTGTTTTTATTGGCTGTAGATTTTATATAATATTTTTGCTATTTTATTTTTTTAGTTATATTTGATACCCCACACGGGAATCGAACCCATGAATACCAAATCATAATTGAAACACATTTCTGTGCTCCAACCGATTAGGCCACGGAAGAAAATGTTCTATTTAAAATTTTTTAAACAAATTATTTTCAGAATATAACCACATAAAATTATTTATTATTAATACCTAATCTTATAGACCCTAATGAATTAAAAAAAAAAAATAAAAATGTCAAACCGAAAGAAAACAAATTTAAGTTCTTATCTAACAATTCAAGGCCGTTATTATTACGTAATTCAAATTAAATAAAAAACTTGAAAAATATTTGCAAGTTGAAGAAATTTTCTTTTACTTACAATCTAACTACCATAGTTAATTTGATTAAACAGTATTACAAAAATATTTGTAATATAACTATTGACCCACTTTTCGATTCAATGCTTTAAGAAAATAAATTAACCACACCTAAGTAAAATTAAAATGCACAAAAACAATTCAAGTTCAATGATTTTAAAAGCAAAAATTTTCCAAATTAAATTTTTTTGTGTTTTTTTTTTTTTTTTTTTTTTGATTATTTACAGAGTTTATTAACTTTAGTTGAAATTTTCTATTGAATTTGCAAATTTCTATAAATACATACAACGAATTATTGAAAAATATCATTCATCTTGTGATCATTCAGCAAACAATAACTACATTGATTTGAGTGAATTTAATCACAAAATGGTTAAGAAATCAGTTTTCGTACTACTATTTGGTATAGCATTTTGTCTTGCTATTGCCAGTGCACGTAGAATTGAAGCAGAAGAATATGATTTAGAAGCATCACCATCACATCATCACGAAGAATGGAAAAAAGGACACGAAGAAGATCATAGCGAAGAACATCATGGCAAGAAGGGTGAAAAAGGTCACAAAGGAGATAAAAGTCATCATGAACATCATAAGGGTGATAAGGGACATCATGATAAGGAGCATAAAAAGGGACATCATGATCATGAAGATGGCTATCATAAGAAACATCATGATGATCATGATTATCATAAAAAGCATAAGAAAGGTGAAAAACATGAAAAAGGACATGATTTCGAAGATCATCATCATTACAAAAAAGGACATCATGATCATGGCAAACATGATATTCATAAGCATGATGAAGATAAAAAGAAAAAACATTATTGGGACGAAGATCACGATGAAGGACATCATGAAGATCATGGACATTGGGATGAAGAAAAGAAACATAAAAAAGGTGGACATCATAAGAAGGGACATCATCATAAGAAGGAGCATCATGATCACCATGGTAAAAAGGGACACGAAAAGAAAGGAGGAAAACATCATGAACATAAAGGACATAAAGGTGATAAAGAACATAAGGATCATTGGGGTCATGATGAGCATTATCATAAGAAAGGTGGTGATCATCATCATAAAAAATGGCATCATAAGAAAGGACACAAAAAAGGACACTAAATGTTGAAGACTGAATTTTTGTAACTATGAAAATAGAATGAAAACAAAATAAATAAATAAAAATTTCTAAGAAAAAAAAGCAAAAACGATTTTGTATTGATATTAATTTAATTATTGTGAAACTGTAATTAATTTCAAATTTCTCATATTACAACTATTTAGCTTAATACGAAACAGTTTTATATCTTTTTATCAATTTGAATACAGCTTTCCACATAGGCATTGATTAACATTAAACATTATTAGTTCAGGACGTTTATCTTAATCTGAATAATTTTAAATTGTAATCTTAGGATCAACAACACTTTAACTAGAGCCAGCACAACTCACTTTTGTCAGCTATTTAATGTAATTGCTCCTAGACTTTTTAATCTATTACTGTATATTATTGTTTTTTTAATATACTATCTACAAGTCATATATCGAATGAGAATGAGAAAGGAACGAGAAAAAAATAAATAAAAGAAAATAAAGTAATTAATTGTTCTTTAACAAATAAATTTGTAATACAAAATTAATTCCAATAAAATTTTATAATTAAAATAAATCAAATTAAACAAAAAAACTAAAAAAAAATTAATAAAAATATAAAAAACATTTAAGTAAAAGCTTTACTTATATTATATATTATATTATTTTTTAAACTATTATTTCAAACAAATCTTATGTTATTACAATATAAATGTTTGATCTTCAACAAATATACCTTATATATTATAGATACATTATAGATCTAATGGCAGCGAAAGGGTTGTTTTACAATAAAACAATCCAGCCAAGAGTAAAATTGACAGCCTATCAAACACTTATAAGGCCAGTGCTGGCATATGGAGCACCCATTTGTTATAATATAAGTGCTAGTAATATGGAAAAAATTAGTAAAATGGAACGGAAATGCATTAGAGTTTGTTTGGGGCAAAATAGAATCGTAATCAAACTTTAAAAAATATTATTCCAACAAATTTGTATATAAATTAGCTAATGTAAATAGATTCAATAATTTTTTTATCAATCTGATTCGCAGGATTTTGATAGATCAATGAGAAATACAACAAATGGCTAAATATTTTTTTTTTTTTTTTTTTTTTTTATATAATTCCAAGTCTATGGGATGAACACCCTAACTGCTTTTACACAGAGACTTGGAATACACAATCACATACAATAGCTTTTCTATAGAATTTTTTGGGTTATATCTACTAATTTAAATGTGGAAAACTATATCTATTGTAGAGTACTTCGCCTTCATAGTAGCATAGTTCCATTTTATTTTTAGTGATAACCAAAACTCTCAACTATTTATCATTTATTTTATCCCAATGATGAAGGGTACTGGACCAGGTCGAAAATTCAGAAAGCATTATTTTGCCTTCGTCGGGAATCGAACCTGGACCTTTCAGTTGAAAGGCAGGTGCTCTACCTACTGCACCACCCAGCGTGTATCAAATGTATATTATCATAATGATGAATACATAAAAATTGGCCTACAGAAAGGTCTTGTGTTCCCAGAGTCCTTTATTTATCTATAGATTAGAATGGTTATATACAAAACCAAAACTATGTCCCAATATTATTTCATTATAATAGACGGGCTACATGTAAAATTATCGATATTGATTCTGAAAATTTAATTCAGGACCAATTAAAATTTGATATATTCGGGGCAAAAGATATAAAGTTGATTACTGGTGTTTGGAGGAAGCTCCATTAAATAGATTAGGATAGTTTAACTATATAAAGTAGTCTTAAGTTTAGTTTAGTCTAAGTTAAATTTTATTTTAGTTTATAAGATTTTTTTTGAGAATTGATTTGGGTCTTAGTAAAATTTTACCAAAAATAAATAGTTAGTAAAGATTAAAAATACATAAGTTAAGTGGAAATTCATTTAAAATTATGTTAGTTAAATAAGGAAATAGTAATATAGAAATAAGGAAATAGTTTTGTAAATAATTTTTTTTTCGGTGTAATATTTGATATTAAAAAATAAATAAAATAAAAAAAAAAAAACGTTCAAACCTTTTTTATTAGGTATTTAATTTATTGACTTGATGTTACAATTTAAAAAATAGTCAAATGTTAAAAAAATAACTAACACGGTCCTTGATAAATTATTAAAAATAATATAATGAACATTGTATCCACTGTAAAAAAAAAAAAAATAATACACATTAATGTAGATAATAATTTCATTATAATTTATTATTCTGAGTATTTAATTAAGGATAATTAAATAAATTTTTAAATCTATACTATAATCAGTGTTGGTATTTTATGCGCGAATTAACGTTTTTTATGATTCTAAACACATTTGACGTATGGAACTGTGAAATCCAAGTAAACAACTGTAAATAACTGTAAACAACTGTAAATAACTGTTATTTGTTTTTGAGAGTTCGAAATAAATGTTTAAAGTGTTTCGTTCTAATCTCTCTATTATAAAAAATTTATCTAGTTCTAATGGATTAAAAAGAAAAATTTGAAACGTTTATATTTCAGTTTAAGAATGGAAGACAGGTATAATTTGGAGTTTGAAATTGGATGACGAATAATAAAATTATTAAACGTTATATTATTCTTTAAAAGAATGAAAAGAAAAACTACCTTAAATATCTATTATTGTTTTTAATTTATTTTTGATAATAATATTAAATGAAGTAGATGAAAGTGAATGTTTACATTCTTTCAATTAAAAGTGTGTTAATTTAACTAATCATAATAATTGTACATATTTCAGACAGTAAAAGTGCTTCTTTGTTATGATGTCTGCACAAAAAATTGTCCAAAAAGAAGAAATTTTTTATTTTTTTTTATTTTGTTTATTGAAAATATAAAAAACATATTATGTACATAAAGTTTTTAATTTTTTTGGAATGTCAACCCGATTCCAGAAAAAAAAATATATATATATTCATAGAATTAATAAATTACTTTCAATTTTATTATAATAATAAGAATAATCATTCCAATTGAATAATAATTAAATTAAATTAGGTTGTAATGAAAGTGACATTTTTTGAAAGTGTGTACCCAAAATAATTCAAAACCATTGTAAAATTGGTGAGTTTTCATAAAATTCTATACTTGTTTCTGGACGTTCTTCCAAATAAGTTTCTTTTGTTTTGATCATATTATATAAATGTCGAACAAGAACTAACGCTTCATCTAATTGCATTTCAGATCTAATATATATTGATATTAAATTTACGTCAAGGTTTAATCAAATTTTGTTTTGTTGACACAATTTCAACATACACGTTTTGGCTGTAATATAAACTTTTATATTTCTTGTCAAAATATTCAAAAGGTTGAAATAGTATTGTTTTACGATTTGCTTTTTATTGGACAACTGCTTCTATATGTCAATGATAATCTAAAAGTCTATCAGTCCATAAGTCACTTATAGATAATATTATTATATAAGTCTATCAAAAAATCTACTTTATAAAACTATCAATAAGTGTATCAAAAGGTCTATCCTACAAGTATATCTGTAAGTCTATCAAAAAGTCTATCTATAAGTCTATCTATAAGTCTATCATATAAGTCTATTAAAAAGTCTATCAAAAAATCTATCCAATAAGTCTATCAATATGTGGATCAAAAAGTCTATCTATAAAACTATCTATAAGTCTATCTATAAGTCGATCAAAAAGTCTATCAAAAAGTCTATTTATAAGTCTATCAAAAAGTCTATCCTGTAAGTCTATCTATAAATCTATCAGAAAGTCTATCTATAAGTCTACCATATAAGTCTATCAAAAAGTCTATCTATAAGTCTATCTAAAATCTATCTATAAGTCTATCATATAAGTCTATCTATAAGTCTATCATATAAGTCTATCAAAAAGTTTATCAAAAAGTCTACCTATAAGTCTATTTATAAGTCTATCAAAAAGTCTGTCAATAAGTCGATCAACAAGTTTACAAAAAGTCTAAAAAGTCTATCTATAAGTCTTTCTATAAGTCGACCACAAAGTCGATCACAAAGTCTATCAAAAAGTCTATCGAAAAGTCTATCTATAAGTCTATCTATAAGTCTATCTATAAGTCTATCAGAAAGTCTATCAATAAAACTATCATATAAGTCTATTAAAAAGTCTATCAAATAGTCTATCAAAAAGTCTATCTATAAGTCTATCTATAAGTCGATCAAAAAGTCTATAAAAAAGTCTATCAAAAAGTCTATCTATAAGTCTATCTATAAGTCTATCTATAAGTCTATCACATAAGTCTATCAAAAAGTGTATTAAAAGTCTATCTATAAGTCTCTAAAAAAGTAAATCTAAAAGTCTAATATCTCGATCAAACAGTCTATTTATAAGCAATTGACACAAATGACGCAAATGATGAAAATGACGCAAATGACGCAATTGACGCAATTGACGCAATTGACACAACTTGCAGTACCGTATTTAGTTCGACTCCATTTTCATGTTCTACCTAAGCTACATAATATATCCCATAGTTGTGGCTGCTATAGGGTTCATTTGAAAATTGGATCAAAACAAATAAGACTACTATAGTAATCTTTTGCGTGAACGTCTTAAGTATATTAGGGAATCAAGAGCTTCATTGGAAGTGTGACTTGCAAAAAATGAATATAAAATCCCTATCATAGTGGACGTATTCTAACATTAAAATTAGAGTAATTTTTGATTATTCCACAATACAGTAAATTCATTATTTTGTGTAAAATTAGTTTTTTCTGATACAAAATTAGAGCTTTATATAGTATTTGAATAAAATTAAATGAAAAATATATGAATTTACTCTCAGTTTATGGAATTTAAAATTATGTCACTCAGATAAGCTATCTTCTTGTATCACTACGAGCTCAGTGTAAGCCTGAGTTTCTTCAAAAATTTCCGATCTTGCCTTCTTATTTCGTATTTCCAGGATCTCTGTGTCTTGATCTAATTTATCAGCCCACTTTGATCTTGCTCTATTGTCAAAGGGTTCCTTCACAATTCCATGGTCGATTCTGGTTATAATCACTTTATGTCCAAGAAATATTTGTAGATTTCATAACATATTACATTTTTTTCGATGTGTGTGAATGCAATCTCCAATTGTGCAAGGCCTCACCATTAGCAATTTCTTCGAAAAATTTATCTGTATGAAGAACTCTAAGAAGTTATGCTACCAGGCCTTTTTCTACAATAATTAACCTACACTCTGCACGCTCTATGTTTTTTTTTATCAGTTTCTAGGAGATACCAGTTAAAGGTTGATCCAAAAAATTTAAATTTACATTCAAACATATTTGTTATTGTCCTGTAAATAATATTAGTGAAATAAATGTAAAACAAAATTCATATTATAAATAAAATTTGCCCCTTTGGAAATAATTAAGTTATTTTTCTCTGTTTTAGCAGTAAATTTACACGAATAAGATTAGATATTGATATTTTTATGTGGTTTTATACTATCATGACAGTACACGAGTATGAAATAAAATTAATTTTTTACGTAAATTTTACTCTGCCTTTCCAGTAAGTTTACATATTATTTCAAGAAACTTAGGTGTATTTGATAAGTTTTACGTCAACTAGTAATATTGCTACATCTATACTGGAAAACAGAGTTGTTGCCTAAATAATGCCTACTATTATAGTATACAGTAAAAAAATTTTTATAGTGCTGTGAAGTAGGTAATCATCATTAGAAACTAAAATTCTCATTAAAATTACTAAAAATCTTGACTGTTAATAATTTGTATTGTTGTGGACGAGTTTTAATAAATTATCTTCTAATTTAAATTTTTCATAATCTTAGACGTATTTAATCGTATGTCAGATCTTTAGAAGTGTCTTAATAAAACTGATTTTCTGTATAGGCATAATAAACTTTTCAAAATTGAACTTGAACTGTATTGGAATATAAAATTATTCTTTTAAAATTAATTACCTATAATTAATGTGTTTGTATAAAGTGTTAAGTATAGCATTCATGCTTGATTTAACTTCTATTATTTGTTTTTTCTTTCATTATACTTTAAGAACTAATTGAAGGTGATAAATAACTTACTTTTGAAATATTTAATAATTATTGCCAAATAGTATAAAAGCTGTATAACAATTACGATATTACATCAGTTCAACTTAGAGTTTTAATCTAGTAAAGAACAAATACGAAAATTGTTTCAAAATTCATTCTATTGATTTCAATACGATCAATAAATTGATTCTTTATTGTACTCAAAATGGTGAAAAAATCAACTTTACTTCTTTTAAGTTCCATTGGATTTTGTATTGCGGTATCAAGTGCTCGAAAAATTTACTATGAAGATTTAGAAACAGCTGCTTCAGAACATCACGAAGAATGGAAAAAAGGTCATGGGGGTGATCATCATGAAGAACATCATGGCAAAAAAGGAGAAAAAGGGCATAAGGGTAGTAAAAGCCATTTGGAACATTATAAAGGTGATAAAGGACATCATGATAAGGAAAATAAAAAAGGACATCATGAAGATGAAAGTGGATATGAAAAGAAACATCATGATGATGGTCATTATGATAAAAAGCATAAGAAAGGTGAAAAACATGAAAAAGGTTACGATTTCAAGGATCATCATAATTATAAGAAAGGACATCATATCAAAGGTAAACATGATATTCATAAATTAGATGAAGACAAGAAGGAAAAGCATTTCTATGATGAAGATCATGATGAGGGGCATAAAGTTGATCATGGACATTGGGATGAAGATAAACATCATAAAAAAGGTGGCCATCATAAAAAAGGACATCATCATAAGGGCCATCATGAAGAACATCATGGTAAAAAAGGACATGAAAAGAAAGGTGGTCATCATCATCACCATGAGGGTCATAAAGGTGAAAAAGAACATAAAGATCACTGGGGACACGATGAACATTATCATAAAAAAGGAGGTGATCATCAACATAAAAAATGGCATCATAAAAAAGGGCATCATTGATTTAAAATTATACATTCCGGATAATCAAATTTAATGTAGAAAAGATATGGCAAATATAAAAAAAAAATCAAAAATTGATTGTAAATAAAAACGAATTTGTTTTGAATTTATTGTTTATTTGTTGACATTAATTTAGTAGTGGGGATCCCTAATAAGTATTTTTGGCGTTGGGGATTTCGTACCAACCCTAAGTTTTTTATCTAGAGTCGCAATCAGTACTTTTATATACATTAAATTGCTCATTAAAAAAAAAGACGTGATCAGAGACCTAGTGTACTTAATTAGAATTAAAAATTATTTATTATACAAGGTGGTGTGCCAAAAGTCAACATGGGTATTAAAATTTTAATAACGGATTATTAGCTTTAATAAATTTCTAGTAATTTTCACTTGAACGGATTTGTTTATAAACAGAACTGTAGGATCTGGGATTCTAAAAATACGAGAACTATTCATCAGTGTCACTTACAATCCAGTAAGTGTGTGTACAGTATGGTTTGGCATTAAATCTGAAAATATATCTTAAATTTTTTACTGCACATAAACGATATTAAATTGTGTATACAGGATTATAAAATTTTTCTTTTTGCTGATGGATGCTCTGCTTTACATAGTAAGTCGCAATGTGGAGGATTGTTGCCGTAAAATTAATGCAGATCTGAACACATTATTTGATTGGCTCTGTATGAATAAGTTGAAATTAAATTTAATCAAAACTAAATACATGATCATAAATAATTGTACTGACAGTGATATTGCTTTAAATATTGGTGGTGGAAGCATATTGAAAGAGTAAACATTATGAAATATTTAGGAGTACAGATAGATGATAAGCTTAAATTAGACAAACTCGCAGATTTCATAAGTAATAAAATTTCTAAAAAAGTAGGTTACTTGGGAAAAATTCGCAATCAACTCACCTAGAAATGTGCAATAATGATGTATAATACTATGATGATTTTACTGCATTTGGACTACTGTTCATCATTATTGTTTCTATGTAAGGAAAGGGAAAAGGATAGCATGCAAATTTTACAAAACAATGCTATGAGAATCATCTTAAGATGTAGCAGAAGAACTAACCGAAATTACATGCTCAAGCAATTAAAATGGATGTCAGTACGCCAAAGACTCAATTTCAATATATTGGTCTTTAATTTTAAAATGAAAAATAATATGCTTCCAGATTATCTAGGAAATTCACTCAGATATGTTGGAGAAACAAGTCATTACTGCCTGAGATCGCCAAATTTGTGCAGGTTACCATTGTTTCATAGGAGTAATATACAAAACAATTTATTCCATAAAGGTCTTTAATTATTTAATCACTTACCTACCAGTGAAAGTCAGAAACGCAGAAAATTTAGATTTTTTCAAAAAAATTTTGATAACTTTTATAAAGTATAACGAATTATGAAATTTGTATGTTGCCTATTGAATATTCATAAATTTTTATCTTATTAATTTTGATTTTGTATTTTGAATTTTGTACCTTAAACTTTTTATGCATTATTTTGGTAAATATAAATTTTTAATATTGTGTAATGATGAGCTAATTATTATTTTCTTTCAATCTTAAAACAAATGTTTTTGTGTAGTTCGTTGGTGAAACGATGAATTACTAGGCTCTCAGAAAAGAAGGAAAATAAAACATTTATTTTTTTGAATACAATTATAACAATATACAATGCATCTATAAAAAAACGAATCTTGAAAAAAAAAAACAACAACAACAACACCAAACAAAATTTGAAATTCTCATTCCACAATCCACACTTCCAGCAAATATTAAATTGAGGCGTGGTTTCTATACACTAGGAGTACTAGGTCTGGGTACTGCACACACATATGTATTGAAAGAAATAAAATTACACTCTTTTTATTATTTTATCGTGTATCGATTTAGGGTTGTCACTTAACAAAAACCTCATATAAATTTCTAAAAAATGAAATATTTGAATATATTCGAATTTAATTTTTTGAATTCAACAGATTTTTCAAATCTTTTCAAATTCAGTTTCATTACTTAAATATAACAAAAAATTTCAACTTGGCAATATTTTTTGAAATTTTTTTTATCTTTTCAAGTTCAGTTTCACTACTTAAATATAAAAAAAAAAATGTCAACTTTAGAATATTTTTTGAACAAAAATTATTTTCTTTAAACTTTTTTTAGAATATTGAAAAAACATTGATTTTAATATTAAATTTATAAAAAATATAAATTAAAAAAAAAGTATATCGCTGTATAAAAAAAGGTGTATTCGGTATTATTGGACCTAAGTGGCAGCCCTATAATAAATTATAATATAATAATTGAATAATAAAAGGAAGAGTAGGCATAGACCATAATTAATTTAAAAAAAATTGTTTATATGTATGATTAAATGTGTAAGATTAAAATCGGAATTAAATTTTTTTATATAAGTATGCATAAGTTAGAAGAGTATAAAACTATTCTTTCAATTTGATTATGTTTGCTTATATATATATACACAAACATTTATCTCGGAGAGTATATATATAATATAGGTCAATTATAGGTACTGTTCGCGCTGCGCCACACTTAAATAAAAAAAATGCAAATTTTTTTTTTCTTTTCAAACATATTTTTTCTTGTTCTTTTTTTTATTTATAAAATCCAATTTATTTCTTTCAGTAAATTTTTTTATTTTCATTTATTTTTAATACCCGAATATTATTTAGGAAGTGATATGAATTTACATACATATATGGTCATCATAATTATTGTTTTTGTTTTTGGCTAATGAATAAAATAATAATAATAATGAAAATAAAATAAGGAAAAAAATTTTTTTTTTTTAGAAATATTTGCCTTCAATTTAAGCGTACTAAAACTACAAAAATAAACTTTAGAATCGCAGCTTGATATAATGTTTTCATAGCAAATTATGATTGTAATTACGAAAAAAGCAAATTAGCCGAAATTCTAGGAAGTCTTGAGATGAGATTAAGAGATTTGGTAAAAAGTTCGGCTAATTTGCTTTTTCCGTAATTACAATCATAGCTTGCTATGAAAACATTATATCAAGCTGCAATTCTAAAGTTTATTTTTGTAGTTTTAGTACACTTAAATTGAAGGCAAATATTTCTAAAAAAAAAAATTTTTTTTCCTTATTTTATTTTCGACTTTTTAGTGAAAATATTTTTTTAATGAAAAATAATATATTTTCAAAGAACAACAGATATAATCAAATGGCAGTAAAATTCACTATAACGCAATTTGGTTATTATTGCTCATACTTCAAATGTGTAATTATATTTTATATTACTGTAACAAATTTTATAAAAATATGTAGGTATATTTTTAAAAATTTTTTGGAGATTTTTGATTAGATACCTTTGAATTTTTTAATTTACGTATTAAAAAATTTTCACCAATAAAAAACTACGCACTTTATAAAAAGAAACCCTGTTAATTACAAAAAATATTTGACGTAAAATCGTAGATTAAATTTGAGAAAAAGTCTGAAATGTACACACTCATCCGACTTTATCTACGATAAAATTCGATTTTGTCCAGCGTGTAAACGCTGCCTAAGCATAAATTGGCATATAAAAGTATAATATATACATGCATAAATTAAACTTTTTTTACATTCGAGAAGAGTAGCTTCTAACTGAGTGATAGATAACTGATAGGTTCAAATTTTGTTTTCTTCCATAAATAATGTTTGCATTTTATTTTCAATTAAACTAAGCCATATGATTATGTATATAACAAATGCAAGCCTTATATGACACATGTACGTACATTTACATATACTTAGTGAGAGAAAGAGAAATAATAAGAGAAAGAGATTAATAAAAGAAACCAAATTAAAAACACAAAAAAAATATAATGAAAATGATGTTTGAAAATAATTGAAATCGAATAATAATAGAAAATGATTGAAATATAATGATAATGATTTGTATTGCACACATTTATTTTGTATTTCTTTTTTGATTTTTTTTTTTGCTTCTTTACACCATATAAATGTCAATAAATACAGTGAATTTAAAGAGAAACCAAATATTAAATTTATCAAATATCCATATTCCATTATTAATACACAAACATATGTTAATTTCACCTTTGTTGAATGCAAAGAATATCTATATAATCTATATTAACAAGAACATACACTCCCAGTTTACGTACCCCTAAGACAATTTTTAAGAAATCCCAAAACAAGCAAAATATCATTAGTTAAAAGAGGTAAAATTTACATTTACTTATCGTATACCAAATTTATTATAAGAGAGAAAAGGTACAAAACAGATGTTTGCCTTTTGCTTTATACTGTAAAATAATTTTGCGTTCTCATTGTTCTCCTTTGGATTTGTTTACGTTTCCTCCCATTATTTATATGAGGCAAGGTGGCAAAAAATGTTAGTTCTAATTTAGTTTGTTCCCTTATACGATGATTAATTCTGATCTTTTATAATTTTAATATTTTCGTTTTAAACATTATTATTTTCGTATATACCTATTAAAAATATTAAATTATAATTACATTACAATAATATAAAATATTATTAATATTTTTGTCAGTAATAATTTGGAGTTACAAACATTATTATTTTTTATTAATTATATTAGTAAACCTAAATATTTATCATATTGGTATACGATTATAAAATAATACTGAGGACAACATCTATGTACAAATCACAGAATTTAAAGAATATGATAACGTTGTTTTAGTTAGGTCTCCTAAAAATCTTATGCATAGTTGATACAATTTAGAAAATAATATTGTTAAATATTTCAACGAAATTTTTGTCGAAAATTTTTTTCAAAATTAAAAACCTTTTTTTATTTAATTTCAGCCAACTTTTTTTGTTACTCTCTTTTGTTTGCTATATTTATTCATTTTCTTACACGTAAAATTCTTATTATCGTCTATTTCTGACAATGTTTATCAAATTTGCATATGAATTTGTGTGCAAACAAATGAATACATACATGAGTTCATACTCTTTTTATGGATATACTTTGGTTAAATGGTTATTGAAATGGGTATTTTGTTGAATTGAAGCAAATTGAAACAAACATATAAAGTCCAAGGCAAAGTTAATTAAGGCAAATATAATAAAAAGGATAAAATAAAAAAAAAGAAACAAATTTTGTATGTATTGATTTTTTTTTTTGATAGCAAGATGAGATTGCGTCGTTCGTTCATAAAACAATAGTAATAGGAGAGCAGCAGAAAACAAGCAAACTAATTTACAAAATCAGAAAAATTTGAAAATAGGAATATTTATATATACATTTATCTGTCTCTTTTTTGCTTATGTTTTTTTTTGCAACCATATACCAGACCGAGAAAGGTGATGTGTTGAATGTGTTAAAAAAATTTCTTTTTCAGTTTTTTTGTTTATTGTTATTTTTTTATTTACTTAGTAATTAAAATGAAAGAAATCAAATGTAAATTAATTTTTTTTTAATACACGACTTACTAAAATTGATATTAAACTTTTTTGCACGTGTTAGAAGAGTGCAAAAATTTGGAAATAGAAATATCCACCCATATAAATACATGAATGAATTTATAATATAATAATAATTAATAATAAATGATATAGGTATAGGTACACCAAAAATGACATCAAAACCATTAAATATTATATTAACCAATTATAATTAAGCCAATTATATGTAGGTTGTAGGTATATAATAATAAAATATGATATATTATTCATATATCAACCATTGAACCAAACTTCTGGCCTGGAACCTGGAATGTAAAACAAAAATGAAATACTTAGATGGTTGGATCAGTTCAAATTGTTTTTGTTTTTTTTTTTTCTTTCAAAACAGATTTTTTATTGATTATATATGATTATATCTGCAAGCGCATATTATTCTTTTCTCGGCGAAATCATCAAAATAAAAATTAAAAATAAAAAAGAAGAAAATTATTGAAAATTAGTATGTTTTTTTTTTAGTTTTTGTGGTACAGTTTTATTAAAAACTAAAAATAAAATAAACATAAAAATTTCAAAAATCATATTTAAATAAAATATGGCTAATTTATATAATGTTCGATGTTACCAAGTTCAGAATTAAACTCTTACAGTAATACTGTCTTGAATCACTGAATTGTTGCGCTGTCATTTGTCAACATAAATATGCAACAACGTCTAAATAAATAGTTATTTAAGTTGAGCACTTACATAAAGAGAGCGAGTGTTACCAATGTGAAATTTTTGTTTTGTATATAAAATTGAAGGGTAACTAAGTTATTTCAAATAAACGTAGAAATGTAGGATTAAATAAAACAGTGAATAGTTTTTTCAAAACTCACAAAATTGTCAAAATGTCTATAAATGTATTAAATTTAAATATGTAGCAATGATTTATGAAAATAAATAATTTTTTTTTGCTACACTTTAATATAAATAAATATTTGCTACAAACAAATTTTTTAAATTGTCAAAATAGAAAATATCAAAATTATAGAATAGAAAATTCAAAACGTTGATGAATTAAATAACTGATAAAAAAATTGAATGATAACATTTATGCGCACATATTATGAACATGCAATTGCAATTGATGACATAATATAAACGGTAAGAGCTAGCTTTTGCAACAGACTTTGAATTGCAATTCAATGTGAACACATTACCACACGATCTATTATTTCTTTTTTCTCTATGATAAGTCTATTATTCCTTTTATGAAAGGAGTTGGTTTAGTACGTTAAGATATAATTTTGTGATAAAATTTATTTAAATGATTAAACCGTGCGTGAGCATGGGCCGTTCCTACTAGTAGATTTAAATAAAATAATATTCATTACTTTTTTTGGCTTTAAAATAGTATTAATTACTAATAAATGATTTAAAAAAAAAA
Organism: Argyra leucocephala; assembly: GCA_963942445.1. Taxonomy (NCBI): domain Eukaryota; kingdom Metazoa; phylum Arthropoda; class Insecta; order Diptera; family Dolichopodidae; genus Argyra; species Argyra leucocephala. The sequence continues at coordinate 60,039,605 of OZ012680.1, forward strand.
AAAAAATTTACGAAAAATATCTTCTTTGTAAATTAAGATGGAATTGCTGCAATGGTAAATAGAGAGCGGTATCAGTTTATAATAGAACAATTGCTACGTGTTGCTCTTGTAAACAAATCTGAAATGTGGTTTGAGGACGATTGAACCACCGTTATACTGTCCGAGGCTAGAATAGTAAAAACTACTTTATTTGGGATTATTTCAAAGAGCACGTATACCTATATGAGCCGGCTCTGAAACCCACAAACTTTGGAAAAATGTTATATAAATGCTTTTTAGATGTAAAATTTTCATTTTGTATACTTTATAAAACAAAAATAATCAAAAAAATATACAAATGAAAAACTTATTATAATTCTTAAGCCGCAATGTGTTTCTTGGCCCAACTTGTAATTTCTAATTTAGATTTCATAATATCTTAAAAGTTTCTTCTACTTTACTTTTTCGAAAGGAAGGAAGCTTCGTGTGCTCTTGTTAAAACGCATCAATCTTTAAATTTTTAAATCAAAACAATTTCTAGATAGTTTCTTTATAATATTTAACTCATTATTGCCCATCTGATCTGATCTGATCTAATAAGATCACTTAGCAACGCTTTCAATAAATCTTACACCTTCCATATAAGAGACATGTCATATACATATCATGCACTACTTTTAGCGACTATTTCAATAATTTTGTTCGAGGTTTTGAAGCTGGATGTTTCGCTGGACTCTAGAAAAAACAGCAAATTCAACAAAATAATTAAATTATTTTTATAGAGCTAAGTGATTTAAATACAAAAAATTATATTGAAATTATATACGAGTATGCTTAATTGCGTAGTAATGTTAACAATTTTTAAATATTAAATCAAACCAAACTACAGGCAAGGTTAACAACATACGAGCAAAACTTGTGCAATTTTCTTAATTTCTTTACTTTTACAATTCATATAATTTTTTTTACGTTTTAAAATAAACTGCGGAATGAAGGGTTACCCGGAAATATGCGCACTGGCAAATTGTCGATATTGCAAAATGGGAATGAAATGTGACCCAAAGAAATATTGCCCACCCAATGTTGACATTGAAATTTTGACATTGAAAATTATTAATACTGTTTGATTTTGGGTTGTTGGTTGACTTTTCTTAAATTTAATTTAGTACGGCTGAGTTTAACTAATGTCTTTAATTTTTTCCTTGGTTTGGTTCATACCTACTAGTTTGGCCTAGTTGTTCAAAGTATTTTGATTTAACTGTATCTCGACTAACAGCATGTATTAAGTATTTGCTAACTTACTATGCTTTACTAAGATATTTTCTATTAACAGTGGCGATGTTTACTAACCCTACTGGATGATGATATCACAATCAATTATAGTAAGTTTTCGTCTAACAAAAATGTCTGATATGCCTGCTCTAATTGTTTTTTTTTTTTTATTACTTTACTTATTTAAACCTATATTTCCACTTTAGATTTACTTTCATTGCCTACAATTTTAGTGAATAATTCTTTAAAATAACCAATAACAACAAATAAACAAATAAAGTGTTAATTGTTTTTTTCAAAAATAACTAGAATAGTCATTTCCACTAGCTTTAATTTTAAATTAATTACATTTTAATTGGCTTTATATTTTTACTTTTACCATATTAATAATTTTGTAATAATATCGGCTAAGCCGATTGCTCTAACAGTGGAGCTTAAAATTAATCTATATTTCAATTTTAATTGTAATAAATGTAAATATAAAAAAATAATAAGAGACAAGACTTTTGCCCATTTAGCTACTCCACTTAGCAAACGGACATTCCGAACAATGCACTTAAGAAAATAAACATTTCGCAAAACAACCTTTCGCAAATAAACATTTGACAAATACACAATAATTGGTAATTCTATAATTTAAATATCTATTTATTTGCTCTATGAAAGCCCTCAGTCCTAAAAAATTGAGACAGCTGTCGATAAAAATGTACTAAATTCTGTTGTTGTTTTACCGTCTCGCGGAAGGTCAGGCATTTCAGAAATTTGGCACCGAAGTCTTCACATCCGATATAAATGTCATTATTATCTGGAACTAAATTAATAACAATGTTTGGCAAAAAATTTGTTTACATTTGAGATTAATTTTTGTTATCTCAGTAACGATTCCTAGATGATCAGATATATCATTATGAAATAATAATATGAATAGTTGCATTGTGTGGTCATTTGTTAATACGTGGTCCAAGCATGTATTAGATTGTGGCCGGGTAGCTTTCCAATTGCAGAAGAGAAATCCATTTGATTCAACAATTGTTTTGTAGGTTAGTATATTTCTATTGTTTGTATCATTGATGTTGTAGTGGAGATCTTCTATTATGATTGATTTTATATTTTTTAGTTTTTCAAGATGTGCATCAAGCTTTTCATTAAAATTATTTATCATGTGGGTATTATTTTCTGCAGGCCTATAATATTTCGCTGTAATATTGAGTTTAATTTTGCTGTAAGGCATATTTATACTGATTAAGCTGGTATATGCATCACAAAAAGTTATATCGGTGCTAAATTTTATACTTTCGTGTATAAATATTGCTGCACCTCCTCCTTTTCTGGATGTTCTGCATGATAAAATTTTAGAATAGTGCTTAATATTGATACAGTCGATTTCAGAATCCAAGATTCAGGTTTCAGTAATTACTAATATTTGGATAATGTGCTTAATTGAATGTATTAAGTATGTTATATCATCTAATTTGTGTTTTATACTCCTTGCATTTAAATATAGTATTTTTAGAGAATTTTTGTTTATTATTTTAATGTTCTGTGCGCTATATAAGTCTTTTTCTAAATGAATATTGGATTGCACTTCGATGTTTTGATCAGTTGACATTTAAGTTACAGTCTTTTAAGATTCTGATTGTTTTGCTATTTGTTTTTTCTCTGATGAAAAGTTTACCATTCTTGATCCATGTAAATTCCACTATTTTTGTTTTTTTCAGTTCCCTAGCTTTTTTGTACAGTAGACTGAAGTATGGTGTTAGTTTTTCGTTAATGAATATAGAAGCTTGATGAGGTACTGCTTCTTGTGCATTAAATTTGTTTGTTGTTATTTTTTTTTCTTTTTTGCAGCTGCCATAAACATTTGTTTCGTTTTCACGTCACAGAATCTAAGCACGATTTTATCGGCATCACCAGACTTTTTTAGGATATTTGTTTTATATCATTTTTGTCTGGATTCAATCCGATTTCCCGTATTATTTTGTTAGCCACTGGGTTCAAATTACTGTCAAATGGTGCTGATATTCCACATATTTCCACGTATTTAACTTATTTTCTTTCATCTTTTCTATATCTACTTTAGTATGTATTATTTCATCTTTCAGCTTCTGATTTACATTTTAATGTAATATTTTCGTTTATTAGGCTGTTGACAAAATCTTTCAGCTCACTTATTTCATTTTTCATTTTTTTTAGATCATTTTCCTGGGTTTTTTGATTCGCAATTATGAGTTCAAGTTGAGTTTTAATAAACTCTGCACTCTCCAAATCTCCAGTAGATCTTGCGTTGGAGTCCTTTTTTTGCAGTAAATGAAAGTGTCAAGCTTGTTGACCTTCTTTTTAAGCGCTTGTTTTTACACGTACTGCAGAACCAGATTTTTTCCACATCTAGGGAATATTCCCTGATGCTTTCTTTATCCAGTCCTGTGCAAGGATCACAGAAGTATTTTTTGTAATCTCCATCGCATTGTAAAATGATATATTTTTTAAAATTAATTTTTTTAAAAAACTGTATTATTATAATTTGACATTTTTGACGTTTTTTGATTTGTAAACAAAATCTCGAATATTTATTTTTTTTATGCATACATATCTGCAAAATTTGTCAAATGTTCCCAAATTTTGCAATGTTGAAAATTTTACATATGGCTATTTTTTCAGGTGTAAAATTTAACAGTGGCCAATTTTCCTGGAACCAATTTCAGGTTGATAACTCAAAATTTTCAAAGTAGGGAGGTTTTTCAACAAATATCATTTTTTTGTCTCCTGTTTGCGGTTATAAGTTCTTAAGTGTGAAAATTTATTCAAAAATTACAACAAAAAAAATATAGTTACATTTTCCTTAATTTTTTTATTATATTTTTTTTTTTTTTACTAAGTTGGTTAAAGTGGTTTGCATGGTATACTTTTATTACAGATAAGAGACTATGTTTTGGTCTCATTCGGTTCACTTATTTGAATTTTTGGTGTTATTTTCTTCTACTTAATTGTATAATATCTCATATTTATCTTGTAAAGCCTTTCAAGGATTCTTAATGAGAGAGGATTTTATTTAAACTAAATTACTTAGAATGTCTATATGTACATATATGAAATATATGAGAGTATTAGAGAATTCCTTTTGTGGTATAAGATATCATTGTTTTCTTATCTCCTTCTATTAAAAAAAAAAAACAAAAAAAACAAAAAAAACAAAAACCCAAACAAATAAAAATTCACAAGGAATTAAATAAACATTTTTTTTATGTCTGAATGAGTGTGTTTTTGCTAATTTTACTTCTTAAGTATATGCAATTTTATAATTTTTATGTAAACAGATAAAAAAATAAAAATAATGAGAAAATATTTTAAGTCTTATCATAATCTTATAGAGAACAGCATTTTAATTTACGGAGAAGAGTAAGAGTTAAATTTCATAATATAAGTTTTGAATTACAGATGGGTGGATCATGTGGAGTGGAGAAATTTAATATTTTAATCTTAAAAATGCACACCTATATTAAATTTATAAAATAGATTTTATATTATAAAATTATCTTAAGAAGTGAAGTATTAATATTATACAACCATTCTAATACTTTTGAAAAGATAATTTTATTTTTTTAAATTTCCATAAAATCCGCTATCAAGACAATCAATATTTGAATCTATTAAGAGCTGTCCTGATTAACAAATTCTCAAATACGAAGTTTTAAAACAAAATTTAACTCGAATAATTTGTGACCGATGTCAGTATCTACCACTGGTTTGACTCTAACGTTTCAAACCGATGACATTCATAATTTTCTGATCATTATAAAACAGTATTTTATGTCTTATCTTTAGTCATTCTACTTTTCAATTCTACTCAAAAATGACTCGCAATTTTTTAATGAGTTTTCAAAGTAACCTATCGAGCTCCATTTTCTACTTTGTTATTTATTATCGTTATAGAAATCAGCACTTGTATTATGTTATAACATGCCGCCAAAGCATTTTGGGTACTCACTTCAAATGCATCTCATTTATATGCTGTTATATTGTTTAATGTTAATTACCTTTTAATGTTTTACAACCGTTTAATTGATTTGAATAACATACCAGAACTTTGATAGCGTTCTGAAAGTTTATCTGGCTGTACAATAATATACAGCAGTTTATCGTCTCTGGCACATTTTCATATTTAATTGCTTAATAGTGGAAGACACCAAATTAAATTAAAAAATAAAGTAAAAAAAAAGTATGGGTGACCGACTAGATATACTCAACCTGATAAAATTTCGAAACTCTTTCTTTAAATTTAAACGAAAATACCCAAATAATTCACATATCGCTAATTTATATTCCTCATAAAGAGAAAAAGTTAAAAATTTAATATTAAATGCTAAAGTAAAATATTGTAATGAAGAAATTTCTAAAAACTCAAACAAGGGTAAAAAATTGTGGGAACTTTATAAAAAGATAATGCTAAATAAAAACTCTACCTATTGTTAAAGTCAAATTAAAATGTTGGAATACAGTAATGAAATTATTGATGACTAATTAAGGATAGCTGAATGCATGAATAATTTTTTCACGAATGTTACAAACAATTGAAATCTTTCAAACGATCCAATAGACCAACATTTTTTTAATAATTTTGAACGAAATATACACAATCGATTTACAACTAAGTCCAACTACAAATGAAGAATAATAAAAGATGCAATATCATCAATCAAACACTGCAATCTCTTCTTATTTCACTGCACTGAAATCAAACAATGCAACGGGCTATGATAATATCTCCATAAAATTTATTAAAAAATGTTTTAATATCTATCATAATATCTCCACAAATTCTAATTAAATTCATCAACATCTCTTTTGAGACACATGTTTTTCCAGAATCATTAAAAACGTCTATAATAACCCCAATATCTAAAAAAGACAATCCAATGGATCCAACAAATTACAGACTTATATCAATCTTTTCAAAATTTTTTGAAAAAATCATAACATCTAGATTAATATTTTGTTTTAATCATAACAATATATTATACCCTGATCAATTTGGCTTTGAGCAAAATTCGAACACCACTGCGGCATGCCTCGCTCTAACTGATTACATCTCCTAGAGTATGGACGAGGGTTAATATACTGCATGTATATTTGTCGACCTCCAAAAGGCATTCGATTCAGTGGACTATGAAGTATTACTTCTTTAAATGCGAAATATGAATTTTACACAATCACAAATTTATTTCTTCAAAACTTATTTATCTCCCCGGCCACAAAAGATTAAAATAGGTAACAAATGTAGCAATACAACACTATTGTGTAAAAAAGGTGTGTCTCAATGTTCAATCTTAGGACCCGATTTATTTAAGCTGAACATTGATGACTTAGCACGCCTCAAACTTAGACTCTCTACAATTATAAGTAGATGACGCTGCAATAAAATACTCCTCAAGCTGTGAATCGGAACTTAAATCATCTATCCTCTCTGACCTATGTATAATAGAAACCTGGTTAATTGAAACTCGTTTAGCTATAAATTTTAAAAAATAACTAAAATTATACTTTTTGAAAACAAAATTTTTGACAACGCTACTTTCCAATACAATTATAACAGAATTTAAATAGTAAAAAGCTTTAATTATTTAGGTATGATAATTGACAGTAATCTTAAGTGGGCTGATCATATTAACTTAGTTTGTAAAAAAATCACCCCATGTATATTTATATTAAATAGGTTAAAATATTTCTTAGGCGATAAAGCTCTTTTTATCATTTATTCTTCATACATTAACTCTAATATCATGTATCTTAACCCAATTTGGAGGAGAGCCGGAAAAGTCCACCTGGAAAAAATTAATATTCTTCAAAAAAAAAGCCATTAAAATTATACATAATTACGCTATATTGCATCTAACAGATCAGCTATATTCAACTCAATATCTAAGCTTCGAATCGATTTGCAAAAGGGCTTTTAATACATATTGGCTTTTAAGATTACAAACAATATGATTAAAAACCAAATTTTATCCGCAATAGAAATATAGATATTCATAGACCAACACAAGAAATAAATCAAATTATTATCTTCCAGAAGTCCAATTGTCTATATATATCTGTTTGAAATCATATAATGATCTGCCAGCTAATCTAAAATTAATAGAAAGGCTTTCTTTATATAAAATAATTATTATCACCGAGTTTTTGAATATGAGCATAACTTAAACCAAAAAAAAAAAAAAAAAAAAAAACATTTATCTATTTAAAACTTTCATAAAACCATTTTTAAGTAATTTGTTTTTAATTTGTTTGTTCTAAAATCTAAGATATAAAACACAAAAAAAAACAAAACAAAAAAAAAATTTATATCATCACATATTTTAAAAATTATTTTAAGCGAAAAATTTGACGATTTGTAAAGTAGACTTAAGTATGAAATAAAGAAAAAAACAAAAAAAAAACAATTAATTAATTCTCTTTTGTTATCTAATGCAGCAGTAAAATATCTATAAAGGAATAAATAATATATTAATTTTCAGATTCATTATTATTGTTTTAACTTCAACTTAACCCATATAAACCCAGAGTGTCGAAAACGAAAGATATGACGTTTTCCGGCATAGTGGTCACCCGGTGTGAATTTTAAATCAAACTAAAATTTATTATTTAACTTAAAACAAATATCTAATTTACCTTTTTTTTTTTTTGAAACGTGACAAAAAACATGTTGGCCGATGGGTTGAAAAGTCCGAATTTCGAGTTTTTTTTTCATTCTTGTTAAAATAAAAAAAAAATACAAAAAATAACAAAATGAAAAAAAATCTTTTAAATAAACTAATTCAAACCAATACTAATAATTTAATCACAATATAAAATTAATCCAACAAAACTTGTAGCTACAGGGTGACTTTTTCAAGCAGTGTATCGAAAACGAAACATCAGGTTTAAACGATATCTAAAAATTTTCATATAAAAATAACAAGTTATGCTAAATCGGCGTTAATAGCTTGATGATAGGAGATACCTGTGTTTGAATTCTTGGAAACACAATAGCAAGACACGCTTAAAAAGGCGTCAGTAGGTAGCTTACAAGCCAAGAATTTAATACCTGTTTTTTAATTCTTGGAAATATAATAGCTAAAACACCTTTGAATTTATGAACAAACGGTTTATGCAATTTGGAATATTTTCTCACAATATATCTATAGATAAGCAAATGATTGCTTATTTTGGACACCATTCCTGTAAAATGTTCAACAAATCTAAGCCTATTCGATTTGGCTTCAAGTACTGGTCTTTTTATTCTGCCGAAGGCTACTTGTTCTCATTTATACCTCATAGCTTCAGAGGAAAATTATAGCATATAGGGACCTAATGTTAGCCTATATGGAGGAGAAAACGTAGTTTTGCGCTTATTAGCAAATATATAAAATCGAAACCAACACACCGTTACGTTGAATAATTTCTTTATATTACACAAACTTAAGTGCTGTCTTTCATCACTTGCTTATTTTGCAACTGGTAAGGTTTTTGGAAACTGCGTTGTTTACTAAGAAAAGTTGAAAAAAAGTATTATACACCAACTTGAATTCCTAGGTTTTTTTGGTGAGTGCTTAGTGAAATCCGCTAAAATACCTTTAAGAAAAGTATTAGTACTAAGAGAGAACGGACAAAGCTCAGGTACTTCAATTAGATATGCCCGTGTGGATCACAATATCATCCATAGTGAGAAACGAGCTCGATGCCGTCACGGCAAAAATCAAACTGTTTTTTCATGCACCAAATGTGGCGTTAATTTCCATCCGAAATGTTCTTTACCATATCACAGCTTGCCTAAAATCGGATAATTTTTTGAGTTTAAAATTTGTTAAAACAATAAAATTCTTTTTTTTTATAAAATAAATTGTTATTTTTTTTTTTGTAAGGAATTTATTCACTTCAGGAATTTATTGTAGTCAATTTTTGAAAAAATTATATCGTTTGATCCTGAAATTTCGTTTTCAAAACATGTAATATCTCCTTTCCAGGATGTAATATCAAATACGTTTTTTTTGTTTTTCTTAATTAAGTTAAAAGTACTTTATGTATAAATTTTTATGACTCTGGGTGAACTGGATCTAGGACTGACTATATGGGCTAATAGCAGTTTCTAATATAAATTGTAGTTATAAAAACAATTAATTAGATTTTTTGTGTGACAATCTTGTGTGACATATATTTATGTTACGCATGTAAAACCTATCTTTGAATATGCGAGGCAAGTATGGTCCCCTCATTACTTGATACATTAATCGAATTAAATCGGTTCAGCGAACATTTTTATGTTTCCCTCTTAGTAATTTTTCGTAGAATGGTTCAACTTTCACCGTATTACCACCGTCTTAAGCTAATTCACTTACACTCATTGTCTGATCGTCCAGTAATTACAGACATATCTTTCATTCATCAGATCCTTCCCCTAAAATTTTAAATTATTTGGTTTAAAGAACCAATAGGAATAATCTCAGAACCACTAAATCAAGCCAGTCATTAGAATGCACTGTGAAGTAAATTCTAATTCTATCTCTTTTTGATCGTCAACTAAGTATCTTTAACAAGACTACGTTAAAATGTACGTATAGCTAAGACTAACTACTAATTGGTTTTTTTTTTTGCTTTGATATTTTAGTAGCTCGTTCTAGTATTTTGAAGTATTTTAATTTAAGTGAATAATTATCATTCTCTCCTAAGAGCATGTATCTGGCTGAGTTTATTTTAAGACTAATAAAACTTTTTTTGTATGTAAATATAAAGCAGGGAATAAATTGGGAATTTGACATTTCAAAAGTAATATGAAATATGGTGGTGTTTTACTAACTCTACCGTAAAAACTACAACTCTACTATCAAATTACAATTGCAATATTACATATTACAATGACAGTGCCGGGTATACATATATATATACATATATCTACAAAATGATATATTACGCAATCAATTGTAGATAGCTTTTGTCTAATATTGGAAGCCTGATGTGCTTGCTTTAAGCATCAATCTGGCAGTATATAAAATTCAACAACCGAACATTAGCAAATAGAAAAAATCATTATTTCTAGTTAAATTGAAAAAATTACACATCTTCGGCTTATTTCTATTTTCGGACAAACGTTTTAGAATAGTTTCGACTAAATCGAGTTTAAAGTTTGAAGTTTAATAAAAAAAGAAACTGCCCGATAGAAGTTTATTTCAAATTTGAGTATTAGCTTTGTATATTTCCAAGCTATAAAAATAAAACTATCGTGACTATTTGCGCCCAAGATTTGAGGAAATAGATCTGAAAAACCGACAGTTAAGAAATTTGTTAACATTGTATGAAGTTTCCGAATTTTGCTCGGATATGTCCGATTCTAGCACAATTTTTTTTGGCTTGGCTAAAGTGGTGTAAAGTAGATAAGTCTATAAAAGAAAAGGTTAAAACTGACTAAAATAAGAGAAAAACGGTATTTCAACAGTAATGTTTATTAATTTCTAAATTAATTTTTAAATTAACAGCTTTTTTCACAGCTGTTGTTTCGTAAATAATAAGTCGACATACTCTGTGAATATGCGATGAAGATAAGTAATATTTGAATGAAAACGATTTCACGTGTTTGCTATTGGATATACGGCGACTGCATTGCTTTACAAATTTCAAGTAAAATTTGGTCTTTTCATATTATCCGACAATTCCCAAAAAGCTTCAAAAGTATTCTGCGTATCTTTTTCTGAAAAAAATTTTGTACAGAAAGAGTCAACATATTTTTACAAGGTGGTTTCATATATTTCGGTTAAGCATCTTAATTTTTATAATTTTTATATGATAAAACAGCCTCTCGTAATTTCTTTTGAATATTTTTTTCCATAATTCAGATTTTCTTATTTTTTTCTTGATCAATGAAGGCTATCTTTTGTTTGCAGATTCGAAATATTTTTGTTGAATTTAAATATACCTAATATTTATTAACCATAAACTTGAACTAGAACACTTACACCTTTTTAGGAATTATCAAAACTATTTTCTAAATCTAAAGAACAAACAATAATTTATGAAAAATTATTGTGCAAACTGATCTTAAAATATCTTAAAAATATTGTTAGCGCTTTAATGCTTAAATTTAAATTTGAATCTTCTGTACAAGTTTCAGGTTGAAAATTTGGGTCTCTGTATTTATCATCCGCTGTAAAAGTAATAGTAATTGCATACTGTCAACGGTTTGCAACGGGTCACAAAAAATAGAATATCATCCCAAAAAACATAAGGACCAAGTCCTAAGTCAAAAAACACAAAAGTGGAGTTTGTCCGAAAATAGAAATTTACCGACGACATATATATATCGAACAAAAGCATAATATGTGTTCATTTTGTTATACCCAAGGAACATTTTGTATAACTCATAATCACAATTTTTTTTTGTATATTAACAAATCGTTTACTGTAGACAAAAGTTGTAAACTTATGTATATATAACAACTGTCTTTAACAAACTGATGTTACAGAATTCATACACTAAATATAAATTGTAAACGTAAACTCATGATTACACTTGTACTTTTATTGTATGTTTACGTTGTGACTATATATATTTACAGTTATTTTCTTTATAAACTTATAGCTGCAATCAAAAATAATGTAAACTACTGCTTATATTATTTTTGAAAATAAATAAGCTTTAAAATTGAATTTTACTAATACTAATACATATACTAAACACATAAATAAAAATTTATTTTTTAAACATTCATCATAAAGTTCCCCGACCCAGTTGGAGACCCAGTAGTTAGGTGATCCATTTCAACAAATTTTCTCGGCTTTGTTTTTGTTCTATATGCGACATCCTATAGTTTATATTATTTTTGCTACAATGTACCTTTACTGAGTAAATGTGTATTTACATCTCCTTCTTAGTAATTTGCTTAAAAAGAAAAACTTAAAATTTAATTGAAAAATTAGAATGATACTCAAAAACAATTGCCATTGGATACAGGATTTATTTTGATATGTGATAGCTATAGTAACCTGGATAGTCGGAAGAAGTTAGAAAGATTAATTTATAAATAATTTTATTTTACATGTTTTGAATTTATATTTAAGTTATTTGCAATACTATTCAATTTTAGTGCCCAATAAAATATTAAACAAAGATTTGAAAGGTTTACATTCAGTAAAAGTATAAGTGTTAGGCAAATTCATAAATTTTATTAAATATCATATTAATTGTAAAAATGCAACATAAATATACCCACTATCTTGATATCTATCCACTATCTTGACTTCAATAAATTTGTCATACCTACGTACATTAAAAGTTTTCATTCAGAATTAAGTTACCAAATTATGGACATGCTTATATATGGCAATAAGTAAACTTTACAAACATACTTAGAAAATATGTTAAGTCTCAGAGCTTACAACTTTCAAATGTATTGGTTTTATCAATACTATAGATTTACTGAATTTAATTTATTTGAAGAACTATAGTTTGTTTGACATGGACTGAGCTAAAGTTATTAGTTCATTTCTGCTATAACTAAAATGTCACTGAAAAGCTTGGACTATCGGTTCGTTCAGTAGCATTAACCGGTAGATCTGGAATTCATTTTGGATTCGTGTGCCATATATCTGGCCACTGAACTAAATTCATCACAAAAATTTACCGCAATACTAGCGTCATCACCGAAATTTATAATGACTTTTAAAAATAAATTAAATTTGAATGGAATAGTATTTACTATCATACATATAATTTATTTTTTATAACTCTGAATTTAAGTGTTATTTACATAAATCTTCCTTAAGAATCTAAATTTTCAATTAATTCGAAAAATAATGGCGATTTAAATTTAACAACTTTCATAAAAAAATATAAACATTTAATTTTTCTTACAGTAGATGTCACAACACTCAACATAAAAATTGTTGTTGTTGTTTTTGCATATAAAAAGTCAGATCCATGAGATGTATCTAGAATTTTTTCACATCCATTTTCATTAACCGCGATACATTAGCAGGTACATTTACCACACCCGTTCAGGGAACAGATCCATGGATCTATGGATTTCACTGAACGTTACCTATTACTAAGAAAATTCTTGTAGCTTATAGTACTTCAAGAACAATTTTTTCAAATAGAGATAACCAAATCGGAAATTGTTACAAGAATACCAAACAAAAGACTCCTACAAGCTTATCGCACATTAAAATATAAAATCAAAATTCAGAATCCAATGAATTCATATTATATCAAACACTTTTTATCAGCTAATACCAATGTGCGATAACATTCATATTGGTTTAAAAAAGAAAAAAAGAAAATCATTTTTGTTGATACGTTTACGTTCACTTGTCTCATAAGTCATAACGTAACTTTTATTCAGTTAAAAATATATGCTTTCATTACATTTCAATAAATTCAAATAATTTATAAGGATACAAAATCAATAATATAAAATCTATTTTTAGGAAAATTATTACGTTCTCACTTCTTGATTTTAACAAGCAAAAAAAAAAAAAAAACGTTTTTTTTATAAAAATTAATTTTTCTATACATTTTTATTTTTTCTTTTTTTTCATAATATTTCAGTTTCTTTTGAAATGTCAAATTCCCAATTCATTCCCTGCTTTATATTTACATAAAAAAAAAGTTTTTAAGGTTATTTTAAAATTAAATCTTTGATTCCTATTAAAAATTATCGGATAAAATATTGATAAATTTTACTGTTAAGTTGCTTGACGATTTAGTTAAATTTACTTCCAGAGTTTTGTCCTTTCCCTTCTATAATATTCTGTTTTTCATTTTCAATTATTGTAAAAAAAACAAACTACATAATAGTCTCTGTATCGGATATACTGATATTCAATACTTCCTTCCTTGAATCAAAATATTAATGTTTTTATCAGCTTGTAAAATTTGTACTTGGTTTTCTTTCTAGCTACAGACTGGTATTAGTTAGAAACAAAAGGTGTTGTTGACACGTTTGATCAGATTTTCTCATCTATTTCATGTAGTAGAAAAACCAATATATGGGCTATGGTAGTTTTTTTTGGCATACTCAATAAGGCATTTGTAAATTCTTGTATAATTTACTGCCATAATATACTTGCCAAAAATCAAAAAACTTTCAACAGATGGGCCTTTATTGAAAAAATAAGCATTGACCTCACCTCAACCTGGATTGAAAAAAGCTTAAAAACAGGTACATTAAGAAAATCATTTCAAAAAATATCAAAAACTTTCTTCAAAATTCATCATCTGAATTCTCTACTAGAATATTATCTGGTCTAACATTAGTTATCGTGCCTACATGATATAGAAATATTTTAAACAAAATTATTATATACTTTCGTAGGGCCAATTCCGTTCTGTGATATTCCCCTGAGCATAACTGACATGCAATTGAAAGCTTTGAGCAAAAATCTAAGCGCTTGTGGCCCAACGTTCTTGAAAATAGTCAAGCAAAAATGTTCATGCCAAAGCGCTCGATTAAGAAAACTAAAACTCTTCTAAGTTTCAATAGAAAACAGATCTATATCATGGTGAGGATATAAACAGACCACTGCCTAGTAAAGAAGCATTTTTATGAAATAGGCCTAACCGAAAATAACTTATGAAAAATATTGAAATAGAGGAAGGATCTACTGAATAATTATTACGTTAATGCGAGGGGTTGGCACTTCGCCACCTGGAAACAGCGTCCCCCGAACAATGGAAGTTCTTCAGCATACCATTGAGAATATCTTGAGTGTGATCATCAAATCAGGTAACTTTAAGAAACAAGATTAATAGCTCTAACTAGCAAGTTAGTGAAGTATGGAATAGTGTAAGTTGTGTTAAAAAATGTAATAAATGAAATGTTATTGGTGAGTGGTGTATAGAAAACTCATAAATATTTTTCATTATAATTTTTATACTTAAAATAACGCTAAATGAGGTCTGCAGACTTGAAAAGAGTTGTGAGTTTGACAGAATATTACCTTCTAATTGCAAATCTATACTTATAAAAGGGAAGTTTGTTTGTTTGTTTGTTTGTTCGCTATACACGCCCACAGTTTTAAAGATAGAGTTCTGAAATTTTGCACAGTTATTCATAGTCAAATAAGGTACCGGACGCGGTACCTTACAAAGCCATCAGATGACAGGTTCGGGTTGCTGCCGTACAACTCCTAGAAAGACTCAGGAATATTTTAAAAACCTTGTGTGTAAAAGTTATGAAAATTTACATTTAGATACTCTTTCACAAATAAAGAAATTCGACAGTTACTGATTTTGAAAATTTCGACTGGTTCGGGTTGCTGCCGTACAAATCCTAGCACGTACGTCTCAGAAATATTTCAAAAACCAATAGAGTTACAGGCATGAAAACTTACACTTAGATACTCTTTCACAATTAAAGAAATACGACTGTTACCGATTTCAAAAATTTGGACTGCTTCGCGTTGCTGCCGTACAACTTCTAGCACGTACGTCTCAGGAATATTTCAAAAACCAATTGTGTTACAGGCATGAAAATTTACACTTACATACTCTATCAGAAACGTTTCAAAAAATATTGTGTTACAGACTTGAAAATTTATTCATAGGTACTCTATGAAAAATGAAAAAAACATGTATTGTCCTGAAAAAGTATTTTCAAATTTAGGAATCAGTATAAAATTTTTACATGACTATGTGAAGTGGCTATGTGAATTAGCCACAAAAATGTGACGATTCGTTTTATTAATCAGAAAATACTGCAGAGTGCTCCAGGGGGTGCATGTGGACAAATCGATAGATACAGTTATCGATGAAAATGAAGTTCTTCCTCCTCATCAATTGGAAATAAAAGTAGTAGCTTCAATATTGCCTCTACGAAACTTGAAGAAACCAAAACTACGGTACTAGATTAATAATAAGAACTTGCCATCCTCATTTCATTTAAGTACAAATTCCGATTGATTGTGGAAAAGGCGAACATATCTTTATTTCAAGAATACCTCAACAGCAAGGAACGCATTTCCTTATACTTCATCAGAGAAGACCACCGAAATATTGTTTACAAAGAAATAATTTTAATATAGGTATAGTTTAAGTTGTAGTATTGTTGATATTTTGTTATCGTAGTGAAAAAAAATGATAGAATATTTTTGATAAACCAATTTTTTCCAATTCGATTCATAAATTAAACTTGATTGAAATAAATTCGATACATTTTGTGGTCGACTCGGACAACGTCGGGTATCTTTGCTAGTATATTTATAATTATAATATAAATTTTGAATAGCTCCAAAAATGCTCATGCCTGAACGCTCGCTCAAGAAAACCAAACCATTTCTAAGTTTCAACAGGACACAGGTACGTATCTTGGCAGTGATAGTAATAGGCTACTGCCTAACAAAGAAACATCTCTATAAAATGGGTCTAATCGAAAATAACCTATGCAGATGAATATGTGAAATAGAGGAAAAATCTATTGAACATTTGTTCTGTGAATGCGAAGGTTTCACCCGTAGCAGACTTCGCCACTTGGGAACAGCGTTCCCGAGAAATCGGAGCTATACAACATACCATTGGAGAATAGCCTGAGTGTCATCCCAAAATCAGGTATCCTTAAGAACGCAAAGACTTAATAAAACAATATCACAATAAGCCCATTTGCGACTGCGGTGATGTAGGGACTAGATCGCTCTCGGAATAAATTAAATCTGAATCCAAAATCTAATGCTAGACACAGGAGCTGTTGTAACCATTTTGGAAAGGCGAAGAAAAAGTAAAATAATGACGTTAAAAAGGTATGTAGGTACCATTAAACCATTTTTTTTTAATTCGAGAAAAACCAGCATTTTTTAATTTTTCTCTTAATAAGTACCCTGTACGCGAACCGTTACATATCATTTTACATTACTTATGTATTTGGAGATATTTTTTGTCCAAGGTTTCTTTAAGTTCAATTAGTGGTCCATAATTTCACAATAATGTAGGTTAAGTAAATTGCCCCGATAAATTTAGAAATGGTTTTTCTGAAACTCTTAATGTTTCCATCGTCACCTCGAACCCATTATTTCGTTTTTCATCAAATGACTTAAGGTATAAAGTTTGAAAAAGATGTAACAATGTATCTAAAGTAAAGTATAATCTACCCTCTTTCTATAATTACATCATGCCAACAACATTTTTATTTAATTAAATATTTTTTTATTTTCAACAATTTTGCTTTATACATTTTGACATTGTCATTTTTATTCACATGGCTATTGCAATTACACAAAAATTCTGTTATACTTCCTATAGCAGTTTTCGAAGATAACAAATTGCAATAATTAGATTCTTGTATTAAAATTATATGGATTAAAGTTAAAATATACTTGAAAGTATCTAAGTGTACATAGTTTGTGAAACCCCAAATAGTATAATTTACTAAAATGAAACTGACATTTCTGATTCTCCGATCAGTGTACCATATTATATCAAGCATGTTTATTTTCATGTAATTGTTATACTTTGAATTTGATATGTAATTATCTGAATGATGAAAATGGAAAATTTTCTCTAAGGAATATTATACGATTAAAATTAATTCCAATGCAAATCACTTTCAATTTTCATCACATTTCCAAATTCTAATATTGTTCAATGACTAGAATTTTCAAAAATTGTTTGAAAAATTTTCAATTGTTATAAGTTGTCGGTATTTTTCTTCTGAGTAGATTATGTATATAGCCATAATATATTATTGTGTGTCATTGAATCATTCTTCAATTTAATTAATATTAAAGTATTTGATGTTTGAATTTCTATCAATGTTTACGTTTTAAAAATTCCAAATAAACAAAAACAAAAATTTACGAAACCTCTTAGATTAGTTTTTTGACTATATACCATTTGATAAATTTACGAGAAATTTCAAGAATAAAGTATTTGTTTTTTTTTGTTTTTTTTTTTATTTCAATTTATCGGAAAACCACTATTCACACTTCAGAAATAATGTTTTAAAATTTGTCAGGAACTTTCAAAATAACAACTGACGGGTCTGAACGGGGTCTGAACGAAATAATATTTTTTTTTTGTTAATTTTATTTAAAACCGTTTTCACAGAAATACAACAATGCCATAATTTATCTCAATCAATCCTTATTAGTAGAAATTTCTTTGAAATGAAAAGTTTCAAGTGGAAAATTTAATGTGTATAACTGTACATAGCACATAGTGAGGATGTATAATATAAAAAAGAAAATGGCTAATTGCAGTTAAATTTTTTTTTTGTGATATTATTAACAAGGGTATAGATATTTTATTTTAAAATGTTTTTTTCTGTCCTTGTCATTTAATATTTAAATTTAAATGATTTAAAAGATTTAATTAAGAACATTTTTTTTTTCAAATTTTCGAATAAGTTTTAAAATATTTTTAATAGTCAAGGATTAGTTCGTCTAAATAATTTCAAGAATGACTATAAATTTTAATAGGATTTTTTCTTAATGACGACAAACCAAAGTGGTTGGTCGAAATAAACGAAAAACTGTATGGACCATGTAAATAGTATGACAAAAGGTCGACTGGTGGAGATAATAATGAATAAATCGTTGGATATCGTCTACCAGGAAGATTTCCGAAAAGATGATATATGAATGCTAGACGTCGTCATCACAAAATTGAGGATAAGATATATTGGAAGAACAAACACTTAATTCCTAGTTAAAGAAAAAACGGAAGAAGTACAATACGAATACATTTATTTAAATACTTGTATTATTAACCTTCTTTCTGTGCATAGTTTTTTTATAGCAATTTGTCTCCATATGTATTTTCATATATTCTTTCTATATATAATTCTTCGACGGTGTCAGCATGTACCGTTATAATTTTTTGTTTTAAAGAGAAATATTGTTTCTGTTTCATGCATACATGTTTTTAATATAAATGAAGAAGAGAATTTGCAAACAAATTGAAAGACATTTTTTTCTTTGTTTCTTACACCTCATCAAGGAGTCTTTAATATAGGAGAAAAAAATCAAACTTTACTCAAATTGATTTAAATGAAATCGGTACACATTTTTTGTTATTTTCTTTTGTTGTTTTTCTTCTTAATACATCATAGTAGAAAAGAATATTCATTTATAAGAAGATATGCACTGGGGGTGGGGAAGTCAAGATATTCTTACTACGCCTTTTACAAAAAAACCTCATTAGTTAAAGAAGCAAAGAACTATTATTTTTGTTATGTAATCAGTTGTCAAACCACTTAATTTTTGCAATGTAATTTTAAATAGGCCACGGGAGAACAGATTTTTCATGTGTATGGTCGTCTGAAATTTGGTGTTCGATTTTTTAAAAATGAACGTATTAAATTTATTAGGGTATGAGAGTAAGGAAATTTTGAATGATTGATTTTTTACAGGTACCTACATAACATAATATTGGTTCCAAAAACATGTTATTACTTAAACATAATGTTATTTTCTTTTATTGTCTTATAAGGGAAGTAAAAATTTTTTTTTATTTCAAGCATATTATAATTGATGTACCTATTTTCAATATGTAAATTTTTTCAGGTATTGAGCCAGGTAGTTATTACCAAGAACCAATAATTTTTTTTTGAATGACTCGATGCATTTTTATTTCCTTCAAAACTAAATTTTGCCATTTCATAATCAATGAAAATTTATTAATTATTAATAATATTAGAATTTATTAATAGGAAGGAAATTTGAATATTAATAATGTTTTTTATTGCTATGCATTTTTAAGTGTAACACATCCTTAATTATTGATAACTAAGAATAAATACAACAAAATTTCTTTGAGACAAAAAAAGTCGTTCGATAATTTTTTCCCACTTTGTCTTTTGAATTTTTATCTCTCTCTCACAAATGAAATTCTTATTACTATCTATTTCTTACAATTTTGGAAATCGACTAGAAAAATGGTAACCAAAAATTGAAAAATTATAAAATTTCATTCCAGTGCACTTTCTTATTAATGAATATCCTTTCATAGTAGATGCGTGTGCGGCTTTATATTAGATAATAATTTATGTACATAATATTTCCCCTTTTTATTTCAATCTACTGAGAATTGTTTTTCTTAAAGGGAAATTGTTTTTGTTTTATGGATACATTCATACATTTCTTTAACGCAAACGAAAGAGATAAGAAAAAATAACAACAAAAAAACAAATAAATGTCGATTGAGCACGTAATTCTTTCTGTTTCCACCCCTTCTAAAACAAAATGGATTAAAAATATTTAGAATAATAATTTCAAAGCTATTGAATACATTCTTATATACTTGAGAAATATATTTTAAAATCATTTTTAGAATACATTGATTAGCGTAAGTTATTACGTATTTTTTATGAAAAATAATCAAAAAAACTTTAATCAATTTATATAATAAACTACATAAGTGTTGACGCAATAGCATTTAGGGCAACGTTTACATATCAGATTTTATTTGATAAAAGTTACTTATTTATTTATTTATTTAAGGTTAATTTAGCTTAAATAAAAAACATTGATTTTAAATATAGAAATTTAAAATTATAAACAAATAAAATAATAAATAAAAAATACAACAAATTCAAAAAAAAAAAAAATGCAAAAATACAATTAAGAAAAAGTTGAAAAAATCTTATAAATGTAGGTAGTTTATTATCTACTAATTGTTATTATCAATACTATTATTTATAACAATCAATAACAACAAAAATAATCAAACACAACAAACATTATACAAAAAGTTCAACAAATGACAAGAGTCGATTTCGATTCTTTCGATTTAAAGGAAAAAATTAGTTTCCAGCATTTTTTGTTTCAAAAATGTTTGATGATAATAGGATAATATTATATTTTTTCATTAAACAAAGTCGGATGTCAAAATTTGTGGAACAACGTTTACAGGACAATCAAACTTTCAATAGTACAAACTAAATCTTGATGTCTAAACGTTACCTAATCGTTAGTACCTAATCTTAGCGGTTTTTTATTTGTAAATAAAAAACAATAGCTATATTAAGTTTACTTTATTTCTAATATTTTAGTGTTCTTTATTTAAAAAAAAAAAAATAAACAGTATAGATAAATAATAAATTAGTAGATTATATGTGTGACATATAGAATCAAAAGTTAACCTTTTCCATTTTTGTTAAAACGTATGATTAGGTATGGAACTCGTGTATTATGTTAATATCTATCTTCTCTCAAGTTTTTGTGGACAAATCTTTACTTTTTCCAGTTTAAAATAATTTTAAAAATTGCAGTTGTTTTCAAAAGTTAACTTTTTCCAAAATTATTTATCATCAAAACTAAACTTTTTCCATACAACACTTTTGAAAACAAAAATTACTCATTTCCTATTCGTTAAAGTAATATTTGTTTTCAAATATTAATCTTTTCCGTCAGTTTTAAAATAATCAGATGATTAGTTTAAATTTGGCGCGAAATTTTAAATTTGACATATCATTTTAGTTATAAACTTTGTTTTGATGAGAAAGGTTGAAAATTAAATTAGGTAAGTTTAAAATTGTTTTACCTTTTAAACTGGTCTTTATATTACATAAAAATAAAAAAGATTTTAGAATGGAAGCAGTGGAATACCTTGTTCCTGTTTTAGAAGATCATAATACCAGAAAACGAAAAATAAATAAACCTAACTGGAAGCGAGAGCAAGATAAATTTAAAAGGTAGATTCTATAATATTAATTATTATTTTGTAAGACGTAATTTCCTGGTGTTTGTTTAGATACCGTCCTAAAAAACTGCCAACTATTCCAAATTGTAAACATATAGGATCCACTTTTAAATGTAAGGAACTAAAAAGCAAAGAAATTTATAAATTTCATAAGAATTATTTTGAGAACAAAACAAAACAAAAGCAAGACTCTTTTGTGCTTTCTTATTTAAGAGTATATCCTCCTGTTCGTACAGATCGTCGAGTTAATAAAGGCCCAATTAGAGATATTAGTATTGAATATTCGATCCGTAATGCTAAGAACAGAATTTTGAAGGTATGTCAAACCGCATTCTTAGGCATCCTAGGTATTTCCAAATACCGAGTTCGAAACTTATGTAAAATGTACCTTCAATCAGGAACTATGCCGATCGAAAACCGTGGAGGTGATAGAAAAACGGCACTTTATAAAGATAAAAAAGAAGAAATTATAAACTTTATCAAGCGATATACTGTTATTGAAAAACATTATTGCCGTAATATTTCTAGCACTAAATCAGAGAGGCAATATTTATCTAGTTCTTTATCAATCAACCAAATATTTCGGCACTACAAAAAAGAATACTTGAATTCAAATGTGAAATCTTCCTATTTTCGAGAAATATTTAACAAAAACTTTAACGTGGGATTTAAACTTCCTTCGCAAGATGTTTGCTCAACATGTTTAATGTTAAAAGAAAAACTGTCTTTAGAAAAAAAACAAGTTATGAAAGATCAAGATAAAATCAATAATATTTGTCTTGAAAAAAGAATTCATATTCTGAGAAGCAACGCTTTCTACAATTTAGCGAAAGAAGAACGACCCGATTTAAAAACCATTTCTTTTGATTGCCAAAAGAATATGATATTACCAAAAGTTCCCGACCAATCGGCTTATTACAGTCGACAACTATATCTGTATAATTTTGGTATGGTTGAAGGTTCGTCAAAATCAAAATTATCAAAAGATAATACTTTTCTTTATGTGTGGCATGAGAACGACAGGCCAAAAGGCGCTAATGAAATAGCATCAGCTGTATTTCATCGCTTGTGTCACACAAATTTAAGAAATAAAAAAGTTATAAGATTAATTTGTGATGGATGTGGGGCACAAAATAAAAATACGATGATGGCAACCATGTGTTCCTTTTGGCTGCACAATAAAGCTCCAAACAACATTAAAAAAATTGAGTTAATCTTTCCCGTTCCCGGTCATTCGTATATACCTCCAGACCGCGTATTCGCACAAATTGAAAAGAAAGTGAAGAAGCAAGAAACTATAGTCGACCCTGGAGATTATATAAAAATTTTTGAAGAATCCGGAAACGTAACATTTTTAAATTCAAAGGACACAAAAATTTTTGATTGGAAAAATATAGTCAAAGATAGAATCAAAGCTCCTGGTCAATGGCATTTTCAGTTTAGTAAAGTAAAAAGACTAATCGTTTTAAAATCAAATCGTGGAAGTATGATTATAAGAGGAGAATATTCATATAAATCTGACTTAGGAAAAGCCAAAAGCGTTATGAAAAAATGTAAAAATTTGATGTCGACAGATCTTTCAGAGTTAAGTTTAGGAATTAAAATAAAAGATGATAAATTAAGGGATGTAAATAATCTCTTAAAAAAGCATTTTGGATCAAATTGGCAAAATGAAAATTACGAGCAACTACAGTTTTACAAGAACCTGTTTTTAGTGAACGAAGATAATATAGAAAATGAACTAGAAGAGTCAATTTGTGAGGCTCATGAAGATCAAAATTTAATAGTTTAAAAAAATATTTATTTATTATTAATTTATAAGTTGAAAATGTTTTAGTTTGTTTTATTTATTTTTTGTAATTATTATTTTTGAAAAGTGAAGAATTTTTGTTATTAATTTATAAGAAGTTGAAAAAGTTTTTGTTTGTTTTATTTTTTTTTTTTAATATATTGTTATTTTTGAAAAGTGAAGAGTTTTATTTGCTGTAAAATAGTAACTAATTTTAGTAAATTAAAGAAAATTAACTTGACCAAAATTTTTGTTTATAAAATTTAATTGTTTTCTTATTTTCAAATATTCACCTTTTCCAAGTTTTAATTTTCAAAACTGACTATTTCCATAGTTAAGTTGCAAAACTTCACAATTCCAAAATTTAATATAGCTTTAAAGGAAAATAAAGAATTTCTCTAGAACAAAAATTTTAAAATATTGATTTTTAACAATATTTTACTTAAATATAATTAAAAAGTGATATTTACGTCATTAATAAAATAATATACAAGTTTTTTTAAATATCTTAAAATAACTTTGAATGACAAAGGTTAACTTTTGATTCTATATGTCACATGTGATATATGAATATATCCTATATCTATTTATTGATATTTGATATTGTAGTCTTTTGTATTGTATTTTACTTGATGTACCAGGTTTTTCACATGGACAACTATATGTCGGGATTTCGCGCACTACTGGGAATATAAATCATTTGAAAATTGTCACCGTATTCTCTTCGGTGTTAGAAATACAGTTTTTAATGAAATATTAGTTGATTAAATATTTCAATCTATATCAATCCAATTATATAGTCTGTCTGCTAATCTACTAATTTACCTAAAGTATCAAATATTACTAAAATATTGTTGATAGGGGAATTTTTGATTTCGATAATTTATAATGCAGTACAACCTAGAATGCTCTAATTTTGATTTTTCACTATATATAACGGTAGCAAAAAGTTACGTAGTAACGGGTATTTAACTAGTTTGTATAAAAAATTAGAAATTATTTTTAATTTTTGTTTTTAATCTCGATTAATTTACAAAATGAAGCAAAAGAAATATAATTGTGAAAAATGTGTTTTGTTTTTTCCCCGAACTTGCAGTAGTTCTTCGTCTAACAATGTCCTTTTTTCTTATAAATTGGCTATAAAATGCATTTTTTAGTTTGTCATTCAAAGACCAAAAGTTTGTGAAAATGTTTCTTCTAGTCTCTTCATAAAAATTTTTGGTACAAAAATAAAAGCAGGATTCTTTGCATGGTGGTTTAATGTTTTTTTCAGCCATTACAATTCCCTTTGACGTCTATAGACAACGAATATTAACAGATACGATATTATAATAGTCAACAAAGTGACTCATACTTTGTTGTTTATGTATATACGATAAAATAATTGTATGCTAATTATTTTGATAATTTACATCAAAATTTATCGTATATCCAATTTGGCGTTTACAACATTATAATAGTAGTTTTACTGAAATTTGCGGCATTCTCGACAAAATTGACAATCAATATCTCGGCAATTATAGCTGCTAGGTCAGCACCGATTGCATAGATTGATAGAGCTTAAAAAAATGACTAAAATGGCATCACTAACTAACTTTTTTTGGATTTTGTCATGTACGACATTATAATTGTGGTGTGACGATTACAGTTTTTTTAAATTTAATTAACTTTAATATTTTTTTTACATTACTTTCACAAAAATACAAATAGTTTTTTCACTAATTTTTATATGAATTTTTTTATACTTTAGCTTTTATACAGTTGGTTCTTTAATTACCCAAAAACAAAAATGTAAATCATATAGAGACGAGGTAAGTAATTCAATTCCCAAAATTTTTTTTTTATTAGATTGAGAAAATTTGAGCTGAAGTTGTATTCAGAAATTTTCCCATTTTTTTCATAATAAATTATATCCTAAAATAGTCTATTTTTTCTCAATTGTAAGCTTCAATAATATAAATAAAAATAAAACAAGAATTGAACCAAGCTAAAACAAGCTTTTTGTCAAATAGGTAGTAAAAGTTCACTCAAAACAGGAACCACTAACAAAACTTTAATGAAAAATATTTACTTTACTCTCACTAATTAAAACGATAATAATTTTGTATAGAAATGTTTTATTTTATTTTTCACAAACACAATCACAATTTTATTTTATTATTTTTGTTTTATTTCGAATAAGAACTAGCTATTCTTTGGATTTCATGGAAAATATTATAATTTTAGATTGCCTACATAGCTACTTATATTAATTCTTAATTTTCAGGATGTCAACATTTTCTCAGTACTATGCATATGTAGATATGTGCGTGCATAATGAATTTTCTTTAAGAATAGAAACTGAATTCTGAGTATTATCAAATCTTTTAATATGGTCCCAAGACATATTTGATTACATTATTAATTATTAATTATTTTTATATATATATACGTCATACATATATGTATCTAATATGTTTAATGTTAAATCAGCACAAAATTTTATAATGAATAACAAAAATCCCAATTCACATTCTTAGAAAATAATTAATTTTCTATTAGCAAGTTGTATTATGATAAAATCTTGTTAAATTATTTTTTTCTTTTTTTTTAATTCTTTTCAAATGAAGATTGTTACGCATAATATTATAAAGCTAAAAACAGAACAAAAATATTACATGCCTAATTAACCTCAAAGGACTAAAATTACTATATTACAAGGAAGTTGAAATAACATAAATATACAAACAGACTTAAATACTTTATGTGTACATATACAAGTATACATCATATAATTTAATGGATAAACTCAAATATATCTAATATATAGGCAGACTTATTTTATTTCATCTCCTTAGACCTAACCAAATTCGTGCTCACATTTTATAATGTTTTAATAATTATTACGAATATATTATTTTTACAGATACCTATTGCATACGTGTGTGAATGTGTGTGTGTAAACAAATAATATCCCTCTTAATAATATGAGATCCTTTTTTTCTTATGTTTTTTTTTGTTTTTCTAATTATATTACAAAATAAAATTATATCAAATTTTAGGACGCACACGAAAAAAAAACAAAAACAAAAACAAAAACAAAAATTAATATAATATAGAAATACTGAATTAAATTTTCCGGCAATTTTTTGGATAATATTTAGCATATATACTTCCGCTATAGGTGAGTAAATCCATTTCCTACACACAGTACATTTGTAAATTATTAAGGTAGATATTTGGGAAAAATAAAAAAATAAATAAAAATAAGGAAAAAAAAAACAGGATCACTATATTAAATCGCTAAATAACCGTTCAAGGTAAAAAGGTTATAAATTATTTTCAGTGTTTGTCTTTTGGGTTTAATTTAATAATAATTATACCTATACATAGGTTGTATACAATAATTTTACTCTGACGAGATAAATTTGCAAATTAAAGCAATCAAAAAGGAGGAAAATAAGTCTATAGGTAGATACGTGACATATTTAAATATTAATTAAGCGAATGATATCTAAATTTATAAATATTTTCAAATTATTTGATAATTCTATTTTAATTTATGTTTTTAATTTGAATAATTATTAATATTGTTGTTTTTAACGGAAATAGAGGAATAATAATAAAAATATATTTTATTATATATTTTTAATATTATTTAAATTGCTATATTGATAATCTAAAATTTGATTAATTTTGAATTAATAAATAAATTAAAATTTGTCGATTTCTTATTATTTTTAAAACGGTTCTGGAAATATCAAATCATGGAGTCAGATATGGAAATCATGGAATATACCTCATGCTAAAAACTGTAGACACATTCATTACTTCTAAAGACATTTACTTATAGTGCTTGTTCAAAGGAGTACAAGTCATTTTGTGGCAAAAACGATATAAGTAAAAAAAATGAAATATAGAACTTATGTTCCTTCTTCTGTAAAAATACTATAAGTCAATTCCATCTGTAAAGCGTTATAAAAAGCATTGGTAATAACAGTATAACTAAATCGTCTATGAAGTTAAACGATCAAGAAAGTATAAGTCATCTTATACTGTAATGATCATACTAGTATTATTTTCACATTAGCAAATGACACTATTTGCATCACTGAGTTATACTTATTTTAGCAACTTTGAATTATTGAAAAAAACAAAAGAACATGTTAATACAAGTTTCGGTTGATAAGTGTTTTTTGTACTTTTGTTTTTTGTTTATATTATGTTAAATTAGAATTTTGATTAAGTTAATGTTTTATTTCAATAAAAAAGTGCACATGAGTGTTAATTTTTAGTTGTTAGAACTTAAAAAACAATTTGAGTAAGATTTATATTAAAAATGATTCCGACACGTCAAGCTACAAAATTGGTGGCATTAGCATTGAATACAAAAATAGCAGATTCTAGGAAAATATATAGTAGGGAATTTCACAAACTCAAATTAAGTTTTAAGATTCCACAGGTGAACACATGCAATACATGCGAAAGTGAAAGTTAAAATAGAATCGCTTCCAAAGGACCGGCAAAAATATCAGGACAGTTGAATGAGCATCATAACCTTGCACACTATGTATATAATTTAAAAAGGGGAACCAAGAATCATGCTGAAGTAAATTCAAGTTAAAGAGTGTTTGCTTTCGACCTTCAACAGTGTCTCACCACTCCATATTTAAATACGTCTGTACCATTTTAAAAACATCTACTTTGAACATATAATTTAACGATTCATCATCTTGGAAATGGGAAAGGGAACTGCTACATGTGACATGAAGCAGAAGAAGGACGTGGAGCAAATCAAAAAGCCACTGTCTTGTACAAAGAGCTTATAAATCTTCCAAATGAAGTCAACCATGTCATACTATATTCCGATACATGTCGCGGCCAAAATAAAAATTCGCTGTGGCTGTAATGTGGTTGCTATGTTTTTGTTCCTCATGCAAGACAAATCAACATTGGAAATCATTGACCACAAATTTATGATTAGGGGACACAGTCATATGAAGTGTGATATAGACCATGGTCTAATAGAAAAAGAAAAAAAAAGAAGAATATCCTGTATCACCTCAATATAATTGATACCAACTAGCGCATGCAGTTGGAAAAAGAAATAAATTTATTGTTAATGAAATGGAACATAATGAATTTATTGATTATGCTTCTTTACTTAAAACTGAACTAGTTTTAAGAAAAAGGATTCGGAAGGCCAACTCTTTAAATAGCAGCCAGTAAAATGTTTGCGGTACACAAAAGTACTTGGACATATTTCTATTTTATATTTCAAAGTTCCAAGCCAAATAAAAAATATTTTATAAAAAATTAAAATCTGTTTTAAGTTACCAGATTGAATAAAGCAAATCTACTGCAAATAACGCAAATTACAGTTGAATTAAAATCTAGCGCCATGTATTTAACCCATTAAAGCCGGCTCATAGAACCGTCGTACAATCATTATGAATTTTCTGACGATGGTCATTGAGGTCATAGAAGGTGACTGGAAAATTTTTAGACCTCTAACTTTTGCCACGCTGAGAGTTGGAATAGGTATTTAAATACCCAATCGGCGTTATCGCTACTACATTCTATATAAAATTTTTAGTTTTTTTGAAAAAAAAATGAAAATTCCATGGATCTATTGATCTGATATCTATTGATGGATAGTCGATTATATGACAAAATACATATTTGTTCTGTATTGTATAGATTTAAAATGTTTTTTATTTTTTTCACATTATCTCATGGTTTGAAGCTTGACCGTTGTGTTTTCAGGTTTTAGAAATTCAAAAGTGAATTGATACAAAAGTGAAGTTATACAGTTTCAAATGTAGTGTTATGTAAAATTAACTAGAGTAGTCTAAGTATTATATAATTCGGCTTAAATTACTATGACGTCTAAGTTTTTGAGATATGGCCCAATGTTTCATACAAAGCGGTACGACAGAAGAAATCACAATGATAACAAGTGACCAGCCACTGCTCATTAATGAGTATAATAAACGGATGGGTGGTGTTGATCTGTTTGATAATGCTATGAATAATTATCGAATTAAAGTTCATGGTAAAAAATGGTATTGGCCATTGCTCACAAATGCATTTTCTGCGCAAGGTATGAAGGTGTGACTCCTATGAGTATATTGGATTTCAGAGTAAATGTGGTGGAAGCACTAGTAACACTACCACAAGTAGTCAGCCGTCCATGTAGACGTGTACTTGTTAATACCCAACAAATGTGGGAACCATAAAGACCATATAGTGGAAAAAATGTTTAAACGCAGTCTTTGTAAAAAATGCGGTATTAAAACAAAATTTGGTTGCAAAAGTGTTCGATTACTTTGCAGCTGCCAAATAGCTTTTTTGACTATCATAATGATGTACCACGCATCAAAATAAAAATGAGAAAGCGAAATAATTTACAAAATAGTTTTTAAAATTTAATTTTACAATATTATTATTTAAATATTTTACTTTTTTAGATTTATTCAATAAAACACTGCGAATCATTCTGAAAGCTAAATCATCTCTAGAGAAGTAAGTAAGTACTCCAATCCAAAAAAAAATATTTTATTAGATTGAGAAATTTCCCGATTTTTCCATTTTCCAATTTCCCAAAAACCATTTTTAATGACAATTTGCGGGGTTTAAAAAATCCTTAGTTTTTGACTTCTGCTAACAACGACAATTCTTGAGGATTTTGATTAGCTCACTGAGAACGAATTATGGTCCGCCTTTTTTCTCTCTAATAAAATGAAAACTATAGTTCAATATCTATTACCTAACGGTAGATATAGCTATTCTAATGCACTAAGGCTTTTGGGTATTTAAATACCAAACAGGCAGTAATGGGTTAATCATGAAATTATGAAAAAAATAGACTAATCAATTGTTAGTACATTCCAGTGAATTATGAAGGTGAGTATTGATATTAATATGAAAAATTACATATTTGAATTTTCAATAACAAAAATTAGTATTCACAAAAATTTGACAAATTTTGTGCTCTAAATTTATAAAATAATTATTTTAGTTTTTTTACTATACAATATTTTTTACTATTTTCAATTTTCTACTGCAACAAATTTTAATTACAGTCTGATATAGACACAAATTGATAGATACTGATAAATTCAAATCGTTATTGTAAATTTGGATAATTATTATAAAAAGTAAGGGTAAACATTTTCCATTGTCATTTCTTATTAATATTTAAATAATAAAAAAAAATGATGTGAACTCCACATGAACTCAATTATATTAACTTGATTAGGTGAACGTTGTCTAATACAATAGTATCAATGCTGTTAAATTAGTTTTTGTTTTTTTTTTTTTTCTAAATAAATTTAACTTAAGTTTTCTTACAAATGATGAATTAAAGCTTTTCCAAATTTGATTATTACCGTTATAAGAAATCAATGATGTGGAAAAATAACTAATTTCAATTTTCTTTTCAACGTTCAATAATTGAATTCATTGTATTAAGAGTACAATTTATTGTTTTGTGGTTAAGTTCAGGAATTCAGAAATCACAATAATCTTAACTGGTATTTTGGTAGTTACAGATATTTACAAAAAATATTGTAAATATTTCAAGTGCTATTCATAATCAACACCTTGTGGTTTTAAATTTAATTACGTCGCATTTTTTATTAATTATATAATATATATGTATTAGGTATGCCGTGGTTGAGATTTTGAAATCAAAAATTTTTGTTTAATGTCATTATTAACCAAGTGTAAATTCATTTTTATAGAAATCTATATGGTATTAAGGCTATATATTTATATATTTTTTGTTCTTAGTCAGAATGTACAGAAAATTCAATAAGTTTAATTGAAGTGGTTGAGGCAGTAGTAGAGGCAGCGTAGTGGTTTAACATCATATGACTTAGACCCTGAACAATCTTAACGGTATTCATGTGAACATTAAATCAAAATAATATACAGTATAAATATTTATTTTTTTTTTTCAGATAGATGAAAATCATCAAAAGAGCCTTAATTTATCGTTCTATTTTCCTGGGGGGATTGAAGTGAAGAACTTTGTCGACTTTAACGCACTAAAAACTGCAATACTTTTGTTTATATTAAAACTAGTGTTTTAGACTAACCATTAATACAGTTTGGGCTCTATTACTTCAGATATCTTCAGATTAATCAAAATCCCATTAGGAATTATTGAGAGATAAAAAAAATTTTTCTTAACACAGTTTGAACGGTTTCGTCCGTTTAAGACGTCTAACAAAGTTTTGATTGTCAGCTAAGCGTAAAACTTCAGTATTAATATGTTGAGAAAGACGAATTTTGCGGCGTATTGCCAGTTTTTGATTTCGTCTTTTATGATAGGGATCTTAAGTTCTCTATGAATGTCAATAAAGCATTGCGAACATACCAGGGAGCAATGCCTTGACAATGTTTCGCAACACTTTGTTTTGGAATCTTTGGATAGTTTGAATATGAAGTTGTTTAGCACAACCTCATATTTGAATACCGTATGCCCAGACTGGCTTTAATATTTGATTGTAAATTATATGTTGAAAGGAAGATGTCCGCCCAATTAGCCAATACTACAGATGGTTGTATTTCAGTTCTAAATCTTGTTTATCTTTCTTAACATGTTCTTTTTCATCTGAACTTTGCATCATTTTGATATGGTATGACGACATTGTTTATTGTGACCGCTATGGGCGACTCTATTATTTTGTTTATAAAATTAACATGTGTGGGTTTTGATTCGTATAATTTACTTCTCCACTTTTTGCACCATGAGGAGATTTTGTTGTTTACTTGTTTCAATTTATTTGTTGCTTCGTTTATGTTATTACCAACCGCTAATACTGCAGTAACATCTGCAAAAGTTGCCATCACTGCATCTTCTAGTTCTGGGATGTCAGTGGTGTAGAGTAAATATAGGATGGGATACAGAATGCTCCGTTGTGGTACTCCTGCATCTATATTGCTTAGCGTACAGTAATATTCGTCCTGCTTAATATGAAATACTCTATTTGCTAAGTAAGATGCTATTACCTCGACATACGCTTTAGGTAGAATACGGTGCAACTTGAAAATAAGTCCCTCATGCCATACTTTATCAAACGCTTGTGAAACATCAAGGAATACTGAAGAGCAGATACATTTTTCTTTAGTGTCTTTTCGATGACATCAGTTATTCGATGGACTTGTTCAACAGTTGAGTGTTGTTTTCTAAACCCAAATTGGTGATTTAGTATGATGATCTCTTTATATTATTGGTTGTAATCTTTTGAGCAGTAATTTCTCAAACAATTTGGAGATTACTGGAAGCAGTGAAATGGGTCTGTACGATTCGTATACACTATAAATATGAGAATTATCTCTTCAGGTATAAATCGTTGAAATAAATATATACAATATTTATATCAACTACACAGAAATAACATTTCGGACTTAACGAAAGTCGACAAAAATAACCTAACAGTAAGTCCAAGTACATCAAATCACAGCTTCCAAAATCAAAAATTTAATTTTTGTTTTCTCACTCGCGATCCATAGACCAGTGACTGACAGTCTTTATGGCAAAGTTATATAATTATGTCACAGGTGCAGAAAAAACAGATACTTGAGCAGAATGCCGATCATAAAAATCAAAAACATGACAGGGGATTCATACATTGTTCTCAACGCACAAAGAAAACATAAAACGAATTTCAATCATATATGATGATAAATAATAACGAAGTCAATTGGAACAAATTAAAAAACACAACATATATTTTATAAACTATATTATTTGGCAATTGAAAGAGTAGGACGATACAGGAGGTTATACGAAATATTACAAAGAAATGGAGAGAAAAGCGGACTCTACAAAATATCCTGCAACAAATGTATACATCGTATAGACGAAGAGATTACAACAGTAAGATTACTAGAGCATTTCTAGAACGAAGTAAAATCGCGATAAGAAGGTTGGCAAAATATTCAATTTTAGATCAGCAAAACATATCGTTTTTATTGAAGTGCATGACATTAACCCATTAACAACGGCTACCAGAACCCGTTGTCAGAAATTAATAATCTTTTAACAGTGGTATGGCTTTAGCTCCAGATACTCAAATTTCGTGGGGCTGTTCCTAGATCCTGAGATCTAGCCTGTACTTTATATAGTACAATCGTTGTGAGAAGTAAAAAAAAAAAATTAAAAATGAAAAGCAATGGTAATTTTTTTGTATAAGTTAAGTTTACTAAATTTTCTTACATTATTTTTTTTATATTATAATTAAATCAGTTATGGTAATTTTAAAAGCAGTTTCTTTGTTGTTTTTAGACAAATTTTGCAACTATACATGCTTCTGTTATGGTATACCACACAACGAAGTTGAGATTTTAATTTTATTGGAACATGGTGATTTATTTTCTACTTGAGATGGTGAATTCCTTTTTTTCTAATATTTTCTTCCACATCAAAATACTGTACCCATTTATATTTTGGTCCATGTTATCTACGCCTCCCATATGAGCATTGTAAGTAGTATATAGGTGTGGCTGCTCCACTGGAATTTTTTGATGAGCTTGTTTAGAGCATCGCTTGACCTAATTGATTGATCTTATATGATCAAAAATGGTTATGGTTGTGCAAACATTTGTTCATTCATTTGTACATTCTAATAAATCATTCGTTGAATCATATCTGCAATTTAAATGATGAATATAAAGATTTAAAAATTGAATAATTACCACTATTACCTATAATCAAATTTACCACAAGGCTTGGTTTTAAAAGTTTTATTTTTTTTTTTTTTAAAGAACAAACTTTAAGTCGGTTTTCTCGAACAATAGCTGTGGCATTAAATTTCATTTCCTTTAACACTTTCATTAAGGCGTGTGTTGTAAAGAAATTATCAAAAAAAACATTATGCTGACTTGGCTGTGGTATTTTTAGAAAATATCCAAATTGTAGAAAACTATCTCTAACCATATTCATCACAGGTCTTACTTTACACATTTGGTCAGATGATAAATGAATTTTTACATTATCTGAAAATCTATAATTATAATTGACAAGCATTTTAGGTCCTGCGCAGTAGACACCTTTTCATTTTATTTCGATTCTCCTACTCCTTAATGAACTTCTAATATACATAATATATAAGATTATATATAAAACAAAAATGCGCACACAGTTGAACATTTTGTACTCATATGATTTTATTATTCAGCAAATACATTATGCATAAGTCAGATATTATGAAAATAATAAACAAAAGTAAACAAATCAGTTATTATATTTTATATTATGTACTTGCGAATGAATCTATGTGCATATGCCAAAAAAAAAAACAAAGAAACAAATTCATCTCAAATAAAAAATATATTTAATATATTTTATCTTTTTAAGTAACTGTTTCTAAATTTTTGTTATTTGTAGTAATAATATAGTTTTTATTAAAATTATGTATTATGTAGGTATATATATACATACCTCTTTAATGACAAAACTTTTTATTTTTAGTAATTTTATCACTAAATGCTTCTTACTATAGGGAATATATCGGAAACGAAGCAGTATATGAGGGACGTGTATTTATGTGTCCTAAATAAAACTTACTAACCACAAAACTTTTTATTAAACACGAGTGGTTTCTGCTATATCGTGCGAAGTCTATGTCAGTATGTAAATTACTGTTTTTTTAAAAACTTTAAATTTGACTTCAACTTGAAATATAATTACTCAACAGGGGCCACTAGTATAAATATAATTTGATAAACAGTTACAAAAATTACCAGCCAAATATTGGTCGTAAGCAGACGCTCATTTGTACACGGAATTGAGTGTCTATTAAATGAACTTTCTTTATAGTTTTTATTTTCTTCTTGAATATCTAACTCAACAATACGAAGAACATCTCTTGGCATGTTGTTTTGAAAAATATTTTGTTCATCTATTTCTTCATAATCAGTTAAAAATCGAAATCTGGTGGAACAATATTTACAAAAATGTCTTCAGAATCATTATTTTCATAACTATCTTCTTGCAGAAGAGCTTCCAGTACTTCCTCAAAGTCTTTAAACTGATTTTTTTGATAATTTTTTTTTGTTTTCATTTAAGTGCTTTGACATATTCTGAAAACAAAGAACAAAAATTTTTTTTTTTGTATACATTTTTAACGGTTTTACTTTTTATAGTACACCCAACTTTATTGACGTAAAAAACTTATAAAATAATAATTTTTTTTTATTCTTACATTGATATTGTTTATCTTTATTTATCAAATTTAATTTGATAATAATAATCCTATAATTAATTTTTTTTTAAATGTTTCATGCTGTCTGGATTGACTGGAATATATTTTCCAAGTGTAAATTTTTTTTCAAATAAATCAATAACACCACAAAAATAGACGTTTGGGAAATTGTACCAGGAGATACCCTTCTTAATATATATTAATATATAAATACAGATTACGGAAATTATGGTAGCTCATAGATATTTTAAATTCATACGAAAATGAGAATGTAAGCTTTGTTTTTGCCATATAGAAAATAAGTAAATTATACTATTTAATTTTGCTGCCGATAAAATAAAAGTAATATTATAATAGCGTAAAATATTTAATAATTGGCATTCATAATGTTTTCCCATGAAATTGTTAATATAGTATACAATTTGTAGCTTTTCCGAATTATTTACTTTATTTATTTTATATATTTATATTTTTATATTATGTAAAAAAAATAAAAATATATTATTAATGAACTTACAACAAAATCCAAAAATCTGCAGTTATTGGCAAGTTACCTCTAATTATTGACACTTCTAAAATATCAAGGAAAAATTTTGTCAAAATAATAATATTAAATATCTACTGGTTGTAAAATTCTTGTCCCGTTAGAATAATAATTATTTGAAGTTTAACACTTAATTCACGGAATTATAGAGTTAAATGAATTTGTAATGCACGGCAACAAATAAAATAAATGGAAATATTTATTCGTAATAAGTTTTTTGTAGTCATCTATCCGTTCCGTTGTCATTGATTCCAAAACTTCAAATAATTCAAATTGTATTTTGATATAATTTGAATGTCTTTATTATTACGATATTGAGAAAACGATATTGAGAAAATGATAAACATTGTGCAAATATACTTGTTTACATATTATTTTATGTTTATCTTCTTAATAGGGAATTTTAATTTTGTTGAGGAATGCATATTGAAAATCATTCGGAACATCAATATTTGGTTCTAAAAAGAATAATTACCAGAATCGAACCGAATCGTTCAAAAACAACAAACTAAGCCTTAATATAAGCACAACGAAAGCTATGGTTATAAATATGGTGAATGTAATTATGATATTTACAGTTGATCGATACATTATTGGAATAGTGGAGCATAAAAAAATATTTGGCTCTAATAATGAACAATAAATTAAATTTTAAAGAGCATAGTGAATCTATATGTAAGAAAATTTAAAAAAAAAATTACATTTGAATTTTTAAGTCGAATAAGTTTTTTATTATAAGTATTATAACAGTTTTCAACACGATGATCAAACCCCATTTTGAATATTCATAATACTGTATACATAACATATATTCAAAATAGGATAAATGAATTAAAATGAATGGATATAAGAAGTAGACTTAAGTAAAATACGTTGATATTGTTGTTCAAATTGAAAAATGGTCTCTTACTGTGCTATATGGAAAGGCACAATGAAACAATGAAGATTTTAGATTACCATTATATAGAAAAGCCAGTACACAAAACATCATTCTTTACAAGGTAGTGTAAATTTTCAATGACTTGCCGGGGAATATAAAAATGAAACTAGAATTAAAATATTTAAAAAAAAATTAATTTTATAGCTACATGAGTAGAATTTAAAAGTTTTTTTGTAAATTAACTGTGTAATGAATTTTTTACAATAAATTTATAAAAGTTTTTCTTAAAAACTAATAAAGAACCCTAATCTAATGTAGCTATTACAACATTTGTAAATAATGAAATTATATAAATACTAGCTTTGTAATCTGTCATAAATGACGGAAGTAAAAAAAATTCTAGCATTTTCTTTCCTTCATTAGAGTTTTCATTTCAAATTTAATAAAAATACGTATTTGTTTACTAATTTATCATACCTTTATTTTTTAATTAGAACGCTTTTAATTACCATATAAACAGAATATTTGTGTAGTAAATTGAAAATTTTCTATTCCATAAGGGACATTTACTCGACCATTTTAGTAACATCTTATTTGCCATCATTGAAAATTTATCGCATAAAAAGGAATCAAGCTAATCGTGTTAACATTCAATAGCTGCGTAAGCTAAGCGTCAAAGTTTGAAAGAAACGATCGAGGTCTTATTTAATATGGGTCATTTGCCACAATCTCAAAGTTGTTAGTGTCTAATTAAATTTGCTTTTATTATTTTATTTCTTTTATTGTCTTACTTATATACATTTTGAAATCTTAGAATATTTTAGTAATTAATACCAAAAAACATATGGTATATTATATACCTACATAATTATATAGTAATTTATATATAATAATAATATGTATTACTTTTTGTATTTAAGATGAAGAATTTACTTTTATACCGAATTATCTTAGTCACAAACTTATATAATATAATAATTTGTTCAAAATGTTCAAAATTATAGATTAGGAAATGTATTAAACTACACTCTGAATGTCTTTAGAAACGAACCGGCGGAAAACCAATTAATGTATATTGATCTAAATATATTAAACTAATAAACTGGAAACTACCTATAATAAACTCAAGTATGAAGTTATATAACATTCTTTGTCAGCCTAAACATGAAATTTTCATTTAATTATAACACCATCTTCGTAATTTTATTGTAATAAATTAACAATTAAGTGTAGTTGAATCAAAACCGATACAATTTGAGAAAAATTTTTCCTGTGTTATTTTGATTAATTAATTAATTATTTTTAAATTATTTTATGAAAAAATAATTAATTTAAACACTAATTTTGAAAATCAGACGCAAGATGAATATTGAAGCTTAAAGACAAGTATCAATTTTGCAAATGGTTCACTTTGTTGGAACAAGCTTGTTTTGCCAATGTTTGATTTTGTTGCCACTGCTTATTTTGTTGCAATCACCTTGTTTGACAAAAAAAAAAATTAGTACCTAAGCTACTCATAAATAAAATAATTTATTTTTTTAAAGATAATTTTATTCAGTGTGTTAAATTTTTTTTTTTTTAATTTATATAGTAAAAAAAAGAATGGTCAGCAATTTATTTTGATATATTAAAATAAACTAATTGTTATTTTAGAGCTAAATTTTTAAATCCAAATCATCAAAAGTATCATATTGATCGAGGTCAGCAATGTTAATATCGTTATTATTATTTTTTTTTCTTACAGAGGCCCTAATATGTCAGAGCCGGACATGTAGGCCTTTAGCCCTTTATGCCGTTCTCCACCCCTCAATTTAGTCGACCCTTTTGATGAAGGTCAAGAGGTTTGGGGAATTTATCTTTCAGAAGTTTTTTGAGGTTATGTAACGTGTTTCCAATAGCCTGAGTCTAAGCCTTGAAAGAGCTGGGAACTTTTTACAACATGTTTGGAGGTTTCTTCCACTTCCAGACAGTGTCTACGACCCAGGAGCTTTGTATGGTTCGAAAAAGTTGATATCTCAGTCTAAGACATCAGGTATGGTGACTTCCTGGATATTATACTCCGTGTGAGATCTTTCTGAAATTTGTAGATTATGTAATTTTGCTACTGGATCCCTTTTCAGGGACTTCAGTAAAGCCACTCCATCTGCAATATCTTCGATCCCGCGGAGAAATTTTCAAATGATTGTTTCTTTGATGTCCGAATATAATCCTTTGTATTCTCTTCTAGATTCGCTATAGGATTTCCAATCATCTTCTTCATGAGTTTTTAAGGCAATTATTATTATTTACTTTATTTTACTTTGATTATAATTTTTTAAAAAAAATTCGTCCGGTAAAAGATTGTTGTAAAAGATTTAATTTGAAAATAGTACTATGACTTGATATGTATTTAGTACTGCGAAATGAAGCTGAAGCTGCAATATTTTATTACAAGCAAATGTACAAATGATACATTTTGATTCAACTGGAAATGGCAAATGTACTAGTTTTGATTCAACTGTCGTTTTTAAATTGAACAACATTTAATTTAGAACAGCATTGATTTGGAGACAATTTTAATAATAAATAACTTTAAAGTTCAGCCAGAAAAATGTTATTCAATCATTACTTTAATTTTTTTAAAAACTGCAAATGTATCTACAGATTTTGATTCTACTATACTGTTATTAATAATGTTTTACATTTTGCTCATTATTAATTTTAAAATTTTATTTAAGAAAAAGCCTCAATTTAAGCACAAGCTTTAATTTAAATTATTGTCATGTAGTGTTTAAAATATTTAATACTAAATGAATAAATATAAAAAAAAAAAATATATATTAATAATATTATCTCCTAAAGAATAAATCGGAAGAATTATTGTTAAA
The DNA here is from genome assembly GCA_963942445.1 of Argyra leucocephala. Classification (NCBI taxonomy): domain Eukaryota; kingdom Metazoa; phylum Arthropoda; class Insecta; order Diptera; family Dolichopodidae; genus Argyra; species Argyra leucocephala. The sequence continues at coordinate 60,079,786 of OZ012680.1, forward strand.
CAGATCCTCGGCTACGCCTATCATCTTATTTCCACAATAATATTTTAAGATCTACTTAGAAAAAAGACTAGACTCATTTTTAATAATTTTTATTATTTCTCACATGTAATCGTGGAAAAGCAAAATTAAATTGTAAATTCAAAAATTTACAATGATTCTCTTTGAGATTTTATTATAATTTTTGGAAGATTACCATGTATATTGTATATAGCTACGTTCATCTTTTATGTTTCCAATTTGGCAAATAAAATTTATATTAGCTTTTTAAATTTAAATTTTTTTTTTTGCTTTTGTATTTTTCATTTTCAGAAGGAAAACAGAAAACTAAATTTCTTTTATATTTTTTTTTTTGTTTTTGCCATTACTTTAAAAGTAATATAGAATCGCCTAAGGATCTGTTAAAGCACTTAAGCGACAATTCAACGTTATTTTATTTTATTTTAATATTTTTTTTTTTTCATTTTTCTTTTCTTACGTTCTCTTCTATATCTTTATTTAAGAAAAACTCATAAATTTTAAGCTAACAAAAAAAATTTCCAAAATACGAATAAAAAAATACAACAGAAAAATCTAAAAATGAACATAAAAATCTTCTTTAAAAGGAGAGACAACCAAAAGAAGAACAAAAAAAGGACGTCAATTTTTTTTTCCTGTTAGCTTTTTTTTTATTTTAAAATCAGATTTCGGCTTTGAATACTTTAATGTGATCACTTCTAATTTTTAAGGATTAAATAAAATGCAAAAATAAAAGAGGAAAAAAAAACAAAAATAAAATCAAATCAAATCAAAATCAGATTTGAAAGATCGCATTTAGTATTTAAAGGTGAAAAAGAGAAAATCTTTAAATTGCAATGGAAACGAATAAATTTTATTGAATAAAATCAAACGACAAAAAAAAAAAAACAAAAAAGAACAACAAACGATTTTTCACTAGAGACCTTTTAAAATTTTTATTTTCTTTTCAAATATTTGCTTTCTCTTTCTATTTGATTCTTTTGAAAAAATTCAAAAAAAAAAAAGTAATAACAATTTAATTTTCTCTACAAAATTTTATTCTGATTTTTATCTTTGTTATATGGAAAATGAAAACAAACAAAATTAATTGTAATGTAAATAAAAGAAATTAAATATTAAAAATGGATAAATTTTGTGGATTACAAAAAATTTGAAGATGGAAATCATATCCAAGAAGAAATTTGGAACTAAAAGATCATATTACTAATTGATAACATTTAAGTGTGAAGTTAATTGTTATTATTTAATTCATTTATATTTTAAAAATTGCTTAAAGGATTAAGGAATGCATATAAGAATCAAAAATGGCTGAGGTTATTTTAAAAATTTATACGATAGGAGCATGTTGAAAACTGAAAAATTTTTAAAACACCGATTTAAGGTTTTTCATACAGTGGAAAGCCGATTAACTAGTAATAACTCCATAAATAAGGGTTCTAGAATAGAATATTAATATTAATTTACACTTTGTTTGACAGGAATATATAGTTTGCAGACCAGAAAATGAGAGGAACCTGATCCGGTAGACTTTGATGCTGAACAACCAAGTTTACTGTAAAACATATTCCAGAAAATATTGAATTAAATTATAATGTTTTTACATAAACCATTTCAAGGACAACACGTACGTAAAACTAATAGTCTAAACATTATGTGTCTCAGAACCATAGTGGCCTCATCAACATTAACATTTTATTGAATAAAATGCATTTTAAAAAATACACAATTTTAAAATGCTTATAAAATCATTTTTTATTTTATACTATTTTACCATTACTGTTCTGCAAATTTTTTAATTTAATTTATGATAATATACTAAGGTATGTAATATGTAACATGATATAGCAAATAAATGAATTTTAAAAACTAAACTAATCTCTATTTTTAAGGTACTGACTTTAAAAAAAAATATTTTGGTTTATTTTTTTTAAGTACTTTAGTGGACATATTATTATTGGGCATTACATTTTTGGCATTACATATAAATGATGAAAATCAAAAAAACTAGTGGCTTAGGCCAAGATATTTTTTAGTATTTTTTTATTTCATTGTTCAAATAATAAATAATAATGTAATAGATCATATTTTGAATTTTTTACTCCTATTCCGACTCCTTAAAAATAATATCTTCAATAGTTATAATTCAAATCACAATTATTATAATTTCATACAAAAACTATACCTTGGCTGAAGTTTAGCTGATACTGGTATTTAAATAACGACACTTCTGAAATCTGATTAGATTGAAAATAATCAGACTCAGAATTTGTAAAAATATCTAAATTTTAAATTAAAACGATAATAAATGCTTTCAAATAAACAATCTTTTTTGTGTATAAGTACCTAGAGAAGTTGAAAGAGTAGGATTCATTTTCTATCACTAAAATTAACTATAATAATTACACTTTCAAATTGAACTTGAATTTAAAATAAAATATTTACACTCTTAAACTGGAGGAAAAATAACTTTAAAATTACTCAGAGAAATAATATCAGACACAATTAAGAAATAATTGATGACTTACTAAATTAATGAAATTGGTATATCAAATTTACGGGTGAGGGTCGATTTGTTGAAGAGCAAAATGCCAAATTTAAAATGTTGAATAACAAAATGTTGAAAAAAAATGTTGAAAAAAAATGCTGAAATAAAATATACTCGTATGTAGATTTAAAACCCTTGACAGACTATACTTCATTATGAAGTTCAACTTAATTATAAAGTAAAGTTTAATGAAGTGGTGACAGATTAGTAACTTAATTATTACTTTTTTTATATTATTTTATAAACAATAAAAATGGAAAATTAAAAAGTTATTTTGAATTTTAGCTTGTTAAATTATTTAAGATTACTTCAACAATATGGACTTGAGGAGATAATGGGCAAACACGGGTTAGGAAGAGAAAGAAACAACAACGGGGAAAGATTGATAGAGTTGTGTCAGACTTTCGACCTAGCAATCGGAGGGAGTCTATTTCCACACAAAAATATCCACAAATACACATGGACAACACCAAACGGGATCTCAAGAAATCAGATAGATCACATATGCATCAGCAAGAAGTGGAAACAATCAATGTTAGATGTGAGAAATAGAAGGGGAGCAGATATACACAGCGATCATGAATTACTAACTGGGGACTTCAGAATGAAACTAAGCCAACAAGGAAGAGGCAGAAGATATAGAAAGAAGAAAATAAATATAAACAACTTAAAAAATCCGCAAGTAAGAGCTGACATAGTTACGGCGTTACGAGAAAATATTAGAAATAATAGAGAATACACTTGGGAAGAGATTCTGGAAATTTACAACCAAACAAGCGAACAAAATCTTGGAATTTCACAACCACAAAGAAAAATCTGGATAACCGATAACACATGGGCCTTGATTAAAAGAAGAGGTGAAATGAAGAAAATGATAAACATCAGGATGGCATCAAGAAGAGAATATGAAGAAATAGCGAAAACAGTAAAAAGAGCAGCAAGAAGAGATAAAAGGAAATTTCTACAAAATTTAGCCGGAGAAGCAGAAAAAGCAGCACAGCAACATAACCTGAGAGAATTGCATCGCATAATCAAGAACTTAACAAACCAGTCGGAACAACAAAACAAACTAATTAAAGATAAAAATGGTGCGCTTATCACAAACTTAGAGGATCAATTAAAGAGATGGAGAGAACATTTCCAAGAACTGAGCAACGAAGAAAGTACAAATAATGAAGCAGACATAAGAAACAGAGACAATGCAAATATCTACCCAACTGAGGGACTGCTAATATCTACTCAAGCTCCAAATATAGAAGAAATCAAAGCTACAATCAATATCCTGAAGCACAACAAAGCAACAGGTGAAGATGGAATTCCAGCAGAAATAGCCAAACTGGACCCTGACTTATTCGCAAAAACAATTGAACCCCACATCAGGAAAGCATGGATAGAGGAGAATATACCACCATCATGGAAGAAAGGAATGATTGTCAAGATACCTAAGAAAGGAGACTTGGCAAATTGCAGCAACTGGAGAGGAATCACGGTTCTAAATACTATTCATAAGATAATAGCAATTATTATAAAGAAAAGATTAGAAGAAGTACTAGAACCAATACTACGGAAAGAGCAGGCAGGTTTCAGACCAAACCGAAGCTGTGTAGACCAGGCAAATACTTTACGGGTCATAGTTGAACAATCAGTAAAATGGAATGCCCCACTATATCTACTATTCATAGATTTTAAGAAAGCATTCGACACAGTCAAGAGATGCGCAATATGGAGAACACTTACAAAGAAGGGAGTTCCTGAAAAAATCATCAACATCATCAAAGCGATGTATGAAGATGCAGAGACAACAGTTCAACACAGAGGTAAGATCAGTGATCCATTCTACACCAATATAGGAGTTAGACAAGGATGTCCACTATCTCCACTTCTTTTCAACACAATACTAGACGACATTCTAAGAGAAGTTTGCACTGGAATAAACGGAATAGAATGGGATCTCTTCGGAAACTTAGAAGACTTAGATTACGCAGATGATGTATGCCTCATATCAAGAAATCAAAGGGACCTACAGAACAAAGTCAACAGATTACAGGAAGAAGCAAAGAAATCGGGACTGGAATTAAATATCGAGAAAACCAAAGCAATGAGGACAAACAATAGTTACAGTGAGCCAATAACAGTGAGTGGACAACAGATAGAATACGTAGAAGAATTCAACTACCTGGGGAGCATTAGAACATCAAGAGGAAGTGCAACAGAAGATGTCAACAGCCGTATAAATAAGGCAAGAAGAACATTTGGGAGCCTAATGAAGATATGGCGGAGCAGCCAAATATCGAGAACAACAAAACTAACAATATTCAGAGCATGAATTAAGTACTGTATAGTACTTGCCAAAAAAAAAAAAACAAACAAAGATTTAATCTTTCTCTTCTTAAAAAAAAAAAGGAAGAGGATTTTTTATTTGGTAACCTTTAGGTTCTAACTGAATCTTAAGACTGTATTTTTTTATATATCAAAAATTGATTTCTTACAAAGAATCAATTTTTTTTTTATCAAAGTTACAAAAGAATTTTTTAAGTGTTATTCTTTTTTTTAAAAAAAGGAAATTAAGAAATTTGGTTTCTTATTACAAGATTTAGAATACATAATTATTACCAAATTTCTTCATGATAAAAAATAAGTTTTGTATTTCAAAACAACAAACAAACATAAAATATTTAATTTATTACATTTCATACATTATTTCTAAAAAAGAAAAATAAAGGTTTCTTGTTACAAAAGAATAATAACCTTTTAAAATTATACAATAAAAAAAAAAGTACTTGACATTGATTTCGAAAATAGCTGACCGACCAAAAATGCATTGGGTAATTTATTAATAATGCATTTTTGTTTTTGTTTTATTTTAAAAAATAAAAGTCAAGTGGTTATTGACATTAAATATATTTGTATTAAAAATGTTATTACGAAATACTTGTCATAATAATTGTAATCGATTTCAGACTTTATAATTGTGGAAATGTTTATTTAGAGAGTCTGTTGAAATCGATTTCAATTCAAGAACTGTCAAGTCGGTTGGAGTTGCCAACTTAGGCGTAACTCATGTGTTAAGTCAACATTATATTAATGTCATGTGAAACATGGCTCACTTCGGTCAGAATCAAACAGAAGCTACAAGTATTCATCAACAAGTGCTTGAGAATTATATGCAGAATATTCTGGCGGGCAAGAATTAGCAACGAGGATTTATGGATGATAACTGGAGAAGAACCTATCAACAGACAGATAAATAGGAAAAAATGGAAATGGATAGGTCATACACTAAGGAAATCAGAAAGTGATATAGCAAGAAGAGCTCTAGAGTGGAATCCACAAGGACAAAGGAGACCCGGCAGACCATACAACACATGGAGACGCACAATCGATCAAGAATTAACAGTCAACAATTATACCTGGGACGATATTAAGGAAATAGTACTCAACAGAGAGGAATGGAGGTTCACTATCGAAGCCCTATGCTACCACGCGGAGTAATAGGAGAAAAAAAAAAAAAAAAAAAAAAAAAAAACTTCAACAATATAAAAAAAATACAATTAAGCTTAAGAGAAAACAGATTTATCATTTATTAAGAATTATTTTGTTGCAAAAAAGAATAAATTTTTTGCGAAATATTCTTTGTGTGAAAAAATCCAATGGAAGGCAAATGTTAATATAAATAAAAAAAAAATTAAAATATACTCTATACTATACGTTAATTGGTTGGTTTAATACGTGGTCATTGAAATCAACTTTCTAAACACTTAGGCCTCTCTGATGAATAATTAGGCCCTGATAAGATTATTTTCTATCAGAATCATAACTCAAAATAATGTAATAAAGTTTTTTTAAGGATAGAATATTATCCTTTTGAAAATTAAATGTTACCCGGATGGTCTTTAGGTATTTTATTATGGTATCTATATTATAATGAAAGTTTATTTTCAATTATATTCAATTATTTTTTATAATTTTTATTTTTTTCAAAAATAACACTATCACCTTTACCACTTGACCAAAATAAAATAGGAAAATGATAATTCGAATTAAATGATAATCTATAATTATAATTCACAAGCATTTAAGGTCCTGCGCAGTAGACACCTTTTTATTTTATTTCGATTCTCCTACTCCTTAATGAACTTCTAATATATATAATATATAAGATTATATATAAAACAAAAATGCGCACACAGTTGAAAATTTTTTACTCATATGATTTTATTATTCAGCAAATAAATTATGCATATGTGAAATCTTATTAAAATAATAAACAAAAGCAAACAAATCAGTTATTATAATTTACATTATGTACTTGCAAATGAATCTATGTACATATGCCAAAAAAAAAAAAACAAATCACTTGAATACTTCCTTTTTATCTTTTTAAGTAACTGTTTCTAAATTTTTGTTATTTGTAGTAATAATAAAGGTTTTATTAAAATTATGTATATGCAGGTATATACATACCTCTTTAATGACAAAATTTTTTATTTTTAGTAATTTTATCCACTAAATGCCACTTACTATAGGGAATATATCGGAACCGAAGCAGTATATGAGGGACGTGTATTTATGTGTCCTAAATAAAACTTACTAACCACAAAACTTTTTATAAAACACGAGTGGTTTCTGTTATATCGTGCGAAGTCTATGTCAGTACGTAAATTACTGTTTTTTTAAAAACTTTAAATTTGACTTGACTTGAAATATAATTACTCAACAGGGGCCCCTAGTTCAAATTATAATTCAAAACAAAATATTAAAATGTCAATTCGAATTTCAATAAAAATTTAGTTTTAAAATTTCCGACAGATGGCTCTTTTCTTAATTTAATGGTAAATGAAGCAGATTTTCTTCATACTGAAGTATTTTAGTCTAATGAAGTATAGTCTGTCAAGGATATAAAATAATGTTTGTTTTAATTGTATTTGTCTACTTTAATACGATCATAACCATTATTAATTCGGACATTGAAATTTTTAAAAACTTAAAATTTTGTCTTGAAAACAAAAAATATTTTATTTTCATAGTGAAATAGCTCCGCAAATATATAAATATTCTGTAAAAGGCGAATAACCCTGATTTTTCAACCAACAATAAAATCCCTCCTAATTGAGGATCTTGCATATACATATACTATATATATATATTTTCTGGAAATAGGGAATACCCTGTAATATTTTGATTGGTTTATTTTGAATCCTACTCTTAAATTCCTTCTAATTACTTTTATTAAATATACATTTTCACAAAAAAGCACTTATAACAGTGGGGTGTGCCGTTCTAAATCCCCGCTACACATTATTATTGAATTTCTTATATTGTTTAAGTATATATTTCGTTAATGATAATAGCTGATTTGTGTAATTAGATCTAAATAATACTACTTTTCGACATTTTTTTTCAACTTTTTTTTTTCGACAAAAAGACCATCTCCCCTCATTTACTAAGACCTATTTATAATAACGGTATTATTTTAAAAGTTAAGTATACATTAGCATTTTTAAATAATATTGAAATTATAAAAATTTAATTATAACAATAACATTCAAGAAGTGATTATTGAGTTAATTTACTTCTACCATAGTTAATTTAAAAAAAAAAATGTACTATCATTGTTAATTCATTTGTTTGATAAAAATATTATTTGTTTAACCTATAAAAAGACCTTCTGTTAAATGAATAGTTACCCGAGTACACTAAATATTAATAAGATACGATACATGTAAAATTTCAAGTAACAAAATTTAGGTTTTCTATTTTCAATTCTGAAATAATGTATTTTTTATAATATATATTAATAGATAGGTGAATTGAGGGTTTTAAATGAACGACTTTCGGAACTGCAAACACTTTCTTACTTTGAAACTTTCAAACAAATATCTTGCTACTAACACAAAGGTTAAAAACTGATGCACATTGATAAAGACTCTTGTACAAGTTTAAAACTTTTTGTTTATTTAAATTTGAAATCAATTAAAATTTAATTAGAAGGTCCACTATAGGTTATTCAGGTTCATCAAAAACCATCAAATTCTGTATAAAAGCTATTATCATTCCGATTTTCTATTAATTTTTTCATTATTGTTAAAATTCGAACATGGTTTAATTTTTTCACAATTTTTTTAAAACCAAAGTGGCCTAACCAACAATGTGGGTTAGGCCACTTTGGTTTTTAAAAAAATTGTAAATTATAAAAAGCCAAAACAAATTTTGTGATAAATAATAAGGAAAAAACTATTTTTGAAACTGGAAATTCAAGTCAGTAATTCTAGGAGACAAACATTACCGATTAAAATAATTAAAAGTTTTTTTTTGATATGTGGGTTAGGCCACTATGGTTCTGAGACACTCATATTATACACTTATTCAAAATATTTCTAATTGAAATAATATTTTTCTGATATAATTGTTCGTGAGTCAAATTACAAAGTTGCTAAAAAATTTTCAAGTACAGAACAGCACCATTATACAACTATAACAAGATATGGTATTGCGCATATCAGCTAACTTCATTCTATCTATCTCTGACGTCACAATATACTTTAAAACAAAATTATCTTTTGTCAGTTTTGTTTTCTTTGTTGTTATTAGAAAAAACAAATAAAGTTAAAGTATTATTAAAAGTTATATTTAAATTTGTGATAAAAAATTGTTTAAAATTAAAAAGCGTGTTAGTTAAATTATTTGTTAATTCATTTATTTTTTGTTAAATAGTAAGCATTCTTAAATTAAACTAGTGTAGCGGGTATAGTTATTGACACCCCGAATTTTCGATACAGTTATTGACACGCAAATTTTTATAAGCGTTTTTCAGCTAATTTTTGTATAAGTTTATTATTGGAAATAAATTTTTAAAAATAATTCGAGTTTTCCCTTTAAATGCAGTATAAAACTTTTTTTGTTAAAATATTCAGTTGGTTTATAATGTTTAAAGTCACAAAACGGATTTGTTGTACGCAGTTTTTGCCAAAAACGTAATAAATCCATTAAGCAACCTCTTCAAGTAAATTGGGAATTATTTATGATTATACATACAAAAATTATAACTTAAGTAGTTTTTTGTAAAAGTTAAATGTTTTTCAGCTTATTTTGAGTATAAAAATTTAATAATAGTACATAATATAAGAAATAATATTGGTGTCAATAATTAATACATTTTTTTGATACCTATTCCGTTATTGACATTAGGTGTCAATAACTGTGTTATATGAAAGTACATTTTGTTGACACCGTGTCAATAACTATATACATTGTGGGTGTCAATTAATGTACTACTGGAATTTCTAGATGGTTACTGTGAATGTTAATACCAATGTCCAGCATAGTTCAAACAATTTTGTTCACAGTTATTATACATAGGTAAATTTAAAATTAAATTATTATACTTTAATTATCGACAGAAGATCGTATTCAGGTTATGTATTTCCATTATCAGGCTCAGCTAAAACTTTGCATGTGAGAAAACAAAAAACGGTTCGAAATCTGAGTGAATGAATTAGAATATAAAAGTTCAACACCAACTATCATATACAACGACAATCAAAGTGCCCAAAGTATAGCTAATAATCCTATAATAAACTCAGGCACAAAACATGTCGACATACGATATTATTTTTTAAGAGACATCGTTCAAGAAGAAATAATAATTTTGAAATTCATGGCATCGAGTGAAATGTTGCCAGACATCTTTACTAAGGGATTACCAAACCTCAAACATGAATGTTGCACTAAAAATTTAGGATGTACAAAATCAATTGAGTTTTTTAAGAAATGGAGATCAATATTGTTATTTTGTTGATGTTAGTTGTAGTTCAGATGTTTTGGATTTATCTGAATGTATAACTGTCCCTTTCAAAATTAATTGATATATTATTATATATATTATATGTACTTTATGTTGTTACTTTTTATTAATTGGAATTAACTGGAACAACAAAACAAGCCCGAATCAAATAATCTGTAATTCAAACCTTATCCAAGAGAAAAAATTCAAATAAACAACCCAGATCCAGATTTAGATCTATTCAAATTAACTGTCTTTAAAATAATTTATATAACGTACAAGAATTCGATTCGGAATCCTGTAACACAATTTTTTTAGAATTCTTTTGTTATGCTTATAAAATTTTCAAATATAAATTTTTAAATTAAATCATTCAATCTAGTAGTAGGTACTTAATCCATCACACGCCACTTAATAAAACATACACCTCTTTAATTCAAGTACTGATTAAAATTTTTACAGTTACGAAAACCATTTTTTTTTATGTGTAGTTCTGTCTTACCATACCTTATGTAGGTACTTGTCAAAAAAAACAAAAAATTTCCACATGTGTAGAAAAAATTCTAAAGGCTGTAATCGACTTAGAAACAATCTTAAGAGATATTTATTAATTTGTTCATGTATTAAATTCCATTTAAATTTTTTTTTTTTTGGTTTTTCTTAATATTAAAAAAAAATTTAATTCATAAGAGACCACTTTTTTGTCATGACTACAATATTCTTCCCTGATGACATAAAGCTACATGTTGTTACTTTTTTTTTTAATACTAAAATAAGTATGTATTTTCATTTGTTCAAGGATACAGCTACGTCTTTCATTTAATTTGATTTTTATGCCATGTAAATGATAAAAATATATATATACATATATATACCTACAACATCTTATTTACATAAAAATAAACAAAATAATATTAATTAGGTATTTGTACAAGGATACTTACCTACACATTTATATAGCTATCGGTAAAAATTGTTACCTATTTTATTTTTGTCTCATTGAAATCAGATATTTATGAAAAATACAAAAAAAATTTAAAATTTTTTTTTTTTTTAGGTAACATAGGTATAGAAAAAAACAACAAATTAGATAAAATAAATTTACACGTGTTTTTGGAAAATTAAATTTCTTTAACTAAGATTATTCGTTACGATTTAAAGGGTATTAAAAAATAATCTGATTTCAATATTTTTGTTTTAAAAAAAAATTGTAATCTATAAAAAGTGTTTTTTTTTGTTCTTTTTCTTTTTTGTAAATAATAGCAGACTTTAAAAAATGTAATAAAATTAAATATATTTAGTTACACAATATTTAAAATTAAGGGTTTATAGTAGTTATTCTAATACATAATATAGTATTATCTATTTATCTGTTCTGTTTCCTTTTTCTATTTTCATATTTTTTTTTAAAAGAAAATTTAGACAATTAAAGAAAAAAAAAATAAAAAAATAAAATTTACTAGCTATTCCCGGCGTAACATTCGCCGGTCTAGCATTAGCATTATAAATGAAACAATTGATTTTATTTATTTATTTTCTTTATTTTCTTAAAAACAGCAAAACAGCAAAAATTCCAATATGATAGTCGCCTAAGACAACAAATTATTCACTACCCAAAAGGTAGTAAAAATTTTTGGTCGTTTGCCAAAATAGTCAAACAAAACTTTTCATCATCAGCAACACCTCCGCTGATTGATAACAATGCTGTTATTTCAGATCCCGAACTCAAGGCAGACCTGCTTGCAAAAATTTTCGCAGCAAACTCTACATTACCAGCAACAACAGCAACTTCACCTGCCTTTGAACCAACTGAATGCTCACTTAAAAGAGTTTACTTCCGTCCTCGAGTTGTTGCAAAAGTTCTAAAGGATCTAAATTCCAACAAATCTACCGGAGCTGACAACATCCCTCCAATAGTACTAAAAAATTGTGCAAACACCCTAGCCAGACCGCTGAGCAAACTTTTCAACAAATCATATGGTATTTACCCATCCTCATGGAAAATAGCTCATGTCCAGCCAATCCCAAAAAAGGGTGACCTTAGAAATCCCTCAAACTACCGGCCAATTGCTTTAACATCAGTAATATCAAAGGTCATGGAGACTATAACTAACTTCCAGTTAAAAACATATCTAGAAAGCAAACATCTTCTAAGCGATTGCTAATATGGTTTTAGGTCAACTGGTGATCTGAAAAATGGCACCAATGCATAGAAAAATACGGTGAAGCTAAAGTTGTCGCTCTAGATATCTCCAAAGCTTTTGATCGCGTTTGGCACGCAGCATTACTAAAAAAACTAGAAGCAATTGGTCTAGGAAACTTACACAATACGTGGATTGAAAGTTTCCTTTCAAACCGTTCAATACAAATTGTTTTGGATGGGTTTATGTCCCAAAAATTCAATATCAATGCTGGTGTCCCTCAAGGCTCAGTTCTTTCTCCAACATTATTTATAATCTTTATAAATGATCTCCTATCCACGTCTTCAAATCATATACATAGCTTTGCTGACGACAGCACCCTTGATTTCTTGTATTTTTTTGAGAAAGCTGCTGAAGTGACCCAGACTTCGGTACATAGAGAACGAAATAACATCTCTCGAGCTCTAAACTCTAATCTCCAAAAAATTCAAGCCTGGGGAAGTGTAAATAGGGTAAAATTTAACGCTTCAAAAACCCAGAGCTGCCTAATATCAACAAAGCAAAGGCCTTCATTACCAAATATCCTTTTCGATAATGTAAATATTGAAAACTCGAAAACCTTAAGAATTCTTGGAATGGAGATAAACAAAAAACTTTCGTGGCAGGATAATATTTTTACAATTGCAAAAGATGCCGCGAAATGTTTGGGATTCTTAAGCAGAAGTAAAAAATATTTTACACCATCCAACCTTCTTCTAATACATAAGGCATACATTCGACCACGACTTGAGTATAACTCACATATTTGGGGCGGTGCACCCAACAATACCCTCCAGTACTTAGATAAAGTACAAAAGCGAGCCATCAAAATTATTAATTATATTTAAATAAGTATTAAAATGTTAAACTATTTTAAAGATATTAAATAAAGTGAATTTTAGTTTTAAGTTTTTCAATTTACCTTATTTATTATGTAATAAAAAAATATGTAAAACGTTGATTTTTTTAAAGAAAATAAACAAATAAAATAAATTGTTTCATTTATAATGCTAATGCTAGACCGGCGAATAGCTAGTAATTTACAATATTGTTTGATCTATCTATAACAGTTTTTTTTTATATTTTTTATTTAAGTATTTATTTATTTATTAAACAGTGGACCTGTAGATAAATCCGCAGGCCTACTTCAAGTTTTATTTTTTTTTTCACTGTATGTATTAAAATTTAATTTTCACAACAGGTAGGTAGGTATTATAATACGTACGGTATCATAAATTTTTATAATTGTAATTATTATTGTTATTTAAATAATAATAATAAAATGAATAAAAAAATTAATAAAATTATAATTTACAATATTTATAATATACTTAATATGTATAATATAATAAATAATAATTTTATTTATTTTTCATAGAATCTAATTGAAAATTTTGAACCGCTAATAGTTTTGAAGAAAAGTTTTATATAAGGCAACGCATTTTCGTATTTCGCAAGTTGAAAAAGTGAATTTTGCTAGAAGAGGTATTTATAAACTTCTAATTGTGTTATGCCAATATATTGAAAGATATACATTAAAAAATATAAAAAATGTGTATTAAATAATATTATTATTCATCAATACAAATCTTAGAACAATTGATTTACTATTTAAATATTTAGGTAAATTTTATAAATGTTCTGAAATTACACTGAATATTTATATTTGTTTATAAGTATTTATTATTAGTACTCGTCACGCATATTCGTATTTTCGTATTTTGCAAGTTTAGAAAGTGGATTTTGCATAAAGAAATATAGTATACTTTGCAACTATTTTTGTTTATTTTTGAGATATGTAATTGAAACTTTCGAAATAAAATTTGATGTAATTGCAATAAAATGTGTAAATGTAATAAAAATAAGTAAAACAAAACTTTCATAAAACAAAATCTTATGTCTAAACGATCACTAACAAATACTATTAATAGAGACGTACATTTCAACAAAATGTGGCGAACAGAGACGTCGCTGGCAGTATAGATATGAAATTAAATGCATTTAAACTAAATACATACCACACCCACATTAAAAACACATTAAAATAGTCATAGATAAGGTTTTTGTGTTTTTTCTTATTATCATAATAGCCCTAACTATTTCCAAACTCAAAATAAAAAAACAAAAGAATTTATTTATAGAATTTACATTTTGATTTCACTTCTTTTAAATTTTGGTTTTGACGTTTTGGTATGATTAAGTATGACCATTATAGTAAAGGTTATGATTGGTTATGACTTTGTTAAATCATATCGAATCATATAGGCCATTTAACGAAGTATCATATGACATCATATGACGCCTTATGACTATTATAGTTAGGGGTAAAGCAAATAATTATGCTTTTTCTCTTATTCTTCAGTTTTTATTGTTATATTGTTATCCCGCTAGGGTCTCTGATGTAGGTAAGGGTGGTCTGTGATTTTTCTTTTTAAATTTTTTTTAATTTTTACGTGTACTAAATTTGCCGTGTGTTAAATTGGAGCTTGATAATAATGTCATAACATATTTTGTTTTTCTTGTTCTTAGCAGATCGTAAATTTCGGTTTATGATTCTCCATGTACAATATTATATTTACTCAATGCTACTGCGCATTTGAATTTATACTTTCGAGTTATTTGTTAATAAAATAAATAAATTTCAATTATTGGAATTTCTGAACGTGGGTGAGGTGAAAAATATATTTTCTAAATTTACTATTTGTTTTATCGGTAAGTTTTTTTGCTGTAATATCGTAATATCGTAATATCGTAATATTTTAACAAAGCTATTTTTATAATTCGATATAATAATTATATTCTGATAATTCGGTTTTTGTCTTTGCTACTTTGTTTTTTTTTTTTAAATTAATTCATATAATCAGATATAATCAATGCTATTGCTCAATAGGTGAATTGTTTTTAGGTTAATTTTAATTTGTTTTTGGTTTAATTTGGTTCTATTGTTTTGTGGTTTATGTCTTTAAATTAAATTTTGCACACTATCGTAATTCGTAATAGTTTGGTTCTAATAAAGTTGTCTAATCTAGTTGAAAAAAGTTTTGTGTTGTAAAAGCTTTGTGAAAAGTTTAACAGACGTTTAAGCGTATTAATATATAAGATTGTTATTATTTATGATTTTGCTAAACACAATTTAGCGTTGATAATTTTGCATCTTACAAGCTTTTTCCATCAATACAAATAAGTCAAAAAGACAACCGTTAGAACACTTTGTTTTTTCTTTTAAACTTATTTATATATTCGTTTACTCAAACATTAATACATATTTTTTTTATTTTTAGTTTAGTCTGATTGCAATGATTCCTGGAAAAGATCTAGCCAAAAGAAAACTTTTGCTGGCCAATTAGCTTTCTTCTCATTCTTGCCAACGTTTTTGAAAAAATTACAAAATACAAAACTATGCCAAAAATGAAAAGTAAGGGAATAATATCTCTTCATTTTTCACAATTTGGATTCCAAGCAACTCATAGCATCATTGAACAATTCTCTTTGGCTTTCTCAAGATCATTTTTAAATTTTTCAATTTTCTAAACGGAGAGTATTATTCAGCTTGATGTCCCTCTTTAACTTCTGTTTGATTTATGTTATACTTCTCTCAATTGCAATTGTGCATTCAAGTTCCTAATAGTTGACTGTATGAGTTCATTAAGCTTATATTTGACATCACGTAGTTCGCAAGTTAAACTATGTTTGTTATCTTTTTCTATTCTTAATTATTTTTTGATATCATGTAACTTAGTTTCATAAAATTTTCTTCCATATTCAATTTAATTTACGCAATTTTATTTCTTGACCTGTCACAGGCTTTTAAAAAGTCTGGCATGATGGCTTAAAACCTAAAACAGAAAATCATATAACTTCTGAAATTCACCAGTCACTGGTATCATATCGTCACGTATTTGTCAAAACAATGAATGTGCAAAATTGATGTTTTGAGAAAAATGCATTTTAATGTTTCTTTAACTGCTTTAAATCGACTTTCAAATTTAAAATTTAGGTTGTAAGTCATTTAAATATTATTTTTATTCTACTTTCTTTTGGAATTGTGTTGTGGAATTGTTGGTGTGAGTTTTTTTATAACAGAATTTTAGTACATTCGGGGTTTTGGCATTTATTTTTTTAGGTTTTTCAATAAAACGACATTTTTTTTATTTTGAACTTCATTTTAATTATTTATTAAGGAATAAATCATTTCTACATAAACTAAACATCAATCAAATTAGTCTATTTCTCCCGTTTTATAAAAAAAAATACAAATTCAAAACAAATTTAATAAAGAATTTAAAAAAAACTAACTTAAACGAATTTAGAAAAAATACTCATTTTCATATTCTGATACTTTATGGTTTTTTGGCTCAAGTGAGCAGTCTCTTTCATTTATATCACTTTCAGAATTGAAGAAACCGTGGTAGCTCTTTGGATGTGTGAGGTCATCACACATTTTAATTAAATCTTTAAATTTTGGTGCTCAAACTGGTAAATTTGCAGTATAAATTTGTGATAAGTTTTGAGCCAGTCGATCTTTTCTTAATTTGAATTCAAAAATTTAAAATTCGTCATTAAAATGTTTTTTATAAAAAAAGTTTTTTGGTCAGTTTTTCTGTACTGTAGCCAACAAACAATTTGGAAAGGAAACTTACTAAACATAAATTTTGTCGCCATTAAACACAAAAAAATCTGCATAAGTAAGACTGCTTACGTCAATGATCAATTTCTTTCAAATTTGGATGGACCTTAAAAAGTTTCAAACACGTTATTGCAAATATCGAATTTTTTGTTGGCCACCACAGCTATTTGTCATTACTCATTGTCATGTTTTCATGCTTTAAAATATAATCAAATAATGCAAGATGAAATTTCATCAGAGCCTCTTTTACCCTGCGTTTCATCCCATAGGTAACATAATACTTTTTGATTCCCGAGGTGGTATACAGTTAAACTGTAGACGGCAAGTTTTCGTAAATAAAATATTTGACCAGTAGGACCTGTAGGAGTTGTTAGTACAGCCTGTAGATCGAAATTGATTGCTGGAACATTATCATTTTTTTAGCTGTTCCTTATCTGTGTTTCTGCTTTGTCAACCTTACTCCTTATTTTCCAAATGGCTATTATAATTCTTTTCTTAATGTTTTTTTCTTCATGACTTAATGATTCAAAAACTGTGTAACGTTTGCACTGATCTTTTTTCGGCTTAAAAACCCTTAATTGAATCTTCTAAATTTCTCTCTGTATTTGCAAATACCGACTAGATTTATATTATTTTTTTTTTGTAATCTCTAACGTACAAAATCGTAGATTATTTTTACGTTAAGTGATGAGTCCTAATACTTTTTATTTGTTAACTTACGGCAGTAATGAGACTCTACAGCCGGAAATGATGTTATAACAACATGTTTAAACAACGGTATTCACAAATTTTAATTAAATAGAAATAAATATAAGATACCGAAATTGATTTGTTATGCTTGATTATGTTAGTCTTTTCATTTTATTTGAAAAGTAAATTTATACGATGGACCACAACAATGAATGTGACGATTCGTTGTTTTGGCATAACTTGTTAAACAAAATTTCACAATTATGCACATTCGGGAAATAGTAAGAAATCTCGGGAAATAGTTATTTGACAAAATTTTAAATTCATAACGTTCTCAACTCAAAACTGATGAAAAAGCACATTCGTTGTTTTGGCATATATGTGAGGATATCTCTTATAATAGACGCTTCAAAGTTAATTTGAAAGAACAAATATATTAAAAAATTTAAAATAAATGAGCACTACAAGGTGGTGTGGCAATCTTAAGTTCACCCAAAAATCCTCAGATTGCACCCAGAGACCAACAAAAGCATGTAAATAAAATTGAAAACTGGTTCAAAAAGTGAAAAATTAAAATAAATGAAAGTAAATGTGTCCATGTAACTTTTATTCTTGAAAAAAGGTCATGTTCTCAGATAAACGTAAATTCACAAATAGAGTACCTGTACCGCAAACAAGTGTAGGCAAATATCTCAATTGACTTACATATTTTCATCTTCATACATCTACGATTGACTTACGATTGACAATTCAAAATAAAGGTAAAGACGTGTTAATTGATAAACATTCAAAGATGAAATTAGACTACAAAATAGTGATATAGAACTCCCATATTAAAAACCCATCCGCTCATACGAATACCAGCTATGGAGAACTATTTCTAATTCTAATGTGGAGATGACACAAAGAATGCAATCAAACCTCTTAGAAGTAATAAACACTAATTGTATGTGGCAAATAGAAACGTACACAAAGACTTGAAACATTAAAAAAAGAGCTTGACCAGACCTGAAAAAGACCTTACCTATCCGACCGAAAAAAATTGCCTTATCACAAAATTCAAACAAATAGGCCAGCGTTTATTTTAATACATCCGTAAAGGACTTTTATTTTTATTTTACGAAAAATTATTTTTAATTTCAAACAGAAAGAAAGATCCAAAAAAATTCTAAGAATTAACAAAAAAAAAACCATCATTAATTTTGAAAAATTCCTGAAATAAAAATTTTAAAAATAAATTTTTTGCGAAGAATATTTTCGCATCAAATTCAAAATAACGAAAATATCAATTTAAATAATTTATTTTTAAGATGGCGATATAATTCACATATTATTATCATTGAACTATAATAAAATAATTAAATTCTATTGTTAAATAAAAAATTATAATTTGAATTTATTAAAATCAAAAAAATATTTTTAGTTTATTCAACATTTTCGTCTGCTGAAGAGTAAGTATAAGATGTGTAAGTCATGAACATTTTTCTAATCTATTTAGGCAGTTTTTTTTGATAAATTATTTTTAGAATATAGGCCTCTTTTTCACATTCTATAGTTTGTTATTATTAAACAACAATAGTAAATAAATATACCACTTTTATTCTTCTTTTTCATTACACTTTGACGAAGCATACAATATATATACAGACTTTCACTTGGCTATATTCATTCTGTTTTAATCCATACTAATATTCCCATACATGTTATTTAATATTTGTTTTGATAGCGTGTTTATTTATTAAAATGTTTTATTGTTTTGTGCTTCTGTTTTATCTTTGATACTGAATCATTTAGAGCAAACAGTATATAGAGCTAATATTTAAGGTAGGTACCCATATTCTTTGCATGCCAAACTAATACATTGTCCTTTCGTTAAAATTAATTATAATGTCCTTCGAATCAGCAGTTTTTTCAGTTGGTTAAAATTCAGTTTCTTTCCTTATTTATTACAATATTATTTACAATTAACATTACTGTATAGGTCTCATAAAAAAAAAAAAAAAATTAATATTATTTCGGCACCTAACGAAATTTTTATAAAATGAAATATATTAAATACAACACCCCCGCGGCCACTGAGGTTATTAAAATGTAGGTAGAATAAATTTAAAAGCAAAAAATAATAATATAAATACCTAAATGAAAAGTAAATCTTATTAACCACACCAAGAATTTTTTCTCCATTAATTCTGATAAGGTCTTTTGGGGGCAATTTGAATTAAAAAAAAAATAATAACAATAAAAATATTTTTTTTTTCTACATTGTTAACCAAATGGGGAAAAATATTAAAAATAAATAAAAAAAAAAATACTTTTTTGTTTAGAACATCACATTTAGGAAGGTTTTTGTCCTTTCATTCTTGATTTTGTTTTTGTAAATCAGTGGGAATAAAATATGTTGATCTAAGTTCTAGTATAAATATTACATAATAATTAAGAAAATCCAGATTTTCAATTATTTTTAGTATTATGAAATTAATTTTACGTTTATTACGGATAATTTTTAATTTTTTCTTCATATTAGAATCTCAAAAACAATTCGATACTAATTATAAAAAATATTAGTACCTAGAAGACGTAATCGATGGGGTATCAGCAGGAAGAATATTTATTTATCCGAAACCACTAAAAACTGCTATTGTAACCCCAATTCATAAAAAAGATAATACAAATGATCCGACAAAGTATAGATCAATATCTGTTTTGAGTACCATTTCAAAAATTTATGAAAGAATAATTAAAAAGCGACTGTCTGTTTTTTTGGATGGAAATGGAATATTACATCCGAAACAATTTGGGTTCGAAGGAAGGAACAACTGCAGCTTGCGTCTCTCTTACATATTCTATTTCTAAGAGCATGAACCAAGGAAAGTTTACCGCCTGTGTATTTATTGATCTTCAAAAGGCATTTGATTGTGTGGACCATGATGTCCTATTATTAAAATTCAAGAAACTTCATCTTACCGACTTTCAAATTGAATTTTTTAAAAGCTATTTAGTTGGTCGGGTGCAAAAAATAAAAATAGGAAAAACTTACAGTAGTTGTAAGCTAAGAAAAAAAGGAGTGCCTCAAGGTTCAATTCTCGGTCCTGATCTTTTTAAAACTTATATCGATGATATAGCACGGCTAAATCTGAAAGCCAAAGTGCAATTATTTGCCGACAACTTAGCTATAAAATATTCAACTAATAACGAAACCGATCTTAAGTCGTCAATACTATACGATTTATTTTTAATCGATGAGTGGTTAGTAAAAAATAAATTAGTTATAAACCTAAAAAAAACTAAAATCCTCTTATTTGAAAACAAAACTTTTGCTCATCCCACCTTCTTATTTAAAAATGATCAAATTGATGTTGTTAAGAACTATAATTACTTAGGAATGGTGATTGATTCTAATCTCAACTGGGTAGAGCATATAGACTTTGTATGTAAAAAAATTGCCCTTATATATTCATATTAAAAAGACTGAAACAATTCTTAGATAACAAAAGCCTCTTTGTTATTTTCTCATCCTATATTATTTCCAACATTACATATCTAAATTCAATCTGGAGTAGAGCATCAAAGACCCACAAAAGTAAATTAAATATTCTTCATAAAAAAGCTATCAAAATTATTAATAATTACCCAATACTACATCCAACAAACTTACTATGCTCCCCTGAATTTCCAAGCCTCGATTTTATATGCAACAGAAAATTACACATATTAGCTTTCAAAATTATAAATAACTATATCAAACACAACTTCATTCTTTACAGAATTATTGATCTATATACTCACAATACAAGAAATAAATCAAACTATTATCTTTCATTATTCCGAACAGAAAAACAAAAAACAAACTGCCTTTACAACTGCCTAAAATCCTATAATGACTTGCCTACAAAGTTAAAGAAATAGAAAATTTACCACACTTAAAAAAAAATATTACTTGTCTCTTGTTAAGCACACATAACAAAACAAAGTAACACATTACTAGAAAATTGGGTAGTTTATATTGATTGACTAACTGCATTTTTAAATTCATGCATTTTAGCATTCAAAAGTATGAATTTTTGATTTTTGAGTTTTTTTTCTTTTCACATTTTCAACTCTATGATCTATTGGCAGAATTGTATTATTTTTATTTGTTGTTGTTTTTTTTTTTTGTTTTTTTTGTTTGTTTTTCTTCTTCTGGCTCTTATATCTTGTCTTTATACTTCTTTCAATCCATCATAAAAAATATAAAATGTAATCAAAACAATAGAAATAGCAATGCAAAAAAAAAAAAAATTGGTAATAAAGTAATAAAATTAAATGCATTATATTAAAAAGTATGAAACTAATTAAAATGCACATTTATGTACATTTTAGATTAATTCTATATTATTATTGTATATTCATGTGATCGTTCTAATACGTATTAGGAAAACAAAAATTGATTTATAATACACAATTCGACCAGACAGTTTAGGCTAGGTCTTAAACATATATTTAATATGTTATAATATTAATCTTAATCTAAACTACTTTCTTTTATCTTTGTTATCTTTTTATAAAATCAAATATAAATATTCTCTATACTTTAGATCGTGTTGCTATTAGATTTAATAATAGATTTAATAATAAAAGTGAACTTTATCTTATAAATTTTTGAATAAGATTATAATTATAACAAAATTTGTATTTTACTCGTTTGAAATAATAAAGAAAAAAAAAACTGAAAAAATTTAATATTGCGTTGTTTAATGCTGCGTTGTGTGGTTTTTTTACGATCTAGGTGAAGGAAGTTTTGACTTCTAGTACATAATATTTGTTTTATGAATATCTTGCCTTTTATTTAATGTAGTGGTTGTATGTATTTTTTGAGATGAGACTTCGTGAATGTGGATTAGTTATCATTAGAATTAGTTTTAGTTTTATCAGGCCTTTTATAAATGTTTCTCCTTTTAACTATGGATAAGCTCAGTACTTTCTCTACAGTTATATATAACTATTTAAAATTTTTATAGCTCTATTTTGAATCACCTGCAGATCATCTATCTTTTGTTTGGAAGTTATTCCCCATAGTTTTATACCGTAACGAAAATGGTTGTGGATTAGTGGGAAATAAATAGGTTTTTTTGTTGTTTCCGGTATTAATTCACTAATTTTTTTGAACATCCCTGCAATTGAAGATAATTTAGTACTAAGAATTGATGTATGAGTATGCCATTTCAATTGAGCATCAATCCAGAGCCCTAGGTACTTAAACTCTGTTACTTGTTTTAATTTATCATTACCTATTTTAATATTGAACGGTGGTACAACTCGATTATTTACCATATATTTAGTTTTTTTTGTGTTTATTGTTAATAAATTTTTGAGCTAATAACCATTCGTTGACCCTTTTGATATTTTCATTCATAATATTTTGCAGTTGAGTGAAGTTTTCAGATACAAAGATTAAACATATATCGTCTGCAAATAAATAAAATTCTGCTTTAAGATCAATGTGTGTATACTCTCAATGTAAATTAAAAATAACAGAGGTCCAAGAACGCTTCCTTGTGGCACATCGAACTTAACATTTTCCTTTTCACTTTTTGCTTCAGATATTTTAGTATATTGGGAATGATTGTGTAAATAAGAACTGAACCACTTGAATGCAACTCCTTTTACACCATAACTTTGAATTTTTTTTAACAGTATTTCATGATCTATAGTGTCAAATGCCTTAGTTAAATCCATAAATGAAAGAGAGACGATTTTCCCTTTTTCTTTCAATTTTTGAGCATAACTTAACATATCAATGACTGCTGTTTCTGTGTTTGCCTTTTTTCTAAATCCATATTGTCGTTTGTTAAGAAGACCATATTTAAAAGTTACATAATTGAATATTTACTTCTTTCTCCATTATTTTGGACAGGAGTGGAGCTAAACAAATTGGAATGTAATTATTTAGATTATCTTTTTTACCACATTTAAATATTGGTATAATTCTACCCATCTTAAGTTGGCCAGAAACTGTTCCCTCTATGAATGATTTATTAATTACTTGTGATATAGGTTCCCATAAATTCTTATTACATATTTTCATAATTTTTGCAGACATATTTAAAGAATCAATTGAGTGGGAATTGTTAAGATTCAAATTAATTTTCAAATTGAAAAGACTTAGTAGTTCGCATTGGAGCATAGAAATTTTGATTTTCACATTTTTTGGTCAACGTTTCACCAATTGTGGCAAAGTGATAGTTCAATTCATTAATTTTTTCTTTTGATTAAATTTCGAATAATCCTTTTAGTAATTCTACTTTTTTTTTCTCCGTTCTAAATGATATTATTTTTTACACTATTAATGCAATCCCATGTTTTTGATAAATTATTTTCACTTTCTTTGAACATTTTCTCATAGAATATTGTTTTTTTAATTCGACGAATATTAGTTGCTTTATTCCGGTAATATTTGTATAATTTTTCTAAACTGGAATTTGATGAATCTTTTAATCATTTAGAATACCAAAAGTATTTCGAATTTATTATTGACAGAAGCTTATTATCGACCCATTGTTTGTTAGTTTTATGTTTTTTTTAGTTAATTATTATTGACTTTATCAATTTTATTTTTTAATTTATTTATGAATTCAAATAACATTCCCTCACATCCATTCATTTGATTAAGTATAATCGACCCATTGCTTAATAATCGATATAATTTATTTATCTCAACTACCTTAGCTGTTGTGCCATTACATCATCTTTTTGTGGGTTAATAAAACTAGGTTTCAATGACACTTTGCGCAATATGACATTATGATCCAATAGATCAATATTGACATGTGATAAAGTTAGTTTTTCTGTTAAATTGTTTGTTTAAAAATGGTCAATACATGTGTTAGTTATCATTCAGTCATGGTTATAAAATTTTTGTATTGAAGAATTTTGTTTGTGGTATCAATTAAATTTAAGTTAAAATCGCCGGTTATAATCCATCCCTTTCTTTTATTTTTTTTTAATCTAATTTAAAGAAAAGGAGACGCGAGAGCTGAAAGATAGAAAATATAGCACATTATAGTGTTGGGAAAATAGATAAGATAAGAATTTATAAATAATTAGGCATAAATTGCATTTGCTATTTGTATTGTCGGCGTGCTCAATAAACTTAAAAAAGACAATTTCAATGACATTAAAATGTTTCTTCTTTCGAAGCCGTGTAATCGATTTCGAAGCCTTCTAATGTTTGCCGGTTGTGTAATTTTGTTACTGGATCCTTTTTCAGGGCCTTAAGCAAAGCCACTCAATCTGCAATATCTTCGATCCCCTCGCAAAAATTTTCAATGATTTCGGAATCAATTCTTTGTATTTTCTTCTAGATTCGCTACAGGATTTCCAATCATCTTCTTGATGAATTTTTAAGGCTCTATCCAGAAGTTTTTTTACCTTCTTTTTTAGCTTCTCCAGATCTGTGTTCCACCCAATAATTTTTGATTTTTTCGGCTTTCTGGAGACCGGGCAAGAGGCCTCGAAAGCCTATTAAAGTTATTTGAGCCTGGTGAAGTACCCTCTTTGTCATTGGAATAAAATAAAGGACAAAAAATAATTGACACTATAATCTGGTAACAAACTAAATAAAATGGAGCTGTTCTATTTAAGAAGGCTTAGTTCCTGACAATAACAGTAGTTTTCCACAATTAATGAACCAGTAATTTGATAAATAATTTTGAAATATTGTAGGTTATTGTGTAATTTTGTATTACCGTACTTAATTAAAAACGAAAAGGTGATTCTACCGAAGTTACTGTCAAGAGATCAGTCATACCTAAGTACTGTCAAGAGTTCGAAAGTCCTGCGCAAAAAGCAGCCCTAAGTGAAGGGAAGAGTATACATAAAAATTATACAAAATTATACTATAGCTATTTTTAACAGCTACAGTTATATTAAATAAAAAACCTAAAAATTATTTTAATTTGCTTATTTTTAGGTAGCTGCATTGGAATTTATTTTCAGATTTCAACTGATTATTGAATTGAAAGAAGATGAAAAACATGTTCCTTTAGCTCACAAATAATTGTATTTAGGATTAATTGAAGAACAAGTTACATTCAATCTACCCGTGTGCGGTTTTCTGTGATTTCCTCCATCGGGTGCCTCCCCACGTGGTGGATAGTGGAACCAAGTTATTAATAAAATGTTAGTTATAATACAATGCAATACATTTTTACAATAACAGACATAAACATAATATTATACACACATGTGGTGATAAACTTAATCCAATAACTATGGATAATATTATAAATAACTGAAACCTTTATTAAATAAATCATTTTGAACAATATTGTATAGTCAAACAATGTAAGTCCAACTTGAACAAATTTAACGGTGTAACGGACTTGTTTCATCACCAACAAATCATAATAGACTTCACAACTAGTTTGGCAGCATTTTATTTTTCATTTTAAAATTAAATATAAAAATTTTTAAATTCAGTCCTTGCCGTCATTTAAATTGATTCTGAAATCAATTTAAATTGTTCTAAAATGTGATTCCATTTATTTTTTGTTTATTATTTTAAAATGATTGACATAGCCATGTTCTCTAAAATGTGCACATCTCCTTCTTTTTTGCTCCTTCACTACATAGAAAAAATAATAATGCACAGTAGTCCAAAATGTGGAATAATTATCGTCATTAATACACACTCCTGCGTAATTGTACTTCGAATTCTTCTTAAATAGCATACATTGTTAAGAAATCTTATTACTTATTAAATCAGAGTGTTTGTGTAATTTTACTAGACTCATTTAATTGTACTTCTAAACATCTTATGAGTACGATCTTATATGACCATGCCTGCAATTAGTTTTGCTCAATTTAATTACTTAATGAGCTCAATTTCTTTATACAGAGCCTGCCCAATAATCTAATAAGATATGCATTGATGTTATGGAAACAATCATCCAGATTCATACAGTAGAATATAGTAGAATTATCAATCTTATAAGGATCATATTTTTAGTTTCAATTATTTATTTCGCTATTTATTTATGGCAGTAGACTTGTATATTACAAGTCAACTATAGTTCACTTTACTTTTGCAGGTCTTTAAAAAGTATCTTATAGTTAACAATTCCAATTTTTACAATATTTCAATTTTTCGATCATAAGTTATTTTCAATTTTTGGTGTTTATTTTTTTTTTTTTTGTTCACGGAAAAATTTCGTAAATTTCATGCGCCATATGACCGCAGAGTTTGGTTAAAATCACCTTATTTATAAGAATCTGAAATATATATACCTACATAGGTACTAAAATAATTTATGAAAATATATTTATATCTATATTGTATAATCTCATATTATATACAAACATATATTAATTGTATAATACAACGTATTACATAGGTAAATATATAAATTTATTTTTATTGTGTATTTAAGACGAAAATCGCCTGACTAAAGCTAATTTTGTTTAGTTATTTGCTTAAATATTATACAAAACAAATTTATTTTGTTAGTTGAAAAAAAATATAATTAAATTTATTAATTGTTTTTTATTTTTTTATATAATATTATATACGGATATATTATTCTATATAATATAATATTATGTATTTGTAATAAAACATGTATTTTTATTTATAGATAATTGTATAAAAAAGATTTATTAATTTTTAAGATTATTTTAATGGTTAATTTTTGAGGTCCCTATCACTACAATATAAAATAATTTGTTAAATGTCTTATGATCATGAATGTTTTAATCTATTATTGAATTATTTGTAAATTAATTTGAAAACATTGTTCGTAAAATTAATCAAGATTTTCACAATTATTATTAATAAATTTCTTTTTCAAGAATATTGATTTTTCCAGGAGTAAAAATAAATTTAAAAAAATGTTAATTAATTATTAGAGAATTGAAATTTAAAATTGTATTAAATTAATATTATTGTTACCAGTAATATTTCATATTTGAAAATAAGGTTCTTCTTGAAAAATAATATTTTATTTATTTCTACCTTGGCCCTTTGGTACATTAGAAATATTAATCTACGTAGAGATTTGATTAAACCCATGGTTACAGAAGCACTGGAAAAACTGTAAAAACAGATATGAAAACAGTCTGATCCAACACCCTAAAACTTTGGCGAAAGATTTACAATACATTCCAATAATCAGCAGGTTAAAAAAACATCGCTAGCAGTCATGTAAGGCAGAAAATTGGAATGAACGAGCAAATATGAAGTGTCAAATCAATGGACTAGACCTTCCATTTTTCTAGTTTTTAAGATTTGAATAAACCATAAAGATCACTATTGTTATAAATTGTTTTCATTTTCGTATAGAAAGATTCAAAAAATTCAGTTAAGATGAAAAAAAAAAAAATTATTTCTAAAATGTAACCAGGTCAAAACTTTTAAGTGTAAACATTGAAACCAAATGACTTAAGCTCGTATATTAAAGTGTAAAAAATTAATCAATCTTTGTACGAGTATATTTTTTTTCCAGATAGAAGAAAATTGTCAAAAGGGGCTTCATGTACTGCTCTATTTTTTGGGTAGAACAAAGTGAATTTCGGTACTAAAAATTCTTATCATTTTGTTAAAATTAAAACTAGTATTTAAGCCTAACCATTAATATAACTATTGCTCTATTATTTCAAATATCTTTGATCAATCAAATTCCCGTTCGGAGTTATTGACTGTAAGTAACTGGTTCTCCATATTAGCCATTTTCAAATACCATTGACAACTCACCCTGCTATACTAGCAAGTAGTATAGAAAATGGGGCATGAACAGGCTGAACAGTATATCTAACACTATCGGCAGGAATTTCTAATAGCGGAGCCTCAGTTGATTTAGGTATTTTTTTATATATAGGGTTTTCCAATAAGAGTGATATGATTTTTTTTTTAAACAAAAACACGCTAATTGTCAAGGAAATCTAAATATTTGTTATTTAATGTGAAGTACAATCGATACAATTAAGTTCTGAATAAGACATCATTCAAATGGCCTCCACGACTTCTTCTGCAGGAACGAATTCTATGAACCCAATCTTCGAGCACTTTTTCCACTAAATCCAGTCGTATGTCATGAATAGCAGGTTCAATATTAACTTGTAAAGCTTGAAGTGAATCTGGTTTATTGCTAAAGACCAATAACTTCAAATAACCCCACAAGAAATAGTCTAATGGTGTTAAATAACAACTTCTTGGAGGCCATTCAATATCACAATTTCTTGAAATAATCGAATCTCCAAACTTTTCTCGCAATGATTCAATTGTTGCACTTGCTGTGTGGCACGTGTCCCTGTCTTGTTGGAACCAAATTTTTTCAAGATCAACTTCTTCCAATTTTGGCCATAAAAAGTTGGTTATCATCGATCTATACCGCTCTCCATAAATGGTTTTTCGTGAATAATTTGTGGATTTTCTTCGCGCCAGAATCGATGAAAGTGAGCCTCATCGGAGAAGATGATTTTCTTAAAAAAATCGTTATCGTTTTCAAGTTGTTCCAAGGTGATTTTGCCAAATTCACGACGTTTGTAATGAAATTGTAACCATTGCCCGTCCGAAACGTTACTTCAAAATCATATCATCCCTATTGGAAAATCAAATACATACATAATGTAGGGATACATCTTGAATTGAATGTGTAGAAGTTAATAATTAATGAAAAAGAAAATAAGGAAAATTTATATATGGGTGCTCCAGACCATGCGTATCAGCTTTTTAAGAGGGGAAGGAGCCGTTACCTTAAAATTAAATAAAAATTTTATTAACTAAATCGAAGGTGCTCTATCGAGTGGTGATATTTTCAACTTCCGAGTATATTTTTGCTTTTGAACCTGTTCGCTTATGAGGCTATAATCGCAGATAGAATACAATTCAAGCAGTTTATTATTGCCCTATACTGCTCTCATAAATATAAAGTTTCAGAAGATGATCATAAGCTGATGACTTGATAAACATAAATAACAAAACTAAGTATATGTACATATTATATGATTGATTAAAACTTATTCGAAATGTTATAAATTTACGATAATTAATTTAAGAATAATTTTTTTTTTCACGACAACATTTAACCACTATTTAACCCTTTCGTGAAAATTCAAATTCAAAGGAAACAATTAGTACATTTTTAAGAATGCTTAGACGGGTTTCGAACAGTTGCGATTGTTATATATATAATTTGCTCCATTTTTCTGCTTTTTATCTGGATGTTTGTAAGTTAGACGGAATACTCCAAAACATATACAAATTGATATATATATATACAAATTGTAACATCATGTAATTGTCATAAACATAGTATCTGTTTTTTATTGCTTATATATGCCATCTGTCATTTGCCATCTGTCATCTGTCATCTGTCATCTGTCAGCTGTCATTTGTCATTTGTCATCTGTTATCTGTGTCATTTGCCCGTAATTTCATAATGATTGTCATGTCATTCAAGTGTTAAATTTAGATGGCGCCATATAACTTTTTACTTTTATTATATCTTAATTAATTTCATTTTACAATTTGAATTTTACAGTAGAACGCTGCTATGATTGTAAAAATATAAAATTATTGTAAGTTTATATTATATAGTTAGATTTTGTTTTCATTAAAAATATTATTTGAATTTAGTATTTCTATATTAATTTAAATTGAAATTATCTTTTTGACTAACTTATATTATAATTAATTGAATACAGTCCAATGTCTGAATGTCTAAGAATATTGATTATTTAGAATTATTGAGGTCTTAGGATAATATATGTTTAAATTTCCAATGATGGCAAATAAGATGTCGTTAAAATGATCGAGTAAATAACCCTTAGGGAATTGAAAATTTTGCACCTTACTACAAATATTCTGTTTATATGGTAATTAAAAGTATTCTAATAATTCTAATAAAGGTATAATATTGATAAATTAGTAAGCAAATACATATTTTTCTTAAACTTGAAATGAAAACTCTAATGAAGGAAGAAATGCTAGAATTTATTTTGCTTCCGTCATTTATGGCGGGTTACAAAACTAGTGTTTTAAAAAAAGGGCTATTTTGTTGGTTCTAGAGACTTTTTTATTTTGTGTAATATTATTACCCAATTTCAACTAAAGTTTGTAAGAAATTTGAATAGAAAGAAATAAAAATTTTTATTTTAATTAAATTAAATGATTTTATTTAATTCATCATAAATCATTATATTAAATTTTATATTATTAATAATTATTGAGTCTATTATAAAATTATTTTTATTGTGTGTGAAAAGTTTGAAAACAATTATTTTCTCTCGAATATACAAAGATGCACTTTACATTAGGTACACATAAAAAAGGTTTTAGCTTTACATTTTGAATTATTGCAGCTTGTTGGTATTTGTTTTTGTCATGAATTGGCATGTGATCCACATTATCTGTTCGAATATCTTCAATTGGCCGTGATTCATAATCTTTGACTCTTGAGGGCACTAACAACTCATAATCTTTTATCTTTGACATTGAGGGCACTAATAATGAAGAAGAATTTGTCTCGGTTGACGATGGACGACCTCTTTTTCTTTGTGATTCCTATAAATCAAATAACTATTGCTACTTTCATTCGAAAATTTAATAAATCTAGAACTACATTTTTATTCATTCCTGCGTTTCCCCAATCTACTTTATATAAAACCCAACTAGCTAACAGAGCAAAATCAATGAAACGAGTCACTTTGCGAAGAGTTCACTTATTAGATTTTATGAAAACCATGAAATAACTGATGAATAATTGATCTAGCAGATCGACTCCTCCCATGCTCGAGTTATAATTTTTTACAATTTCAGGACGAAGCAATTCGATAATATTTTTGGATTTTTTATTAAAACGCTTACCATTAACTTCTAACCCAATAGTTAAAAAATTGGAAACTAAATTTTTTTTTTTTTTTTTATTTTTTTTTTCGTGGATTGGTGGGAATCTTCATAGACACAATGAGCCCCGTAGCTTCCATTGTGTGCCAGATTTTTACTGACTAAACCACACCCCTCCCATTAATACTAGTCCAACGGACTAACCATTAATTTATTGCTATTTTGATTTTCTTAAAGAAAAATTTTACGAAATTCTATCGTATTAAATCTAGTGGCTTAGTTCTTTTAAGCCTTCTGACATCATTTTGATTATCTAGCAATTGAGTGGCCTCAACGTTAACATGTCCCTCCAGACGAGCTATATGCTTTGTTGCATATCTTTTTATTTCATTTTCTATGCAAGGAATTTCTAGATCTCTGTGCAAATCACTGTTGCGAACATACCAGGGGGCATTTACCATGTTGCGCAAGACTTTATTTTGGAATTTTTGTATACAAAGTACATGTGTTTGTTTGGCACATCCCCATATTTGTATGCCGTACAACCATATTGGTTTGAGTATCTGATTATATAACAAAATCTTGTTATGTATAGGTAATTTAGAATTACGACCTAAGAGCCAGTACATTTCTCTATACTTATTTTCAAGCTCAAATTTTTTCTTTTTAACGTGCTCTTTCCATCTAAGTTTGACATCTAATGTCATTCCTAGGTATTTAGCATTGTTTTCTTGGGGTATATTGACCCCATTCAGATTTACCAATGGTGGTTGATTTTCTAATTTTTTATTTGTAAAATTTACATGTACTGATTTTAACTCATTGAGTTTAATTTTCCATTTCTTTGTCCAGAGGTATAGCTTGTCGCTTGCTCTTTGCAATTTAATTGTAGCCTCGTCAATATTTGATCCTACTGCCATCAACGCAGTATCGTCAGCGAATGTAGCTACAGTTATTTTTTCCATTTCTGGTAAATCATTGGTGTAGAGCAAATACAGTATGGGACCCAGAATACTACCTTGAGGCACACCCGTTTTAATATCTCTAATAGTAGAATACTCTTCGTCTTGTTTTATTCTGAATAGTCTGTTTTCTAGATATGATGAGAGTATATCTACGTATTGTTTAGGTAACATATTGTTTAGTTTATTTATTAAGCCTCGATGCCATACTTTATCAAAAGCTTGGGCTACATCTAGAAATATGGTAGAGCATACTTTCTTTTCCTCTAAAGCTTTTTCTATTATGTCTGTTATTCTATGAATTTGATCGATTGTCGAGTGCTTAGATCTAAAGCCAAATTGATAATTTGGAATCAGATTACTATTTTCTATGATCGGTCTCATTCGAATCAATAATAGTTTTTCAAATAATTTTGATACTATTGGTAGTAATGATATTGGTCTGTAGGATTTGACCTCATTTATGGGCTTACCTGGCTTTGGTATCATAATTATCTCTGCTATTTTCCACATATTCGGCACATACCTTATTCTTATAGCAGCGTTTATAATGCGTGTTAGCATTGTTATAGCTTTTTTCGGAAGTTCTTTCAGGACTTCCGATGTAATTAGATCAAAACCTGGAGCTTTTTTATCTCTGAGTTTTTTAATTTGTTCCACTATTTCACTCTCTGAAAATGGTGATATAACATTTTCTTGCCAATTATTATTTTCTTCAGTGAGATCATCCGAATCTGTCTCGTCTGGACAAAAAATTTCTTCAAGATGATCTGCGAATGTTTCAGCTTTATTTTTATTATCTCTCGCCCATTCACCGCTTTTCATTCTGATTGGCGGGATTTGAGAGATCGAGGTTTTTGTACTCTTTGTTGCTTTCCACAACGAGTAGTTATTTTCTCTTTTAGCTGATAAATTTTTTATATATTTTTCAAAATTTTCATTTTTAAGATCTTTAATTTTTCTTTTAAGATTCTGAGTTAATCTATTTAGCACAGTTTTGTCTGCCGGATCACGCGATTGTTGCCATCTGCGTCTAGCTCTTCTTTTTATTTTTATCATATTTAATATTTCTCTAGGGTAGTTGAATCCTACCGATTTATATTCACAATTTTTTGTATTATTCCATCCAGCATTTTGAATAATTTTAATAAAATTTTCTACTTCAGAATCTATATCACATTTGGATCTTAGTTTTGTTTTTATGTTTATTTTGTTTTCTATTTCTTGTTTAAAGCTAGCCCAGTCAGTTGTCTTGCTCGTTAGCAGAGGTTTCGACTGTTTCTTAATAACCTTTTCATATAGATTTAGTATGACTGCAGAGTGATCTGAGTCCAAATCATGGTTATCTTCTAGCTTAATATAATTGGGTGAAATTTTTTTTGTTATATAAAAATCAAGCAGATCAGGAGTTTTATTTCTATCAGTTGGCCAATATGTTGGCTTACCGGTAGATTGGTAAATGCAGCCTTTTTCTTTTATAGCTTTTCTTAGCTCTCTTCCTCTCGTAGAGGTTACTCTAGACCCCCAATCTATGTGCTTGGCGTTGTAGTCACCTCCCAGGATAAATCTATCGCCAAGTAGTTTAAGAATTTCTTCAAACATGTTATTCTTTATGTTGTATTTGGGTGGACAGTATAATGCACCGACACAAAGGCTTTGTTTAACAGACATAATTCGTAGCACGATTAGTTGGAATTCATCTATTTCTAGACTAAGTTCCTCGTGGTGCTTAATATCTTTCTTTATTAAAATTGAGCTACAACCTCTGGGTGTATTACTCGGATGGTTTGCGCTGTAGCATGTATAGTCATTTATTTTAAGCGATGACTTATCTGTCATATGTGTTTCTGTCAAGAGACATACATCAATATTTTGTGTTCTCAATAGAATTTCCAAATTATTTTTCTTGTTCAGAATACCATTGGCATTCCACGTGACTATACGAAGTGCGTTCTTAACCATGCCTTGCGGATTTATTTTTTGGTGTATACATATATATTTCATTATGTTTGTTTTCTAATGTGCATAGTCTTGTTGAGATTTCATTCATTGTTTTTATCATATTTTGCATCATCTGCATAATGGTATTTTCAGTCAACTTTTGTGTAGAAACTTTATTTTGTTCTTTCGGGTTTCTTTTTTGACTTAGGTTATTTTGTGTTACCTGTGAATATGATAAGCCTTCTACGACTTTTTTCGACGTAAAAGTTTTAGGTTTCTCTGAAGTTTCAATGCAATTCTGTTTCTGTGCAATAGGTTGCCTAGGTTTTGTCTTTTGTTTTTCTTGTCTATGTTGCATTTGTTTTGGGGCATTTTTTTGTAGCTTCTTTCTTTTTTGCAACTCTCTAGCCACCTGGCAACCACGATAACTCGCTGGGTGTGCCTCAAGGCAATTAGCACATTTAGGCTTAATATTTTTTTTTTCTTTGCAAGAAATTGTTAAGTGGGGACCAGCACATTTAACACACTGAGCTAGATGAATACTACTCTATTGACAAAATTGGTCACATTTTTTTAGCATATAAATTCGGTTCACTACAGGTCTAACTCCATTTTTTTTTTCTTATTTTGCTTCTAAATCTGAGTAAATCATAGATAAAATCAAAACATTTATATAATATTATTTAATTACTAATACAACATTTTTTGATATTTTTTTATTTATTTATATTTTTATTTCAATGTTTAATTAATATATAATAATTATTCTATAAACAAGAGATTTTTAATATATGTAAGAAAAATATATATATATACATAAAATAATTAAAGTGATATTTAAAAAAATTTAAGAGAATAAATAAAAAAAATACAAATTTACATATTTTATATATTAAACAATTAATAAATTTAAGTAAGTAATTATTTTAATATAATTATAAAACAGAAGAAGAAAAAACCTATTGTGATAAGTTCAAAACTTTACCAACTTGTTTGCAATTGAGTAGTAAATTTAAGCCTTTAAAATAATATAAAATAACGTTCTTAAAATTATTTATTACATTCTCAAGATGCTTTTCCTTCCCCTCATGCTATTCAAAACTACCTGCAACAAAAATTTTTCTTCGGACAAATCCAAGCCTACTCACATATTATACCTCTTACTCGTACTTATATAACATTTAAAAAATTTTTTTCAATTTATTTTAATGCTTCAATTAAATTTCTTTTATTAAGCTGACTACAAAAAATACAAAGAACAAAAAAAAAAATAAATAAAACAGTGTAATTATAAATATAATATATATAAATATAATATACTTATTTATATAAAATGTAAAAATAAATTCTCTCAACAATATAATAAGGACATAAAATATCTTCATTTACGGATCCATTAACTGCTTACTTTCTTAATTCGTTTAAAATATCTGAAGAAAAATCAACAAAAAAAAAAAACATAAAAAAGAACAAAAAAAAAATCCATATAATTGGGAAAGAATAAAAGGACATTAATGCTATCTTTTATTTCATTT
Organism: Argyra leucocephala; assembly: GCA_963942445.1. Classification (NCBI taxonomy): domain Eukaryota; kingdom Metazoa; phylum Arthropoda; class Insecta; order Diptera; family Dolichopodidae; genus Argyra; species Argyra leucocephala. The sequence continues at coordinate 60,115,883 of OZ012680.1, forward strand.
TATTTTTGTCCTTCTATATAATTGTTTTGTATTTTGAATCAATTGAAACTCAATCGTTCGGAATTAATAGTCTATAGCGAGTCTAGAATTTCAAAACGTAATGTATAAAAAGCAAAAAAAAAAAAAAAAGTTAAATCGTGTTACATTTTGGAAACTTTATCAAGTTACATAGAAAAGTCATCATTATTGTAAAACAAAAGTACATCACTTTTTTTTTGTTATGAATTTTCAATTATGAACAAATTTATTGTAGTTAAAAATGTCCTTTATATTTGATTTTCTTATTATAGAATATAAGAAAAGGATTCTTTTCATCGTTTTTGCTAATACAAAATGAGAATTAAATCTTGAAAGAAATCTTATAGCTATATACATATATGTACAATTATATTGTTATATATATATATAATGATGTGTACATATAAATATGTATATAGGAATAATTAAATATAATTTTTACAAAAATCCTTTCTTAAAAAATAATAACAATACAATATTGCTATTGTAATGAAAGAGGCGGATATCTTATTTTATACTTCAACTTAATTATCAGTCCAAGAAATTGAATTCAATCAATTGATCATTTCTTTTTTCCAGAATTTCAAATGAATTTTATTACAAAAATTGGATTTTTTCAAAGAAAATTTCTTTTCCTTTGCAATAATAATATTGTCTATAATAGTGTATCTACCCATAGATATAAGAAATATATTTTAAAGATTTTTAATTCATAATTTAAAAAAATTTATAACCTGCCAAGGGTGCAGTCTACCGGAAAATTTTTAATAGTAATTTTGAGAAAAAAAAAAAAAAATCAATTAAGAACATCAATTTGGTAGGTACTTAAATTAAGTAATATTTTTCACAGGTTCCTCTTAATTATTTCTATTTTATTACATTTCCACTTACTATATACAGTGGTTTTTTTGGTTACAACTTAATTAAAAATCATTTGAAATTAAATTAATTAATTCTCTTAAATATCCCAGTATTATAATTAAAAATAAAAATGTCAACAATATTGCATAAATACTAGCTATATATCTATTTATATATTTTTTATTTAAATAAGTACATATTTTGGTCACCTTATTAACAATCAATTTAAAACACCTGCCCTTTTACATGAACTAAAATACACATCTATACATAACAATATATATATATTTTTATATGATATTAAATTTTAGTTTATTCGTTTATTTCAATTCATTTCATTTAATGATAATGAATATTCTATACATAGTTGTATATAATATATATATATACATAATTTTATTCAATTTAAATAAAAATAAAAGAAGAAAAGTCCTTTTGTTAAGGACTTATTTCATCAGGATAACTAAATAGTTTCATATTACATAATTTTAGATGTATATATATATATATATACATAACAATAATATGTATATATAATTTATTTTATAAAACAATAAAATTATATTTGAAATTCAATTCTCTTAATTTTATATACCTACCTATATCTTCTCATTTCACGTTTCTGAAGATGTGGTCTTAACTTTTTTTTCTATTTTTGTTGTTTTTATTCTTGCAATTTAGAATTAGAGTTGTCAAATAATGCCGAGTTAGAAGTACATATTATATTGTTAATGTGTATTGCTGATATTCATATTTTTAATATTGAAAAATTAATAATGTGGACTTTAATATCCACTATTGACCAACTCCATCCGTATATATTTTTAAGTATTGATTTCCTGCGTTTTGGAATAATATTTATTTATTTATTTATTACAACGATTTATGCCTGAAGAGATAATTCTCATAAGAAGGCTATTTAATATACAATCATGTAGAATTTATAAATATACAAATTAGTATATAAAGCGATATTATAGCGATATAGTTAAAATAATATAATTATTATATTATACATTTTTGTTACTGTATCTTTCCATTTATCGATGGCTCAGAATTATAAAAGTAAACAGATTGAGTTAATGATGTCAAATCGTCCTTTCTGCCTTTATTTACTTATTATTTACTTATATAGTTATTGTATTATTAATATACATTTTAACCTTATTACAGTAAAAAAAATTACTGTTTGGTAACTTATAATAAATATGAATATAATACCAATATAATACATACAAGATAATTAAGTATAAATCTTGTAATGAATGCATGTTGTTAAGTCTTGTAGTGCATAACCTAGCTATTATAACTATTTTAACTATTAGCTAATACGTTTTTAATACAAAAATAATATAATAAAATTTGAAATTAAATAATTTGTTATTTTTGTAGTATCCACTTATATTAGATATTAAGTTTAAATGCAATTGAAATAATAGTTTTTTTTTCTCAAATAGGTTCACATTGTGAAAGAAAGAAAAAAGGGTGTAATGTTGGAAAGCACACTGTTAATAAATAAATAAAATAATTTTATTAGTCAAAAAAACCCAAATACTCCATCATTGTGTGACTAAACTACTCATTTAAAATAAAATTTAAAAATTAGCTTTCTTAGAGCGTCAAACACAGATAGATTACAGATTCTGCTTACGAAAATGAAAAATTTAATGATATTAAAACTATAAAATAATGGTAATTGAAAATAATGATTTTTATTTATTTTTTATTTACGAAAACTTTATCTTATTAAAAAAAATTAATTAACTACAATCGATTAGATTTTTTATTCGCATATTGTGTACTTCCCTAAAACAACCAATAACAACAATTAGGTAACTCGAGAAGTGGTTAATTGGTTTTACAAAAGCAACTGGAATCTGTCTACTATCAACCGCCTTTCCGTGGCCTAATCGGTTGGAACACAGAAATGTGTTTCAATTATGATATAACAATCACGGGTTTGTTAATCGTGCACCAGGGATAAAATATAACTAAAAAATATATCAAAATAGTATTATATAAAATTTTATAATCAATACTAAATATAACTTCTAAAAAAATAACAAATACACAATATTATTAAAATTACCTATATCAATATTCATTATATCTCATACAACACAATAATACAATAAATAAATACTGGCAAACCACTAATAATAATTACACTATTGTCAACAACATTTGACAAAAAAAGTGATATGACGTACTAAGTAAACATACTAACATCAAGCATGTTAACGTCAGGGATGGATGAAATCGCAGTGACATCTTGCAAAAATATGACGTCGTCTTACCATGTAGGCGCAGATAGAGTTATCAAAGTGGTATTCTACAGTAGACGAATCTCCTACTTGGACAGTATAAACAGATTAAAAATTAAATTAGACATGAAACCTCAGAAACCGAAATGTTGCGCAATCGAGTACGATGGAAATGTCAAGTCAAAGCCCGATGCTCCCAAGAGGAGTAAAGGAAAAAAAAACTATCTACCTACCTGTAACACCCCATTTCCATCATCCTGACATGCTAAAACAATCATCATCATCATTTGAAGATTTTGCTTTTTCGTTGGCATATCTATAGTAATTCATACGAAAACTAACTTTAAAACGCTCTTATATAGTCTTTTAAAATCATATCCTGATTACGTCCTATGATTACATCAAAATTAATAATTTTTTTTTTTTTCATTGGCTGAAATTTTTTTTTTTTCAATCATTAGTATTTATTTGTCAATAGTGACTATTTCTGTGTGTCAAATTTGATCGTGATATTGGCAACACTGAAATCGTCTATCGACATTTATAAACTCATTTAAGCAATTTAATGTGGCGCAAATAATTTCATATTTGTTTGTTCTTACTTCTTTTTAACTTTGGGTTTAATTTAATATTTTTGATTTTATGCAGGTATCAAAAAATGATTACACTTTTAAATTAAAAAAAATTACAGAAACGAAACAAAAAATTCAGATAGCTTCGAAGAACATGATAACTTTATTCATCAATTATTTTCTTTTTCACTCATCGTAAATTTTTTTAACTAATTACAACCACAACAAAACAAAATCACTAGCGCAATTATAATATTTCATAGTGCGCAACTGGTTTTTTTTCTCTCTGAATACATCCTTTAGTGATCGCGGTAGCCGAGTGGTAAAGCATTCGAGTATAGTAAAGTAGCGACACAGGAACACGTTTTCAAACCCACAAATATTTAATATATATAAATATATATATATACATGAATTTAATTATATTTATAATATGTTAGCTATTTCACAGTTAGCCTTTTGTAAAATAATCTGGGGTTAAAAAAAATGGTATTTCATAAATTATTTTTCAGTAATTTTCAATACAACCACATTCTGTTCTAATTATATTAAAATAAAAATATATACCAAATAATTACATAATATATAAAGGCCCACATTACGAAAAGGAAAAGGACTGTAGATTTAATTTTAGCAGATTCAATGTTGTATAAATAAATAAATCAATTTATGCGTCATTACGATTTCGGAATTTTTTTTGGTTTTAATAAACAAGCATTAAGATATAACCCTTAGTACATACGTACTGCTTAGTTGGTGTTCCACAGATACGAAGAAAAAAATTTGTACAGCTAATAGATGTTTTTTGAATGCGGGAACACATTCAAATACAAAATGGATATTACATTCGAAAACCCCGGACTATAAACGAATTTCTCGAACCGGTTTTAACCATCTAGGTATTTCTACTATTAAAGGGCTTAACATCTGCGGCTTCTCTTCTTTTGAATTTTAAGAACTTCAAGTCAATGCGTGAAAAGGGCAATATGCGTTTATGTTTTTTTCAAATATTATTGCTATTATCGTCTTAAAGAATGGATTTCTATATTTATTTAATTTATTTGCAATACGCATTGTGGCGACAAGTTATATTAATAAAGAGAATATAAACTAAACTAAATTAAAATTTGTTGAGTAAATATGAAAAGTTTACTAATCTACTGCGTTTGTTAACAAATCTTGTATAAGCGTTATTATAAGTTACATTGATGTTAGCACTTTTCAGTTGCGCTAATTGAGTACTACAATAATTATTATAGCACAGTACAATAATTATGTCACAGCAAAAGACATATAGTAAAATAAGTGATTTTATTAGACTGCAGATAGAGCACTTACGCAACAGATATGTATAAAACAGAGTGGCTGCTCCTACATTACGGTGATAACTTAATAATATTAGGTGTTGTGTAACATCTAGATCCTTGATAATTTTGATGGCTCGCTTTTGTATCTTATCTAGGTACTCTAGGCTGGTATTTGGTGTACCGCCCCAAATCTTGTCTCAATTATGTCTGCCTTGTATATTAATATGAGGTTGGAAGATGTAAAATATTTTCTACTTCTGCTTAAGAACCCTAAACATTTCGCAGCAGCCTTCGCGACAGAAAAAATGTGATCGTGCCACGATAGTTTGCTGTTTCCATACCAAGATTTCTTAGAATCTTAAAGCTTTCGATATTTACATTTCCGAATAGAATATTTGGTATTAATGAGTTCTGCTTTGTTGACATGAGGTAACTCTGGGTTTTTGAAGCATTAAATTTTACCCTATGTACACTTCCCCAGTCATTTACTTTTTGAAGGTTGCTGTTTAGAGAACAATATATTATGTTATTTCGTTCTCTGTGAACTGAAGTCTGGGTCACATGAACAGTTTTTTCAAAGAAATACAAGAAAAAAAGGGTACTATTATCCACAAGGCTGTGAATCTGGTTTAAAGTCGTGGATAGAAGATCATTTATAAATATTATAAATAATGTTGGAGAAAGAACTGAGCTTTGAGGGACGTCAACATTGATAGTGAATGTTTAAGATGTAAAACCATCCAATACAACTTGTATTGAACAGTTTGAAAGGATACGTATTGAAAATGCTTCCCAATCCAATTACTTCTTTTTTCAGTAATGAAACATGCCAGACGCGATCAAAAGCTTTGGATGTATGTTTTGGCTTCACCGTATTTTTCTATGCATCGGTGCCATTTTTCCGTCGTTAAGGTTAAAAAATTACTAGTTGATATTTATTGTAAATTGAGGTAGATTTTTAATTCGAATTGTTTTTGAATAAATAACACGGGCTTGAAATTTAGCTAAACTTAAATTCAGGTTATTAGTTATTATTAACCAATAAGATATACCATTAATCGGATCATTCCATTTTCAATTCCAAAAGAAAAATAATTCAGAATGATTTGGGTTTAATTGTGGGCAGATGGTAATAACAATTAGAAAATTATATGCACGTGCATATAAAAGAAAATCTTGTATAAATTTTCAACTTGAAAATGTTATAAATTTTTCTAACGAACTACTCTATCTATATGTACTATCATGTTGAGCTTTTAGTCTTAGTTTTCTATTCCTTCTTAAATTTTGCTTTTTCTTTTCTTATTTTAGTTTTATTAATTTTGTTTTTTTTCTTTACAATAGAAAATACCCTGTACATTTATCACATGAAAATAAGAAGAATATCCTATTTTAACTGTCATTGATAAGCACTTAAGACTATTTTCAATTAGAAAATTCGTATAGCTATTATTCTTGACTTTCATTTCTATTGTCTTTAGTATATAATATAGTTTTTATTCTATTTTTATTTTTTTATTTTCTCTTTCTCTATATCTTTTATTTTATGTTTTATTCCATACTGTTTTTTTTTTCTTTCATTTTATAATGTGTAATGTCTAATATCTAATGTCCTTTTCCTTTTTTTTGTGTGGTAGTGTTTGTGTATTTTCTATTCTTTTTTTCTTTTCGAAAATTATAGACTATGTTTAAGAACAAACCTGTATTATGGTCGGTATTAATGTGTATTAAAAATATGTACTAAGTTTGGTCCATTTATTCTATGATATGTTCTATTATTTTTAATTTTATAGATACTTTTACAATTTAGATACATTAGGATTTACACTTTTATTTTTATTTTTTTTTTTTTGTTTTTTGATAGTTTTGGAAAATGATACTTATAGAATATACCTTCGAACGAAATGATACTATATATCTATAGTATCTGTAATAGGTATACTCATGTATAAAAAATAAATTAATTTTATTTCTAGCATATGAAAGTTATATATTTTTTTGTAGGTATATAATATATATAATATGTATTTACTTATATTTATATGTTAGCTATTTCACAGTTAGCTATTTGTAAAATAATCTGGGGTTAAAAAAAATGGTATTTCATAAATTTTAAGATAAAGATAGGAAGTATTTTTATAATATTATATTATACACTGAATAGGTTAAAATTAATAAATGGTGCAGGAGAAAAATTAAATAGGTACCATCTACAATAATATTATGTATATATAAATATATTTTACTGTAATACATACATATTATTATTTATTATAAATAATATGTACATGGAATATAACATATAAAATCCTTAATATTAAAATATTACTTAAATATAGGCTATCAACCACAAAGGAAAAATTATTTTCTTTTTGTATCTGCAATTTGTTTTTAATAAAATTGGGTAGTCAAGAGATTATGATAAAAAAACATACTAAAATAATATTATGTGTAGGCATGTGCTTTTTATTTTTAGAAAAAAATAATATAAAAAAAATTATATAATAAACAAAAATTTCAAAGCTGGAAAATAATGGTAACTATAAAATATAAGTTATTAAATATAAATTATCAACAATTATCAGTTTTAAATTAATGAAGATAAAAATGGAGAAAGACTTAAAATTTTCATTTAACAGGACATTGAGCATGTTTCATTAATTAAACGTCACTAATGTTATTGTGGGCTTCTGTTGAAGAAGTATTTTTTTTAGATCAGCAAGAATAATTATTTTATACATGGAAAATAGTAAATTTTAGGAACATCCACAAATGTGTCAAAGTGAACTTCGCTGTTGATTTTTTTTTTTTGTATTTAAGTAGAATTGAAAATATTTTGGTATTTTAATTTATTCAAGACCAAAAAGTTTATTCAAATTCTACAAGCTAAATTGATATGATTCCTCAGTCAGTTATTCTTGACCACAAGTATATTAAAATCCTTGTTTATATTGCAATTCTTTACCTATTATAGGAGCTTTGGTAATTATTCTTTTGGATTGCAATCTTTGTATGCTTTCAACATTACTTTTAGATTTGCTTATAGTGTTGACAGCCATATGACCAGATTGGTTTTATAATTGCATTGTATATAAGTACTTTTTAGTCAATTTTACATTGGAATGGGAATTCTCTTCGTGTGGGCATGTAAGTTTACCTAAGTTATACTCCAGAATATTAAAAAAATAATAATAATATTAATAATGCTCTTATTTATAACTATTTTCTGATTTGATTATTGGTAAGAATCTAAGTATTGATTGTGCTTTCTCCGATCGAGCAAATTATTTTTAAATAGTTGCACAGTTCTTGTCATACTTACAGCTTAATTGTATTCTTGTAAATTTGTTTGAATAATAATTTAAAACTAAAGAACTTTAAAAAATTTATAATGTCATTTCAAAATTATATTTTATATAAAATACCTCGGAGAGTACAATTAAATATTTGACGGATTTCACTGCGGTGATTGACTCTAGTGACGAATTTAAACGATTAATTCTCTACATCATATAAAGTTAAAACAATTGGGTCACTCTGATTGGTGGTATAAAAGAAGCACAACTTTGAGCTATATTTTGTTTTGTGATTGCAAACACAAAGTGGAGCATGTAATGTTTTCCTAGTATTTATGTGTCTAAATATTAGTTATTATCCGGGATTAATAATTAAATGTGGAAAAATACTACTAGGGTACTAGGTCTTATTAAATATCGTAGTTTCATTTTATTTAACTTAATATCAGTTATAACTTAAGCAAATTTTAGAAAATTTCATTATTTAATTTCATAAATAATGAAGTTAAAATTAAATTAAACATGCCCTGAGCGGTAGTATTGAAATAATACAACCACTATAATATGGTGACCGACAGAAGCAATACTGCAACATTCTGTTACTTACATATTTTATTTTATTTTTTTTTTTATTTATTATTTCAATTTTGCAAAAAGAGCTAACGAAATTGGTATAGAGTGTTTACAATTCATTTTAAAGTGCTTAGTCAAGTTTATACAAATTTAAATAATATAAATTTATTATATAATGTAATGAAAATCAAAAAATTTATTACTATAATGTAAAAAATATCAAAAGATTAAGCAAAAAAAAATATTACATGTAATGCAAAAGAAGTGATGATTATGTGAATTATTCAATGTATGTTAGAAAAAAATATGATTGAATAAAAAACAAATTAATTACAAAAAAATAGTTCAATATTGTGAAATTAGCATTTTTTTTTACATTGGCTCTTAAATACATTTTTTCTTTGACTATTTAACATTTAATGGAAAACTATTGAAGATTTTGATAGATGAGGTGCATTTTTTTTGTATATTCGTTTATTTAAGTTCTGATTATTGTTATTTCGGTATTTGTTTTAATATGATTGTTCTATATGTTGTGTATGTGGGTCATTTATTATTATTCTGTTTGTTGTGTTTGTGGGTCATTTGTGCCAATATTATGAAATCATTGAATTTTAATATTTACAAGGTCATTGGACATTTATCGCCGATCTTTTTTCAAGCCTTAGAACAAACTTTTAATGGCTTTTATGACTCTCTTTTGTATTCTTTGTAAATTACCAACATTTTTGTTTAAAAGTGTTACCCCATATTCCAATTTCGTATGTTATACAGAATATTATAAAATATTGCAATTTTTTTCTCTTTGGGTATACGATTTCTTATTTTATTAAATATCTCTGCTATTTATTGATTTCTGACCTAACTTCCAAGGTATATGCAGATTCCAAATCAAATTTTCATCGATTTTTGCTCCTAAATATTTGTACTTACTGACTTTTTCTATATGTTCAAATTATTATATACTACCTATTTCAGTTTTCATTTTTAGATCTAATAAGTATTGATTTAGTTTTTTTCGTGTTTACAGTTAGTTTATGCAAATTTATCCACCATCATTTTCATATCGAAATTTATTATGTTTTACAGTTCTGTATGATTTTTCTGCATCAACTTAACCTTCACTTGCGCAGGATTAACGTATGTTAATATTTACTTTTGCATAAAAACTTCATTATTTGGCCAATCTTAATGAAATCAGAGATTAGTGCCTAATTTTTTTAGTAGATATTGAATATAAAGAAAATTTTGGAAAACGTGTATATGCCCAATTTTTCGGCGATTTAATTTTTTTTCTTCGTTGTTGAGCAAGATTATCATAATATGTTTTTTTTTTATTCATACAAAATGCATGGTATTGTCAACCATGTAATATAAAACATAACCAAAATGATTTGATAACAAACGCAACCATAAAGAAACTGACAGTTGAACGGGAGATAGAAGAAATTCTGCAGTCGATCATTGATTATAATTGTGATTGGTTCATTTTGCATTTTGCCTAATTAATAAGAAATATAGTTTAACTAATAAAAGAATGTAAAATAAAGAAGTATTATATTTATGTTTAATAATTGTTTTTCAATCATTTTACAATTCAGAAGTGGGATAAATAAATCCAAGCAAAAGCGAAAATCATAACTAAAAGGTTGAGGTTATGAAAAATTGAAGCACATGGTGGTAGTATTAAAGTGTACGTATAATTGGGAATTGCTAAACGAGATAACCTAAATTTATCGAGAACGTAAAAGACAGAAATATTATTGATACCTTAAAAAAAATGGAACGTGAGGAATTAAATAAACGAACGGTTAAAGAATTAAAAAATCTACTAAAAAATTTAAAGTTATCACAAAATGGAAATAAGTCATCATTAATTAATCGGTTATTAAATATTGATGATAATAATAGTAGAAATGAATCAGTTACGTCAATAAGAAGTGAAGCACGAACGATCGTAGAGAATGTTGGAAGTGATTCGGCACGTAATGTCACCTTCAACTCACCAGTAATAAATACATCAACGCCTGTAATGAATTGGAACGGACAAGGAAATTTTTTAACCTTCGGACCAAGAGAATTAATGGAAATTCTCCCTGAGTTCAATCCGGAGGATAAAAAAAGTTTAACGGCAGAAGAATGGTTAAAGCGAGTAGAAAAACTTAAAACATTTTATAGTTGGGAAGATCCATTAGTCCTAATTTCAATTGGACCAAAGTTCAAAGGATTAGCTAGAGCGTGGTATGATCGTACAGATGATTTTTGTACATCATGGAGTGATTTTGTAAAGCAGTTTAAAGATAAATATATGCCAATTGTAAACGATGCCGACATACATATGGGTATGCTAGGAAGAAAACGTAAAAATGACGAAACGCTAATGGAATATGTCGCGGAGATGTCACGACTCGGAAATAAGGGTAATTTAAAGGAGAATGCCATTGTTAAATATTTTATTTTAGGCATGCGTGATGAGCAATTATATGCAGCTTTTCAAGGACAACGTATTGACACGATAGCAGAATTGCGTGATAGAATCTCTTGGTGTGAAAGTTTTAGAACCACAAATATAAGGGAAGTAAAACAAAAACAGAATACATTTCAGCAAAAGCCGACTTTCAAATCGATTACATCTGAAAATGCCAACAACGAACAAAGAACACTGAAGGAAGAAAAATTTAAAACGTCAACGCAGTGTTTTAATTGTTACCAGTCAGGTCATTTCGCCAGAAATTGTCCTGCACCACAACGTCGATCTCGTTGCACCAAATGTAATCGAGTGCATAAACGAGGTGAACCCAGTGAATGTCCAGATGTTTCACGAGTAGGAGTTATCGAATATTCAAAATCAACACCCTATCATAAGATTGTAATGGTTAATAATAACGAAATGGTAGGACAAATAGATTGTGGCAGTCCTCTTACGCTGATTGCAAAAGAATATGCTGATAAATGTTTAACTGATCGAAAAAACTGTAAAGTCAACTTCGCTGGATTCCTAGGAGGAGAATATTGCTCAACTGAAAAGTCAAATGTCGAACTAATCATCAATAACGTAAAATTAAGAATAGATGTCTATGTAGTAAACAGTAAATATATGCCCGTACCATTGTTAATAGGATGCGATGTGCTAGATCGTCCAGATGTAAAATTTTATAAAGAGAACGGAGAAATAATTATAGAAAATAAATGTTCTGAAAAAGAAGTTAACTGTGAAGTCAAACGTGTAGTGAAAGAGGATGAAATAAATCAAGGAACGTCGAACGCAAAAGAACGAGAATCGTTAATCAAACTATTAAACAATTTTAATGAATTGTTCCCTAAAAATATGAAACAACTAGGATTAACTAAAGAAATCGAGATGAGTATCAAATTAACTGATCAGAAACCAGTACAACAAAAACCATTCCGAGTGCCATATGCAAAAAAAGAAATTATCGATGATAAGGTAAACGAATTAATGGAGAACAACATAGTAACCCATTCAACTTCAAATTATTCGAGTCCTGTATTATTAGTAAAGAAAAAAAATGGAGAAGAACGTCTATGTATCGACTATCGACAATTAAATTTAAAAATTGAAAAAGAAATTTGCCCCACACCAAATATCGAGGAAGAATTACAAGTGGCCAGTTCTTATAACTATTTCACCAGTCTTGACTTAAATAGTGGGTATTACCAAATACCAATAGAAGAAGAATCTCGTAAGTACACAGCCTTTATAACATCAAAGGGTTTGTTTGAATTTAAACGAATGCCGTTTGGGCTCAAAAATGCCCCAACTGTCTTTCAAACACTTATGTATAAATTAAAAAAGGAAATAGATATAGATATCCAAATTTATATGGATGATATTTTAATCGGAAGTACAACAGTGGAAGAAGGGTTACAAAAATTAAAAATAGTATTAAATAAAATTAGAGAATTTAAATTAACATTAAATTTAACGAAATGCAGTTTCTTACAACAAACAATAGAGTACTTGGGTCATCATATTTCACCTAGCGGAATATCACCTGGCTCGATAAAAGTAAAAGCAGTACAAGAATTTAAACAACCAACGAATGTCAAAGAAGTACGTCAATTTCTAGGACTATGCAGTTATTTTAGAAAATTTGTACAAAATTTTGCTAAAATTTCAAAACCAATTAACGAATTATTAAAAAAAGATAGCCAGTTTATTTGGTCTCAACAACAAGAGATAGCTTTCAATACGTTGAAACAAATTCTGTGTAGTAAACCATTATTAACCTCATATGATGTAAGAATGATTCATGAAGTTCACACCGATGCAAGTTCAGACGGTCTTGCTGGAATTTTATTACAACAAGACGGGAAATACTTAAAACCAGTCGCATACTTTAGTCGAACAACAAGCGAATGTGAAAATAAATTTCATAGCTACGAACTGGAGGCTCTAGCGATAGTTGAATCGTTGGAGCGTTTTAAATACTATTTATTAGGAAAACGTTTTACTGTAGTCACCGATTGCGCATCTTTGAGAACAACTATGTCAAAAAAAGAATTAATCCCAAGGATTGCACGGTGGTGGCTAAGACTTCAGGAGTTTGATTTCAATTTGGAGCATCGTAGTGGCAGCCGCATGATTCATGTTGATGCCTTGAGCCGTGCACCTAACGAAAAAGTGGTTAATGAACCTGAAACCGCTTCTCTGAAAATAATGGGAGTCGAAGTTACCCGACTCGACTGGCTGTTAACTATGCAAATACAAGATCCTGATTTGAAAACTATAATTGACAATCTACGTTCAGATAAAGTAGATAAACATCTTGCTAACGAGTATTGTATTGACAATGAACGTTTATTTAAAAAAATCAATCAAAATAAAAGGTGGGTGGTGCCAAAAATGGTACGTTGGAGAATAGTTCGTGAATGTCATGATCTCGTCGGACACCTTGCTTTAGAAAAAACACTTGAACGTATTCAACGATGGTATTGGTTTCCACGCATGAGGAATTATGTGTCAAAATACTTAAGGGCTTGCGTCGAATGCTGTTATAATAAGAAGCCGGGTGGAAAAACGGAAGGGGAGATGCATTTCGATGAAATTGAACCAATACCTTTTCATACTATACACTTGGATCACTTGGGACCGTTCCCTAAAAGTAGTAAGGGGAATATACACGTGTTGGGAATTTCAGACCCATTTAGTAAATTTGTAATATTGCGAGCTGTTAAGTCTACAAATACGGCTTCAGTATTAAAGGTGTTAGACGAAGTAACAGAATATTTCGGTACACCAGCACGGATCATCACTGACCGAGGAACGGCATTCACTGCAAAATCGTTTGAAACATATTGTAAAGAGCATTCCATGAAACATATTAAGACCGCCGTACGAACACCTAGGGCCAATGGCCAAATTGAACGAGTCAACCGAACGATCTCGACAGCTATAGCTTCTTCAACAATTAATGAACGTAAATGGGATCAAGAACTACGAAATATCCAATGGTCTCTGAATTCTATGATATCTTCCACAACAGGTCGTACCCCACAGGAAATAATATTCGATTTTAAACCCCGCGACATCTTGAAAAATAAAATTATATTGGCGTTACATGATGAAATAACCGACGAAGATCGTCAACCATTAGTAGTTGTCAGGCAGCAGGCCGCTGAAAAGATCATGGCCGCACGACAAATGTGGAAAGAACGATTTGATAAGAAACATAGGCAACCAACAAAATACGAAGTGGACGATTTAATAGTAGTGGAGAATGAACCAAATAGTACGGGACAGCCACGGAAAATACAACCGAAGTTTAAAGGACCATATGTAATAACAAAGGTTCTGGAAAATGATCGTTATTTAGTTGAAGATATTCCCGGAGCTCCAAGGAAAATACGTCGATATGCTGGAGTTTATTCTCCAGACAAAATCAAGAGGTGGTGCATCCCGGAACCAGACGATGAAATCGAGGACGATTCCAATTTTCAGGATGGCCGAGTTGTCAACCATGATATATAAAACATAACCAAAATGATTTGATAACAAACGCAACCATAAAGAAACTGACAGTTGAACGGGAGATAGAAGAAATTCTGCAGTCGATCATTGATTATAATTGTGATTGGTTCATTTTGCATTTTGCCTAATTAATAAGAAATATAGTTTAACTAATAAAAGAATGTAAAATAAAGAAGTATTATATTTATGTTTAATAATTGTTTTTCAATCATTTTACAGTATTCTATAAAATTTTGGTAACTATTTCGATAAGAGATGAAAAATAAGATAAAAGGTTCTGAAATATTTTAAATTGAAATAGAAATATACTAAAATTAATATATTTTAAAACATAAAGTAAATAAAGTACCAAAGGTTTTTTGAAAAAAAATTTTGTTTTGAATTTTATTTTTGGTATGTTATAAAAAAGAAAAATTCTCTTACGAAGTTAAATTAAAAATGTATGTCAACCATTGACTGAAAATTGCGGCGAATGTTTCACAATCAGTTAAACTTTTGTTAATGGATAGCGGACCTATCGATTTTTGCCGGAAAATATTTTGTTGTTTTTGAATTTTATTCCACTTTGTGCCATCCTTTCCAATAAAATATTGATTTGAATCAACAATTTGATTATTTTCTTCTTGTACTTTTGATTCATCATCTAGTGACTCATCTACAGAATCATGACCATCACTTAGGTCTAAGATGCATTCCTTGAGCATCTGGTTTTTCATTTTCATTTTACGGAATACAATAATCTTCGTTTTCATCATTGTCATCATTATCATCACTTTCGACTCTTGATAAACCGGAAACTGGTTCAAATACTATTTTTTCCGGTGGTCCTAAATCAGCATTTTATCATCTAGCACATGTTCCACCAATTTAGAGAAATATGCTTGTTCTTTCTCAAACGATAACCTGTAAAAATAAGTTTTTTGTATCTTTTGCGTGCATTTTTTTTTTTATTTTTTGTGTTTCAATAGTAAAACTCAATAAAAAAATGTGTCATACCTGTAACGGAATTTTTTTTTAAATTTCATATATTTTTAATAGTTTTGCTTGATTTCGAAGAAATTTATTAATATTTACACCAAAGTATAGGAAATTTAAAAAGTGAGTTTTATGAAGAAAAACACTCATTTTTTGTGTTTTTTGCATTTATATTAAAAATTACAAAATTTACTTACCTGCCTACCTGAACGGCACATAAAATTTTAAACTCTTCCATATTATTGCAAATATTGAAAACTCAATAAATAATCTTTCCAAAATATATATATTTTATTTATTTTTTTTTTTATTTCACTGAAAGAGACACACTGTTGTTGTTGCAACTACTAACTCTGTTACAAGTACCTTGTAACAAACGAAAGTCCCCAGTAGCACTTCCTTTTTCTAAAATACCGGTATTTCCAAAAAAATATCTTAGAGGATGGATATTCGCAGGTAATAAAAGCAAACATAAAAGTAACTGTAATGCACATACAAAAATAATCATAAAAACATAGAAAAAACCCTTATTTTTATCAAAAACCAAAAATATTAACATATATGTTAATCTTGCCCGCTTACGTATATTTCATTTGCCACACAACCAAACTATCTGCATACAGATATTTTTTTTTTGTTATGGTATAGTAGAAAAGTAACTTATATAGCATGTAAAGGATACCAAGTTAGTTTCTTTGAATTCACCAAAATCTATAAATTTTACTTCACTTTTGATTCCGTCACATTCATAGAATTATTTTCTTTTCTTAAAATACTAGAGATGTTCTTTTCGGACAATTCAACACACGTGTACAGAATTCTAAGTAGTATTTTGCAATCAATTTATTTCATTTATTCTGCTACATATAAGATGATTAGTCTTTTAAGCATGTAACTAGAATCCATAATTTAAAACTAACAAAACTAAACATATTAGAAAATAACAATGAAAAATGTTAAAATGTAAGAATATAAAGTGCTTAAACTGTAACTAGATTAAATTACCAAATTAATAAAAATAAAACATATATATATTACATATATAGAGATATAAAAATGAAAAAAAAAAAAACAATGCTATATACAAAAATTTACATACTTAATATATAATACATGTATACCAATGCATGCCTGTTGAACTGAAATAATACATTTGCCTACCTCAAATCATGATTTCTAAAATACTCACTGCTGAGCTCAGTAAACCTTTTAATGTTATTAACGCGCAGAATATAGTTCGGTATGGAGTTCCAAAGAACAGTAGTTCTGACAAAATACGATAGGTGTCTTAATCGACTCCTGTGACGAGGAACTATTAAATTCATATATCTTTTTGATCTACCAGTAGTGACCTTTTCAGAAAGGTATAATGGCATAAGATTTAACAAGATCTTTTTCATAACAATAATATACCTTGCTTTCAAAAAGTTACTTAGTGTAACACCTAATATCACGTTGGAAACATCACTAATGTGATCATGTTTACGCCAGTTTGTGACAAAACGAGTGCAAATATTAAAAATTAGTTGCAGCTGGTGAAATTCACTAGCAGACATACCACAGTAAACAGTATCACAGTATGTGAAATGTGGAATCAATAAAGCTAGGACGAGTTTACGTTTTAACCATTCATTTAGAAAATAAGAATATTTCCACAATTTTCTTAAAATACAGTAGGCATTTTTGGATATTCTATCAATGTGGTCATTCCACGTTAGTGTATTATTAAAAATCACTCCTAAATTTTTAGCTTTAGTGACATATTGAATTGCTAATTTATTCATTTTAATTTGGGGTAATATAGATGTATCAACTTCCCTAGAATAAACAATAATTGCTTGCGATTTAGATGCATTTAACTTTAGCCCATTATTTTTAGTCCAAAATAAAATAGCATCAAGATCGTCGTTAACTTTAGCAATGTAGGTAATGATATTGGTAATAGGTCCACTAATAAATATTTGGGTATCATCAGCATACAATCTGCATTTTGACTCAGATAAACATAGTGGCATGTCATTAACAAACAAACTAAACAATAAGGGTCCTAATAGGGACCCTTGAGGTACACCACATTTTAGCTCAACTATATCCGGTCTTATCTCATTCAAATTAACAAATTTATTTCTTTTATAAAGGTAATTACATAATAATTTAATAGCTGATAAGTCAAAGCCAAATGACTGCCTGAGTTTTTTGCATAGAAGTTCATGGTTTTATATAAAAGACTATTAGCTTCAACATATTGAGTGATTTGTCTATGCATAATCTACTCAAACACCTTAGATAGAAAGGGCAGTACGCTAATTGGTCGGAAATCATTAATAGAAGGATTAGCCTTTTTTGGAACTGGGATAACTTTAGCACACTTCCAATTTCCAGGATAGTTACCAGTTGTTAGTATATGGTTGAAAATATGTAAAATGAAGGGCAGGATAACAGGAGATATAATTTTTAAGAACTTCGGAGATATTCGGTCGGGTCCAACAGCAACAGCATCATTTATATTATTAATATATGTATTATAATACACCCAAATGGTTGTGTGTAAATATGTTTATATAACAAAAATGAAAATTACATGAGTGAAATTAGAATAAATGAATGTTAGAACTGTTTATGTAAAATTTTGTAAGTAAAATTCATTTGATTATATTGTGATTTAATAAATTATTAAATGATTTATTAATAAAAATAAAAGTTTCTGAATATTCAAATTATTAGTAGAATTCTTCTGCTTATCAAGGTTTATTATTAATTATTTTTATTAATTTTCTTTATTTTAAATTTTGAGTTTTTAATACTCATAATATGTACAACAAAGTGTTTGTATAAATATGTGTACATTACACAAATTAAAATTAAATGAGTGAAATTATAATTAAATATGTTAGAACTGTTTGTGTAAAAATTTTGGATTATTAAGATATGTGAATTTATTAGATAAAATGTACATTATTAACAATTAAAGTTATTTCAACTTATTAAATGATTAATCAATAACAATTTACAAATATTAAATCAATAATCAAATTTATACAACCGCCGAAATATATTTTTCAAAAACGAGCGCGTAAAATCACGTCACGTCGCGACAAAGTATTGATGTAAAAAGATGAAATTATTCTTGATTTTAACTTTCATTTCAACAACAGAAACTTATACAAAAATACAAGTTAATTTTTAAAACCTCACTATATTTTATTAGAACTCTGATCTTACTGGCAACATTTTCTGATTTTTTCAAAGCTCTTTAACGACAGGGCAATTGAATCAAATGCCTTCGTTAAATCACATAAAATCAATCCAACCATTTTTCTTTTATCAATACATTCTTGAATTATTTAATAAAAAAAATACAAAATTGAAAAGAAAAATCAGCTTATTCTGTGTTAAATAATTGACTAGTAGCTCGTTTTTATCTATAAGTTTCAATTATTTTACTGAAATTTGACGAGATAGATATCGGTCTGAAATTATTTATCTCGTTTTTTTCTCCCATCTTTTTACATATTGGTATGACCTTATTAATCACAAATCATGTATTATAATAGAGTTAATGGTCAATATTTCACCTCAAAATTATTCAATCTATTCAAGTATTCAACAAAAATGAGAGAAATAAGATCACAATACCACGACCGCACCTACACCTACACCAGTAGTCACAATACTATTTAAAAGCAAATTTCAAGAGAGTGCATAGCATAGGTAGCATATGAGTTTTATTTTCATCATAAAATGAAGGTAGGTACAATGTAATGTGTATACCTATTCATTGATAGTGAAAAATATCCTGTTCTGTTAAAAATGTTTAATTTGGCTTTAACTTGAATTTTAATTAAGAAATAGGGGTCTCTAGTTTCAATTTACTTCATAATATCCATTCTAAATACTAAATAACATGTTCTTTTATCTTTCTTGATTGGTTTTGTCTGATAAATAAATAAGATTTAAAAATAATTTTTTGATAGTTGTTATGTTCGTGAAATTGCTTAATATTTATGTCATCACATTTACATAAAAAATCAAACCAAGTTTCTATACAACACAATGAAAAATAATTCAAGATAGCAAGTTTCCTTTTAGATTTATACAATTTATGTG
Source organism: Argyra leucocephala (assembly GCA_963942445.1). Taxonomy (NCBI): domain Eukaryota; kingdom Metazoa; phylum Arthropoda; class Insecta; order Diptera; family Dolichopodidae; genus Argyra; species Argyra leucocephala. The sequence goes on from OZ012680.1 coordinate 60,135,848, forward strand.
TCACTTACGTGTAGCTATATTTCGTAAGTTCAAGCCAATTTATACGTAGGATATTATTATGTATATTCTAGAAGAGTTATAATATTTTGGCCATTTATAAAAATGGAACCGTGAAAATATTTTCTATAAATAACATACAATAATGTGCCTTTTGTAATATTAAAAATAGTAGTTTTATTTGCATGTTGTGACGTAATTAAATTCGAGAAATAGAAACTAAAATTAGAAAATAATAATTGGAAAATTAAGAAATTAACTGAATATAGTTTTTGAAGTTAGTAAAAATATTTTTGGAAAAATTTTTAAGAAAAACTTATATAAAAAAAAAAATTTACTAACAACCTAAAAACAAAACAAAATGTATTTTACGAGTAAAATTTTTATTATAAATTTTTTCCTACATAATTTGCAATGTAATTTTCCATCGAATAAATTCTCTAACAACAAAAATTCACAGAATTTAAATAACTTTTCCGAATTTAAAATTGCATAATTTTATTTAGCTACACACAATAATTATTATGTATATGTATATTATTATTTTTTATTAAAAATTACATACATACAAAATTACTATTCATTATAATATAGAAAATTCATAAGATTTATTTAACAATTCAATAATCTTAACATATTTACATTCCACACTTAATTCAAGGATAATACTTAGTTTACAATATAGTAAAAACTATTTCGAATTTATTTCAGTTAAATTTACCGATACAATTGGAAATATTTTTAACAATAAAAAAAAAACAACATTTAAGTTGCTATAAAAAAGAGAATAAAATTAAATTTAACCCTACTTTAAGAATAAATATATTATGTATATAGGTAAATAGGTAGTGTTTTTATTATTTATATAACTATATTATAATATGTATACACTATGTATATTATAATGATTATTATTATAACAAAATATCTTGTCTTTAGATATGTACAAATTTTTCAATTGGCTAAATTAAATTGAAAATAATATTATTTATACATTGTATATCCTTAAATCATTCATATAATATATGATATATATATATTATTTATTTATTTAGTATACAATGACTGACTGTAAACATGTTATTAAAATTTGTTTATACTAAATATATAATATGCGTATAATGTAATATATATATATATATACGCAAAAATGTATAATGTGTAGGTATATGATGAATCCTTAACAATTAAAATATTTGTATATTTATTTTGCCTAATAGATTTTCAGGCACTTTATATAATATTTACTTAAATTTTAACGTTATAACTTACAATCGTCTCGAATACAACAAAAATACATGACATATTATAATATTATATCCTTGTTCATTCGCAATTCATACAAATGAAAAATTCATACAATATAATGTTATATTTTTATATATTTAAATAACAAAATTTGAAAATATAAAATATAAAAAAATAATGCATTTTATTTTCAATTTTAAGAATGTAGACAGAATAATATTGTAACGATTTTAATTGTGATGTTATTCTTAAATAAAATAAATAAATAAATTACAAAAAAAAAAAAAAACCAAAATAAAGTCAAATAAAATGTTTTTTTATTAATTTTATTTTTCATCAGTTTAGGTAGGTATACATATTTAATTTTAAATTCGATTTAAATTCATATATTGTTATTATTTACAGGATCAAAATATTCTCATTCACTCACTATTTAAAATACATCTCTAATATCCTTGCAAATAAAAGTATATATTTTCTTTAAATTTTCTATTTATATTTTCTCTTAATTTAATTTTATAAAAATTACATATTATACTTTTCGTCATCAGATTAATGAAGATAATATTATTCTTGATATTTTTTCATTTGAATAAGACTAAATGACAAAGGATATAAAACACTATACATATACAATATATATATTAACTTTAATATAGATAATATCATCAAAAATTTCATTCATCTCTCTGATTACATATTTACATTTTGCCCATTCATTTTATGTGTGGTAGGTATCCCTTTCTAAAATGCAAATAAAATCATAACCTAACCAACAATTCAACAATAAGTAAATCTTAACTAACTGGGTTTTATTATCCTAGATGTAAATATTAAAATATGTTATATTCATATATATATATGTATATATATATATATATATATATATGTGTATATCTTAAGTATATAAATATCTAGGTAAAAGAATGAGCCAAAAAGAACAGTATAAAATTTATGTTACCTTTTTCTCGAATTTCATTTTTTATTTTCCAAAACAAAGTAAAAAAAAAAAAACAAAATTTATGAGCAAAAAAGTATATAATGTATGTGCATCGTATACACAATAACAAAATAAAAAGAAAAGCGTTTATTTTTCTCGCAATTAAAAAATTTTTCATTAAAAATATTCATCATTTTTATTACAATTGTATGCAATAACAGTAAATGAATATTATTTAAAATATTATTTTTATTTCAATTGAAAAAAATAATTCGTGTCCGATGAATAGATTTTCATTATGCCTTCTGTGCCATCTTCTAAAACGTTGTGTAACGTTCTGCTAAAATGAAAATTATGAAAAATTGTAGGCAACTGTAATGCCAGTTGGTATGATGCAGTAATTTTTACTTTTGACTACTTGCAGTTCAGCTTGAATATATGTATAAGGTTACATGGTTTAGTAAACTGGCACCCTTATATCGAATTATTGTTGAAATAACAACTTTGATAACCTCATAAGTAATAATACAGAACTATCTCTTCAAATAAATTGACAGTAAACAGTTTGGAAGATTACAATCAAGGCTTGGTGAGTGGCTTGCAATATACAATGGTTTATTTAATTATTCAAAACATTATAGTTTCTCGCATAATAGTTCAAATCAAGGCTAACTTTGTCATGTTAATTGTTAATACAGAAAAATTAAAATACTTCTTTTTATTCAGGTTTTATAAAAACTTGTTTTCTAGCGTTAGAGTAAAATTTTTTGTATAATAGTGAGAATAGTCGAATATTTTTCTGATATGCTTATCATACACATAGACGTATTTTATTCTGCAAAAAGAGCCAGTGGCTCTACAAATCTATAATTCCGAGTTTTGTTGATACTTTGTTATCACTTAAATTTAAAATACTGTATCAAGTAGAACGACCCAATGACACTTGGGTATTGTACACAATATGTATGAACTTTTGATGTTTTTGTCGACGATCCCAAGGACGATATCGACGATAATTGTTATACTAAAAAAATAAGAATACCACCGAATTCAAAAAATTAAGTAACACGGGTTCGTTGAAAATTACATATACCTCATTGTAAACCAGTCTCACCTCACCCTAAATTTGAGTTAGGGTTCGATTCCAAATGGCAAATTTTAAATGAAGAAAAACCAAAATAAATAACCCTAACCTATGTCCCATGAATTGGTTTACAGGACACTAATGATGATGTTAAATAAATTTGAAAAATCAATTTAAGCCGGAAAAACTGTGTATTGAAAAGATGATTTAAAATAATGAAGCATTTTGATCGCAATGTGATAGAATTTGTTTATTAATATTCATCATCGTTAGCTGACACAACAGAACCTTTAGGGCTAGTTTAAAAAATGTATGCCAAAACATAAATTAAAGTCTACCGAAATATATAATTTATAGAATATGCTGTAGGTTCTAGGTGAAACATTATTAAAATTTAAAAAAAATTAAGGTGCCTATTATGTATTTCGATAACGATTACGATTTGGTCGAACGAAATCTCAAAATGCAAAATTGCCATTATGTATTTCGATATCGTTCAGAGATTGTCGAAAGTTTATCGATGTAAATTTTTATGACGAAAGAGACATCGAAAGAGAGATTTTGTACAAATTATTTCAATTTTGAATTTTTTGAAATAAAAATAAATTTAAAAGTTGAAATGAAAGTAGGTATTTTGCTTTATTCTTCAAAAAATTTTAATAGGAATGAAAGGCCAGTTACAAATAAACTGCAATATGAAAAGTTAGTGTAAATAATGAGAAACCATTATAAATTTTCCAAAGAGGTACCAGGATATCTTGCACTCACAAAACCAATTACCTGATTATGATCACATATCTAAAAACAAAAACTGTTCTAATAATGTAAACTAATTACAATAAAGTATAAACTTATCAGAATTGCATTAATGCTAAAAAATACCTTTCTTTTTTAACATAAATGTTGTACGTTTTGCTTAGGTGATTTAATTTGAATAAACTTTCCATCTACTGCTCCAATTATTTCAGCAATTCTGCTTTAATCATAAAAATAATGTTTGCTTGACTTTTTTCTTTTAGTGCGTAATGGAATTTGATCCATTTTGCACATAATTATAAACTGCAAATACATATAAAACTTTTTTAAGAACAAAAAAAAATTAGCTGTGCTAGTCCGACATGAAAATCATTTGCTTGGTACAAACCATGCAGAATCTTAATACACTGACCAATTTAATTATATTTGAAATCGACGTGTTACATATTGGCTATTTCAATTTTTGCCCTAATTTAATAGTTTTAATAACGTAGATAATAACTCATCAAATTCATGTTTAAATAACATACATATAATCTTCCAAATCTAGTGGATTAGAATAATCCCGAATAAGTGTTCGCTTGTTTTTAATTCCGCAATTTGATAGCGTTTTTCAGCACTATCAGAAATTGAAAAATTTAACTCTGCTCAAATCATTTTATTTATAAAAACTTATAATTTTGTAATTATATTTTATTTAAACACTTTCAATTTATTTTCAACTTAAAAATTTCAAATATATCACTATTATTTTGTTTATTTTCCGTATAATAATTTGAATTTGACAGTTAAAGAATCAAATATATGTCATTTTCATCGTACATTTGAATTTTACAATGGCAGCATTTTTAAACTCTTTCGATCAAATTTTCATCGAAATACATAATGACACTAACGATTACAATCGAATAACTCTAACGATAACGATGAACGATTCGATTAATTTCGATCGAAATACATAATAGGCACCTAAAACTCTAGGTATGTTTCACAACTGCGTCTTCTTCAGTCTTCTGATGATCTTGTAATAACCGAAGTCGATATTTAATAAAATTGTGAAACATACCTAGAGTTTTAATATTTTTTTAATTTTACTGAAATATTTATATATTTACAAATTTTTATGCTATTCTAAACAGAAAAACTGAAAGAGACAAAAAAGTTTACCCTATCGAGCAGAACACTTTAAGGATTTTTATCCTTTTCATTTCCGATATATGAAAAGTTTAACTATACATTTGAGTTCCAGTTTTTATGAAAGTAGATGCGATTTCTAATACTTAACTTGTAAATAACTTGCTTTAAAGTTATCACATTCAAATATCTTTATTCTCTAAGACGCCATGGTGTTACTGTGAAACGTTCATTCATTTGAACAACAAATATAGTAAGGTTCAAGTTTTGCAGTATTGAAAACTATAGTAAACTGACTTTTTTCAACACATCTGAATGAAAATCCAACTGACTTTTCCTAAAATTCAAAAATATTTTTGTTTCGCCTTTAAATAATAACGCAACAGTACCACAATGACTAAAATGGTTATCCAAAAATTAGCTAAGCTGGGTATCGAGAATATGAATAAAATAAAAAAAGCCACGCATAGACATGCAATTTTTAGTTTTACAACTATTTTCATTGCACGATTATATCGCATTCGTTTATATGAAAGCGTGGTCACATAAAACCAGTTGTGCTGCTTTCATATAAACTAATGGAAATCAAAATGTGTAATCAATCTAGTTGCAAAACTAAAAATTGCATGTCTACGTCTAGCCTAGTTGAACACAATATATTTGAAGCAAATTTAATACAAAAATTAATTAATTCTACTTCTAATTTATAGGTACCTACAGGTGTTAATATTTATAGGTATTATACGGTATAATAATTCCTTTGAAACAAGTCCTACCAAAAGAGGAGACATTGAGCATTAATCAAATTATTTTTTATACAGTTTGGTGGTTACATGTATGCTAAGTAATATTTTCGATAAAAATTATTGGCTTCAAGTTTTGTTGTTATATAAAAGGTCTTATAGTTCTTGTTGAGCGTTTATCTAACTTTATCTACGTCTATGATGAAAGTGTAACAAATTTTGACTCTGATGATAATCTAAATACATAACGAACTTTAATTTTTCACTTGAAATACAACTCCAGTTTTTGTCGTAAATTTTCTTGTCCATTCCTATATGTTGTTTGTTAAAATTAAAATTAAACATTCCAAAAATAATAAAGAAAAAAAATTAATAATAAAGTTAAATTAAAAATTTATATTACAAAATTAAAAAATCTGACATTTTTAATCATTTACAATAAAAATTAAAATAACTTCAGTTAAGAAGACAGATCGAAAAATATTTATCACAAATTTCAGATGCACAAATGCAGATTATTTTTGAATGATTGTTTAGTTAGGGAAAAGTTAATGTAGGGTTTATATGCATTACATAGGGACATTATCCTATTAATTGGTTCATATTTACCATAATTGGTTCGATGAAACTGCAAGTTAAATATTTTAATAGACCTTAGTCTAGAATGTGAACAAAAATTAAGTTTTGCAAACAGTAGAAACGTTAACGAAACGAAACGTTGGCTTTACTTAAGTCAATTAGGAATACTATTGAGTATTAAGAGTAATGAGTTTATTCTATGTTCATATGGAGGTAAGCTATAAGGGTCAGCCCAAGGAAGAAAACGTAAAGCAAATCTAAGAAATTTTTTTTTAACCGATTCGATTCTATCTTTATGACCGCTGTAAAAAGGGTACAATACTTGACTGGCTTATGCCAAATTAGGTTTCACCAAACATGTACAAAGAGATTTTAATACAAATTCTCGTGCCCAACGTTTAATAAAACCAAACATAGAATTTGCTTTGTTTAATTTATCAGAATAATGAAGATGGAATGAAAGCTTACTATCGAAAAGTAACCCTAAGTATTTAATTGATGTAACTTTTGAAATGAATTGGGAATTAAAATAATACATATAAGAAATTAGACATAATCGGAGTGTAAAAGCACATTTGTTAACATTGAGCTGAAGATTATTGTTGGAACACTAATTATAAAAACGATTCAGATCAGCTTGTAATAACAAGGCATCCTCAAAATTTACAATTTTTTTTATAAATTTTCATGTCATCGGCGTAAATTTTAATGTGACTATATTAATTAATAAAGAAGAAACATCATTAATAGAAATAATGAATAGTAAAAAACCAAGATGACTACCTTGAGATACCCCTGTTGAGGCTTCAAACTCAGTAGACATAGAGGATCCAAAAGAAAGACTATATCTACGATCAAAAAGGTAAGAATGAGCCTAATTGATAAAGTATGGAAGAAATCCTAATTTTTTTAACTTAAAATTTATTATTTATCAGGAGCAAATCAAATGCCTTGCTAAAATCTGTATAAATTACATCCGTTTGAAACTCATCTTCCATGTTATTAATAAAGGTAGATGCTGACTCAACAAGATTAGTAACGGTTGATTTAAGGTTTACAAAGCCATGTTGAAAAGGCGACAAAAAACAAGTACAGTGATCATAAATCGAGTCAAATACAATTAGTTCGAAAAGTTTAGGTATAAGAGGAAGCTGAGCAATTGAACGATAATTACTTACATCATTTTTAAGAATTTTTTTTTTGTGAATTAGCCTAATTAGGGCAGTCTTACAAATAGAAGGAAGATACCAGAAGTTAGAGAAGAATTAGTAAAGAGATGGGACCATATAGTAAAGATGAACATTTTTTTAAAAATAAGTTAGACCATCAGTGCCAGGACTAGGGTTATTATCAAGCTTTCACAAATAATTTATTCCTTATGTACATAAATTCTATTAAATCGAGCATTAGATTTGCTAAGATTGTACTTTTTGCAGATGATGCTTTGTTGTACGTAACGAGTAAAAGTATGGAAGAATGCAGAGAAAAAATGAGTGTGGATCTAGAAAATATATTTGAATGGTTATGTGGTAATAAACTTAAAGTGAATGTGGATAAAACAAAAAGTATGATTATTAATGAAGGAAGACAAACTGTAATATTGAGCTTAAATAATCAAAAGATTGAATGTGTAAAAGAAATTAAATACTTAGGTGTTTACATTGATAATAAATTGAATATAAATTTGCATGTGAATTTTGTTTGTAAAAAGATTTCGAAGAAAATTGGATTTTTGGCTCGTATTAGAGACAAGGTATCGTATAATTGTGCAGTTAGCATGTACAACACATTAATATTGCCACATTATGATTACTGCTCATCTGTGCTTTTTCTGGGTGATGCTGGTAGGATACAAAGACTGCAAATTATGCAGAATAAAGTAATGAGAATGATACTAAAATGTGATAGGAGAACACATATACAAGAAATGTTAGAGCAGTTAAATTGGATGAGTGTAAAACAAAGGTTGAAGTTCAATGCATTAATTTTCATTTTTAAAACCAAATATGAAATATATCCGGAATATCTGAGGAGAAATTTAGCATACATATCAGATAATTCACACTTACAATGTTAGAAATGCAGAAAATTTTAGATTGCCTTTGTATAGAAGAGCTAGGACGCAAAACAACTTACTATATAGAGGATCAGCACTTTTTAACAGCTTACCATATGAAATAAAATTAGCAAGAAATTTTGTAAGATTTAAGAAAGGATTAAAAGAATTAATTAAAAATAACTTAATTTAAAAAAGTAATTTAAAAATTTAATTTTGAAAGCTTAAATTTGTTTGTGAATTTTGAATTATGTTTTATATATATTTAGTTTTTACTAATAAATAAATAAAATAAAATAAAATTAAATAACTAAATGGTACATTAGAGTTGATTTGAATATTACTCAAGGTAGTTTTAGGACAATTTGCTAAATGGTCAAAATTATCTTCGTTTAATGAGAAGGCAGGCAAACTATAACTAATAGAGAAGAAATCAGGGAAAAATTCAAAAATGACATTAGAATCACTACTACTAGAGTTTTTATAATTCATATAGCTACATGGGATATTGATCACGTTTCTTTTTAGAAATTACTAATTTCCCAAAAAAGGTTAGGATTAGTTTTGATATTATAAGAATTTTTGATAATACTGAATGTGCAGAATTTTTGATTTTTTGATAACACTTTGAATGTGCAGTATCATCTATGAATGCTAATATTGAAAAATTCATAACTTTAAGTAGTTCATAGGAACCGTTCTTTTTGATTCTGGAATACCAATTATGTCACGGCTCCAGTAACCTATTGTTGTTGTTGTTGTTGTTGTTGGGGATTCGTCCAAGGGATAAAACTACTAAAACAACATTTTTTTCACTATTAAAGTATATTACTAAAGTTTGTTAATAATTAAAAAATAACAAAATCTGATAATAATAAATTTAAATGTGTTGTGTTTAAATTGAATTCAGTGTGTCAAAAATGACATTCCAATTAGAATTTTTCAAGTTAACTAAATAACAAAATCCGTATATAATAATATTATATGTATATACATTATAATATTTTTACAAAATACATACGTACATTTTCTACAGCAAATTTTTTTTTGTAAAATTAAAATGTTTCATTTCAGCAGCCTCCTTGAGGTTTTTTTGTTATTATTTATTTATTTAAAAATAAATTTATGAATTCTCATTTTTGTTAACTTAGATTAAAATCTCTTGTATCACTTGTATATAATAGATATACATTTGCATAAAAAATATATTATGTAACAATATATATACATATTTATACATTATGTTATATTCGAATGTAATTGGTATTTTCTTTAAATGTATAGTGTGTAAATACAAAAATTTGAATTTTGTTGATTGTAGGAGGAAACACCTTTGAAACCCTTATTTTATGATGTTTTTTTTTTTTAATGTTTTTTTATGATTTTTTGAAGTCCCTGCTCTTATTAGATGTTCCGGGAGAGAAAACAAACACAACACCTGACAATAATAATTGTTTGTGCAAAACAAACAAAACAACTAAATACATAAAAAAAGAACAAAAATAAAAAAAAATAAATAAAATAAAATTTAGAAGAAGTCAAAATAATTATTTTTCTTGTTTATTTTGATGGAAAATCTTTGTTAAATAAAATTTATGACAACACAAAAATAAGAAAACAACAAAACAAAAAGAAAAAACTCTAATTTCTGAATAAAACAAAAACAAAACATCGAAAATAAGATTGAAGATTTACGATGAGTCTTTCTTTTTATTGTATAAAGTTAACTAAGAAAATTTAACTAAGAACATTATTTTAGGGACCGTAACTAAATCTCGCTTCTTAAAATTTTACTTTTCAAAATGTCGTTTTAATTCCCCGAATATTGACATTAATGTTGGTGTGAGCAATATTTTTCACCTAACTGTTATTTCTCACAGATCTTGGTTAATGTCTACAAAGCCTACATACGTTCAAAGATAGAGTGTGAAACTCAAACCTATGGACGGGCGCTTCAAAGACTACTCTAAGCTTTCTATTATTATTATTTAACTGCCTCACTCGGTGTGTTCCAATATCAATTCCAAAAAATTTGTCCTCGACTCCTTGGTACAATAAACATATTCGAAACCTACGCAATTGAAGAAATAAATTATGGAAAAAATTTCTATCGTCAAGAGATCCAATTGATTATAACCGATATTTTAGTGCATTCTCCGAATATTCTGAACTATGTACAGAATCTTTACGATGAGTACTTAATCAAAATGCAATTTGATTTAATATCAGATCCTAAACGGTTTTGGACCCCGACTCTGACTATTTCAGTTATCTAAGTAACTCTCCTCAAATCACACTAATGTCGATCAATATCGATTATGAAGATGTTCATTACAAAATTAACAAATTAAACCATGATTACTCTTCCGGTCCTGATGGTTTACTTCCCGTAGTTCTAAAAAAGTGCATTGATACGTTAACACAACCATTAACCAGACTTTTTCAAATGACCCTCTCTTCAGGAATTTTTCCGAGTATAACGAAAACTTCTTTCATAACTCCGTTCCATAAGAAAGGAAGTAAGGCTGAAATAAATAACTATAGGCCCATTGCCAAATTATGTTGTATTCCTAAACTTTTCGAGAGTATTGTATACGACTCTCTCTTTAATTATTGTAAGCCATTATTATCCTTTTTTCAACATGGATTCCTTAAAGGGAAATCCACTACTACTAATCGAACCGAATTAGTCTCTTTTAGTCTCAACTCCATGGAAAAGGAGCTAGATGTGGATTCGATTGCTACCGACTTTAGCCAGGCTTTCGATAAAATGTCGAATAGTGTCATTTTATTTAAACTTCGTGCTCTAGGATTTCCACATCTCATTATAGAGTGGATGAGTTCATACTTATGCAACAGAGTGTATAATGTCCGTTTTAGGTCTAATAATTCAGATCCCTTCACTGCTAAATCGGGTGTCCCACAAGGTAGCCACTTAGGCCCTCTGATCTTTATCTTAACCACAAACAATGTACATAATATTATAAAAAATTCTCACATTCTAGTGTACGCTGACGATATGAAAATATTTAAACAAATCTCATCTCCGCGTGAATCTCATCTTCTTCAGAGTGACGTTAATAACTTCGCTATTTGGTGTTGTAATAATAAATGCCAAAGCATCACCCTTTCCATATCAGCGCGTTATTATAGTATTAACGGCGTTATTATCTCAAAATAATGTCACATTCACTAAAGATTTAGGTATTCTATTAGATACCGAACTAAATTTCAGATCTGATGTAGATAATATTATCAGTAGAGCTAATTTAGCTTTTGGGTTTATCAAAAGATGGTCAAAAGAATTTTCCGACCCATATGTCACCAGAGTTTTATATATGACTATGGTTAGGTATGGTCACCTTTTCATCAAGTTCACATAGACAGTATTGAATCTGTTCAACGTAGATTCGTTCGATTCGCTCTCCGTGGTCTTTCATGGACAGACCGATATAACTCTCTCTTAGGCATTCATTGCCCTCTTTCGTTTAAAGTTTCATCGCACGAATTATGGAAAGAATGAGCCAATTACAAGAATGTTGCGTAACGTAAACAATAACTCTAATGTCTTCGATTTTCACATTAGTAAGTCCAAACTAAAGAATCTGCTTTATTCAAACAGGTCATAAGGTTTTGAGGGACATGTAATACATGTAGTATAGGAAGTTGTTCACGTTGAATCAGTAGTATTTTATACTTTTACATAATTGCATATAAATTATATTTATTTTTATTATTATTATTTTTATTTTTGTCTCTTTGACAAATTGCGTTTTTTTAATTTCTTTAGTTTATACCTAAATAAATTGACTAATGCTTCTTCGGCATAATTTAAAAATTCAAAATTTTGATTTAGCCTACCTTGACATGTTGGAAGATAGCCTAAATCTATGATATAATTTTTTAATTGTTGAAGATTTTGAATTGCTTCAATTTCTGACTTGACAACCTTGACATGTTGGAAGGCAAATCAAACTTACTAGATTTTTAACCGTTTTTTCCGTTTATGGATTTTATTTTTGTTTCTGCTTTTAGTATTCTATCTATTTATTACAAATTACTAATTTCCTTAATCGTATTTACTAATTCACCCTTTTTTTTTTGTTTTGCATGCTTCTTTTAAGCATTTCCTGACTCAATTCTCTCCTTACTGAATAATTCTTCATTAAGGGTTATCACGTGCTTGTATTCTTTTTTGAATAAAATTGAAATATAATAATAAATATTAAAGTTTAATTAATGAAAGTTCATTGATTGTATGCTCGTCACAGTATTACACACTGAATACTTTAATTTATTAAAATCTTTCTATACTTTCTATTCTATACTAATGAGAATAGTGACTCCCCGCGTGCGCGGTACGGGAGGGATAATTGGTTGTTGGGACATTATTATTGACAGAGTACAAAAACACGTCATTCGCCTCCTAGGTGATGTAAATGTTTCGTCAATACTTGTTTAACTTGTCTTACTTTGTAATTGTATCGTTGAAGCATTATATCTATTTTATGAATATCTCGTGGGAGTAGGTAGGCACATGATAAGATCCCTACTGCCGCCTCTTAAGAAATTCGAAAAGAGAAAGGCTGCAAATGGCCACCGCAACACCGTTGAAGTACTAAAATCGTTCAAGACTGGTTATGGGAATTCGTCAGCACTTACTCTATTTTATAGATATCTGCTTGGTGTTGGCACTTGTTCCGAGGAATTAAAATCACTTCTTCCTCCTCTTAAGCAATTCAATCGCACAACACGAGAGGCATCAAGTGTCCACCCTTTCACAGTGGAAATTCCGAGATGGTTTAAGTCCGGCTATGGAAATTCTTTTATAGTAAGAACATCCCGATTGTGGAACCTCGTCCCAATCGAAGCATTCCCAATGAGAGAAGGATTTTTTATTTATGACTTACAGAGGTTTAAGACGAATATTAACAACATTGTTCGCTCTTTCCCACAAAACTTTTCTTCTTCCATTTTCTTTCCTTTCCTCTAACTATCCTTTCCTTTTTCAAATAGTCAACGGTACGCAAGTACTTAAAGGTTCAAAACCTAAGTTTTGGCTATAATATAAAAAAAAAAAAAAAAAAAAAAAAAATAGTTAGAGTTTTTATAATGTGGAATTGCATTTCACTACAAGCATTCCCAAGAACAGGTGTAGTTTTATTAGTTTAATTTTCAAAAATTCAAAGTCAACATCAATAAAATAGTCCGCCGAATCTTGCTCCTACTTCTTTGTCTGTCTTTTCTCTTACTATCCCATTTCTTTTTTTTTTCAAAAGGTAAAGTTTTGGCTGATAATATCAAAAAAAATGAGTAGCTGCTATTGAATGAAAAAACGGGTCTTTTTTTCCAGAATATTTACCTAAATTATTATTTATATGCGTACTGGAACAAAAACGGCTATCTCCTTTTTCACAAATTTTTATCAAATTTAAAAAAAAAAAACAAGATTTTGATCAAACGGCATTATGAGAAAAGAGATTTCGAACTCGAACCATTATTTCCTCTAACATACAATATTATAGTCGCACTAATGGAGGTATATAATATATAATGTCAGATATATTTGTATTTTGGTGCCGAATAAATAATATTTTAACTGGTAATGTGCCTTATATACATCAATTGTAATAACGTTGTTAAGATGAAAAAGAAAATAAGAAAAAGAAAAATGAGTAAAATAAAATGTTGCTACAGTGTTTCCTAAATTAAAACGAGGTTTTCTTTTTAATTATTTTTATTCTGTTGTTCTTTTTTTTGGTTATTATATTTTTTGTATATATAATATATATACATATATATACATTTTTGTTTATTTCAAACTAAAGAAAAATACAAACAAAGTTGAAAATTTTGAATTGGAAGGATGTCTTGGATAAAAAGCAAAGCTGGTAGATAAAACGCATCAGAAATATGATTAATAACCAATTTATGCCCAAAGGGATACAAATGACTTTCCGAGTTTTAGACCTTAATTTTGGTTTAAATGATCAAACATAAAAATTTATATATTGTATAATCTGGCAAAAAACTTCAAATTTTAAAATGTTTATACCTAATATTATATTTGCAGTTTTTGACTGGTCAAGTGCTTAGTTTAAATTTATCCTTAATTGTAAACAGTTGCAAATTATATTATATATAATTATATTCTAAGACTTATATTATATATTGGTACTTATTCTGAGAAGCGAATTTTTCGGTACGTACCGAAAAATATGATAAATATAATTTTTGGTATTCTGTGAAGCGAAATAGCGATACTGATCGGTTTTTATCGCAACATTTCGATTTTCATGGTATTATGAGAATCGATTTTTTTTATTCGCTGTCAGAAAAAACGATAAATATATCATTATAGAAAAAGGTAGTGAAAGATGGCGAATGAGAAAAAGTAAATAAATAATTAACGCAAAATTCAAGTAAATTAATTTTATTTATATATATATATATATATTTAAAAATAATTATTAAATGTTATTTTACATTTTTAATTATAGAAAAGTTACAAATAGGAGGCAGTTTGAATGTTTGTTGGTGCAGTGATTTTTACATGGGTTCCATCAACATACAATAATTCCTGCGAATCCAAATTTATTATAAAATCCCAATTTAATGGATGATTTTTCTTCTTCGATTTCAGGAAATTTTATATACTCTCGACACAATTCCGTCTCTAATATTGACAATTTTTCAGCTAATATTTTAGAAATAATTTAGCTGAACCTACCAAAAACTCGTTCCCCACACCTTTTTCATAACGTCCTTCAGCAAGAAAGCGCAATATTCCAACAAATTTTATAATGAGTTTTACTGAATGTGGACCAATTGCAGGACTTAACTTATTGTCTAATTTATCTATAATCATTGCAAAGGCTGCTTTCGAGAGCCTAAAATACTTAATGAATTTAAAAAAAACAAAGATAATTGAACACATTTTTTTATTATACTTTGTTTCGTAATATAAATGAAAAAAAATTTTGTAATAACTATAAAGTTTTAATTTAACTTCACTTAATTTCACTTTTCAAGCAAAAAATCAAAACAAAAAATATCAAAACATAAAAAAAAAATTTTACAGTTTTAACGAGCAATGCTGCCAGTTTTGCAACATATCGTATCATTTGCTTCTCAGAATACCAAAAGTGATGCAATGTGATGCTCTACTGGTACGTAGCGAAAAAATGATTCGCTTCTCAGAATAAGGCCCATTATGTACTAAGACTGTAATGTGCAGAAAATAAATTTATTGAAAATTTTTTTACAGAAAAAAAAAATTGTATAATTGATATTAGATACACGATGGGCCGCTTACGACTCTTTGGGCAATCAAAATAAAACCTACTTAACTTTTTAAAATCTTAACGGAAAAAGAAATATCACAAATTATAGATGACCTGAAGCAATGTTCATTTGAAGATATCCCGCCTTGTTTTTTATATAATTCAAAGTCTAGAGATTAGTGTACAAACAAATAGTTTTTATATAATTCAAAGTCTCTGGGATGACCATCCCTGCTGTTGCTTTTTCGCAGTGATTTCGCATACACAATTACATGAAATTAATAGTTTTTCTCTTTAGAATTTTTATGATGTATCTACTAATTTAAATGTGGAAAACTATAATGTACTATAGAGTACTTCGTAATAGCATATTTCCTTTTTATTTTTAGTGAGCTATAACAAACATTTTCAACTATCTACTTTTTACCATTTAATTTATCCCAATGATAAAAGGGTATTAGACCAAGTCGAAAAACCAATAAATCATTTGTTTTTGCCTTTGTCTGGAATTGAACATGAGAGCTTTCGGTTGAAAGACAGGTGCTCTACCTACTGAGCCACAGAGATTCCCTATTCATTTAACAATTTGTATTGCTTACTAAGATTTTAGTTTTAGGTTTTTCTCTACTCAGTCTAATACAATAATTGTGTTATTAGTATGTAGGTATTCATTACGCTATATCTTGTTTTATCTTCTTAAGAAATTATTTAAAAAAAAAACCCTCGATTTAATATAATTTTTTATAAATGTAAAACTTATTATCAACTAAAACTTTTTTTCCTAAATCGACGCTAACTAGCTTACGACTAATACTAGTAACTTAATACTATGATAACTTTCATAATTTAATCTAATTTGTTTTCTAGTCTAGCCACTAGTACTGTTATAATTCCGTTAATATCTATTGGCGGTATTTTTGTATCGAATTTCAATTCGTTTAGGTTGATATACAATTATGGTGGAAAAAGAGGCTTGAATTGCCCTTCTATTGTAGTGATATAATTTTGGAATGTTGTTATTGTTTTGAAAAAAATTATTTTAGTTTAGATAGTAAAATGCTTTTGGTGGGATAAGCCCAGATACTAAAGTTTTATTAACTCGAATTAGCCCTATGTTCTTAAAATAAAACCGTTATTTTAATAAAAGTAGTATTGCACTTTTTTTACCTATTAATTATGTACTTAATCATATTATGCTTTGAAATTAAAATGACATAAATAGAAATAGTGCAGTACATATAGTTTTAATTTAGTGAAAAAAAATTGTGAAAACTGGAGGGCGTGAAAAAATAAGTTGCATTATTTTTGTAAATATTAAACCGTAATTATTAAATTTTATTTTTGGATAATTATTTTAACTAAATGTAGTTATTTGTTAACATTTCAGTTCAATGAGTATCTTATACAAATTTTTTTTATTAGTATTTCTCTGTTGCCATATGGCAACACTGCTCAAAACATTTTGTTCAGAGTATATTATTTTGTATGTGATTTATTTTTGTGATTTTATAGAAAATTAACAGTAAAAAGAAAACATTAGATTATTTAGAAGAGATTTCCTCCTACGCAACGAAGTCTATATTTATTGAATCACCAAATGAAATTGGAGATTTAAGTGGTTCTTCCACCGTTTCAAAAAAAAAAAAATTCACGCGCATATGCTATTGGCTTATTTCGGGTTGGGATTCAAGGAAAGATGGATGATGGAACAGCATATTTACGTTACCTCTTGACGTATCAATATATCCGTGAACACAAGATATAGTAGCTTTTGTCGACATAAGCCAAAATTGAGATTTTAATTTAATCGAATTCTTCTCATTTTTCTCTTTTTTTTGAAATTATCATCTTAAGTCTACATAAGATATTTTATCGTAATAATTTGAATTTTTAATTCAAAACTATGTTGATTGTTGTTTTTACTAATTTATAAAAATATGCATTAGATTGTTTTTTGAAATGAACGGAAGTAATAAAATTTTGTCGTTGGCACTAGAAATAAATAAGGCTAAAAGAATTTTTGAAACTCTGTAAGCTAATTTTTGGTATAATTTTTTTTATCCAGTTTTTTTCACAAAATTTCTGTGAATTACTAGATTTTCCCAAAGAAACTTCTACAACTAAAAATCAAGTAACCCACAATTTAATAGACGCAATTGAAAATACTGATGATGACGTTAGAGATCCAAATTTTATTCTGAGTGATGAAGAATCACTTTGTTCGAGTGATGTAAGTGAGGAAACCAGATCTGCAGCAAAAATTATAGAAAATTAAATATTAATGGAAGTTGAAAATTGTGTTGAAGAAAATTTACAGTTATCTACCGAAAATGATAATATTATTTGCAACAAGAACAATCAAAAATCAAGAAAAATTAAGCACAACACAGGGAAGAGATACATTACTAAAACAGGTAAATTGGTGAAGGAAAGGAAAATAAAACCACTTGAAGACTGTCGAAAAAAATACAAGACAAAAATATTCTTTGAAGATCAAAATGAAATTTTTCGTAATTATTGGTCATTAGGCTCTTATCAATTTAGGCAAGCTATGTTTCCGGCCTTATTGAAATTCACGACAAAAAAATTTCCAGACAACAAAAGCACGTATCAAAACCAAGAAATCGGACTAAGACGAACGATTATTATTTAGAAATAGGGGGGGAAAGAATATCAGTATGCCAAAAATGTTTTAAATTCACGTTTTGTGAAAGCGAGCAGTTTATTAAAACTGCCATAGCAAAGAAATTAGAATCATCAGGAACAACAACTGTCAGCGATGGACGAGGTCATCATTTGAATCATAAAAAAATCTCTCCAGCTGCAAAAAATGATATTGTTAATTTTATACAATTTGCGATGTACTAAAAATGAAAATAAATGTTGCAACTGAAGAAGAAAAAGCAAAACTTAGAATTTAACATGACCAACATCTAAAAGATGCAGATGCTGCATATTTAAGTAAATCGAAAGATAAGGAAAAATCGATTAATTTCACAATTAAAACTTTTGCTTTCGATCTTGAGCAGTATCTTTTGACACTCTTTTTACAATCACCAGTATCACTTTATAAAAGACCACTATGGACATTCAATCTGACTGTTCATAATCTTGCTACTGGTCAGCCAATCTGCTATATGTGGCATGAAGTCGTAGCTCGTCGCGGTGGAAACGCAAAAACATCATGCCTATACAAGCATCTTCAAAGTTTATCTGTGGTTACAAATTATGTCATTTTCTATAGTGATTGCTGTGCAGGACAAAATAAAAATGCATTTGCATCAACCGCATGTTCCAAGTATTTATGCAGGAAGAAACTGCGATAGATATAATAGACCATAAGTTTTTGATACCATGTCACACTCATATGGAGTATGACGTGGACCATTCGCTGATTGAGAGAAGAAAAAAGAAAACTTCTATGAAAATGCACCACCCCCGAGACTAGTACTAATTCGTCCGATCTGCAGGAGTTAACACTAAATTTCTTGTAACAGAAATGACACAAAATTACTTCTTTTATTCCTTGTTATCATTAATTAACTTAATATAAGTTACGTCATAAATAAATATCAATTCGTTAAAATAACTTATGCTAACATAAGACCACCCACGTAACAATTTTATTGCTACAAGACTCTGGCGCACTCTTATAACACTATTATAAACACTCTTATAGCAGTATTAGTGTTAATTTGAGTGTTCCGCAATTGCTACGAAAGGTTATAAATACGTTATATCACTAAAATGGAGAATCCTATAAGGCACCGGAGCAAGTGCTGTAATATTTTTATAGGATTAGTATACATGTATTAGTGCATATGTTTTTATTTTGAAATGATATTCATTTGAAATAATTTATGTTATGCGAGAGTGAGAAATGTATAATTTTTTATTTTCAAATAATAATTTTATGGAGTTTATATTTATTTCCTGAGAAAGGGAGATAGATATTGGTTAATAATATAAAAAATGTCTTACTAATAAATAATATTTTTCGGTCAAAAATAAGTGTGTTAATATTTATAATTATTGTGACCAAAATGCAAAATTTGGCTGGGAATGAAATTTCATTGGCATTTATTATAAAAAAAATTCGAAAAAGTACAATGCCCTCAAAAATAACCAATTTTTAAATAACTAAAGGAAAATATATTTTTAAATTGCATCTTTAAAATATTTAATAATGTATGTTAATTAATGCATAATATCAAATTTGAGTTTCAAATTAAGTTTCTTAATAACATTATAGGAATACAGTAAAATAATAACACCACTACTGCTATTCCAGCAATTCTATTCTTATAACAACACTTTAACTCTTAATATAGGATTATGCACGATTTATAAAAACATTACTGTATCACTTGCGGAAAATCCCATTAGAACAACTCCCGCAATTGCTATAAGAACATTCTTATAGCAATATTAATCACATTATTCCCATAAAAACATCATTATAACACCTTTAGTGCTTATCAGGGGTCATATAGAAGTCTCGTAGCACTAATTTTGTTTTTATAACAATAAAATGTTACGTGGGCATGCTTTGAAATGCACATAATTTAATATAGTAACTTAAGTAAACATAAGTTTAATGATCAAATAAAATTTAAATTTGAATACTAGTTTATGTTAGAAAATCCTAATTTTCTCCACATTGAAAATTGAAATAGATTTCACTTTTGGATTAAAATTATTTCTATGAGTTTCTTTATTGTTGCTCGAACTATTATAACGAAATACTTAATATATTTTTTCAGAGAGTAAATTAAAACTTTCAAATCGGTATATCTCATAATAAAAAAATTACACTAAGCTACTATATCTTTTTGCCACTGATATAATTCTTGACAAATTTATAGAGTTCACAATAATTCGGAAATGTCTCAATTTCAATTTCGTTGACAAATTTCTATATATTATTGAGGTAATTATGGCACCCAAACACTATCTGCTGGAAATATAAAACATAAAAGATCTCTCTCAAAAGCTTTATGTTATGATAATATTGGACACTTTGTAAATTCTGTGGAGAAGAAACGAAGATGTGCTGGCGATTATTGTAAAACAGTTGGCAGAAGTATACCTATGTATCAAAATGTGATAAAGGACTGTGCATACGGTGTTTTGAGCCTTATCACAAGTAATAGTATTGTGTTCCATTATTTAAATATTTTTTTATCAATTTTTCATCTATTGCTCATTTATAATCTTACTAACATATTTTATTCCATAATTATAACTTTATTTAAGTGGCCTTTGAACACAATATAGGTTTTTTCAATTCCATAATTAATATAATTTATAAAAAAGGCCCATATTTCGAAAGGGAAAATAACCTATAAAGTTGGCCTACAGATTTATCTGTTTATTATTTATTTATGGAAATGGCTGATCTAAAGCATGTCAACTATTATTAAAATTTTCAATTATTAATGTAGGTAGGTAATATAACAAAGCATAAAACAATAATTGAAAATTTTTCTTAAGAGACAAAATACATTCACTTGAAATTTAACAAATTTAATTATTAATTATGAACCGTGAATAATATTACGTCATTCTGAACTTTTGTATTAAGTATTTTTGTTTTTTCGGTTCTTTTTTTTTTTTTTTGTTCAATATAAAACTTAATTAACTGAGATTATCATTTCAACGGTAATGAAATAACAAAACAAACCGAAAAATAAAAACAAAACAAAAAACTGTAATTTCTCTTTTCTATTCGGGAATGAATACACATCGAAGGTAACCTCTATATATCTTTTATATCTACTTTTGAATAATATTATATATACAAGATAAAGATATTTAAATAAAAAAAATAATTTTAAATATTTAATTTCGAAAGATCCGGCATTTGAAACAGCTACACAAAATAAATAATATTATGTGTGTATGTGTATGTAAATGTAAATGTTAGTAAAAATAATTGAGAAAGTTCATGATGTTTAAAATAAATAATTATTTCAGTAACAGTAAATTTAATATTAGATTTTTCCGCCTATCAACTACTTATATTAATAATATTCAAACATAGTGAATCCTAATTTGGATTAAAATGATTTAAATGTTGACAATCTGAATAATATGTGTGAGATGAAAAAAATTAAAAAATAAATCTGTTTTGTTTTCATATTTAAAATTTTTAATTCAATTTTATAAGTATGTATATATGTATGTATATATATATATATATATGGAAATTCTAAGGAAATATCATAGAATTAAATGAGAATATTTTTTTTTTGTTTTATTTGGAATTATTATTTTAAATTATCTACTAAATTAAATATCCTTATAATTATAATAAAACCAAATGTAATAATGAGATGTCAAAAATGAAGGAAGAAATTATTATATAGCTACGATAATCTTCTAAGCATGAAATTTATTCATATAGTTTACTAATTCTATTAATCTACTTTTAATGTACCTGTGAGAATCTTTTCCCTTTTTTTATTTTATTTTTTTTTTTCAGCTTAATAAAAATGAATTAAATTATATTGCTTATTATTATAACAATACACATTTACTTAAATACATACACACAGAGAAATTTCAATGTAAATTGTTAAAAAACGATGTAGTTTCTACAATTTTTCAACTTGATTTGGCTTTGTTAACGTCTTTTGTAAATTTATTACCGTACAATGTAAATTTATGCCAATCGATTAACAATGTTCTTTTAACAAATTTTTGTTTTTGTATCTATATTGATGCAGTTTTCATTCTACCAAAAAAGTTGTTAAATATAACTAGGGTTCAATTGAGTTTTACAAATTTTAATGATTGAATTATATTTATAAAATGTTGTTTTTACAAAGAAAAACGGATAACTTTACTTTTATAAAAATATAATATAACAGTGCTGAAATAACATTCTACATATTTTAATTGTTAGATTAGCATCGGCCTACCATATTCATACTGTGAAAATTTGTTAATTTTATTTTACGCCCGTGTCAAAAAAGGCGTATATCCAGAATCAAACTTTTTGAGTACACGCTTCTTTTTTTTTAATTCTTTTTTTTGATTTACATTTTTTAGGAAAGCAATCAATTTAGCTTACAAATGCAAAATTATTTCTTTAACAAAAGGAAATTTTTACAGTATAATTTAGTTAAAAAATTCCAATTTTACTGAAATTCCCTCCATTATAACGAGAGTATTGTTCACCAAATCAATATAATAATTCTTGAATGAAATTGCATTGGTTTTAATATATTTAAATAAAAAGAATAAATTATATGCTTCTTTAAAATATTTATTTTATTATTTTTAATTAAAATGTTTTAATATTAAATAACAAAATCTTAATCTTAAAACTAATAAAAAAAATAAATTCATTAAGTAAATTCGGTATGTCATTTTTATAAAATATAAATTATAAATGTTTCCTATATCTATTCCTATATTTATAGTGTCATCCGTATAATTTAATACATGAGTGTTTTGGCTACTTTCTGCCATATTATTCTGCACTAAGTCCACCTTTAAGATTGCAAAAACAAAAAGTTGAAAATCGGTTCTGCAAATTTTAACTGTTTATGAATTTGTTTTTTTTTATTATTGTGTTTTTATTGTTAAATTAAGTAAACTATATTTTATTTTTATTTTGAAATAAAACTTAATTTTTAAATTTTTTTTCGTTATTCTAAAATTAAGTATTATTTTGTCACAATTCAGAAATTAACTATTGACGCGAACACCACGAAGTTTGTATTGATAATCGATATTGTATAGGATACAACGAAATACAAATTTTATTGAGAACGCGATATAAAAGTTCATACGAGCAATGTATTTTTTACAATGTATCAATGCATAGAATATGAAGTGTACATGTAACTTGTTTAATTATATCGTAGTAAAGTAGAATTAAAATTTTTGATAGTACTGTAAAATTAACATTTATAACATGTTTAAACACATCTAAAAAGAGTAATTCATTGTGTTTTTCACATTCTAATTACATGTTGGACTAAAATTTTTTCAATCTATTTTCAAGAGTTTTTGTATTTAATTTTACATTTCAGTAACTATTCCGCAAATACAATTTCACAATGTAGAAATATACATCAATGACTTATCAATTAAATGTAAATTACAGTAGAATAAACAAAATATTTAAAACATTGTTGAATGATAGTAAAATTAACGTGTGCATGGGTTATTTTAAAATGGAGATGTCAAATTAACATTGAATGTTAATATTTTTACTACAAAAAATGTTAAATAAGAGTTTCAAATGAAAATTTACATTTTCAATATTTTACATTGTTTAATGCTAAAATTACATTTGCGTTTTTCTCTCAGTGTATAATATATTATATAGGGTGTTTCAGACTATAAAAAAAATCAAAATCTTAAGCTTTCTGTTACACAAAAAACAAAAAAAATAGATACTTTCTATTGTATTTTTTCCAGAAGACAAAACGTTCTTAATAAAGTTAGTTAGTGTTGAATATATTATTTGGATTGAGTGTATTTTATCACCACCTATATAAAATTTCTTAAGATATTAAAATTAATCTTTAGGTAATTTTCATATACCTACACCTTTAAGAGGGTGTAATACACAGACAATTTCATTTAACGTTATCTAATTATATGTGTAATATTTTAGGAAAGAAAATAGAATTTATATAGATATGGTAAATTTACATATAATAAAATATATTCAAAAATATAATTAAGTTTGTTTGGAACTGTTTTGTGTCAAAGACCATTTTTCTTTAATAGCAGTAAAATTTTTCACTTATCGTTGATTTGTTGCCTATTTTTAAACTTCGTTTAAAAGAGATTCATACTAGATAATCGAAGGAGAAATTTACCTTATTAATACAAAATGGGCTCGCATTGAAACCCTCATTTTATTAAATAATTTAATTGTTGTCAAGTTGCCATTAACTATAATAATTATTATTTTAATATCTGATAACAAATTATTTTCATATCTGATTTATCTAATGCTAACTAATTTTTTCCCTCTTTTTTTTCACTTTCATATTCTAATCCCTAATAATTAGATATATATTTTAATATGTACTCCAGCAAATAAAAGGTTCATATTGATTTAAATAGTGGTTAGTAAATTAATTAAAATAGTGGTTAAATATTTTCAATTGCGTAAATGCCTATTACCAGCCGGGTCAACTTTCAACACTGTTTTCCTTTCGTTTCATTCTCCCTTTTCTATAAACTAATTTTGCGGCAGCCTTTTTCGTTCAACACTTTGTTGACAAAATTTCAGCTGGTGAGCGAGAGAATCTACCAATACAAACAATCAGAAAAATTTTATGTATATGCAGGAATTGTTATAACTTTGAAATTCAAGCGAAGCGGTTACAATTAGTTCAGTTATGTAAAAACTGTTAACATTATACATTATACATAAACAATAGTTAAATTATTGAGCTTTATTACATCAATACGTAAAATGTTTTCTTTTTAATTTTAATATCGTATTTTAATAAATTGGTAATATAATAAAATTTATTTTTTTAGAAATATTGGAGTTCATATATTAAAGGGTTAGAATTTGTTTATTGAAAAATTTTTAATCATCAAATCTAACTTTATATTGATTTGTTTTTGCTGGTATTGAATTTATGTACAGCTACCTAACTAAATAAATGTTGAATTAACTAGAAAATACACTAAAACTAAATTCGATGGAAATTGAAAAATCAAAATTTGTTCTTAATTACTGAATTACAAAAACATGCGTACCTAATCTACAACCCTTTAGATTCCAGTTATACAAATAAAACAAAAAAAAAAAAAAATAAAGCTTATCTGGCCATTTTGGCAGAATTATATTTTTTTATATGTAATCTCAAACTTACTTGTACAAAATATATTAAATTATTAAATAATGTCAAGTCAAATACAAAACACAAATGAATAATACAAAAATATATTTTACTTAAAGGCGGACGAACCCTCTTAATGGAAGAAGGTCCGGACAAATTTTTTAAGCAATCAAAAAATTTTATTTTACCAACACATACACAAAAAGTCCTCTCCGGGCATTTTCTTCATCAAATTTCTTAGTAAAAATATTTTTAACTTTTGGCTGAAGGAAGAAGTAAAAGAAAAGGATAGATATATAATTATTTGATAAATATTTATTGCTATCTCGATTTATGAATGAACGCATTCACATATAGAATTTCAAATGTTTTTTAAGAAAAAGATATGAAGTGTATTTTTTTTTGTTTTTTGATTTTTAGCATAAGATTTTTTTGTTTCTAATAAATTATTTAGGTATATTTTAAGATAAAAGCAATGGCTATATCTTATTTTTTTCGAATATTACAATGTTATTATCCATTTTACAAAATTTTAAATTTTTTTTATTAAAAATAATATCGAAGCATGTGAACAATTTTTCAAACGTCAACCTTTTTTGACTACATAACAAATGTCAGACCTTCGCGCATTGAGAGGAAATCATAAAATTTTCTTTTAATGGTATTTGTGTTTCCATTATAGTGTGAAATAAAATTGTCCGGACGTTCGTCCATGAAGAGGAAATTCACCATAAGTCTACATATATTCCAAGTCATGGCACTGCAGAGAGGATTCTCATTTTGACCCCTATTTATACAGGCCAGCATAAGAAAAATAAGAACCAGATTTTTTAAGTCTAATAACTGAAAAAATATAACTTTTGTTCTAAAAAGAAATTAAAATTTTGTATTTTTTAGATCGAATAGTAAAAAAAAATATTATAAACTTTAATGTTTTATTGTAGAAAAATTGATTTAAAAAAGACCTTGCGATTTGAAAAAAAAATATTTACACCTTTCAAAAGAGAGTAAAACACATAACAAATTATTTTTAATCATCACAATTTTTTTTCACCATTTTTCTTTAACCAACAATTTTTTAAATTTTAAAATATATTTTATGTAATATTTTTTTATATAATTAAAGTATAAATTCTAAACTTTATTTTGATAGTAAATTTAAATTTTTTTTATTTATATTTAATGCTCTAAAACTTTGTTTAAACATAAAAATATCTGCCAAATTTATAAAATTACATAAAATTTATAATAATTGATGGACGAACGTCCGGACAAATTTTTTAACCAATCAACAAATTTTATTTTATCAACACATTTGTTAGTTAAAATATTTTTAACTTTTGGCTGAAGGACGAAGAAAAAGAAAAGGATAGATATATAATTATTTGATAAATATTTATTGCTATCTCGATTTATGAATGAACGCATTCACATATAGAATTTCAAATGTTTTTTTAGAAAAAGATATGAAGTGTATTTTTTTTGTTTTTTAGTATAAGATTATTTTGTTTCTAACAAATTATTTATATTTTAAGATAAAAGCAAAGCGCTATATTTTATTTTTTTCGATATTACAATGTTATTATCCATTATTACTCTTAACAAAATTTTTAATTTTTTTAATAAAAGTAATATCAACGCATGTAAACATATTTTCAAACGTCAACCTTTTTTGACTACATAACAAATGTCAGTCCTTCGCGCATTGAGAGGAAATCATAAAATTTTCTTTGATTGTATTTGTGTTTCAATTATAGTGCGAAAAAAAAAATTGTCCGGACGTTCGTCCATCAAGAGGAAAACCACCTTTAGATTTTACCAATTTTACGTAGTACGTACGTACCGATAATTAAATATTTTTCATCTTTATATACCTTTCGTTTCAAATTTTATTTTCAAATAAAATATTTACACACACACACATAAAAATGATACTAGTTTTTGATGAATCGTCTAGAAGTAACAGTAAATATGTTGAAAGTTGAATCGTCTGGTTAAGCTCAATCTATTCTAAGTGTTCGTAGTGGTCGCGCAAATAAAAAGCAAGCGCTAGTGTTCTTAGTAATCGGTGTCGCGTCAGCGTCGGGCAGAATGTGCAGATTTTTTAGTGCGCCCGCTTTAAAGTAATTTTTAAATGTACATGTAATTTAACGAAGTAATAATGGCGTCAGAAAATATGTAAGTAAAGAATAAAAATTAATCCTTAATATAAATTAAATGTTTGTATATATATATAAATATAAATATAATAAAATAAAAATATTGACAAAAATATAGAATAATTTTAATATATAAGTCATAATTTTTTTTTTACATTTTAGTGAAATAAACACAGAGAGGTGGACTCAGCTGAAGCTCCTCATAACAACAAGACTGGGAATGGAGAATGAATTTTGTTCAGGAAGAATATATTTTCATAAAACGTATTTGGATTGTCACTCTCACTCACTAAATCCATTAAAATTCTTAATTTGGCATCTATTTTAAATATTAAACTTTTCAAACTAAATATAAAAATAATGTATCCTTCATATCTTTAAAAATGTCTTCTTCAATCTATGCTAAATATAAACTATAAACGAATTGTGCATGTGCTGCCTCTAAGAACAAGAATGATGACTAAAAAATTTTCTGCGCGCCTGTGCATGTTTTTTTGTTCATAATGACAGAGAAAAAAATCTGCAAGACACCGACGCATATTTTACTGCAAATACGAACACGCCTAAACTTTCGTATGGGTCTGATTTGCTTATTTTATACCCCTCCCTTATAGATTATAAATGGATTTTATAAATTTTATGATCCTTCATGCTTGGCAATTGCCGATTTAAAATTGATTAGCGCTTTTTGTTGCTAATTCGGCTTCCCTTAAATGCTCTTGGATTTTCTCTTGGTAAATAGTCTTTTTGTTTGCCCTAAATATATAATTTTGAACAATCTCGGCAGAACGGCCCATATTTCGATAGTCATTTCATAAAAATGAAAATGACATACATATGTTTATATTATTTTAATGATTTTTTGTGATTTCGATAGTCGGGAAAAATGAAATGAGATTTGAAATTTAAATGTGATGATTTTGTTTTTGAAACCGGCAACACTTTTTGTTTTGACGTTTTTTGGTTATAATAATATTGATAAAGAAAAAAATTTTATTGTGACGAAAAAAGTGGAGTAAGTGAAGAAAAAAAAGTTAAGGAATAAAATTTAAGCAAAGGACAATTTAAAGAAGAAAAAACAAATCTAAATTAAAATGTGTTCGATTGAATTATTGAATTACCACAAGTAGAAAGAAGTATTGATGTGTTAGTACCTCCTCCAGTAGCTTTGAATTATTTTTTGTTATACCCTTTTTTTTTTTTTACTTTGGTTTTCAAGTCATACCAAACCTGCAAATTATTCAAACGGGAATACATTATACCTAACACAAAATAATAATATGTACAAACATTTTATTACCTTATCCAACCTTTACTATCACGTTATGCTGGTCCAATAACATTTAAACAATTTGTGAAACTATCCTATTTTGATTTATATTCGTTTTTGTCTATATAATGGGAACTGCCTCTAGCTAAATACTAATATGTTTCTCGATTAAATTAATAATAACTCAAACTGGGGTCTTGATGTTATTTTCCTTTGAAGTTATAAAGTTTTTATTTTTTCTTTTCTTTTTTCCTGTCAATTAAAACATAAATTTATAAATTACAAATAAAATACTTACGATTTTTTTTGTAAATACATTTTTTAAGTTTTAAACAACAAAATTTTACAAAAAACTATAAGCCAAAATATAATTTCAAAATGACAAAATTTGTCATTTTATCCGAGTATATTCATAAAACGCGACTATCGAAATTGACTTGTTTTAAGTTTTTATGATTTTTGTAATTTTTTACGACTATTGAAATCGTAATATTTGTTTTTCATAAAAAAATTACGGTGAAATGACTTTTTGTCTATATACCGTTAACTTTTTCCATGTTCTTTTTATATTTTGGTAATCCAAATATACTGTTAAGTTCTTGGTTTCTACTATTTATTTCTTACTTACTTTCTTACTTAAAAATTATATTTATGAAAATATTTTTAAACTTCGCGATGAATGTTGAGTGTATTGCGCATTCTTATAGGTTTTTCCACATATTTATTTTTTTTTAACAAGCCAGTCACATAATACTCTATGATTTCTTCATCATATCAATTTTTCTTGCATTTAGCGTTTCAAAGTCAGCCTCTAATAACTTTATAGTTACTGTTGATGATCGTATAGTCGGCTGCCATTTTCTGTTCAAGTATAATTGTATTTTATGTTTCCATCCTTATGTATTGTTTTCATATCAAGAAACGCTATTTCGTTCTATTTTTCCTTCTGAATGGTGAATGTTGCTTCCGTGTATTTTGAAGTTCATCCAATATGATAAGTCCATTTCTTCTTTTTCTATTATTGCGACGATATTGTGTACGTATCGCACTAAAATGATCGGTACATCTTTTTCAATATAACTTTAAACTGGTGAAAGCCGGTTTCAACAGTTTTTTTAATATTCACTTGTAAATAATTTTCGTTCCTGAATATTCAAGCTAAATTGACATTATTTGTTACTTTTTTCCTCCAATCGTTCGAATTATTTATTTCATTAATAAATTGCATTAATCAGTTATCTAGTTTACATATTAAGGCTTCTTCCATTGATATTATTAAAATATCATCAAAAACAAAAATCCAATTAGTAAATTAAAAACCTTGTATTATACAAAAAATTTCTATGCAAAGTTTTTACAAAATTGTCTTTGTCTAAAATTTCAAAAAAATCGAACGCGGGAGCTTTGCAAAACACTTGGGGAACATAAATGTAAGACATACAAATCTTAATATTATTACCAAATTTTTTATTTTCAAACTTTTTTCTCGAATTTTTCAGTTCTGAGAATATAACAAATGAACCAAAATACAATAATGGTTATATTGTATACAGAAACAATATTATAGATAGGAAAGAAAAATTTTTTTTTTGTTTACTTTTTAAGGACAAAAATTACATAATAATCTACCTATCTTTTTCTGTACACAAAACAACAAAATTCTATTTAACAGTTAATACAATTATCAAAAATTTTTAATGTTATGACAACTTTGGATAAAATGTGTCAGAATGAATTACATTTCAAGGTGTGGTGTGTTGATGCATATACCAATTTAAATATATAAAATTATAGGTAGGTTATCCTTGATCAAGAAAATACACAAAGACATAAAGAATTAAATTTAAGAAGATGAAGGAAAATTTCTACAAGATTATTAATTTTTTTTTTCTTTTTTTTTGTTAAGGGAAATAGCATTTTTCTATCATAGTTTATTATTATTTCAAGTTTTATACTATTCTATTTGTTATTAAGGTACATATATTAATTAAATGGTGACATGAAATAACGCCACAAATTTAATTTTTTTTAGTGGCTCTATAATACTATACTCTATAATACTACTCTTGCATTTTAAAATAAAATAACGTCGCAAAAGGATAAGGTTGAACAATAAACGCACAGTAAAATATTAAAACCCTAGTAATTAAAATTTAGTTAAATAATAACTTTGCACATTTAATAATTGCAAATTCACAGCAAATAAATTATATTCACAGTAAATAAAAAAAAAATTCACAGTAAATAAATTAAATGTACAGTAAAAGAATAAAAACACAAAAATTACTTTCTAAAATGTATTAATTAATCGTAAATTAATCTGCAAAGCAGTAAATTTAGATGAAAGTTAAGGTTAGTTATCGTAATTGATTTTATAATGACTTCGAATTGACTTTGAATTGACTTTGCAATGGGACCTCTTTTTTCCAGAAGGCTTGTTATACAAATTTGAAACGATTTTCTACGATTTCGGGAATACACCCGCTTTTTCCAAAAGTTGTAACAAATATTTTTAACCGTTTTGTAACACTTTTGGAAAAGTACTATATCGCAGTTATATTAATCTTCCAAAATATGAAAGTTGCTTGTTCGCAACATTAACTGTGCGTGTATTTTATTTATAATGGAAAAATTAATTTTTTACTGTTCACATTTAACCCTTAAGCGTTGTTGTACGTCATACCGACGTCCTCAATTTTTTATTCTCAATCTCTCTTCCTATTTTCATTAAGTATATATCTGAATTTTTCAGTACCTTCAAGTTAGTGATTTATTATTGAAAAGTATTCTTGGGCAATGCAATTGTTTCCTCTGGTTGTTATTAGCCAAAGAAATTTTGATTTACATCTCTGATACGTACAACAATGTGTACTAAAGTTTTGTGATCGAATGAAATCGAATATCTACGGCAACAGTAAACACTAATGTGCTTACGATGTTGTAACCTTATATGTGAAAATTGTACAATTTGATCTGATGTCAAAATTTAGATTTAATTTATTCTGAGAGGGATCACCGCATCCCCAAATGGGCTTATTATGATAATGTCAAAATTTAAAAAAGTTAGTTTCTAAACTGTTTGTATATATTTAATTATAGTTTTAAGAAGTGTCTATGAAGAGAAAGATTGATTTTTGTTATTTTTTATCCATTTTCAACGGTTGTACTATATATCGTACAACAAAAAAAGGTGTCACTTTTTAAGTTATAGTGATTAAGCCATTGTTATTTTTTTGAAAAAATTCGCGTTAAAATAAAGTTATAATATAAATATACAAAATAAAGTTATGTGAAGCAATACTGGTATAACTTCAGATAAATGTAATTTTTTGACGTAGAAAAAGTGTGATAAAGTTTGTGTAAAATTGGAGGTTTTATTTAAAAATAATAAAAATTATAGCATTTATATTTTTCAAAATAAATTAAATTTGATAAATAAAGATAAACAATATCAATGTAAGAATAAAAAAATAAAAAAATAATTATTTGATAAGTTTTTTGCGTCAATAAAGTTGAGTGTACTATAAAAAGTACAACCGTTAAAAATGTATACAAAAAAAAAATGTTGTTTTTTGTTTTCAGAATATGTCAAAGCACTTAAATGAAAACAATAAAAAAATGGTCAGAAAAATCAGTTTAAAGACCTTGAGGAAGTACTTGAAGCTCTTCTGCAAGAAGATAGTTATGAAAATAATGTTTCTGAAGAAGTTTTCGTAAATATTGTTCCACCAGATTTCGTTTTTTAACGAATTATGAAAAAATAGATGAACAAAATATTTTTGAAAACAACGTGCCAAGAGCTGTTCTTGGTACTGTTGAGTTAGATAGTCAAGAAGAAAATAAAAACTATAAAGAAAGTTTATTTAATAGAGCTGGACTAAGTTCAATTCCGTGTACAAATGAGCGTCCGCTTACGACCAATATTTGGCTGGTAATTTTTGTAATTGCTTATCAATTAAATGATATTTACACTTGCAGATAATGTAAAAATTCATTGATCATTTGACAAAATGTGTAAAGTAAGACCAGTGATGAATATGGTTAGAGATAGTTTTCTACAATTTGAATATTTTCTAAAAATACCACAGCCAAGTCAGCATAATGTGTTTTTGATAGTTTCTTTACGACACATGCCTTAATGAAAGTTTTATAGAAAATGAAATTTAATGCCACAGCTACTGTTCAAGAAAACCTACTTCAAATTTGGTCTTTAAAAAAAAAAAAATAAAACTTTTAAAACCAAACCTCGTGGAAAACTGCTTATAGGTAACAGTGATAATTATTCAATTTTTCAATCTTTATTCATCATTTAAACTGCAGATATGATTCAACAAATGATTTATTAGCTGTGCAATGAATAGACAATAGTGTTTCCAGAACCATAACCAATTTTGATCATATAAGACCAATCAATTATATCAAGCGCTGCTCTAAACAAGCTCATCGGAATAAACGGAAAGAAATGGTGGTGGGTTATTTTTACTTACTTACTAATGGTTGTACTATATAAAGTACAGGCTAGATCTAACGATCTAGGAACAACGAAGTTTTATATTTGAGAAGCTAGAACTAAAAATATACCACTGTTAGAAAATTATTAAATTCTCACATCGGATTCTGGTAGCCGTTGTTAATAGTTAGAGATAACTTTGATCTTCTGTTATTTTTTTACCAAATTTTTTGTAATATTTAATTTAGGAGTTAAATGTTATAATTGTTTAAGAAAAAATTATATTAAATTAAATTAAAGAAATTATTTTGAATTTAATATTTTTATTTTTGTAACACTAGCATCGTATCAGTAACTTTGCCTCGCAATACAGGCAGTAATAATAGATGAATTTATAAATATAACTTTGGCTTAAAAACTACAGCATATTTATTAGAAAACTTGAACACGATTATATAGTAAAAATAAAATTTTAAGCACATAATAGCAAAATCAAATAAATTTTTAGTCAATTACACGCTGGGTGCCCGGTATGCAAATTACCTGTCTTTCAACCTAAAGGTCCCAGGTTCAACTCGATTTGGAAACAAAAAATGCTTTATTGGGCCTTTCAACATTGTTTTGTATCCTTTGCCATTGGAATAAATTAATGATAAAAATAATTGAGTGTATAATCTGATATGGTAACAACTTAAATTAAATGGAACTATGCAGATATTTAAAAAAACTTAGTTTTGGCAATAGTAGTAAATTTCCACATTTCATGAATTGAATATCAGAAATTTAATAAATAAATACTGCGGAAAATATTAGATATAAAACGTAGTAAAATTGCAATATTATAATGCACGAAAGTTAATTTTTTTTATTTTGATTCTAAATCTTAATAATTAACAACAAATAATTGCTAAGTAAACAAAATTTTTTAATATACATTCATCTATTATTCTACCTAAGTTACTGTTAAGAATATAAAAAAAAAAACTGTTAGTGATCCCGAAACCATCAGTAATACTTATTTATTGAAAACCTATTTTTGCAGATCTATTTTTACTACCCGCAAAGTTTTAAGAAAAACAAATAAACTATAAGGTTATAAATAAACTTGTTTTTCCAAAATTAATGAAAATAAAGCTGGAAACCGATTCTTTAACGGTTTGTGGTAATTTAACAGTTTTCTTTAGATTTTCTTTTTAGTAGAGTACCTAGCTTAGTTTAATACTTTCTACTAAATTATGTAAATGAAATAACACAACAATAGAATGAAATAACACCTACATAGTGAGCTGAAATAACACGGGATCGAAATTACATAATGCCCCAATTTTTGCATCATTGTTCAATTTTTTACGGTGCTATTTCATTTCTGATTCGGTGTTATTTCATTCAACCATATTATACTCTTCAAAATAAATTTAAATATTGTTGAGCCTAAAGACAAGGAAATGATGTAAAATATATCTAATTATGTACATATTATATAAGTGTATATACAGATTATACATAATATATAGTATAGGATACATTTAAAATCCTTTTTAATATAATTTTCATCAGATTAAAAAAATACTAGAAAAATAAAACAAAGATATTTATGTATATTTTTTCACTACTATGATGGTTAAATGTTTGGTAATGAGTTTTGAAACAGCTTCATTTACTGATTAACTCTCATTGTATTGAAATTTTTTCAGTAATTTCTATATTGTGTAACATCAGAAAGTGTTTCGATTTACACTTTTTTCAGTAATAAGAAATTCCGACTTTTATTCGCTACACTTAATTTGATAATAGATATATTAATTTTGTTCAGAAAAATTTCTCTTGCAGAATATTCAATTTACGGAGTAAGAGATTTTATAAATGGAATTTTGCTAAACGAAAATAATACATCTGTTCGCTCAATTCTATCTACATGAACGAATGATGTACGTTGACATATAGGCCAAGTTAAATAATGTAAATAAATGAAGACAATCTAAACCAAATATAACTACCTAGCTATATCATATTCAATCTTACTACCAGCATAAATCCTTCATAAGAGTATTATACTATATATACGATATAAGATGATGATGATGATGATGGTGATGATGATGATGATGATGATGATGATATTAATGTTTTATATTACAAGAAAGCACGTTGAATGTTAAATGGTAAACGGAGATTATATGAGATGAAATTTTTTTTTTTTTTTTGATGGACCCCCTTTTTGCCATTTTTATATCAAAAAAGTAAGCAAAAAGGAGTTAGTCTAAACAAATCTACAAGATATTTATATTGTTTTTTTGTGTTTTTGAAAAAAATTGAAAAAAAAAAATTGAAATAGAAGCTTCCATAAAGACATAATAAAAGAATTAAGGTAAAATTATATAGCAGTTATGTTAATGGCTTGTTCACAAAAATAATAAAAAAAAAAAAATTAAACAAAAACAAAAATAATATTAAAGGATCTTATGAGCTGTTTTATATTCTTTAGATTGTTTTGAATTACGAAAACATTTTTTATTTCGTTTTTTTTTTGTCCTTTTCTTTTTCTAATTAAGGCTAAGATTTTAGATAAATTCGTCAAAAAATGAATACTTTTCTTTATTTTTGATCCCTAAAATACCATAAGACTGAGTGTTTACCAACTAGGTATATACAGATTGTTTTTCAAGAGAAGTATGTTGTCAGATAAAGGTGGCTTAATACCCAAGAATACAAAATTACAAACAAAATAATTTTAATAGATTTTTATTTAAAGGAAAACTTTAATCACTTAATTATTTCGTTGTATTTGTAGTTTTTTTTTTATAAATTTTATAAATGTATAATAAAACAAAAGGATTTAAGTTTAAAATATTTGTACTTTTATTGAATAAATAGTGGGTATTATATCAAGAATTAGAAAACAAGAAGATATACCTAAATAATGTCCTTGAGAAGATATATAATATTTGCATATTTAAGTAACTACTAACATCAAATAAATTTTATTGCTTAATATTAAATGATTCAGAAATATAGATATAGGTAGCTATCTGTCAAAATAGTATGCAAAATGATATGAAAATAGCGAATTATTTGTTAATACTGATTTTTTTTTCGTACAAAGGTGACCCTCATATATCAGAGCCGAAATGTAGGTCTTAGCCCTTTATGCCCTCCTCCACCCTTCAATTTAGTCGGCTCCTTTGACAAAAACCAATAAGTTTGACGGTTTTATCTTGCAAAAGTTTTCTGAGCTTATGTAGACCAAGGTATTAATCCAATACTGTTATTACTGTGACATTGTTTAACTCATATAAGCCCAGAGTGTCGAAAACGAAACATATGACGTTTTCTGGCATAGTGGTCACTCGCAGTGTATTTTAAATTAAACTAAAATTTATTATTTAATTTAAAACAAATTTTTTGAAATGTGACAAAAAGCATGTTTGCCGTTGGCTTGAAAAGTCCGAATTTCGAGTTTTTTTATCATTCTCTTTTAAATACAAAAAAAAATAAAAATAAAATCTTAGAAATAAACTAATTCAAATCCATAGCAATAATTTAATTAAGCTGCAGGATGACTTTTCCTAGCAGTGTATTGAAAACGAAACATCAGGTTTTAACGATATCTAAAAATTTTCATATAAAAAAAAAATGCTAGATTCTGTTTTGTTGTTTTTTCCTCTTCCAAGCTATAATTATATCAATACTGTTTTTTTTTATTACAGACAATGTATTCTGCGATAGACCATGGAATGGAAATCAAATAACCAGTTATGCTAAATCGGCATTAATAGCTTGATGATAAAGAGATACTTGTTCTTAAATTCTTGGAAATATAATAGCAAAAATCCCTTTGAACGAATTTATGAACAAAGGGCTTATGAAATTTGGAATATTTTCTCACAATTTATCTATAGATAAGCAAATGATTGCTTATTTTGGACACCATTCCTATAAAATGTTCAACAAATCTAAGCCTATTCGATTTGGCTGCAAGTACTGGTCTTTCTATTCTACCGAAGTCTACTTGTTCTCATTTATACCTTATGGATGAGCTTCAGAGGAAAAATAATAGCCTATATGGACCTAATTATAGCCTGTATGGAGGAGAAAACGTAGTTTTGCGCTTATAAGCAAATATATAAAATCGAAACCAACACACCGTTACGTTCTTTTTTACATATAACTTTGTTTCTTGTTATTTCTAAAAGGAACTGTTCGAGATAGCCGTACAAATAAAGCAAAATTTTTTGATGTAAAAAAAAGTGAAGAGAAAAGAACTTGGAAGCAGTGACTTGTGTTTTGATCCTTCCAATCAGATTCTTGCTTTGCGATGGAATGATAATTCTGTCGTAACTGTTTTGTCAAATTTTTTAAAACATGATCCAATGCAAGCTTCTAAACGGTTCGACCACAAAAGCAAAAAATTTATAAAGATAAACATGCCAAATCCAATTTCTAATAAAACCACACAATGGATGAAGTTGATCTATTTGATAATGCTATAAATAATTATCGAATATGCGAAAAATGGTATTGGCCTCTGCTTGGATGCTGCTATCGTCAACGTATGGAAACTTCATTGTTTACTAAAAAAAGTTGAAAAAAAGCATTATACACCAACTTGAATTCCGAGTTTTTTTTGTTGAGTGCTTGCTGAAATCCGCGAAAATACCTTTAAGAAAAGTATTATCACTAAGAGGAAGCGGACAAGCTCAGGTACTTCAATTAGATATGATCGTGTGGATCACAATATCATCGATAGTGAGAAACGAGCTCGATGCCGTCACTGCAAAAATCAAACTGTTTTCTCATGCACCAAATGTGGCGTTAATTTGCATACGAAATGTTCTTTACCATATCACAGCTTGCCTAAGATCTGATAATTTTTTAAGATTAAAATTTGTTAAAACAATAAAATTCTGTTTTTTTATAAAATAAATTTATTTACTTCAGGAATTTATTGTAGTAGATTTTTGCAGAAATATTTTTTATTGAAAAAATTATATCGTTTGATCCTGAAGTTTCGTTTTCGAAACATGTAATATCTCCTTTCCAGGATGTGATACCAAATACGTTATTTTTTTTTTCTTAATTAAGTTAAAAATACTTTATGTATAAATATTTATGACTCTGGGTGAACTGGATCTAGGTCCGGGCCAATAAGAAATACGGTTCAATTTACTTGTTTTATGTAACCCGTATTCGGTAGTTGTTACGTTTTGGCAATTATATGTTAGGTGCCTATTACACATCATTCTTTTCATCGATCTTCTTGTCCATATATTGAGAATATATTGATGAAAAGATTGATGAGTGTATGATTAATGTGTAATAGCTATTTTGACATTTTGCAAGGACATATTGTGGAAGTGTTTGAATATATTGATAATTTCGAAACATATACATATGAATATTGAAAATATAATTTCTGGAGGAATAAAATTTCTTTGATTTTAGTTTAAATGGAATTTTTTAAGTAAATTTTGTGTATAAAAAACAACAAATTATTTTTTTGCATATTTGAATAATATATCAACTTTTTTGTTTACGATAACTGCTACAATTTTTAAAATTAATATAAAAATAGTTGTTCTTAGAATTACATTATAAATTAATATTATAACCTTATCCCCAAAAAATCATATCTGAACATTCGCCAAAAAATAATTTTTTTTACCTCCGCTGACTTTGACAGCAATATTGATGAGAATTTTGACAGAAAGATTGATGAGAATAGAACCACCATCAATCATTTCTCATCAATCAACGGTCAATATATTGACAATATATTGACTATTGATTGATCATAGATTTATTTGCCTTACACAAGCCAAAAAAAAACTTTTTATACGCACATCACTAAATCTGTAAACCTAATGTTTTCTTCATTTTCAACCTAAATCTTTCAGTAGGTTTAAGCTTTTGTAGTTAAAATTTATATGTTAGATTTTTCTTCATTCAACTTTATACACCAGTTTTTTGTTTAATTAAACGACTTTATCGATTGCTCTTGATGATTTTTCGAAAATTCGTTTATATCGCCTAAATATATATTTTTAGCTATTGATGATTTCTATTTAGTAATTTACGTACAATAAATAAAATATAGAATTCAGACTGTTCTTATTTCTTTCAATTCCAAATACTCATATTCTTGCTTTATCCAGAATAATCGATTTAAGATCTACTATTTTAATAAATACACCAGTTTCTTAGGAAAAATTTTTTTTTAGGTCAAATTAAAGTAAAAATTGTGGATGAAATAAAAAAAATTTTAATGTAATTTAATAATAATAATTATATTTATTTAAAATTAATAAAGTAATATTTTTTTGAGTATTTCAAAATATTCTTTACATTCTTTATTTTTACATTTACATTTTATTATTTTTTATTTTTTCATTGTAAAATTATTGAATTCTTTTTATCTTACAGGAATATAATTTACAGTTAATTATTTTATTTTTAAACTGTAATTATAACAATATCAAAGTATTTTCATTTTATTTGGATCTTATTAATTACGAATTCCAGGTATCAAACCATTTATGTACCAACATTAATGCGCAATTTTAATGACCAGAAAAAAAATTGTATTATTTTTTATAAAAAATTTAAATTAATTTGAATTTACCTATTTAAATTTTTTTATTTATAAAAAATAATAAAATTTAAAGTTGACTTATATATAGTATTATCTACTATTATAGGATATTTAAATTTTATTTTAGAAAAAATTACCATCTAAATTAATAATAAATTCAAAAATATCTCCAACTGATTTTCCTGTTGGTTGTATTTATGATGTAATATGACAATGAATAGTATTTTCACAAAACATTATTATCCATATATTTGATTTGAGATTATATTTTTTATATTATTGTTATGTTTGTAATAATATGTTTATTCAATCCTTAAATGTAGTGTAATCGCTCATATAGAGTGTATTATTATAAAATATTTAACTTAATTATTAATAATTATGATGATTTTACAATTTAAAGTAAGTTAAGGCAACATAACACATTATTGAGAAATATTATATTAATCATAATTGATAATAATAAAGCAAGATCAAGGTAAAATTTAAAAAATAAAAATACCATTACAATGTCTAACAGCATATTGTATTAGAATGTCTTATCAAATGTATTACAACATAAAAATGGATTGAATTGTGATTGATTAATGTGATCTAACAAAAAAAAAAAAAAATCAGATAATTTAATGATATTATACTATGTTCGCATTTACCAAGTTAATTATGATTGAGTCCCTAACTATAGTATATAAACATAATTTAAGTGCGATTTGTTTTTTTAACTATAGTTAAAAATAAATCACACTTAAATTATGTTAAATTCACATTCACAACCCTGCTTTTATGTTATATCGTAGTTTTTATCGTATTGGTGCAACCAAAATGTAAACAAAATTAAAATATACCTAGACTCACATATTCAACAAGATATATTTCAGACAATTAATAGTAAAAATAATAATTTGTAAAAATAATAAAATAAAATAAATTTGTTAAATAAATTAATAATTATTATTTGTTAATAAATTTGTGTAATTAAAAAAAAACAATAATCACCAAAAACTAAAATATACGAAAGAAATATAATATAGGCATATAAGTATATATTTTGCCTAACTAAAACAAGATATAAACCAAAAATTATTAAAGAAAAAATTTGTTCCAGATAGTTCTTGTAAATTGTACAAAAATGAATATGATGTGGGTTTAATTTATTTTTAAAATATTGAATTTTTAATGTTTTTTTTTATTTTTAATAGCATTTGTCTTTTTGCATTACTTACAAAATCAACTAAAATCATTTTTACAATTTTTTTAAGGCAACGTTTACACATCAATATTCTTCAATATTTATTGACGATTATAGACTAAAGAGAGCGACATTTTGTGTTTACACATCACTTTTTAAACAATCAAACTATTTGTCAGTTTTTTCGTGCATATTCACCAAAACTAATAATGAAAATAAAAATTTTTTAATCAAGTACCTTGTGAATATAAAAAAAATGTAAAATCAAAAATAAAAAATAAAAAATTTACAAAAAAATTTGCTTAGTTTTTCATTATTCGCCATATTTAATTTTGTCTCTCAATATATACATATATTGAAGAAAATAGGATATTTTCTATTTTTTTCTTCAATATTATATAGATATCAATATGTGTTTATACAGCAGTATTTCTTCAATATTCTCTCTCATCAGTAAATACTGTCAATATATATTGATGTGTAAATGCTGCCTAAAAAGTATTGTTTACCTACTCCATTATTTAGTTTTTATTTTGAGAAACAATCAAAACGTCAAACTTAACTATAGTTTGTATAATGCGAACACTTTTTTCAGCCATAGTTAAAAAACGTAATTTAAACACAATGCAAAAATGCTATTATGCAACTTTCATAACAGACTTTGAATGATTTTTTCTATCTACTACACTTACCATTTTTCACATTAAAGTTCAGACCCACATGGTGTACTTAGTAGTATCTGAATTCCGTCTAGTGCATTAATGTTAAATTACATTTTTCTTTCAATAGTCATAAAATAAGTGAATTTTTAATGGATAATAAGAGCTATAAAATAATAATAAGTACTCAAATACTTCTGAAGAGCAATAATTCACAGTAAGTCCAAACTTAAAAAACTCCTCCAATGACATTTTTTTGAACAGCTTAAAACATAATATTAAGATATCATTGCAACACTCATCAATCAATCATTGAAACAATTATTATAATATTTTAGAAAATATTGCCTGAACATATCAAAATTGTGTTGTGTTTCAATGATGTCATAACAACTACGAAGTCCTTCAAATTAAAATTTATTATTTTCAACCAAATTTCAGAAAATGTTATAATCCTGAAAAACATATTTCGAATGTCCTTAAATTATTATTGCAAATTTAAATTATTCAAATAGTTATCAGGTAATCATTAAAGTGGTGGTTTGATTTTAATTATCCTTTAATTTTTTGTTTTGATTGTTTGTTTTTTTTTTAGCTTTGCTTACATGAATATTTCGCTTTAATAATATTACCCTCTTTTGTGGTTTTATCATTGAGTTATTTTAATAATGTACTTTAAAATGTAAACTAATTAAGATTACACAAAATATTTACAGATATTATAATATGATATACATAATATATATATATATATATATATATATATATATTAATGATATACATAATTATAATATAATATTTAATTTTAGTTAAAAGAAAGAAAAAAAAGTTTAAATTGAAAAAGCACTTTATTTATTAATTTTTTTTTTTATGAAAATAATTTTAATCTTTTAATA
Source organism: Argyra leucocephala (assembly GCA_963942445.1). Lineage (NCBI taxonomy): Eukaryota > Metazoa > Arthropoda > Insecta > Diptera > Dolichopodidae > Argyra > Argyra leucocephala. The sequence goes on from OZ012680.1 coordinate 60,178,701, forward strand.
CTTGATATTTGAAATACAAATTTATTTAACTTTTGCTTGCAACAATAATTTTCTAAGAAAACTAACAATTTTTAAATATTTACAATTCTTTGATAATTACAAAAAAAATTGCATTTAAATATCTTTCATCCATTTACCAAAAATATTGCTTGTAGCTAAGAAATATTAGAATTTTTCACTTGAAAAATCAAAAGATAGCTATGCTTACTTCTATATTTGAAAAAAAAATAAAAACAAAACTAAAATAATTTTTGATCTTAACAAAACCTTGAAAAGTAATTGTTAAACAAAAAAATATTAACTCTTTTACAATTTATTCAACAGATTTTGCGAAAACAACTAAATTAGAACGAAAAGTTAATAGCGATAATTTGTTTTTGTTTTTTATAAATAAATTAAATAAAGTATTATTGGAATAATTGCAATCTGCATTTATACAGGAGCCATTAGTGAAAACTAATTGCGTACTTAAATACTAACTATAGCAGATTTTTCCCGTATCAATTATTGTAGTAGAATGATGATACGTATATTGTATCAATGTACGATATGTATACCTACATTTATTATGGTTTTGAATAAGCTACCTAAATCTTGCCGTTTTTTTATTACCAATTGTAACCAGTTTTATGTTTTTTTTTCATCAAAATTTTTATTTAATTTTAATTTTTTTATTACTATTTTTTTTACTAATATGAAAAATATTATCGCTCACATTTTTTGCTAAAAATGTTGAAAATACTGTTTTCCTTTAAAGGAATCATCAAATACTAATTCCAGTTGTCTAGACATTAAAGAGACAATTCCTTGGCAATTAAAAATTGACAAAGAGTACCTAATACAAAATTTTAAATTACGAATTAAAAATTTATAAATTAATTCAAAAAAAATATATGTATGAATTAATTTTATATTTTTGGTTTACATATTATGTTTTCAATTTAGAACTGAACTGTGATAAATTAAAAACATTTCGATTTGGCAAATTCCATTAAAAAAAATTCAAATTAAAAATTTAAAATTTTAATTAACCCGAATTAGCCCTGTATTGCCATATGGCAACAGCTAACATATGGGTATTTTTGCTTTATTAAAATAAAAACCGTTATCGTAATAAAAGTAGTATTGCACTTTTTTTTACATATTTATATGTATTTACTCATATTAGGCTTTGAAATGAAAATGACATAAATAGAAATAGTGCAGTACATATAGTTTTAATTTAGTGAAAAAAAATTGTGGAAAACGGAGGACATAAAAAAATAAGTTGTATTGTTTTTCTAAATATTAAACAGTAATTATTAAATTTTATTTTTGGATAATTATTTTAACTAAATGTAGTTATTTGTTAACATTTCAGTTCAATAAGTATCTTATACAAATTTTTTTCATTAGTATTTGTCTGTTGCCATATGGCAACGCTGGGCTAATCTATTATGGAAAACATTTGTTCAGAATATACAGTAAACAAGTTAACAGTAAAAAAAGCATAAAATTATTTAGAATAGATTTTCTCATTTTCTCGGACGTACCTAGGTCTATATTATTATTGAACCACCAAATGAAATTGGAGATTTAAGTGGCTCTTTCACCTCGATTATGGCACTCAACCACTATCTGCTGGAAATATAAAACGTAAAAGATCTCTCTCAAAAGCTTTATGTTATGATAATATTGGACACTTTGTAAATTCTGTGGAGAAGAAACGAAGATGTGCTGACGATTATAGTAAAACAGTTGGCAGAATTAAACCTATGTATTTATCAAAATGTGATAAAGGACTGTGCATACGGTGTCTTGAGTCTTATCACAAGTAATAGTATTGTGTTCCATTACTTAAATATTTTTTTTTATCAATTTTTCATCTATTACTCATTTATATAATTTTACTAACATATTTTATTCCAAAATCTAAAATGTTTATTTCATATCATTTTTTTCCTCTAGTATGCATAGCCCAGCGTTGCTATATGGCAATATGCCTCCTGAGCAGCAGGGCGGTTCTATAAATCAAAAGAATTACAAAAATATATTCTTTTAATCAGAACTAACAGTTTTTATTTTAATTTATTTTTGTCTTACTGGCTTAATAACAAACTCACCGTAGGGAAATGGCGGTTAAAAATTAATTTGATTATTTTATTTTAATTTGTTTGATTTTTATTCAATCAATTTTATACATTCCGTTTTTTCATTTATTTTTAAGTGTTTCTATAAATCTTAAATAAAGAAGATTTTCACTCACCTAGCTATCATCATGTAGCTGTTGTAGTCACATCAAATAATACTCCCAGTTTGATTTTTATTAGCTTCGTAATTTATAATATAGAGATTTGAAATAAAACCATAATATCTGAGTTATAAAAACTAAACAAAATACATACTTAGTAAAATCTAATTATTAAGAAATTATAGTATAACAACTATTCTACATCTTAAAATTTTTTTGGTATACAAAAAGGATAGATATAACCAATTTGAAACAATAATAAGACATAAAAGATTCATCATATCCAATTCACGCTTCACTCATATGTACATAATTTATATAGTATTTTGTATTTAACAATCGAAAACTTTCTTAAGATACGAAAATATAATAAAAAAACAGAGCAGAATTTGAAATAAAATTTATGAAAACGCTTAACGGGTCTATTACAAAGATAATTAAAAAAATACAATATAAAACATAACATAAAAAAAATAAATTTGAAACAATAAATTCATCTCCTAGACATACATTCATCTGCGTCTACGTTTATATATTATTCTTAGCTGAATTGGAACAAAATAAAAAACACACGAAGTCAAAAAATAAAATAAAATACTACAAAATACTCACATGTAATGGAAAGCAAAAATATTTTAGTAGCTAGATAAGTGCTTTACTCTCTTTCCTATCAGTAATTCTTATTGACTAACATTTGCCAGGTTTTCGATTCAATACAAAGAGATAATATATGGCTAACAAAAATTATCAAACTTATGTTTTACCACCCACTAAAATTAAATTAAATTTTATAATATTTTATTATTCCAACTGGACATAAATGTGCGGCCAAATTTAGGATCCTCTTTTGGATAGCGCCCACTTCTCTTTAACAAATCTTTTATCTGTTTATTAAATACTAATACAAATTAAATACAAACGATTTCAATCTAAATCTAATCTAATCTAAAACGTATATGATTATAATATACACACAGACTATAGTATTATTACTGACGCACTAAAGTATTTAAGCCCAGAATAACATTATATGTACCTATTTCTAAGATCAACCATAATAAGCTTTTATGCTGACGATATTGCAATTGTAGCGATATTCTTGACAAATTAAAAGAAATATTTCTGACTCTAGAAAAAGTAGCTTAGCAGCTATGAGATTAAGCTAAATATGTGAAGAAATTATATTTAGCTATATTTATATTAAAAGTAAAACTAAATTTTAAGTTAATTTTCATATTATGGTTTTTCCAAATTAAAATTTTCATTTGTGAAATTTTTAATGAATTTTTGCTTTAAATTTTTTTAACACAATTGAAAAATCTTTAATAATTATTTTAATTAATAAAAGAAAATAAATTCCTGTATTGTATAAATGTGTAAGGATAGAATGCATACGCCCATCCATATAATAATATACCTACCTACATTGTATTAAAAAAAATTTAATAATTGAATATTTTCGATTCCTGTATATTAATCCTGTAGGAGCAATTGGAATTTAAATATAATTAATTAAAATGGTATGGAATGATTTTTAATTTAAAGCATAAAGAAAATTGTTTTTTTTTTTTTTTTTTTTTTTTTTCAATTTTTAAATACCTAGGTATTTATAAATGATAATATACAGTTAGTCATAGTGAAAATTGTCCATATTAATAGTGGCTTAAATTAAGTAATGCACTAAACAACATTATCTCTTCTAGCTGACATAAATTAAATGGACAGAAATCAAACGGAGAGGAACAGAGAGTCCAAAACCATAATGCTGTTAAATCAAGACATTATACAATCCAAATCAAAAAAAGTCTTCCTCTCGACCCGTATAATTAAAGGCCCATTTCTCTGCTATCTCCTATTTCTAAAATTTTTGAGAAAGCAATGCAGGTGCGAAATGTAAGTTATCTGGATCTCACTTTTTCAGTAATACTTTTTCAGTAATTATCAATTTGGTTTCAGGAAAAAGAAGTCTACAAAAGATGCGGTATTGAAACTTTGTTCTGAAATTTACAGTGGTTTCAATAATAATAAGTGTAGTGCTGCTGTTTTTATTGACATTGCTGGACATAAGTGTTACTGGAAAAGCTCTCTAATGCAGGTTTTAGAGGATTGCTTTGAATCTTTTCTCAAAGACAGAAATCAATTAGTTAGAATAAATGGCACCTATACAGTTATTCTAACAATATTAAAGTAGGCGTTCCTCAAGGCTCAGTTCTTGGTCCTATTCTATTTCTCATTTGTATAAACTCTTTATTTCAGTAAAATTTTACAGTTAATTTGACTGCATTTGCGGATGATACCACCTTTTCTTATAATAGTAATAGCCTACTAAACACCTCTATAGATTTTAATTATGATTTAGATCTGAAATTAGGAAATAGTTTTGTCATAACCTCGTAGTTAGCCACAAAACTAAGTACATCTAATTCAACCCAAGTTGCTGTACGTTTTCTCTTAACTTATATGATAATAATATTTATTCTTACAATAACTCAATAGCCTGTGACAAGCAATGTTTTGAGCTTGAACTTATTGAATCGATTAAATATCTGAAATGAAAAAATAAATTATAAATTTTAATGAAATATAATTAGATTTTGTTAGAAGTGTTTTGCTTCATGTTACTTGCAAGATTTTTAATATCAGGCTGGTATGTTGTCGATTGTAAGGGTAATGCATGCTGCTGAGTCTTCCTGTGTCAACCTGTTTCTACTCTTTGACAGTACATGATTTAATACAGAAAAAAATTTTCACGAGAGTAAGTAGAAGAGAAAATGTTTAACAATGCTTTTGCTAATATTTTAACAGAAGCAAAAGCTTCTGACATACTATTCTTCACTTCTAATATTGAATTTTTAATGCGCCTTCTGATTTTCCATCCTGTGGCATTTTCAATTCGGGCTCTCCATCCTGTAACATTCGATGAAGTTCCAATTTTTCAATATGTTTTCGCATATCCACAAACTTCTGTGTCCAAATTGCATTAGATTGCAGATCTACAGTCTGCATTTCTAATTTTTCTAATTCCATCCAGTCAATATGAATGTTATCGAAATTCTGTATGTCGAATAATTCCGGATAATTTACAATCTTCAATAGCTTATCAATTCTTTTGAAATCTTGAAATCTATTTGAAAAATTGTTCTTTAATAAAACCGACAATTTTAGAAAATTCGTAGGTGAAATTTCAATCAGTTTTTTTGAAAATTGTTGATTCATTCGAAAAAGTTTTAATTTTTAGGAAAATTATTTAGTATTTTAGATTCAATATCTCTAGCAAAAATATGTAATTTAATTCCAAACCCCTTTATTAGTCCAAACATAACTTCAATAGTCTTTCCACACCCTTGCAATTTTCTATTAAGAACATTTAAATGTAGTTTTTGTTAATGTTGTTTTCTAGCGTTAGAGTCAAATTTTTGTATAATAGTTGAAAATAGGCGAATATTTTCCTTTTAAATTTACTGATATGCTTATCATACAGATACACGTATTTCGCCTGCAGACTTCTGCTTCAGAAGTTTTTGTTTTTTTATTGGTACCATTTCACTGTAACAATAATATTAATTTTTTTTATATTTAACACCAATTTTATTGTGATTTATTTTACCTCTTCGCCACCTATATTTTTATAAGTCTTTGAAAGTATTTTTTATTAGGTCGGGCTATTTAAATCAGCGAGTTGTGTCTTCTTAGAATCTTAGAATCAATGACAGGAATTTATTATTGTTACCTAGAGCTCATATCGCTCATTAACAACATTTCTATACTTCTTTTGCTCCCAGAATGCTTGTTGTGAAACTTGAATATTATAATTATGTCTTAAATTTTTTATAAACATCATTGAAACTGTACATCAGGTCATTTAACTTATTTGTAGCAACTGAATGATCCCAACTTATTTCTAATTCTTTACATACGTGATTCTTATATTTAATAAAAATTAAAATTTTAGTTAAGTGTAATTAAATAAACCGTTTAAATAATTAAATTTATTAGTATGCACATTTCTAATGATTTCTTAGAATTTAATAATTTGTTTAATTTATTAATTATAAGTACCACATTATGTAAATGATAGTTGAAATAAATTAATTATTTAAAAAAAAAAGATAAAAACACAAACCGAAATAGACAAACCGAAAACGTGCATAAAAAAATATTTTTTGTTATTATTCGAATACTTCTTCTTTTGATGACAGTAAAATGTACACAATCGTGAAATGTAATGAAAAAAATCAAAATCTTAACAGCTAATAATTAAAGTAGGTACACCAATTTTAGTGTCAATTTATACAGCCATGGAAAATTTGCTTCTGATTGTTTTATCTTGGTGAGCTTAAAACAATAAATAAACGCTTTACGCCACAATAAAGAGATACAGGAATCAATGATCATCAATTTATTAATATTCCTATAACAAAACACTAGCTTTCCATTGTATTATTTATTTTTTTAATTTAAATAATATTTAATTATTTTTGAGTAACGATTCGAAATATGATCCCAATAAAATAATGTCGATGAAATTTCTCTAACTTTAGTTTTGTACGCACCATAATTATTATAAGGGTATTATTTTTCTAAGAAAATTAAATATCTTCGGGATGGCATAAATTATTCATTTTCGAATATTTACATAAAATTATTAATCTGAAGTTAGTATCAATGGGGTATATATAATATGAATGGGGTAAATACACCCCAAGAAAACAACGCTAAATAACTAGGAATGATATTAGATGTCAAACTTAGATGGGAAGAGCACGTCAAAAAGAAAAAAAATTGAGCTTGTTAATCAATATAGAGAAATGTACTGGCTCTTAGGTCAAAATTCAAAGTCACCTATATACATAACAAGATATTGTTTTATAATCAGATAATCAAACCGGTATGGTTGTACGGCATACAAATATGAAGATGTGCCAAACGAACACATGCACTTTGTATACAAAAATTCCAAAATAAAGTCTTGCGCAATATGGTAAATGCCACTTCGAATGTTCGCAACATTGACTTGCACACAGATCTAAAAAATTTTTGCATAGAAAATGAAATAAAAAGATATGCAACAAAGCATATAGCTCGTCTGCAGGGTAATGTTAACGTTGAGGTTAATCAAAATTGAGGCTAGATAATCAAAATTATATCAGAAGGCTTAAAAGAACTAAGCCCCTATTTTGTAAACTTTTTATTTAAGAAAATAACACCATAAATAAATTGATGGTTAGTTCGTCGGCCTAGTTTTAATGGGAGGGGTGTGGTTTAGTCAGTAAAAATCTGGCAAATAATGGAAGCTACTTGGCTCATTGTGTCTATGAAGGTTTCCACCACTCCACGCAAAAAAAAAAAAAAGATTTTGCTCACAATAATGTTAATTGGATAAGCTAATTTAAGCCATAAGAAACATATTTGATTATTGTGTAAAATTACATAGATTATAAATTAAAACAACAAAAAAAAAATAAAGTAATGCAGTAACATAGTACTGCCATAGAAATTTATAATCATAGAACTTAGCTTCTGTATAAATACTAAATACCTGTATGAATATTTCTATACTGAATAACTTTTCTAGCAGTCTTATGAAAAAACTTCATTATCATTTTATAGCCATCATCTCTGGGTGAGCTTTGACCTTCATCACAAATACTTCTTCAAAGCGGTCGATGTTGAGCTGCTTGTCTCCAATTTATCATTTGTAGAGGTTGGGCATCATTTTAAATATTGTCTTCCCATATTCTATTTGGTCTTCTCCTACCACGATTATTCTCGGCCTTTCTATTTAACATCAGTGCTTTTCTTTGAGTTTCATGCATTCTAATTCCATATTACGCCAGCCCAGTTCTCTTTTCGGACATACGCCATTTTCGTGTTTTTCGACTTAAGAATGCAGCCTGAATATTGGAAATAAGGTCTTTCATTCTATCCAACCGGTTTTTCGATGTCTGGCTTAGTTTATGAGTTACGCAGTGTCGACTTTCGGACATACCCTGGTTTCTTACTATTAATTTTTAGAGTTTTCGACATTTCCAAAATTTTTGCGTTTGTCTGAAATTTTGTATAGCATTTTATGAAAATTTACTTTTATTCCTAAAATACGCCACCTTAACAGCATTTTTAATTTCTAAATACGATCATATCCGTATATTTTATTGAAAGAGATGTAGATTGTTGTGAAACTGATACAACACACGCAGTTTTGGCATATGATTTACAGCAAATATTTGGTCTTAAAAAAGGAAATACATCCATTTTCTATTATAAAAGAACACTTATAACACTTTCAATTTAACGTGGATGTTATTATTTCAAAAATAATATATTGCTGTATTTGGACAGAAATACATTCTGGGCGCACTGGAAATGACATAGCTAGTGAAACAAATTAACAAGGATTTTCCAAATATTAAAAAATTAACAATTTGAAGTGATGCGTGTGTACCTCAAAATAGGAACACAATTAATTCAACAGCCATAAATAAATTCTAACCCTAATATTGTAGATATAACACAAAAATGTTCCAAGCTGGGGCACTCAAATATTCAAGAAATTGATTGTGTCCATTCAGTCCTTGAAAAATATTTAAAGAACTTAGAAATTCACAGTCCATTGCACATAGTTAAACTTCTCAATAAATTTAAATCTGACCGTGTACTTTTAAAAATTATACAAAGTGATTTTAACGCTTTTTCAGCAATTGCAGATAGACTAAATTTCGATAATGTTCCATTATTCAAATAAAAGCAATTTTGTATGACAAAAATAATGATTTCACGTTACAAATAAAAAAATCTTTTGAGGAAAATCATTTTAAAAGAATTTCATACATTTGCAAAAGAAAAAAGTTAGCAACTCCGCTCGATATTTTTAGTTAAACTCCTCGAATCTTGGCAGAAAAAAAAATTCCTTCCATTTTTAACGGATGAAGATCAAAAATATTTGAAAGCGCTATTGAATAGTGCTAACTTAAAAAAAACTTGTATAAGCTTATATCATCAGTCTGTGTGTGCCCATCCTTGAAGTTGCACACGTTTGAAGTTGAAATATGAACAAATCTAATATTTAAATTAGAAAGAAATCTATCACTTAGTTTTTGGTTTATTAAGCTTCAAACTTCAAACTCGATTTTCTCATAACAGGTCGCGTATGTCTGAAAATATACCTGGGTTGACGATTAATCTTTGGGTCTTTGCAAACTTCACAATGTCTTCTTCATTCATAATTATATTATTAAATCTCACTGATATTTCTAATTATACATTCTCCACCCTCCAATATTAATCGAAGAATATTTCGAACAAATATACGTTCTCCTCGGCGGCCACATTCATAGCCCAAACCTCATATCCTCGTATTTGTATATTGATTTATATATTTTTTGCTTTTTGTGATATATACTTTGATTGCGGAAAATTTTTGTTTGCAGAGTAACATCTGTTTCCGGCTGAAATTCTGTTAAAAATGTAGTACTGCATATTATTATCGCTTCTTATTGTTATTCCGAGGTTTTTGAAACTTGCAACTACTTTAAAGTTTTACTCTTCGATATCGAACAGCTTATTTCACAAATTTTAATTGATCGTATATCGAGAATCGTATATGATTGTCCATTTTAGCATTTTTATGTGCTTATAAGGAACCGCAACTGCTGAAGAATAGTAATAATAACAACAAAACTAATGTCATAATAATTGCTATATAAGATTTAGAGACAGAATTAAAATATTATTATGTGGCACATTATTATTTTCTCTACTACGGAAATGTACCGTAATTTTATTTTTAATTTTACTGTTATAGGAAATAATTAAAAAAATAATACAAAAAATGAATAGCTATAACTAATTTTTAGCCCTTTTAATTGTATTCTGATTATTTTGTACTGTTTTTAAGGTGGATCATTTTCGATATTACTTACAGCATCGTATATACCCTATTCAATTTTTATAATATATTTTAATTAAATAAAATTGCATTAAAATTTGCTTTTTAATTTTAAAATCAAATTAACTATATTTCACAGAAAAAAAGAAGAATAATAATATAAATAAAATATATCCGATTCAATGAAATGAGATCGTTGTGACGATTTCAGAAAAAAAAAGTAGGTAATTCATTGTCAATATTTTTTTTTTTAAAACGAAATATTTTATTTTGTGTATTTTACTTTGTTTTTTTTTATTTTTTTTTTTTTTGATAAAATTTAATAAACAAATACCACCTTTGGCTTTATTATGAAAATTTAATTTAAAATTAAATTTATTCTATAACACTATAGATACTGATGGCAAAAAAAAACTTTATTTAAACTTTAATGTAAAATAATTTAATTATGTTTTCAATGCTCATTTATTAGAATACTAGCAAAGTCAATCGAAAATTTCCGGGTCCAACACACAATATATACAATTTTTTTAAAATTAACAAATATTCTCATGCAATACAAAATTTGTAGTAGGTTTGAATTTATGCTTCAATAACTTGAGGATGCAATACTTTTATATTGTTATACTCTTGTTATTAATCTGGTATTAATGGTGTTATGGCTAATTGAAATTTCCCAGAAACGAATTTTGTGCTCCTTGCCACACTTGTGATCCTTGGTGTCGTTACTACTTCAATTTTACCATTTATGTCTTCAGATTATTCTTTTACTAAGCTATAATATTACCAATATTACTATAGAAGTAGTATCTGAGCAGAAGTATACTTTCATCATAACATCTTCCGGATCATTGAATTTGGAAAAACTGTAACAGATGTCTGTCTATTTTTGAAACAAGTACCTAATTACAAATTTTGTTGTCCTTTAGTTTTGTGAAATATTCCTAATGGGTGCGAACATTTGTATAGCACCTTCCCCAGCCAGTTTAAATTTCAGTTGTAATCCTGAACTTAAATCTAAGCGTGGTCATTAATAATAAATGTTAGAAGTTTGATCACATTTACTCAAATAGTTTTTTAAATAGCGACACAAATATCTTAGGTAACGAGTACGGTATTTACTTTTTATTATTTAACAACATTTGAAATTTGAATGGAAACTCTTGAATGTTAGTACAATAAAAGAATATCAGTAGAATGGAATGTGAATATCGAAGTTATTTTTATTCAATATTTTAACAAAATACCAAACAAGTAGAGTATAGTTTTGAATTTCATTTTTGTATTTCAATTAATTTAAACGGTGGAAGACCAGATATATTTAAAATAACAAGGTATTCGCAGATATTCACCTTAGTTTTAATTTTATTTTTACGTTCATTTCCAAAAAGGAATCAAATTCAAAATTTCGTAATAGCAGCTTTTTGATAATATAACCACAATAATACAAACGGTCAGCCTAGAAATTTGTACTTGTACCATTTAGAGTTACCATTAATCTTCAGGATTCTGTATTTTGTGTAATTGTACCTCATGATTACTTTGGGACATATAGCTTTTAAATTCCCCTTTATGATGCTAATTGCACATGCTTTAAATGATTTAATTATTTTTTTACCGTAACCTGTAATGTTACTACGCAATCTTTTAGGTAGTTTCGAGTCGGTTTACAAAATTTTACTTGATTGTTCAGCATTCTACTTCACAGATAATAGTCATAAAATTGTCTTGTGCACTTTGTATTTCACTTTAACGGACATTTTCTTATAGCACTGTTTTTGTTAACCTTTTGAGTACACACATGTACCAATTTTGTCCAGCAAAAATTTTAAAATTTGATAACACATACTAAAGCAAAAAAAATTTAAAAAAATTTAGATGTAATTCAGTGTTCAGCATTACTTGAATTATTAAAGAATAAACCTTTAAAAAAAAGCAGAGAAAGGTGAATTTAAAGTATTTTAATTTTTTTTGTGGACAAAAATAGTGCATGGGTGCATTGAACGGAACTATTTGAACCTACGTAATATTTTGTTTGTTTTTTTTCTTTTCTTTTACGTTTTATTATCTTTTAATTTCATTTATTTTCGTTTTTGAGTGTAAAATGAAGAGGCATGACAAATTAAAGAGGGACCAAATTACAGTGATACTTTATAATTTGTTTGATAATGATACCAGCGTTTTTGCAGTGTATTCTGGCTAAAAATTTGTATATACTATTGGTATATACTATGTGAAATGTGTTGGTCCTCCATATAGCCTCATACAATTGTTGATCAATAGTTAGACAACAAAAATGTGGTATATATTTTTTCTTCACGCTTCTATTTATTATTCCCCAAATTAAAATGGAGTTGAAGTAAAAAACGGTTAGTGTTTATTATTTTGAACTAGTTGTAGGTACATTTATTGTATGATTGTGAAAACATAACTGGAGGATGTGGTTCCGTCAGGCTATGAACAAATCTCCAAAATCAGTTTGTGCTACTTTGCCATTTCCACTGTGTAAGGTTGAGTTTTTGTCACTCTTGTTGTTTCACGTTGGAACTGTTTGAAAGAGGAAGTAATGCTTTGATTTCCACCAAACAAATGTTCGCAAGTATCTCTAAAACAAGGAAAGTGCTCCTACTGTATGATGATGTTCGAGAGAAGTTATAAGGATGAGGTTACATTTGGGTCGCATATAAGACGAATAATGAGGTTTTGAACGGGATCACGTTATCTTAAATCTGGAGGGTAAACTTTAACGCAAATATATGAGTTATATTCCATCTTGACTCATATAAATATTTTATAGATATTGAGGATCTTAAAGGGTCAATTTTTTTTTAATTTTTGGACACCATCTAAATTTGCTAAATACTGTATAATATATTTAAAGTATCAAATCATTAGAACAGACTGAAATACTGAGATCGAACAGAATTTCAAATCAAATCAGAAATTATTTTCCAACAGGAATTTATTATCCAATATAATTCCTAAGTGTTTTAAAGATCATATATTTTCAATATAAAAACAGCCATTATCGCAAAGGACAGAATCACAGTATGACATGTTTGGGGAAACAAATAAAGGAAAACGTTTACAAACTGGCGATTGATAAGATAAATCGCTAACTTTATTAGGAGAAAGTGGGTGAACTGTGCGCACCTAAGCATTATGTCCGATATTTCGATGCTCCTTGAATATTTGAAACTGACAGCAGAAAAAATGTAAAGATGTAGTGGTAAAGTTCCATTTTTAATCAAAATTTATTTGTAATTATGACCTGTTTAAAAATAAAATTGAATTAAAAAAAATTGAGGTTTGCGCACAGTTACCCACTGCCAAGGTTAACTGTGCGCATCAAATAGTGTAAGTGTGCGCATAAATTAGGGTAACTGTGCGCATATAGTTGTACGAAAAAATAATTTTTTTTTTTAAATTTTATTTTCGTTAGTTTTTATTGGCTAACAAAAATCGAAAAAAAAATAGGAACATAAAATTGCTGTTTGTTCAGTTAGCAAAACTTATAAAAAATTTTTAAAACTAATTTAGGTAAATCACAAAAATAGGTAATTCTTATTTACATCAGAAAACTTATGTAAATCACAAACAAAAATCACAAATATAATTGTTTTCATTGTCAGAACCACTGCAATGTTGATGGGTCTATTCTAAACAAGAAATACACTTTAACCGCTTTTCGTTGTGGTGACCCGTTTCGTTTCATATAGGACAATTGATGTTACGCGAGGCATAAAATGATGTTTTCGTGTAAACGTTGTCGTCAATCAGATCATCTAGAATGTCATCATCAAGCAAAGCAGAATCCAGATCTGATTCTTCGATGGAAGAGGAAAATGTAACCTTTTTAGATTTACGGACCTTCTTCCGCTGCTTAGTTTTGTGAATTTTGTTTTTATCTTTTTCTTTAAATAAGATCTTCTGTTTAATTTTTGGCCTCTGTTTTGATTGAGCTTTTTTTAAAGTCAATTTCGTCGGAGAAGCTATTACGATGATTGAATGTTGTTTTCGGTGGCTTTCTTTCTTTCGTTTCGTAGTTTTTGGTAGTGGAGAAAGCTCTTGAATGCTTACCGTGCTCTTACAACTTTGCCGATTAGAAGGTCCAGAAACGCCAGTTAGTACAGTAAAAGAGTTTTCGGGTAAATTACTAAAGAAAATTTAAAATATATTTGAAACATTTAGTACTTAAAGTTTGAATGCATTAACCATGTTACCCTATCTGATTTCTCTTTGTATTCAATTGATTATTGCAAACGTCTTCAGTGATACAGTCCTCCACTTTTCTTTTTCTAAATTTTTACCAAAGTAAAAGCGATCAAATTTTTCTGAGTTCAACGGACAAATTCCAACTACTTCAAAACCTGAAATAGCTTTGTTCACTGTTGCTACCTTAATGTATGCTTTTTTAAAAATTTTAGCAACATCAGAAGCTAGTATTCTCTCATGTTTGTTTTCATATAACAGTTACACTCGGCATAATATGCGTTTTTAAGTGGACCAAAGACCGTTAAGTCTAATGGCTGAAGCCTTGCAGCTTTTCTAATTGGTACACCATCATTTACTGCATTTAGAGCCTTTTTCATTTCCTCAGCAGTCCAACTGCCTATAAACGTTTTCCTAATATACTGTTTTGGCATTCTAAAATATATTTAATATTTCGTTAAATATATGCTTAGGGTTAAGTATGCAGTATTTCACTGTTTTATGTTTAGAACAATACTGAAGCAATTTTCTCTTCTCTCATTCACTTTATATTGTTTTCCCCTCTGTTTTTAGTACTTCTATACACACAGAACCTTTATATGATATTTTCTTATGCAAAAATAGACATACGCACGGTTTCACAACTTTCCCCTACTATTAGAAGAAGTTTTGAAAAACATTAGCTTCGTCTTAGAACTTATAGTTAATTGATGAACAAAAAACCAGTTCCTAGTAAGCTGCAAATCATAGTTAATTTTAATTACAGCATTCATTAAATTAGAGACACTATAACAAAAAACAGTGTAATCTACAAAGCAGTCGACAGTCCATTATAATTTCGATTTGAGAGAAAGGTAATATAAATAAGAAATATTATTGGCCCCAACACTAAACCTTGAGGAACACATTTGTTAATAAAAATTATGACTTTTTGCTTCCTTCTCGGCTTAAATCCGACTCGAACCATTTGAGAATAAAGCCTCGGAAACCAGACAATTTTCTTTAATACAGTAAATTTTGAGATACTGTATCAAATGCTTTTGTGATACCAATGAAAAGAGGATCACTATTTGACAAAGGTGTATTTATAAAACAAGGAAAATGTTTTTGCTGTATGATTAATGTGCCAGAGAAATTAAGGATGAGGTTATATTAGGGTTTGGCATATAAGACGAATAATGCGGTTCTGAACGCGGTTAAAGCTGAAAGGAAAGCGCAAATTTATGAATTATATTCTATCTTGACTCATATATATGTTTTATAGGAATTTAAAGGATCAGACAAAATGTTTGTAACGACTTAAATAACCCAGCCAGCTCTTGTTACCATATCAAAAATATGATTATTCCAAATAATTTTTTTGATTCACGTTCATACCTTAAATTCTTAGACTATCCAAGGTTTGTAAACTAACACCCTGGAAGAATAGATTAGGTTCAAATCTTAGAAGTTAGATAATTTTGACATTAGACATTTTTGAGATTTTGGCGAATTGAATTCAACTCTGTTCCTTTTTTGTTAAAAGAAAATTAT
Source organism: Argyra leucocephala (assembly GCA_963942445.1). Classification (NCBI taxonomy): domain Eukaryota; kingdom Metazoa; phylum Arthropoda; class Insecta; order Diptera; family Dolichopodidae; genus Argyra; species Argyra leucocephala. The sequence goes on from OZ012680.1 coordinate 60,194,561, forward strand.
TAAAATTAAATTAAAACAAATCCAAAGTATTAAAAGTCAAAGTAGTGGTAAATCTATTACTTGCTTTCTCATTGTTGGTTTAAAAAAAATAAATATACTTTGTGGAAGCTAGTAGATCTTTATGGAAAAATAAAAAAAAATATTTAACAAAAAAAAAATGAAAACTAATTTTTTCCGTATACCAGAAATTTATTGAGATCTCTTTTTAAAATAGAATTTAAATTATATTTCTTTCAAGATGGAAAAAAATTTTCAATAATTTTAATAGTTTTTTGATTTTTATAAAATGTGTGTTTGTAAACGAGAGAAAAAAACTTCAATCACCTCATAATAAATAAAAATAGTGTTTTTCATTCATTTTATAAAGTACCGATTTGCAATAAAACAAAAAAATGAAAATTTCTTTATTTAAACTGCGCATACTATGATATCTATATATTTTCTTTTCACATTCCTTTTGAATTGATATTTAATTCTTTAAGATGAAAAAATGTTAAAGAAAATGTAACTAAAAGAAAATTGATTTTTATTTTGACTTGAGCTGGTATTGGGTACCTCCAGTCATTTTCTTTTTCGCGTACATTTCTGTATCATAAAGAGAAAATGAAAATTAAACAAATATTTGAGCATCATATTTTATAGAATGTATCATAATAAATATATTTAAATAAATAAATAATATACTCGTCATAAATAATAATTATTATACAGTCATTGCCAATATAATTTGGACAATTCAAATTATACAAAATTGAAAATCTAACCAATAAAAAATTTATTATCAAAAGAGGGAAAATATTTTCAATCGCATTTTATTAGACCTACAGTGGTTTTTCTTAATATCTTTTATTACCTACTATTACTGCATTGGCTCTTCTGAGGGAGATATTGTGTCGGCGTAGGACCTAATGACTCAAGGAAAGCTGGAATAGCTAGCTTTTCAAAAATATATATTTTTAGTGGCGCATCTTATCCTTTAAGGACGAAAAGGACATTTGAAAGTATCCTTGTTGTTTTGATGTTTTTTATATAAAAACCGCTATATCTTTTGATCTATTAGATAATATATATATATTCAGTAATATATACTAGAAAGATGACGGTCTGCACACATATTTAAACATTTATATGATCATTAGTGCTGCAGTTATGAGGATATTGTAATTTAAAATAGAAAATCTTGAAAAAAACAACCTTTTATTCTAACAATTTTTTTAATAAATGCTTATATCCTCTAAACTATTCGTCGCAGACATAAAGTATGGATGTATGAGTTATAGAAACAAAAGATACCTTTCCAGCAGTCTATAAGTTTTGGGATTGTTTTTTGTGGTAAAATCTTAAGGTATTTTTGAATTTTCAAAAAAGAAAAAAAAAATTGTTTTTTTCCAAAATTTTCTACTTTGAACTACAATATCTGCACAACGGCAGCACCAATCATCATAAAATGTTAAAATATGCTTCAAACCGTGATCTTTCTAGAATATATAATTGAATATATATATATCTAATAGATCTACAGATATAATTAATGGTTTTTATATAAAAACCTCAAAACAACAAGGATACATTAAAATGTCCTTTTCGTCCTTAAAGGATAAGTTGCGCAACTAAAGATATATATTTTTGGAAAGCTAGCAATTCCAGCTATCATTGGAATATTTCAAACATTAGGTCCTAGGCCGATACAACATCTCCCTCAGAATCCTCACTGCATTTTATAACTACTGTAATAATTAAGAATAGGGTTAATCCGTAAATCTATAACAGACAAAATGACTTTTACCAAAAAACTCAAATTGCCACAACAAAAAGTCACAAAAGCAATCCTTGGTTTTGTTATTGCTGTTATTATTTCACTTTATTATGTACGGTAATGCGCAAGAACACGAAAATTCTTCGCCGGATTTTTGGTACTGAAAATGACGATGAGGTTTGGAGTAGAAAATGTAATGCCGAAAGCTATGAGCTATAAAATAAGGTGAACGGAGTCAGGAGTCAGGACGTAAAGCCAACATTAGGATGGACGCAAATGTTCCAGCCAAGAATCTTAGAATCCAGACTCGAAGATATAAAACGTCAGGGCAGACCAAACCTTCGTTGGAGAGACGAAGTGTCGGAATACCTAAGTAAACAAGTAAGAAATTTTGTACATGTCTATAAAATCAAACTCTTTCAGTCAACTTAATCCAATATGAGTGAACTATAACAATATTTTTTAAATATTCCATTAAAAAGTTGGTGTATGCTTTGAACAACATAATATCCATTTTATTTTTCTTTATTACACAAGCATAATATCTATCAGGAGTTTACTGAATATTCTGATGTGTACATATTCGAGAATAATTTATTTAAATACATTTATGAAAAATATATTTTTGTATGTAGGAATGTAAATATTATAACAATAATATTGTAAGTATTATGATTCTACTTTGGCTAATACAAAATTTGTAATGTGTTTAACATAACTTTAAGTTAATGACACCAGTAAGTTTTTTGTTTCTTGTTAACCCATTACTGCCTATTGAGTATTTAAATACTCAAAAACCTTAGTTCATTAAAATAGCTTTATCTGCCGTTGGGTAATAGATATTGAGCTAGTTTTGATTTTGTTAGAGAGAAAAAAGGCGAGACCATAATTCGTTCTCAGTGAGCTAATCAAAATTCTCCAAGAATTGTTTTGTTGTTAGTGGGACTCAAACATTAAGGGTTTTTTAAGCCCCGAAAATTTCCATAAACATTGGTTTTTGGGAAATTGGAAAATGGAAAAGTGGGGAAAATTTCTAAAGATCGCTTAGCCTCAAACTTTCTCAATCTCATAAAAAAATTCTTTTTGGATTGGAGTACTTAGCTCATCTCTAGAGATGATTTACCTTTATGGGTATTAAAATACCCAACCGTCTAAAGCATGAAAAAATTCTTATAAAAATTAGTGAAAAAAAAATTTATATTTTTATGAAAGTAAGGCACAATTCACAGTGTTTTTTGAAGAAATCCAAAAAAGTAAAGTATTTAAATAATAATATTGTAAGATTAAATTTCAAAAATTATTTCGCTTTCTCGTTTTCTAATTTTTATAATGTTTCGTGGTACATCATTGTGATAGTCAAAAAAGTACTTTGGATGCAAAGTAATAGAACACTTTTTGCAACCAAATTGTGTTTTAATACCGTATATTGTCTACAACGACTGCATTTAGGCATTTTTTCCACTATATGGTCGACACAATCTGTGCGTTTTGCACATTTGTTGGGCATTAAAAAGTACATGTCCACATGGACGGCTGACTACTTGTGGTAGTGTTACTAGTGCTTCCAGCACATTTAATTTAATCAAATATACCCATAGAAGTCACACCTTCATATCTTGCGCAGAAAACATGAAACTTCCATGCATTCACCATTGTGGCATTAAATGCATTTGTGAGCAATGACCAACACAATTTTTTACCACGAACTTTGATTCGATAATTGTTCATAGCAATATCAAACAGATCAACAGCATCCATCCGTTTATTATACTCATGAATGACCAGTAGGTGGTCAATTGTTATCTTACGATTTTTTGGTGATACCGCTTTGTATAGAACATTAGGCCATGTCTCAAAAAGTTGGACATTATAGTAATTTAAACAGAATTATATAAATCTTAGCCTACTAATTAGGCATAAGAAACTGTTTGTGTTACATAATACTACATTTGAAACTGTATAACTTTATCAATTCACTTTTGAATTTCTAAAACCTGAAAACACAACGATCAAACTTCAAACCATGAGATAATTTGAAAAAGTTAAAAAAAACATTTTAAATCTTACAATACAGAACAATTATATGTTTTGTCATATAATCCATTATCCGTCAATAGATATCAGATCAATAGATCCATGAAATTTAAATTTAAAAAAAAAGAAAACTAAAAAATTTATATAAAATATAGTAGCACTAACGCCGATTGGGTATTTAAATACCCATTCCAAATCTCAGGCGTGGCAAAAGTTACAAGTCTAAATTTTTTTCCGGGCAACTTCTATGACCTCTATGACCATCCTTAGAAAATTTCATAATGATTGTACGACGGGATATATGAGTCGGTTTAAATGGGTTAATGTAATGTTAATCTAAAAAATTAATTAAATTAATTTATAATATATATTTTTTAAATGTAATGATTAACAACTTTATCAACATATTTCAAAAATTATTCAATTTCAACATAAAGTATAGAGTATACAATTTCGGAAATATTTGCTTGCAATTTAAACTTGCTAAAACTAGAAATTTTTTTTAGATTGGAGAAAGTAATAAAGTCGTCTATTCAAATCTTCCATACCCATTAAATGTTAAAGTCAAAAATGAATTTATTTAAGAACAATAATGTAAAAAAATGCTTATTTCACTATATTGAACTATTATTTTGTAATTAATTTGTTTTTCATTCAATCATAGTTTTACTAACTTACTGCCTTTTGGACACCGGTTGGTTTCGCTCGGTCTATTTGTGTACGAGTGAAAAGATTTTGTTTTCCTTTTAACTGCTTGCTTACATATATTATGGAACCAATTATATTTTTTAGTTGGTTCAGTACTCATGTGCTAGCTTGGACTGAAAAGGTGCATTCCAAGCAGTATAATAGTACCTATAGTAATTTCATTAGCAGTGAGATTAACATTTCTAAGACGAAATATTTTCAAAAACCAATTTGCCTTACCGAATAGCCATATTTTTCGTTTGGGTGGAAGTTTTTGATGGGTTGTGGTTTATTAATAAAACCAATTTTTTCTTATTCAGTGGAAAAATTTTATTTAAAAACTATTAATCAAATTAATGTGATGCCTAAACTTTTTAAAATTGTTTAAAACAAATTAATTTTTTTAATGTATTAAGTTTTGGTCTATGAATTATAAAACTATATTATTATTTGTTTTTTATATTCTAAGGATATTCATAAACAACATAAAAATTTATAATTTTTTTTTATAATTTTATAACAATATCAAACAATATAAAACTATGAAACGGTTCAAAAATTCGTTATTATCCGTCAGTTTTAGTTGTTGACAGATATCTGAAAGACGTATGTCAGCAGTTTAGGGATAAAAAAAATTTTGTAAAACCAAATGAACTACATGTTCACTCCTTCCTTCACTAGTAGTGCACTGATATTGTCTTATTGAATCCTTGGCATACTGCTGCCGCGAAACAGTTTCAATCAAAAATTGTGCTTCCTTACAAAAAACTTTTATTTTCTAAATTAGCAAGTTTATTGTACATGCTATTTGTTATCTGCACATTAATAGGTAGGTGCATAATAATATATATAAAATCTTATGTGGTAATTTCGAATTAATTTCTAATATGATATTCATGATACGTAAAATTTTTTAGTTAAAAAATTAAGTATAGTTATTCAAATTATTAGAATTGCATCCATTAGGTTAATATCTATCTTATAAAAATCATTTTAATTTACTTTTATCTCACCTGTAAATTCATCTTAATCGAAAACGCTTAAAATTTTAATAATGTGATAAAAATGTATTATGAACTCTTCTAAACTAAGAGTTTTCAAATTCATATTAAAATATTTTTATCTACAGAGAGTGGTATAATATAGCTATCAATACCAGATATTTTTTTTTTTATTATACAATTATTATTATGTTCGTCGTTTTTTTTTTTTAATTTTGTTGCTTATTTCAAACTGTGAATTCCACTTTTTTTGCTATTCAAAAAACATAAAAATACTTTAAAATCTAAGCATTTCAAAGGATCAAGAAAGGATACTTACATTGAAAATGAAAAATTGTTAACGATTACAACCTTATTCCGTTTTTCTTCTTAAATTTAGATATAAAATTTTTTTTTCTCTTAGGTCGCGCTCTACTACCAATGCACTAATAAATATACATAATATAATCTTAACATAGGTTTATATAGATGTATTCATTTTGTAATGCACGTATAAGTTCGAAAATAAGTTTGTCACAATGAATTTTTATTGGCAGACATTTCAATTATATTCAATGATTATCCTGTTAAAATAAACTTGAACGATTTATGGCATACTCATTACATTCTTCTTCAGATAGACGTACATAATATGAGAATCTGTAAAATGATTTTTTTTTTTTACGTTTTCTCGTTTAAATTCTATATATTAAGGGTTTGCTAACCTTTTTACATCCCAAGAGGAAGCTTATATGAGTATATCGTTGCGTTTAATGGCAAAGCTATTCACATGAATTGCCAGTAGAATAAAAACAAAAAAAAAAACAAAACAAAAAAACAAATATTTAATATATTTTTGTTTATTTTGTTTTTTTTTTGTTTTGGTTTTTCTGCAGAAGAAAATTTTTAGAAAATTTTTTTTTTAAAAGGTGATTCTAAAAAATATCCTAGAGGAATAAAATACACATTAAGAGATATCACCTCTTTAGTCTATAATTTTATGAAATTGTGTAGACATGATAATTTGGATGTAAATTTTATTTGGAAATTCTCTAAAGAAAAATAATGAACAAAAGTGTTTTTATTAGGTCTGATTTCATTTGACAAATAAAAATTGAACTAATTTTTGGTTGTTAAACGGTTTCAACATTTTAGTAAAAGATACCAATGTTATATAGGTTATAAAGTAGTTTAAGAATCTTAGTAAGGAGCTTTTAAGAACAGTCCATTATAAAATAATTCAAATTTTTTGCAAACAAACTGATCGCAGGGTACATGTCCCTAATTAAATTGACTACTAACTTGATAATTTTTCAATAATTGTATTTTTTATGTTCGGTGTAATATTATGCAAGATAGTAGTAGGGCCAAATATATCAAAATTCAAATAGATATCTTTGCAATCATAGTAAACAAACCATTTAGGGAAGGAGTTGTCCCAGATATACTGAAAATCGGAAGAACGGCATTCGACATTTGTATAGTGTTTCAAGCGGATAATTATAACAAATTACAACACATAATGAATGTTGAACTTGAAAAAATTCATGAGTGGATGATTAACCATAAATTAACAATAAATACTAAAAAAACAAAATATATGACAATTGGCCATTCATCACGCAGTTAACATATCAATGTTGCAAATGAGTATTTAAGGCAAGTTTTTTGAATTTAAATATCCTCGGCTTTTGGATAGATCCACAATTAAAATGGAAATATTCACACATTCCATCTCAGTAAAAAGTTGGCTGCGATGGATGTGTTCTTCAAAAAAATAGTCAGTGTGTTTTTTATTTTATTTTTTTTTTTTTTATTTATTTATTTGTTTTATTCTCAAAAAGAGCGTTAGCTCATACAGAGTGATTATTATTAGTTAAATTTTTTTAAATTAAATGTTAAATATACATCATAGTAAACAACAAGTGGAAATAGAAGTAGAAATAAAAATATGATATTATAAAAAAGAAAAGAGAAAACATAGTAATAAGATATATAGAATATTTACAAAATAGAAAATTTTTAACAATTATTGAGGAATTATATTATAATTCAATTATTAGAAAAGAAAAAAGAAAATTATAATAATTTGATTAATTAAAATTTTTTATATATTTTTTAAAACTTATATCTTTATTTTTGATTGTAGTTGGAATTTTATTATATTCATTGACCGATGTGCTATAAATGTTGCTTATACCTCTTCTTGCTCGAAAATCAGACGCATTTCTTGTATTATGTTGATGAACCTCTGAACCTTGTTGAAGTGTTGTGTTGGTGATTATTTGTTGGTATACTATTTTATATATATGACTCACTTGTACTAATTTTATTTGATCCTGCATCTTTAAGATCTTAAAGTTCTCATATAAACTGTTAGTAGACGTTCTAATATTTAAGTTGTACAGGTTTTTTATAGCCTTGTTTTGCAAGGTTTGGATTTTTTTCAAATTCTGCGTACTTGTTCCCCATATTATTAGCCCATACACTATATTTGAGTGAAATAAACTGAAATATAGTGACCTTTTTAATGTATGTGGTATATTATATGATATTTTTTTGAATATTCCTGCTGCTCTTCTACATTTTTTCATAACTTCGATGACGTGTACATTCCATGAAATATCGCTGTCAATTATCAAACCAAGATATTTAAAGTTATCAGCTTTCTGAATAATGTTATTATTATAGAACAATTTTAGATTTTGACCGATTGGTGCTTTCAATAACATGTATTTTGTTTTGTTTGCGTTTACAGTTAATTTGTATTTGTTGATTACTTTAAATAAGATTTCATTATCTAGGTTGATTTTATTTTCCAATTCCTCATAGTTATTCTCGGTATACACAATTGCTAAGTCATCAGCGTACATAAATATTTTCCCATTCAGTTCTAGGTTAGCAATTTCGTTTACATAACACAGAAAAAGTGTTGGACCTAGCGAGCTTCCTTGTATTACACCGTAGTTAACATCTTCTTTTTTACTTTTAAGTTTCTGAAGCTCCGCGAATTGTGACCTATCACTTAGATAGTTTTTGAACCAATTATATGAAGAACTTCTAACGCCCATATTGAATAGTACTCTTAATAGTATCTTTCGATCCACAGAGTCAAAAGCTTTTGAGAAATCATAAAAGAGAACTCCAACTTTTTTTTTTTGATTTAGGTTTTGCTCAATTAATGTTATCAGATCAAATAATGTTGCTTCTGTATTTGAATTTTTTCTAAACCCATACTGCCTGTTACTAATTATGTTATTTTGAATTAAATAATCAGAGAATTGTGCATTTACCAATGTTTCAATAATTTTGCTGAGGATTGGTGATATTGCGATAGGTCTGAAATTGTTTATATCATTTTCGTCTCCATTTTTATATATTGGTGTAATTTTACTTTGTTTTAGAATTTTTGGAAATATTGAAGTGGTAAGTGATGTATTTATTAGTGAGTTTATATATGGTGCAATCTCATTTTTACATTCTTTAAATACTTTTGTTGGTATGTTGTCAGAACCAGTCGCGTTGGAATTTTTCAATCTCCCAATGCATTTCTTTATCTCGCAATAGTTGACAGTTTTGAATTTAAATCTAATATTTGTTTCGGAGATAGGAATTAATGTTTCTTTTTTTATTTGATTAGCTAATACTTGACCAATTTTACTGTAGTGATAGTTAAAATTATTAAGCTTATGTAATTTGTCTGACTCCGTCATATTATCATTTAGAAATTTGCTGTCCAGATTATTATTTGAACTAACTATCATTTCCTTCACATTTTGCCAAGTTTTTCTTGCATCGTTACCACATTTTCTGAATTTTTGTTCATAATACATTTTTTTTTTTGTTCTTTTTAGTTTGGTTAACTTATTCAGCCAATATTTGTAGTGTTCTTTTATGTGATCATTTTGAAAGTCTTTAACTAATTTTTGATGCCAGTAATTTTTTGTTTTAATTACATCAACGACTTCATTATCAATCCACGGTTTTGAGTTCCCTGTTTTATTTTTCTTCTTTACGATAATACTACATTTGTTTACTCCATTTGTTAAATAACGATTTAACATTTCACATTTTTCATCTGTTGTTAATATATACTCTGTATTAAAAATAGGTTTCTCTGATAAATATTTTCTGAGTGTATCATAATTAATTTTCGTATATGTTGCATTATTAGTTTTTATTTTATCATTACAAGAGAGTAAACTAGTTTCCACAAACATTATGTCATGGTCAGATATGTCGTAGCTTAATTGAGTAATATCAATATTTTGATTTATATTATTTGTTAGTATGTGATCTAAACACGTGTCGGTAGCAGGTCTGGTTATTTTATTATTGCAGAAGAAAAAACAATTGGAATATATAATATTTTTATATTCGTTTATACGCTGATTATTTTTTTCCAATATATTAAAATTAAAATCCCCAACTATTAGAGTATTAGAATTATTTTTAAGATTGTTCAGTTTGTTATCAAAGATGTGTAAAAAATTATCAATAAATTCTTTGCTTTGTATAGGAGGTCTGTATACGGCCATAATGTGAAAGTGCTTATTAGTCTTTTTTAAATTAATTTTAATTGTTATAAAACTAGAATAATTATCACAGAAAGTTTCTTCTGTAGAAAAATGTATTGTTTTGTGAATAAAAATTCCAGCACCACCACCTTTCCTACCAGATCTACAAGAAAGAACTTTTTGGTAACCTGGAATGTTTATGAATTCTTTTTCTTCATCATCTATCCAAGTCTCAGTAAATATAATAACATGAATAGTATTGGCAGCAGAGTCAAGTAAGTAGAGTACATCATCAATTTTGTGTTTTATGCTTCTAATATTCATATACATAATTTTTAACGAGTTTTTGTTTTTGAATTTTAAAGTTTCTATATTATCTATACGATGGGTTTTTGGGAGAAACGGCAAAGTGAAATTACCATCAAAAGACGAAGTGTTACCAAATACCATCAAAAGACAAATTTTTTATGCACTATTTGATAATCATTTGAGCTATGGTATAAAGCTGTGGGGCACGTCGTCAAAAACAAAAATTAAAGAATTAAAGATTATCCAAAACAAGGCAATAAAAAACTAATATCAACACAAATGGCTGGACAAAACTGAATATATGCATAGTAAAAATAACATATTATTAATCAATGACTATTTTACTATCAAACTCATACTCCATATTCATAATTTAATTAACGAAACAATCCACACATCCACTGTATTAACGAAGCGTCAAGATCATCATCACATCAACACAAGCAATCAACATTTACTTCATTTTGAGCGTAAAATAATTGAGCAATTTGATTCAGCTACAACAATTTATAGGGGCATTAATCTGTGATATAAACTAAATAAAGATTTAAAATTATTAGATGACAAGAAATTAAATATAGAATTAACCAAAAACTTTTTAAGTAAATACAACGATGAAAATTAAACTCAATTACTCAATATAAAAAATTAAATGAAAAAAATGTATGTATAAACTAATATTAAGTAGTAATACGATTCAAATTATTGTTATTTAGTTATGTTTAAATTTCATTATTCTAATTTTTTTTTTCTTTTTTTCTTTTAAATTTGAATTATAATTAGAAGTAGCTATTACTTATTTTTATTTTCTAATTTGTATTGTTTTTTTTTCTTTCTTTTTTCGTTTTCTTTTAACTTGTTACAAAATTTTTTTTTCTTTATTATTTCAAACGAGTAAAATACAAATTTTGTTACAATAATTATAATCTTATTCAAATATTTATAAGATAAAGTTCAATTTTATTATTAAATCTATTATTAAATCTAATAGCAACGCGATCTAAAGTATAGAGAATATTTATATTTGATTTAATAAAAAGATAAAAAAAAATAAAAGAAAGTAGTTTAGATTAAGATTAATATTATATACTAATTAATTTAACGACCTAACCTAAGCTGTCTGGTCGAATTGTGTATTATAAATCAATTTTTTTTTTCCTAATACGTGTTTAGAACGATCACATGAATATACAATAATAATATAAAATTAATGTAAAATGTACGCAAATGTGCATTTTAATTAATTTCATACTTTTTAATATAATTTTATTTGAATTTCATTTTATTACTTTATTACTAATTCATTTTTTTTGTATTGCTATTTCCATTATTTTAATTACATCTTATATTTTTTATGATGGATTGAAAGAAGTATAAAGACAAGATGTAAGAAACCAGAAGAAGAAAAAAAACAACAACAAATAAAAATAATACATTTCTGCCAATAAATCATAGAGTTGAAAATGTGAAAAGAAAAAAGAAAAACAAAATCAAAAACCAAAAATCAAAAATATATACTTCTGAATGCTGAAATGCATGAATTTTAAAATGCAGTTTTATTACTATAATGTCATAAAAGAACTAAATTATTATATTTTTGAATTAAATTAATTTGTATAGCCTTGACATGATAGAAATCTCTTTAGGCAAAGATAATTGAAAATAAATAAAAATAAAATAAAAATAAATATAACACTATATTATAGATATTACTAAATAAATATCAGTAGATTTCACTACATTCAGTTATTTATAAAAAAATGTTGTTTACATGATAATTTATACAAAATAAATAGCACCGTTATCGCTGGTTTTTAAATATGGTATTTAAATATCGAATCCAAATATCAGGTGTGCAAAAAGTTTTCTAAAATTTTCCTGGGAAATTTCTATTTGACTTATATGACTACCGTGAAAATTTCGTAATAACTTCAAGACTGGATTTATCAGTTGGCTTTATTGATTATTATTAATTATTATTTGAAAATGTACTTTAAAGAATTTTGGATATCAAGTGCTTAGCTAACTTTTATTTAACAATTTTGAACAACATTGTTTTGTTTGTTCCAAGAAAATGGTCGTATAAATTGAATAGCCGGCTCATTTTGTATCAAAAATTTGATGTAAATAACATAAGTATTATCATGATAAGTAAATATCGAAAACTATTTTAAGAACTGTTAATATAAGTTCGAAAAATCTCATTTATTTATCATTATAATATCTATGTTTTTTACATAAAATTTTTGATACAAAATGAACCAACCATTCAATTTATTATTTTTTTAGAACAACCAACACAATATTGTTCAAAAGTGTTAAATAAAAGTTAGCTAAGCATGTGATATCAAAAATTCTTTTATGTAAATTTTTAAATATTTGAATGTTAAGAAGAAAAACTAAAACTTTATTGAATTAAAAAATTACACCTAATTACTAAAATAACAAAGAAGGTCCTTAAAATAAAAAGCTATATATAATATTATATACTGAGTATATAAATTCCCACATTTTCTTTCTACATTTGGAAAAATATTTTCAAAACTTAAATCAAACTTGAATAATAATTATTGTAAGTATATAGCCATGGTAATAGAACCAATATTAGTTACTTACACAATGTTATGAACAACTAGACAAGTATGTATATGTAATCAAACTTTATGTATATCAAAGTATTATACAGTGAATTTTTGATTCAAATGAAAATTTCAAAATGATTTTGTAATTTATTCCATTTAAAAATTTGATTTATATCAACATAAGCTACTTTTAAAATTTTTGTAGAGTGAAAAACAAAAACTATAATTATTTTACCAAACAAAATTTCTCAAATAATTATTAGATATTTTATTGTACACCTATCTATTGTTACTGATTTATTACTACATCACAGAATATCCATTGAAACTACAAAATGGTAATTTTTTTGTTTTTGTTTTTACCATAATCACTTTATTGTCCTAATCGAATTTCAGTATTAGATTGTCAAATATTTATGAGGGTTCAAAACAAATATTGATTTAAGAAGGGAATTCTTTATCACATAGTTTGCATAATTAATAGATATTGTATATTGACAATTCTTGAATTAAGAAATACCAAAAGTTGATCGTTATCCTTTAAAAAATGCTTTAATTTTGTTTTGGTTTTTTCTTTTTTTTTTTTAAGAAATAATCAGTGTAGATTTAAGGAATTAAAATTTTCGTTTTTTTGTTAAGAAAACAAACTATCAATAAAATTTTCCACATGACAAATGTATATACATCACCACTCAGAAAATCAATCGCAGAAATAAAGATAAAAAATTAAAGAAGAAAAAATGAAAAAAAAAAAAAAAGTTTTTGTCCTTTTTCTTTACTTTAAAGTTGATTACGATGTCACAAATTTGATAAATCTGTAGAAAACAAAAATTTAAAGAAAAGGATGAAAAAAAATATCCTATTCATCATAAGGATTAACTAACCACAAATCTAATTTGTCAAGAACATGTTTTTTTTTTTTTTGTTGATTTAGTTTTCTACTATTTTTCTCTGATTCCTTGTGTCCAATTTACAAGATCATTCTTTTGAATTAGTCTAGAAATATAAATCAATACAGATGAAAAAATACACTAATATTCCGTGTATGCTATGTGGAATAGAATAAATTGAATTTACTGAAATGAAGTATACAGAACAGTTACCGAATACAGAAGACATAACGAGTAGAAATGCAAAAAACGGTACTATGTATTACCGTTACTTTTTTAATATGAGTGAAACATCACTGTAATAATAATAATAATAACAGTTACTAATTTTCAGTACTCAATATTTTAATAAAAGACACGATAATATTATGATATAGTTGCTATTTTTGCATGAAACTTGGAGAAAAAAAGATATTTATTAATTTTATAACAGGACAAAGCTAAAAAAAATAGATTATAAATTTTTATTAATCTTGCTTTAAATCTTGCCAAAAATTAACTTAATAAAGACTTATTTGAAATGAAGTAGATATTTTATTAAGGATCACAAATTATAAATTAACTTATTGTAATTAACTTTCCTTAACTAAAAATTAAAATTAAATTTATATCCACCTAAGTATTGATTTAAAAACAAAAAATTTATAAATACTCAGAATACCCAAAAATGGTTTCAGTACTACACCCAAATATATCCAACAAATATTCAATATAACAAAAGTATTACCTATTGATTTCAATATTACTAAGAAGTTACTCTTTCCTCTTCTTAAATTTATATTTTTTAAAATTAAAAATATTTTAAATAAATTAAAATGAACAAGTATTATAATAACAATGTTCCTATCAGGCTGTATAACAAATAGTATAACACATATTCCAATTCCAAAAAAAGGTGACAAAAGCGATCCCACGAACTATAGACGTATAGCTATTGTTTCAATTCTCTCCAAAGTTATGGAAAGTATAATTAATGAAAAACTTTCTAAATATCTTGAAAGCAAAAGCATAATCTCAGATAGACAATATGGATTTAGATCGTACCGGTCTACCGGTGACAGGTGACATGATGACTTGCCTTTGCGAAAAGTTCAATATCACCTTACTTTGTTCTGGTGAGGCTGATATTCTTGCCTTAGATATCTCGAAAGCTTTTGATCGAGTATGGCACGCAGCTTCATAAGCCAAATGTCCAGCTATTGCTCTAAGGTCTGTATTTTCTAAATGGATTGAAGGTTTCCTTTCGAATCGTTCAATTCGCGTCTTAGTAGACGGCTTTACGTCTGAAAAACTTAATATAAATGTTGGTGTTCCGCAAGAATCTGTTCTTTCACCCACTCTCTTTTTGATCAACGATTTACTCCAAACAACCTTCAATCCAATCCACAATTTTTGCTGATGATAGTACTCTGGTGGCATCAACTACGGAATGCTACAACTACCGAAGTTGGCAATAAAAGACAGATAATGGTTAGCATGATTAGCCATGATCTAACTAAAATTGCAGACTGGGGCAAAAAAAACAGAGTTGAGTTTAACACGTCAAAAACTCAAAACTGTCTTATTTCACGCAAACTTCCAGGATTTCAACCTAATCTCTCCTTCCAAGGTGTTACTTTACAAAATCTGTGTCTAATATAGTCTAAATATTTTAGGCATGCGAGTGAATCAAAAAATTATTTGGAACGACCATATTTTTAATATCGCAAAAGGAGTTGCCAAGTGTTTAGGCTATCTAAGTAGATCTAAGTCCTTTCACCTATGGAACTCCTTAATATCTATAAATCATTCATATGTCCCAAGATGGAATATAACTCACACATTTGGGCTGGCGCTTCCATTACAGCTTTCGGCTCCCTTGGCCGCGTTCAAAATCGCGCCATTCGTCTAATTGGCGACCCAATAACTTCATCCCTAAATTCTCTTGGACATCGAAGAAAATATTAATACCTTGGTTCTTTAATTTCCTATTACTAATCTATATCCCTTTTTTTGTTCCTAATTTATCCTATTCTATCCTATCCCAACCAAGCGTCCCGTAAGTGATAAAGATATTTTCATACCTAACGCTTTGGCTGTTTATAAAAAAACAAAAAAAAAATAGTATTTTTCTGTAACTAAGCAGAATAGTAGCTGCCATTTATAACTGTTCCGAAAAAGAACAGTTTCTGTTATTTTTTCATATTTTTTCATACAAAAAGAACAGTAGCTATTACTCTTTCACTGTTCCCAAAAATAACAGTATAGCTATAATTTTTTCACTGCTCTCATAAAGAATAGTGATTATAATTTTGTTCTCTCTTTAATTTTTCTTCCTCAGAAATATAATTGACTTTGAGTTTAAAATTATTTTGATTAAATTATCTTCTTTCTTTTAGGCCTAGGGTGGGTTTCGTTAGGTAAAAGAAATATTTTTCTTTTTTTGCGTGGATTGATGGGAATATTTATAGACACAATGAGCCCCGTAGCTTCCATCGTGTGTTAGATTTTTACTAACTAAACCACACCCCTCCCATTAGAAATAACCATTAATTTATTTCTAGTGTTACTTTCTTAAAGAAAAAGTTTACGAAATTATATCGTATTGAATCAAGTGGCTTAGTTCTTAATCCTTCTGATATCATTTTGATTATCTAGCAGTTGTGTGGCCTGAATGTTAACATGACGAGCCAAATGCTTTGCTGCATATTTTTTTATTTCATTTTCTATACAACGAATTTTTAGATCACTGTTGGCACACCAAGGGGCATTTATCATGCTGCGCAAGAGTTTATTTTGGAATTTTTGTACATGTTTTCGTTTGGCACATCCCCATATTTGTATGCCGTACAACCATATCGGTTTGATTATCTGATTATATAACAATACCTTGTTATGTATAGATAATTTTCAATTTCGACCTAAGAGCCAGTACTATTTGTCTATATTTATTTTCAAGCTCAAAATTTTTCTTTTTGAAGTGCTCTTTCCATCTAAGTTTGACATTAAATGTCATTCCTAGCTATTTAGCGTTGTTTTCTTTGGGTGATTTTCCCCATTCAAATTTATCGAAGGTTGATTTTCTAATTTTTTATTTGTAAAATTTACATTTACCGATTTTAACTCAATGAAATTAAAATTAATTTTCCGTTTCTTTATCCAGAAGTATAGCTTGTCGCTTACTCTTTGCAATTTATTTGTAGCCTCGTCAATATTTAATCCTACTACCGCAGTATCGTCAGCGAATGTAGCTACAGTTATATTTTCCATTTATGGTAAATCATTGGTATAGAGAAAATACAGTATGGGACCCAGAATACTACTTTGAGGCACACCTGTTTTAATACCTCTGATAGTAGACTTCGTCTTGTTTTATTCTGAATAGTCTGTTTTCTAGATGTGATGAGAATATATCTACGTATTGTTTATGTAACATATTATTTAGTTTATGTATTAAGCCTGGATGTTATACTTTATCAAAAGCTTAAGCTACATCTAGAAATATACCCAACGGAACGAGTACAGAAAATTTACTTTGTAATCGTAAAGTTACAATGGTAAACGTAATGTAAAAATACAGTAAATGTTTAGTATATATTTTAGAGAACAATTCTGCTTTACACGGAATATTTACAAATCATTTGCAAATCATTTACAAAAAAGTCACAATCAGTCTATTAGAAATTCTCAAATTATTTCTCAAAAAACGACAAAAAGACAAACATTGAGAAAAATAACAGTTTATTTTTGTTCTTTAGTAAAATGTTATTCTTGTTATTTGGAAAATAATAATAGTTTTTACGTATTTTACGTCATTATATAGCTTGAGTACTTGAATCTTTCTTGAAATTTCAAGATGTGTATTTGATTAACCAGTTTGAAAATGTCAGCTTTAAAATAGCTTAGCATATTGTATTTTTGATAGAAATTTTGATGCCGAAAATTTGAAAACTTTCTATAAATTTCCAATACGCAAAATATAAAATTAATTTTTTTCTATTTTTTTACACTTTTACACAAAAGCTATCACAATGGAACTTACTGGATTAAGTGTGTTGGTGTAGGTACTGTCGGCAGGCACTAGTACCCTACCTACCTACACTTTTAAATCTTCTATTTTGTAAGTTCACACTAAACATTAAACAAAAGTTAGTAAATTTTTGATATTAAATGTCAAGGCAAGCTCTCAATCTTTCAAGCTCCGTATTGCTTTAGATTTTCAAGTTAAGTAATTAAATGTTTGTGATTGGCTTGAGTGAAGATGATTGAGATGAAGCTGAATTAGCGTATACCAAAAATTATGTAAGGTAATTTCTGCCATCCTTTGCCTACTCTTTTTTATAAAACAGGACGCTATTAAAATGTTTTAACAATTTTTTCTATAATTTTAATATTTTCGACCTTTACAACATTATTTTAATCGAACAGAAAATTATTTTTGCTGTATTATTAATTTCTTGAAGAGTATACGTAGTAAATGATAAAATCACTGTTCTGTACAGTGTATATATTGTACATCTTTAATCCCGAGTGTTAATATTGAGTTGAATATACGATACCACAAAAACATATTTGATTGAAATTTTCATGATAATTTCTATAAAGTTGGGGTAACAAGAAACAGTATAGTATCTGTATCGTATCAGGGCTGTACAATACTAGACAGTTTTGAGAATAAAATATGTACCGAATAGTGGTGTGCATCGATATCTACAAAACACTGCTAAAATGTTAAAAAAGCAAAAAAAAACTTCAAATAAATATCATAATACAGCTTCGAAAATATCGAAATAGCAGATATCTATAGATATACAATATTCGTAGCACCACTAATCGGTAATAAAGACCAATATTTTATGAAATAATGCTTGTGAAATGGAAATCAAAGCATGAGACATAAACAAATTAATCGAATTCAATTTGGCGATTACGATAACAATTGGTTAAAGTGAGTTAAAGTTCCATGATTATTATGTTGGGATTAAGTAATTGAAAACCAATAATAAGTCCCAGAAACTGCTAAGCCAGAAAAATTAGGAGCTCTTTTATAACATCAGATTTTTTATCCCAAATCAAAAATATATAAATACAATTCAAAACTAATTCAAAAGATTTAGGTGCTTCACATCTACCTACTATGAAAAACTATACATTAGGTAGTTATTCATCATGGCTTTTATACTCCCTAAATGCATAAAATTGTTATGCTTGTAGCAATTAAAATGGCAGTTAAAACTGTATTTTAATAAATTGAAAAATAATTTAATTTAAAAGATATTATGTACAATAAGGTTACTTTAATATTATCAATATTCATTTTGTAGATAGATGGATCAAACAATGTTGTTAATATAGGATTCAACAATATAAGTATACCCATATAATAATATATTCATATTTATGTATTCTTATAATAGAATGGGGAATAATATCCTTGATGACAGGATACTTTAATATAATTCAACTCCTGATCAAACATTTATGTATGTATGTATCTATGTATTTTCGAAGGAGTTAATATACGTTTCTACTCATTATAAATAAAAAAAAAAATTTTATCCATCAAATAAATCATATTCAAGAGTTATTACTGAGGATATCTTTTTTTAAATTAACTTCAAATTTGAAAGCTTTAAAAACCAAACAAAAACGCTATCTGAAAATAACTACCTACATTATTTTATTTTAATAAAAAATAACAAAAAAAAAAAAAAGGGTTAACAGAAACTCTAAAGGAAATATTTTCGTCTAAGGTTTTTTAATCGAATAAAGGCATATTTTGAAATACATAGAAAAAAAATTTATATTTTCTGATATTGTTCTTCAGAACCTTTGTCCTTCAGGACAAGAAATATTTTTCTTTATTTTTGCTTACAAACTTATGATTCGTTTTATGTTTTATGTATAAGAAATTTGTGCCAACAACCACTAAGTGCATAAAATGAAAAAAAAAATATAAATAAAAATCTGGTTTAGCTAAAATATTATGAAAGAGAAGTTAATTTGAAAAATAACAATATTGATAGACAATCAAATTTCCCAGGTGAAGAACCGATAATGCATCAAATTAAGCGCAGAAAATGGAGATGGATAGGACACACTCTAAGAAAACCATCAAATAATATAACAAGAATGGCCCTAGAATGGAATCCCCAAGGGAGCAGAAGGCGAGGAAGACCCAACAACACCTGGCGTCGGACTGCGACTTCTGAGGTAATAAGATGTGGACGAACTTGGGAGGAGATAAAGACCATTGCGTACAATAGAGAACAATGGAGGAGGCAAGTTGATGCCCTATGCTCCCACGAGGAGTAACAGGAAAAAAAAAAAAAAAAAAAAAAAAAAAAACCAAGGATAAATTGAAATAATAGAAAAAACGCATAATGAAATTGAATAGGGTCTTATCGAATTTCCAGGAGCGAATAAGAGTTATTTTTTATTTTATTAATCCATGCATAAAAATAATATAGGTGCACCTGTACACATACATTTTTTTTTCGTTTTTTTCCATTTTCTACAATAATTGTACTATATAGTACAGCACAATATCCCTTACGTGGTCTAATCGGTTGGAGCACAGAAATGTGTTTCAATTACGATGTGGCAGTCACGGGTTCGATTCACGTGCGGGGTATTTAAATATAACTAAAATAAATAGCAAAATATTATAAATAAAATTTGTAATCAATAAAAATAACTAATATATTTAATACTTTATATAACTAAAAATATTATCTACCTATAATAATATCTATACTCATAATATAATACTCATATTGATAAATAATACAGTATGGTAACACTGATTCGTCATAATTAAAGTGTAGTTTTTTGACATCTAAAAAGTATAATTTTTCTAATTTTAAAAGCAGTAAAGTTGTTAGTGCAAAAATAGTGCAAAATGCGTTAAGGAAACTTAAATAACCCTTTTTTGATTCTCAAATCAAAATAAATTCTGTCAATTAAAGATATACAAAACAAATGTAAGTATTATTTAAGAATAATTAATTCATTTTGAAAGTTTTTACTTGAAATAAAATTTGGTGTACTATAAAAAGTACAATCGGTTAAGATGTATACAAAGTTTTTATATTTTATAACATGAACAATAAATATATTTTGTGGCAATTGAAAGTTTGATACGTGAAGAAGAATATGATAATGATGATCTTGAAGAGTTCTTCATAAGCTTTATAACGCCAGATTTGGATGCACTCACTGACTCGGAGGAAATAGATAACCAATATATATTTTGAAATATTCTGCCCAAAGATGTTCCTGGCTCTATTGAAGTAGAAATTAGAGGCGCATTAAATAAAGAAGACCAAAATGAAAATGTTTTATCTAAGCTTGGACCAAGTGAGCTTTCCAATTCAAATGAACGAGGAATAAGTGTTTATGATCAGTACCTAATGATAGGTAATTTACAAACCACATTTTAAATTTCTTATTTTTGTCATTTTCATTTGCTTGCCTTTAATTTATTTTCTCTCTGTGGCTTTCCTTATTATTGCATCTTATCATTTCAAACAGGCAGTAAAAGTTGTAGATGGTTAAAAATAGATCTTCCTTATGAAACTTATGAATAAATTTTATTTACAGGAAAAATAGACAACGTTTTGAAACATTATATCGGATTTTACACCAATTATGATATTTGAAATGATATTAAACCGATGATATTGTGGATGCCGATGTACACATATGTAATGAGAGTATCAGATATGCAAGTATCGGTCGGAACGATCAATAATTTCAAACTGATATTCAAGAAATGAGAAGCTATATTATTATTTACTGGTTAACACAAATTGCCTTCAGAAACTCACTATACTGGCCTTTGGATGAAGCTTTGGGAGTCGAAATAATACATAAAGCTATGAGAGATCGGTATCAAATAATTAAACATTATTTGCATTTTGCAGATAATGGAAAAATTCATTTGTCAATTACTGATAAGATGTATAAAGTGGGACTCTTAATGAATAAATCGATTCGAATAAACCGCTTTGGATATAAAAACTGGATTCTATCCAGTTTTACCGGTTAAATACGGAAAATAGAGTATCAAATTGTCCTTTAGAAAAAAACAAAATTTTTAAGAAACAATCTCGTAGGGCATTCGATTATAGGTAATTATTGAAATTTGCATGACAAATTTCAAAATAATTTTCTTAATTGTATTATACTTAAATCATAATTTAAAATTACAGATACGACACACAAATAATTTACTAGTTGTACAATGCCTCGATAATAGTGTATGCAGGGTTTTAACGAATTTTGATCAAATGCCAACGCTGGTCAAAACAATTTGAGAAAAAAATGTCAATAGAATAACCAAAATTATATGCCACTTACAAATCACATATGGGAGGTGTGTAAGTAATGTTGACCAAAATGTGAGTGTCTAGAGATTATCAAGAAAATGCGAAAAATGATGGTGGGTGATCTTTTCCTACCTTATTAATTTAGCTATGGTTAACGCTTGGAAGCTGTACTTACTTTTGAATAATGACGACGAATATAAAACTCAGTTCAAATTTAGTCGCGCAATTGTAAGAAAATATTTACAAGAAGATAAAAAAAAATTTGATAAAACAAAAAAACCGGCTTCAAAGGTAAAAATAGAAGTAAATCTTCATATTCCAGTAAAATTAAAAAGCCAATTACATTATGTGGTATGCCATATATTAGAAGTATGTACAAGTGTAACTGGCAACAAAACATAATGTATAAAAAGAAATTGTTTCCAGAATTATCATAAATAAAACATTTAATAATACTTATGAAAATTTTCACTATAAAACTTGTATCTTTTTATTTTTGTTATAAAATTCGAATTTTTATTACCAAAGTCCGATTGTACTATATATAGTACGGGCTATATTTCGGAAACTATTGGACCCAGTGCCATAAAATTTCATAATCAATGTCAATGTAGCCTTAAAAGAATACTGCTGTTATTCTTGTTAGGCTACATTAACCAGTTCTCGTTGTGCAAATTATCGAATTTGCACAACGAGAATTGGTTAAGAGATGGCATTTGTGGCAGATGTGTTCAGAGATGGCATTTAAATTTATGTAAATCATTTGTAAATGATTTGTTAATGATTTGTAAATGATTTGTATTAATGTATATATTGTTTACAATAATTCATTACCTTACTATACATTAACTACATTTAGAGAATGTATCAGTTCACATTTAACTAGCTTTGGGCTAGCTTTATGCATTAATAAAATAATGATAAAGATGTATTTTTTGCATACTACACATTATTGTAAGACATTGCATATGATCTAACAATAATGTTTTTTTTTTTTATATTTTGTTATAGTTATACAAATTACTCTTACATTTTGACTTTCAAATATTACTTGTATTCTTTCATGTCTTTTTTTTCTATATTAATGCATTTCGTTTTTGTAAAATGGTCAAAATTGAAGTTAAAATAAAATAAATAAATAAATGTTCCGTACACAACGCAATCGTTCCCTAAAATATATACGAAATATTTACAGTAAACCCATTGTAACTTTAACTATACGGTAAACGTTTTATTAAATGCTTTTTGGGGTAGTACTTTAATTTCTGTAATGTAATTTTCATTCTTTTCAATCATTTCTAACAGTTCTAATTTATTTCTAACGTACAATGGTAATAAATTAAGAGTACAGGGTGTGGCTCAGCTTTCAGTAAAAAAATGATGATCTATAGACAAACTACAAAACGAAATAATAAAATATGAATAATGCTTTAAATTAATTTTAAATACTTATGCTTAACTGAAATTAATTAAATTATTTGAAAAAAATCTATTTAAAATTATTACATAACGACCGAATAACGACAATTATTTAAAAAAAAAAAAAAGCTCGCTATTTTCTAATAAAATGATTTTTGCTTAATATAAAAAGATTTCCTTTTCTTTATAAAAATTTTCAAGTTTTCTTCCAATTTCAAGTTCTTTTTCATGAACATTATATTGAAGTGATACCGGTGACAAGTAATCGAGTAGTTGTATGAGTAGTAATAATATTGATAGTACTAGTGTGATAGTATATGTAAAAGTAGTACCAGTATAATTTTCTTTTCTCAAATAGATTCTATAGATTCCTTAAAGATTTCTGAAAAGATTTTCTTTAATCTCGTAATCAGAGTAAAGTTAAAACTCTTGTTTTTTTTTTCATTATGGTTTTCTTTTTTTCCATTTTTCTTTCTCATTTTAATCGCGTATTTTGTTTTTAACTATAGCAACAACATTATTGCTGTCAACATTTTTTTGTTTTTTTTTTTTAAATACAATAAAATAACAAAATAATAACAACAACGTTGACGACGACGAAACACATAGAAAAGTGAAAAATTATGTAAAACAAAAATTAATTATAAAATCCTTTTTTTTACCGTTTTTCCATTTTTATAAAAATCCTTTTTAGCTAAAAAAGACTGAATTTTTTTCTTCTTTTTGCTTTACTCTTTTTAAATTTGCTTTTAATTTTTTTTGTTTTTGTTTTAGTCCTTTAAGCTCCATCATTTATTTTTTTGCTTTTATCTTTCTTAAAAATTCACCTCCTGTAATATTCTTCAAGAAATGATTGGTATTTAGTAAGTCAAAAGATTGGAGTTAGGTATTTGGTTTTGTAGAAGAAAAAAAGAAGAAAAATAAAAAAAATCATAACATCGCGAAAAAAATGTGATTTAAAGAGACGAAAAGAAACACTTAGAAAAGAAATGAGTAATAGAAAAACACAAGAATTTAATTTAAATTTAAAGAGTTAAATTCGAGGAGCACCCACCTTCTTCTAAAAACTTTGAAGAAGTATTTTTTTTTTATTTATTTATTTATTTATTTTTTTTTTTTGTAAAATCATTACTCCTGTTCTCAAATTATTCAAAGGTGTGAGTGAATATATTATGTAAAATTCAGTATCTATAATTTTCTTTTATAAAGATACCTACCATTATTTTCAAATTTATTCATCTAAAGGGACAGAGAGAGTACAAAGTTTCAAATTACATAGAATCATTTAAGAATATCCTAGAAAAAAAAATGTATTAAACCGCAATACTTAAGAAGATTAAAGCACGTATATGTGAACACGTGTTTTGATTTAATATTTTTTTTTTGTTTTGCTTAATATTATTAATAAGAAGTTTATTATGGAGCTGTTGTGAATTTTTATAGAAATTTTTAATATTTTAAAGAGTTTTTTTTCATATTATTATTATTTATTAATTTACATATAGATATTATTATTATAAATATAATTGATTGTATTTTTTTAAAAAGCTTACACAATGAGTCAGTATCTATTACCACATTGAAACCACTATCCCTGATTAAACATTATTTACTTATTTTCAGAGTTAGCGAGTGCAGAGCTATGTTATATTATTTTGATAGAAAGCGTTTTATTCGTTTAGTATTTTAAGCGTTTTATTTTATGATAATCTTTAGTTTTAATTATAATTATAACTAGCTATTCCTGGCGTAACGTTCGCCGGTCTAGCATTAGCATTATAAATGAAATAATTTATTTTATTTATTTATTTTCTTTATTTTCTTAAAAAAAATCAATGTTTTACATATTTTTTTATTACATAATAAATAAGTTAAATTGAAAAACTTAAAACTATAATTGTAAAACATTGATTTTTTTTAAGAAAATAAAGAAAATAAACAAATCAAATAATTTGTTTCATTTATAATGCTAATGCTAGACCGGCGAATCTTACGCCGGGAATAGCTAGTAATTTACAATATTGTTTGATCTATCTATAATTATTTTTTTTATATTTTTTATTTAGGTATTTATTTATTTATTATAAATTAATTTTGACCGCTAATAGTTTTGAAGAAAACTTTTATACAAGGCAGCATTGTTTATACGTTTTTGAATAGTGTTTATAACGTATATATGATATTCATTAAAGTTTGACATCCGACTTTGTTATGGAATATCATTATTTTTTTTTTTTTAAATAATAGTGCTCTACCCCCATTTTTGTATTTCACAAGTTGAAAAAGTGAATTTTGCGAGAAAAGGTATTTATAAACTTCTAATTGTGTTACGGCAATATATTGAAAGATATACATTAAAAAATATAAAAAAATGTGTATTAAATATTATTATTATTTATCAATACAAATACTTAGAATAATTGATTTACTATTTAAATATATATATTTTATAAATGTTCTGAAATTACACTGAATATTTATATTTGTTTATAAGTATTTATTATTAGTACTCGTCACGCATATTCGTATCTTCGTATTTTGCAAGTTTAGAAAATGGATTTTGCATGAAGAAATGTGGTATACTTTGTAACTATATTTGTTTATCTTTGAGATATGTAATTAAAATTTTTGAAATGAAAATTGATGTAATTGCAATAAAATTTGTAAATGTAATAAAAATAAGTAAAGCAAAACTTTCATGAAATAAAATCTGATGTCTAAACAAATACTATTAATAGAGACGTACATTTGAACAAAATGTGGCGAACAGAGATGTCGCTGGCAGTATAGATATGAAATTAAATGCATTTGAACTAAATAGTTAAATACCACACCCATATTAAAAACACATTAAAATATCTATAGATACATTTTTTGTTTTTTTTTTTATTATCATAATAGCCCTAACTATTTCAAAACTCAAAATAAAACAGCAAAGACATTTATTTATAGAATTTATATTTTTATTTCACTTCTTTTAAATTTTGGTTTTGACATTTTGGTATGATTAGGTATAACCATTATTGTGAAGGTTATGATTAGTTATGGCTTTGTTAAATCATATCGGATCTATAGGCCATTTATTATATATTTAGGGGTAAAGCCAATAATTATGATTTTTCTCTTGTTCTTCAGTTTTTATTGCTATATTGTTATCCCGCTAGGGTCTCTGATGTAGGTAAGGGTGGTCTGTGATTTTTCTTTTTAAAGTTTTTTTAATTTTTATGTTTACTAAATTTGCCGTGTATTGAATTGGAACCTGATAATAATGTCATAACATATTTTGCTTTGTTGTTCTTAACAGATCGTAAATTTCAGTTTATGATTCTCCATGTACAATATTATATTATTTACTCAATGCTACTGCGCATTTGAGTTTATACTTTTGAATTATTTGTTAATAAAATAAATAAATTTCAACTATTGGAATCTCTGAACATGGTTGAGGTAAAAAATATATTTTCTAAATTTACTATTTGTTTTATCGGTCAGTTTTTTTTGCTGTAATATCGTAATATCGTAATATTTTAACAAAGCTATTTTTATAATTCGATATAATAATTATATTCTGATAATTCAGTTTTTGTCTTTGCTACTTTGTTTTTTTTTTTTAAATTATATCATATAATCAGATATAATCAATGCTATTGCTCAATAGGTGAATTGTTTTTAGGTTAATTTTAATTTGTTTTTGGTTTTATTTGGTTTTATTGTTTTGTGGTTTATGTCTCTAAATTAAATTTTGCACACTATCGTAATTCGTAATAGTTCTAATAAAGTTGTCTAATCTAGTTGAAAAAAGCTTTGTGAAAAGCTTAACAGACGTTTAAGCGTATTAATATATAAGAAGATTATTAATTGCAATAACATTTTTGGATAGTTTAAGAAAATCATTAGTATTAGAAATGATTTTATCACTGGTTTTGTTTGTGTTGATATTCAGAGTAAGAATAGCACTAGATTCAGTTTTAGTATTGGTTTTAGTATTAAGGATGTCAATTACGTTAGAAGAATTAATAGAAAGAGCAGGGAAAAAAAATCAAGTAAATTTTTCAAAGAAGTATTAGTGTTTAATGAAGGTTTAATTTGTTTATTTGCTTTTAAATTAATTTTTAAATAATCTGCATTTGTGCCATTATTGATATATGTGCCATGAGAAGCTACAGTTGAAGATGATGATTATTACCTTTGACCTGCGTTTTTGATATTTTAATGTCCGGTGTTATTTTATTCCAAATGAAGGTGTTACTGGTATGCTGCAATTTTCTAATATTTTGAATAGATCCGGATAAAGAGAAGCAAAGATAACTTTTTTTAGTCATTTTGATCCTTTTAGGTGTTAAATTGACACATGTTACATCCTTGATGTTGAATTCATCATTTATAAATTTCAGCAATTTGTTTTCACTAAACGAACATGAAACCCCTTTAAGAAAGATAGATGTACTTGTATCTTTTTTAACTGCAGATAAATGGCCAATATTTAATTTATTAATTATATTTCTCCATTCATTTACAGTCCATTGTGTTCCAAGTTTATGCAAGATAAAAGGTTCAGCCGATAAATCTATAGGAACATCAGTGTGAGCTTCAGAATCAGTTTGAGTACTTATCTCCTTTGTATGATTGGCTGAAGGAACAGTTTTATCTGCATTATCAAATTGTATTAATAAATCTATCAGAAGATTATTTGAAGATAAGTGAAGTGATTCCATTTTATCCATAATAGAACTGAATTTAGTGGAGATTAAATTTTCTAATGAAGTATAATATGGCAGCCTATGAAAGTGACTTGGACCAGCTTCAATAGAATCTATCACACCATTTTTCAATTCTCTAAAATGACAGGGAAGTACAGCCAGCAAATCATTTTTTAAATTACAACTAATTTCAGAAAAGTCACAGTTTCTATTGCCATTGCTATGGCTGAAAATGTTATTGCATAGCGAATCAAATAACTTAGCCATGTCCTGCAATACATTAGAATTACTGTCTATTATACTGTTGCTTTTGGTGATCAATCCAGATTTTGCAACATCAAGGTCTGTTAAAAGGTTTTGAATGTTGACATAGACGTTGTTTAAAAGTCCCTCGATGTTCTGGCAGTCCTCACAGATGAAAAATAAGTCAAGAGATAGATGATACCAGTTTCTATTAAGACCCATGCAGACTCCATGTAGCTTTCTTTTACAGAAAGCTTTACATATGACAAATTTGCATTTATTGTCATTGTCGAAACAATTAGCCAAATTACATTTATATGCCATTGTTAATAAAGTTAAAACCGAATGAAGTATCATCCTATAGACCAATTTCACTGCTGCCTATAATGTCAAAACTGTTCGAAAAAATGTATCTAAGAAGATTGAAACCTATTATTGAAAGAAAGAATATAATCCCGGATCACCAATTCGGTTTTAGAGAAAGACATGCTACAATAGACCAGGTACACAGAATTACAAACACTATTGAAAAAGCTCTAGAGGAGAAGAAGGTCTGTTCAGCAATCTTTTTGGATGTGGCTCAGGCATTCGATAAGGTGTGGCATAAGGGGTTGAATTGTAAAATGAAAACAATCCTTCCAAAAGAACATTCGGAAATCATAGCAAGCTACTTATCAGAGAGATACTTCTACATAAAACAGGAAGGAGCATATTCCGATCTTAAAGAAATTAATGCCGGGGTTCCTCAAGGAAGTATACTTGGTCCGGTACTGTACCTGCTGTACACTTGTGATTTTCCTGCACTAGAAAATAATATTATTGCGACGTTTGCAGATGATACAGCGATTCTGGCTGTTGGGGAAAATAATAAAGAATCCATCTAAAAGCTGCAGAGAGCTATAACAAAAATCCAAGATTATACAAAAAGATGGAGGCTAAAATTAAATGAAGCTAAGTCAGTACATGTGGATTTCACAAATAAAAAAATTGACAATAAACCAGTATATATAAATGGTCAAGAAATACCCCATTCAAATACTGCTAAATATCTTGGTATGACGTTAGATGCGAAACTTCGCTGGAAAGCTCACATCAAAAACAAGAAAGAAGAACTACAAATCCGCTATAGAAAAATGTACTGGTTCATAGGTAAGAATTCTACCTTAACAATACAAAACAAACTTCTGCCCTATAAACAAATACTGAAACCAGTATGGTCATATGGCATCCAGCTATGGGGATGCAGCAAAAAAAGTAATAGAGATATTATTCAGATGTTCCAGAATAAAGTCCTAAGAAACATTGTGAACGCGCCCTGGTTCATAAGAAACTATGACCTACATAGAGATTTGCAAATAGAATCTGTCGATAAGGAAATACAGAAATTTGCAAGAAGTCACGAAAAAAGGCTTCAGCACCATGTAAATGTGGAGGTAGTCGAGCTCCTGGATAATAGAAATATAGCCAGACGACTCAAAAGAGTAAAACCTTTTGAGTTAGTGCAGCAATAATCACCCACACTCTTGAGGACTCGTCGCGCTGGTGATCGGAGGTTGACCCGCTCCCACGTTTAGATAGATTTGTTTTTACGGGATTGGTGAAAAATTTCGTTATGTTGACTGCCAACGAAACGAGGTTTTTCATAAGTCTTACATAATTATAAATTCGTTCGGAGAGCTGGTTGGTTGGCTTTTCGTCACTGATGCGATGGGTCTTCAAGGTTATGGATGAATACGCCAAAGAAAAGTTAGATAGACATCGCTGGATGTAGTCTACATTGAAAAATAAAATAAAGCCAAGAAAAAATTGCTCATTAGTCCTGTAGGATCGTGATATAGGAAGGGTGTGGTTTAGTGGGTAAGAATCCCACACACAATGTCAAGCTACGGGACTCATTGTGTCTTTTGAAGATTCCCACCAGCCTGCGTATAAAAAAAAAAAATAAAGTTAAAACAAAAAATTATATATAATAAACAATTAAAAAAAAAGAAAAATTTATTATGAATTTAAATGTAATTGGATATGGCAATAATATTTTTGTTATTAGTTTCAAAATATTTATTTAATTTAACTGTACAATGTTATTATAATTAAAATCACAGTAAGTATCAATGAAAACAAAAAAAAAAAATGCTTATTTAACAAAAATTTAATGTTAATGAATTTAGTATGGTGTTAATTTAGTATTTTAATTTTGATAAAACTTTTGTGAACTGATAATTTAGGTTCTTATTAAAAAAATGTTTCTTTTTTTTTTTTTATTTATTTTATTGAGAAGTTAAAGCAAAAAAAATAAAAATTAGGGAGAAAGGGAAAAGCGAGTTAAGCAAAAGCGTGTTAATAAACCGGTAGACTAAGGTAGACTGATACTAAGGTATTCATTAACGGCTATACCGTGGTCAGCAATGAAACAATAAAACTTTTCATGTACACTATATATTACTAAGTACCGTTAATTTCATCCCCAAGTACCGTAATCACCACCAAGCATGTTATTATACAATCTTAAAATTTGAATTCGAGGGAAGGAAAATTTGGTAATCACTGGTGATCATGGTAGCCGAAATGTTAATATAACTTGAACAAACGGTATCTGAGAACGAAAATGGAAATGTTCACTGGTGATACAAATACTTAATTAAAAACTAAATTAATATATAGTTAGCCGACGAATTAATGCATGTAATAGCTAAAAAAATAATTATTATATTACAGCATGCTTTACGACTTGAACTGTTCAACTGTTATTTAAGTGACAGGTTATTTGTATTACAGCATCAAAAATTGTTATATAAGTACTTAGGTAACATTATTGCCTATGCATAGTTTTGATTTTATTCAATAAGCTACTCAGATGATATTGTCAAACAAGCAGGTATCTTTTATTTATCTTAATTGTACTTTTATTAACTTCTATCTTAATTGTACTGTTCTTTTTCTAATTTTGATATTTTATCAAATTTTTGTTTCTGATTATTGTTTTTAGTATTATCATCGTTAACTATTTTTGAAACATTTTTCTTTTTTACATATAGTTATGTTATTAATTATTGTTTAGTTTCACATAATATTTTAATTTTAAATTTATTATAGTTATTTTATTTTTTTTTTTACAAAAATTACTATTAATTTTGTTATTCTTTTTATCTTATAGCTATATTTTAAGATTTTATTTGTTAATTAATATACTTTGTTCTTTGCACTTCAGTGGTCCGTGAGAAAGTGTTATAATTTTATAATGGTGTTTTTCAAACATTTCCGTGCGTGCATAGCAACCGGATATAGTATCGGCTTATATAATGGCTACTGTGTTGCCTATCATATATTGGAGAAACTATCTTAAACCGAATACATATATTTTTATAGATCAACAACAAAAAACAACAAGGATATTACCAAATATCCTTTTTCTCCTTAAAAGACTAAATGCATTTTTAAGGATTTATATTTTTAAAAAGGCAGTAATACCACCCACGTATCATTTTATTGTTATAAAAACAAAGTTAATGCTATAAGACTCCTATATGACTCCATAAGCACTAAAGGTTTTTATGGGAATAATGTGATTAATATTGCTTAATGGGATTATAATATAGCAATAGATTAATATTGCACCCATTATAATAACTCCCGTTATAACAAGGGATTTATTATAATGGGTGCGTAATCCTATAACAAGTGTTAGAGTGTTGTTATGAGAATAGAATTGCTAGAATAGCAGCAGTAGTGTTATTATTTTACTAATAAACTTATTGTGGTTACATAATTCCTATGATTTTACTAATAAACTTACTGTGGCTTTTGAATAAATACTTTGCTATGGCCATTATTTTCTACCAACATGATAAAAAAAAATTTTTTTATAAATAAATAAAAACTGAAAAGCTATATTTTTGCATTATTTTTTAAAAGGATTAATTTTTCCAACAATAATAATTTAAATTTCTAATTTGATGTTATGCATGAATTAACGTACATTATTTTGCATTTTAGGATGCAATATTTTCTTTTATTTATCTAAAAATTGGTTATTTTTGAAGTGCAAAGATTATATTAGATTAAAAATGTAAATGATATTTCTTTCCCAGCCAAATTTTGTCTTTTCGTCACACAATAATTATAAATATTAAATTTTATTTTTATATTATAAATCATTACATACAAATATAAAAATATGTAATTAACATATATTATCTCCCTTTCTCATAAAAATAATATAAACTCCATAAAATTATTATTTTGAAATAAAAAATAACCCCTACCTCACTCTCGCATACCATAAATTATTTAAAATAATTTCATTCCAAAATAAAAATAGATATATACACTAATGCATAATATATACAACTAATTCTATAGTAATATTACAGCAATTGATCCGATTCTTTATAGAATTCTGCATTTTAGTGCTACAAGGTATTAATAACGTTTCGCAATAATTGAACACTCAAATGAACACTAATACTTAACAGTGTTATAAGAGTGCGCAAAAGTCTCATAGCAATAAAATTTTTACGTGTGTAATTTTCCTTGAGAAACAGTGACTTGTTCATACGCTGGTCTAACATTTACTTCAGAAGATTGTTATTTCGTAAAAGACACATTCCTAGTTTTATATAGAAAATCAGTAAAAAAAAATTTTTTATAAATGCTTATAACTCCTATAAACTATTTTAAATGGATATAAAATATGGATCCAAGAGTGTCCGAACATGTGTAAAATATTCGTAGGGTTTTTTTGCTAAAATCTTAAGATAATTTGGTTTATAAAGAAATATAATAAAAATTTAAACTTGCCAAAAATTTTCTACTTTCAACTATACTACCTAATAGCAGCAGATCTGTCATCATCAAATAAATTTTGAACTATCTCCAGACCGTTTTCTTACTATATATAAAAAAAACTGAATATAATATATATATCTAACAGATCAACAGATATTATAATGGTTTATATACAAAATTCAAAACAACAAGAATACTTTCCAATGTCCTCTGCATCCTTGAGGGATAAGATGCGTCATCAAAGATATATATTTTTGGAAAGCTAGGAACCCCGGGTATCCTTGTGATATAGTCATTAGGCTCTACGCGGGTATACCATCTCTTTCAGAATATGCGCATATATCTGTTTTTATTTATTTATTTATTTGTTTAGTTCGCCTTAATTATAATATGCTATTTTGTTTTACAAACATTTAGTCCCCTTAATTATAATATGCTATCTGTTTTGTAGGCTTAAAAATCAACGAAGGCAAGACAAAATATCTAAAAATGTCAAGAAATGAACAAATAAGAAATATTCAGAATATAACAATTGGAGAGTACAACTTTGAAGGAGCTACAACCTTTACATACCTCGGAACAACAATAAGAAGTGATAATAGTATGCAATGCTGTATTCATGATAGAATTCAGTCCGGAAATAGATGCTACTATGCAAACAGAAAGTTGTTTCAATCAAAATTAATATATATATATAAGGCCAAAATGACGATATATAAAACTTTCATACGACCCATAGTCACGTATGGATGGGAGCATGGACTATGAACGTGGCTGAGGAGAATAGCCTGCGCATATTTGAAAGAAAAATTCTCCGAAAAATACTCGGCCCAAATAGATTACAGAATGGAGAATATGTAATCAGAAGCAACAGCGAGCTCAATAGTATGATTGATAGTGAGGGCATTGTACGGCTTGCAAAGGCCCAAAGACTAAGGTGGGCTGGCCACGTTAGTCGAATGAACGAAAGCCGAAAGCAAGCAGTGATGCTGAATAGAAAGTCCGATAGCAGCCGTGGTGGAGGAAAACCAAGAAGCAGATGGGCAGACAACGTGAAAAACTATGCTCAAACCCTACAAATCCCAAATTGGAGACAAGCGGCACAAGATCGACCTTTTTGGAGGAGCATAGTGATGAAGACCAAAGCTCACCCAGAGCTGTAGCGATGATGATGATGATGATTTTGTTTTACAAAGTTTAACTTTACTCAAAGCTACTATGCATTTACACCTATGATTCTTTTTATTTAGCTTATTGCGATATTTTTATTTTTTGTTTTTAATATTTAATTTTGAGTAAAAAATGACTGGACATTGACATGGATTTACATGAATTTGTTTTATTTCATATTTTTTTAAAAAAAAAAATACTACTTCGATACAAAAATATTAATAGAACCAACATTTTTTCAAAACCAAAAGTAGTTTTGTTGTTTTTTTGCTTCGTCAAACATAAATCTATAAAAATAATTCAAAAACAAAAACAAATAAAAAAAGTCTACGTTAGCCACAACGATCAATACTGCATTACAAAAATAACAAAAACATAATAAAAATTTAAATAAACCGTGATTCATTTGTTTTGTCTTTAAAGGACGTTACATAATAATAACAACAATTAAAAAAAAATAAAAAAGATATTAACATAATAACATAATAACTTTCTAAGTCATTTTCTGAGAATATAATATGGTCAGATTCTGTGCCAGAATACACTCCAAAAGCGCTAGTATATTATCAATACTAAATTATCAAGGAGCACTAAATTAAGTTAAAAGATAATAAAACGTAAAAGAAAAGGAAAAAAATCAAAACGTAAATTCAAAAATTATGAAAATTCCAATAGTTCCATTCAATACATACATTTTTGCCCTAAAAAAATCTATAATTATAATTGACAAGCATTTAAGGTCCTGCGCAGTAAACACCTTTTCATTTTATTTCGATTCTCCTTCTCCGTAATGAACTTCTGATATAATATATAAGATGTATATATAAAACAAAAATGCGCACACAGTTGAACATTTTGTACTCATATGATTTTATTATTCAGCAAATACATTATGCATAAGTGAGATATTATGAAAATAATAAACAAAAGTAAACAAATCAGTTATTATATTTTATATTATGTACTTGCAAATGAATTTATGTACATATGCCAAAAAAAAACAAAGAAACAAATTCATCTCAAATAAAAAATATAAAAAAGCAAAAACAAAAAAAATCTGTTGAATTGTTCATATGACTAGCAAATTTATTTTATATAGTAGAGTTAGAGTACCTATCTATAAATATAATTGACAAGCATTTAAGGTCCTGCGCAGTAGACACCTTTTCATTTTATTTC
Source organism: Argyra leucocephala (assembly GCA_963942445.1). Taxonomy (NCBI): domain Eukaryota; kingdom Metazoa; phylum Arthropoda; class Insecta; order Diptera; family Dolichopodidae; genus Argyra; species Argyra leucocephala. Next base: position 60,230,121 of record OZ012680.1, read on the forward strand.
GATTCTCCTTCTCCGTAATGAACTTCTGATATAATATATAAGATGTATATATAAAACAAAAATGCGCACACAGTTGAAAATTTTGTACTCATATGATTTTATTATTCAGCAAATACATTACGCATATGTGAGAACTTATTAGAATAATAAACAAAAGCAAACAAATCAGTTATTATAATTTACATTATGCACTATCTACATATTCCAAAAAAAAAGCAAAAAGACAAATTCATCTAAAATAAAAAATATAAAAACAACAAAAAAACAAATCACTTGAATTCTTCATTTTTATCTTTTTAAATAACTGTTTCTAAATTTTGGTTATTTGTAGTAATAATATAGTTTTTATTAAAATTATGTATTATGTAGGTATATATATACATGCCTCTTTAATGACAAAATTTTTTATTTTTAGTAATTTTATCCACTAAATGCCACTTACTATAGGGAATATATCGGAAACGAAGCAGTATATGAGGGACGTGTATTTATGTGTCCTAAATAAAACTTGCTAATCACAAAACTTTTTATTAAATACGAGTGGTTTCTGCTATATCGTGCGAAGTCTATGTCAGTACGTAAATTATTGTTTTTTAAAAACTTTAAATTTGACTTCAACTTGAAATATAATTACTCAACAGGGGCCACTAGTACCTACTTATAATCTCTACCTGTTTTTGTTTTTTTTTAAATGTTTATTCTTTCATAAATCGAGTAATGCTGAATATTGAATTTATATTTAAATTGTTTTTGCATTTTTTTTTGTTATCATATTTTTAAACTTTTGCTGGACACAATTGGTACATGTGTGCACCCAAAAGGTTGATGATGAAATCCAGCATAATTTAGGCAATTTTTTTATGATTCGAGGTTTTAATTATCATTTTTTTTTTTTTTTTTTTTATATTATAGCCAAAACTTAGGTTTTGAACCTTTAAGTACTTGCGTACCGTTGACTATTTGAAAAAGGAAAGGATAGTTAGAGGAAAGGAAAGAAAAAGGAAGAAGAAAAGTTTTGTGGGAAAGAGCGAACAATGTTGTTAATATTCGTCTTAAACCTCTGTAAGTCATAAATAAAAAATCCTTCTCTCATTGGGAATGCTTCGATTGGGACGCGGTTCCACAATCGGGATGTTCTTACTATAAAAGAATTTCCATAGCCGGACTTAAACCATCTCGGAATTTCCACTGTGAAAGGGTGGGCACTTGATGCCTCTCGTGTTGTGCGATTGAATTGCTTAAGAGGAGGAAGAAGTGATTTTAATTCCTCGGAACAAGTGCCAACACCAAGCAGATATCTATAAAATAGAGTAAGTGCTCCAACAATACGACGATGACCAAGTGGTATAAGGGATGAGGTCACATTTATGTCGCCTATAAGACGAATGGCGCGGTTTTGAACTTTGTCCAAAAAATTTAAAGCGGTTTTTGGTGCACCTGCCCATAAATGTGAGTTATACTCGAGCTTGGGTCGTATATATGCTTTATAGATTTTTAAAAGGTCTCGAGATGAAAAATAAGTTTTGCAGCGGCTCAAAAATCCTAAACATTTTGCGGCGCTTTTCGCAATATCGAAAATATGCTCATTCCAGTGCATATTTTGATTCACTCGCATTCCGAGAATGTTCAGATCTTTGAGTCGCTGGATACCTTCATTTTGAAGCCGGAGAATTGGTTCGAATGTTGTTAGCTTGTTACTAACAAAACAGCTTTGAGTTTTTGAAGTGTTAAACTCGACTCTGTTAGCTTTACCCCAGTCGACAATTTTGGCAAGGTCGTGATTGAGCGCGCCGGCCATCATTGTTCTTTTGGAGGTGACTGCGGAAGCTGTAGCATTAGTTTGTTTTAGAAAATCATATGATGCTACTAGAGTGCTGTCATCAGCAAAACTATGGATTGGATTGAAAGTTAATTTGAGAAGGTCATTAATGAAAATGAGAAATAGGGTGGGGGAAAGGACAGAGCCTTGTGGAACACCAGCATTGATTTGAAGTTGGTCGGAAAAAGAACCGTCAACTGAAACTATGATAGATCGATTTAAAAGAAAACTTTCAATCCATTTAGAAAAGGTTGAACCAAGGCCTATAGCGTTGCATTTTGCTATAAGAGCAGAATGCCAAACTCGATCAAAAGCCTTAGATATATCCAGAGCTACAACAGTAGCTTCACCAGATTGATGCAGGCTGGTGTTGAGCTTCTCGCAGAGGCATGTCATGAGATCACCGGTGGAACGTTGGGCTCGAAAGCCGTATTGGCTATCATGAATTATACCTCTACTGTCAAGATATTTCTTCAGCTTATGATTAATTAAGATTTCCATCGTTTTTGAAATAATGGAAGTAATAGCTATGGGCCTATAGTTTGAAGGATTGCTTTTGTCACCTTTTTTAGGAATAGGATAAACTTGGGCAACTTTCCAATAGGAGGGGTAAGTTCCTGACGAAAAGGACAAATGGAATAAGTTGCGCAGAGGTTTAGAAATAGCGAAGGCAATGTGTCGCAGCACAATTGCAGGTATACCATCAGGACCGGTAGATTTTTTTATATCGAGATTCTTCAAGACTTTTGCTACAGCTCTTGTTCTAAAGTAGATCCTTCCGAAGGAATAATTTAGAACAGGGATTGATGAAGGATTTTGGGCTGTAGGAGGGAGTGTGGAATTAGCTGCAAATAATTTTGCGAAGAGATTAGCCTTTCCAACAGAATCTGATATAATAGTACTATTATTATCGATCATAGGTGGAAACGAAGACTTGCAAAAATTTTGCCTAACATTTTTAGCAAATGTCCAGAAAGACCTGCTGTTGTTGGGGAGATCAAAGATTTCTCGTCTCAATCTTTGGTTATGCAGGAATTTTTGCTGATTGATAATTTTTTTACATTTATTCCTAACCACTTTATAACTCTCATACGTATTGACTGTTTTATTGTTCTTGTATTTTTTGTAAGCTTCTTCTTTGGATTTCAGAGCTTTGCTGCAGAGGTCGTTGAACCAACCTGAGGGATTTCGTTTTATACTTCTAAGGCTATTTGGAATGAAAGTTTTCATTCCTAATAGAATCCTCTTGGTAATCACCTCTGCAGCAAAGTCGACATTTTTATATTGGAAACACAACGACCAGTTCGATGCATTTAAAAAGTTGTTGAAGCCTTCCCAGTCAGCTTGGTGATAATGCCAAACTAGTCTTTTGGGAGAATTAGAAGAACTGGTTGTTGTGCCTACTTCGAAGCTTGTGCTTACAAGACAGTGGTCGGAACCACCTAGCGGAGAGTTAACAGAGATTGAATATTTCTCTGGATGGGTAGTTAGGAATAAATCCAGGAGGTGTCCGTTCTGGTCGCGTCGGTCTGGTATCCTCGTAGGGCTTTTGACAAGTTGAGAAAGGTTGAAAAAATTGGAAAAAAGTTCAACTTGTTTGCCTTCGGGACTGTTGTGACTAGAAAAATTAAGCCAGTCTCTGTTATGAATATTGAAGTCTCCCGCCAGAATAATCTCAGACTCGGGATTGGTTTCCAGAATTGAGTTTATCTGGTTGGATAGTCTTTCTATAAGCATATCAGTTTCTAGCTGATTCGCTTGAGGCGATCTGTAAATAAAACAGAAGTGAATGATGTGCTTATCGGCGTGTATTTTCATCCAATTATATTGATAAATTGGATTGGAGCACTCAAAATTTTGAAGAGTCTTATAAGCTACATCATTTCGTATATACAAAGCAATCCCTCTATGGGGTATAAAAAGTGGCACAAGCGAATAATTATTGATATTAAAGTTAATATCATTATTCACAACTTGTGTTTCACTTAGTGCTAAAATTGCTGGATTTTGGAGCCGTAGATGGCTTTCGACGGAATGGAAATTTGTTGATAGACCGCGAATGTTACAAAAATCTATCTTAAACATAATAACGAACAATTTACAAAGAGAAAAGGAAAATAAATTAAACTTAACAAAAAGTACCGAAAAAAAAAAAAAAAATATATAAATTAAATTTTTTGGCCCACGTACCACTTACTTATACCACCCCTGCAATGAATGCAACTGAAACCAATATCTACACACAACAGTTTTTAATACCTTATTGGGTGTAGAAATACTCTCAGAAACATTCACTGCAGGTTAGAACAATGAGAAAATTACGGTAATAACAAAATAAAAAAGAAGAAAAAATTATAGTGCATAATGAGAGAATTTTGTAGAAGAAAAAGAAAGCCGGAAAAGAAAAACGAGAAAAAAAAAAAAAAAAAATTATTTTAATGTGAATTGAATCATGATTTTATTATTGTCAACTAAGACGAACAGTTAACAACATTTTGAATAAAGGAGAGAAAAAAGAAAAAATTGTTTTGGCTATTTTTAAGTTATGTATTATTTGATTTTATTATTATTCTAAAGTAAATTTTATTATTGACACTATTTTTAAATTGTTTTTATAATTTAAATTTTTTATTATTTTAATTTTTTTTTTTTTTTTTTTTATGCACTCTGATTTTAGTTTATTAATCATTAATTGCTTATTTAAACGTTTATTTATTACACCGCACTTTTAATTCACATGTACCTAGGTTGAAGTACAGTGGCATTACATTACATATTGTTGCAGTCTATCTTTGGCATTACTATAGTCTAAAAAAAGGGGAATAGAAAACTGTGTTTTCCCTGAAATATTTCTTTAATGCTAAACGGGCTATTGCTACTTATAATACATCTGTGCTATTTATAATACAGAACAACCGGTATTGAAATTTTAACCGATTATACTTACAAATAAATACAAATCTTTGGAACAAATAAATGACTACACCAAATCTTTAAAGTATTGAACTCTTGAAATGAATCTATTTTGACAAATTACAAGAATTACTGGTCAACTTTGATATAACTTTTTAATTATTCTTTTCTTAATACAAAGTAATTTTTATTATAAACAACCTTCAACAAATTTTTCCTATCAAAAAAAGAACTAAACGAAGGAAAAATTTTCAAAATTAATATCACTATTTATACCCTCCAGTTTTTATTTTTTTTTTTGTATTTAATTGTTTTAATTCACCTTGAAAATGTTTGTCCTTTCTCCAAAGAAATTAAAAATGAAATTGTTTATTTTTTTTTTTTAAATTATTCTGATTGGAAGAAAGGATTCAATTAGCGAACAAAATTAAAAAAAATTCTATCACTTTTTTCACAAGGTTTGAAAAGAAATAATTTCAAGAAGTAACACTCCATAGGTATTTGCTCTTATGAAAACAAAAACAAAAAAAATAGGAGTTATAGAAATATCACCTAAAGACAAATTTTATAACATTTAATATTAGTACTTTTTTTGTCTTTAAATAATATAAAAGGTTATCAAATAATTTTTTTTTTTTGCTTTTTATAATTAAAAGTAGAAAAAAGTTTAATCTTGTTGAATGGAAATTTTAAATAGAAAAATGTTAATTTTATCTTTAATTCTCTTGTACTGTAATTACAAAATAAACGATTTCAGTAAAATTTCAAAAATAATGATTTTAAAAAAGATTTTTTTTTACAAAAATAAGTGGTTTTTATGTTTTTATATGATTATTTTTGTATGTGCATTACAGTTACTTTTATGTTTGCTTTTGTTACCTGCGAATATCTATCCTTTAAGATATTTTTTTAGAAATACTGGTATTTTAGAAAAAGAATGTGCTACCGGGCACTTCCGTTTGTTACAAGACACTTATAACAGAGTTAGTAGTTGCAACAACAACAGTGTATCTATTTCAGAGAAATAAAAAAATCAATTCAATCAATCGGCGATGATTCAGGCCGTGGTGATCAAAATCAATTTTTATTTTATCTATATTATAATACACAAGATCACGATTTTGAAGGCACACTTTTCGTGGTGTTTAGTGTGCTTCGTTTTTTTTTTCATTCAATCAATTTTTTTTGTCGATTCTCTTTTGAGGCAAATTCTTTTTATTTTTTTTTATTTATTGCATTTGGTTTTTTGCACTTTTAGTAGGAAAAAAAATTAATTAATATGGTTATATTATTAATATAGGTTTTAATATCCCAAATTTTTGTGAGTTCGATTCTCTATTAATTCAAATTTTTTTTTTTATTATTATGTATTATAATAATAATTTTTAATATATTATATTATATATAACAATATTTTTTTAATAAAAAAAAAGTAATTTTTAATTATTACTCTCTTCTCAATTATTTCAACAAAATACGAACGCGTTTAGCTTAATATAAATCTAAGCATACAAATTATGTTTAGTTTTGTATTAGTTATCCATACATGGAATGTATTCACAGTTGACAATTTTGACACTATGATGTATCATGTAGATGTTTGTATATAATATAATATATTATACCAATTAGCATTTATCCTACTTATATATCTATACTCAAACAGCTAAAATGTAGGTACAATAAATATAATATAATTTGTACTGTATTTTGGTTAGGAAGTCTTATTAGTATATTTGTGAAATGTTATTTATATCGAACCTATGTTAAAATTTTATTATTCAAGTTTATTTTACATTCATTTATTTACTTTTAATAAAAAAGAAAAATATCTTAATTTATGACTAAAATTTTTATTTTTTAAATTTAAAAAGTTTTGAAAAAGTTATAAAAATATCTTATATGCATACATTGTATATATATATTATTATAAATTTATGATAAAACTGACAATTTATTAAAAAAAAAAAACTAAGAGCAAAATTATATATTTATTAAAATCTACATAAAAAACCATCTGAAGGCCAATAATCAAACTAAAATTTAAAGTTCATGCAAGAAAAATAGTAAAATATTAGGTTTACTCAGTAACCTGTTCCAGATAGTTCTATATGAATATGAATAGTCATACGTTTGATAATTTTTTTAATGTCACATTGGTCATAATCATTTGAAAATACATAATTTAAGTATGTTTAATTTATAGATTGAAAAAATACGGTTCAAATCTGAACCATATGACAACCGGTGTTCATTATTATTTTTTAAAATGATAGATATTTAAAAGGAGACTAAGCAATATTCTATATTTTTTTATATTTTTCAATTTTCAATTAGAAAATTCAATTTAAAATTTCACCCCATGTAAGACATTTTAACATACCTACAAAAAAATTTTGTTTTTAAATAAATTATTATTTACGTATACGGTTGTTTTCTAAGTAAAATCAATATAAAAATAAAATATAGTATATAACTACCAAGGATAAATTGAAATTATGGATACCATACATAATGAAGCTGATTTTCCATTAAATCGTATAGCAAAACTGAGGTATATCTATATGATTTCATTAGTTGTATTCCTTTTTCAATTATAAATTATTTCGAAGTACTTCAAAAATGGAATGATTGAATTTTTGGAAAACAATTATTTTGTGACAGTTATTTTTTTTATAAGAACAAAAATATAATATCTATTAAAATATACATAAAAAACCATCTGTCGGCAAATAGCAAACTAAAATTTAAGGTACCTCAATAAAAAAATCAAATATATTCATTCGCTAAATTGTTAATATTTCAGTAAAATATTAGGTTTATTCAATAAACTTCAAGAACGATCTAGAGTAAAAAAAATTGTTTAGTAATTTCCGTTAATTTAACTTTTTTGCCCCGATCGTTGTTGAGCAGATTGTTTAAAATAGTACTAAATTGATGATTGATGATTAAATTGATAGTTCTAAATGTTTTGTTCCGAATCTTTTTGTTAAAAAAGGTTGTAGGTATATCTTTTTTAATTTGAGCACCTGAATAGTCAAATCAAGAAAATTTTGAACATTTGAATTGTTTAAAGTATCTGAAAACAATGTATAACAAAATAATATTAATAGCAAACCACAAAAAAATAAAGATTGTCCAAAGTTTTTTAATCTTTGTAAAATTAACTCTTTTTATTTATAAAATAGATATAGAATGAAAATTATTTTACAAGAATTTATTCGACATCAATTTCCAGTAAGTCTTGCAATATCAATATGCAATATCAATCAATAAATTACAAGGTCAAACATTTCAAAGAGTCGGAATTTATCTCCCTCAACCTACCTTCATCCATGGTCAGCTCTAGACAATCCACTGTTCTAAAAATTAATATTCTAGCAGGACCAAGACAGGGGAAAGCTACTGACAACGACACTGTTACTGACAATTTTGCATACCAGGAGGTTGACAATATGACAATGTTGCATACCAGGTCTAGAATACTTCGTTTTATCCAATTGTTTCCTATATGATGAATTTTAAAATTCACTCACAATAAATGGGAAACGGTACTAACCCATAGGTATGATATATGGTTTAATAAAATTAACGGAAACTATTTTTTAATAACATTCAAACACACGTTTTCCCAATTAATGCGACAATCAATTAATCGGTTAATAATATCAGCTATGGTAAAGGTTCTCGGTGATTTTAGTGGGTTAAAGTTCCACATAGCTAAGTACCTACGTGCGGGGTTTGCTATTAATATCACTGTTCTATATATTGTTGTCAGATACTTTCAACGTGTCAAATGTATTAAATGTATTAAAAATCATTTTATTGTGCCGTTTCACAGAAAAATTACTTTCTTTTGCTCGGCCGGGTATGTACCCGGGGGTTTTTTCTAGTATTTATATATTTTGGTAAGATTGTTTACTTAATTTTCAATATTTGCATTAATATGGAAGAGTTTAAAATTTTATCTGCCGCTCAGGTAGGAAGGTAAATAAATTTTGAGTACAAAAAATGAATATTTTTCTTCAAAAAACCAATTTTTTAAAATTTCATATGTTTTGATGTAAATATCAATAAATTACTTCAAAATCAAGCAAAACTGTTGAAAATATATGAAATTTTAAAAAAATTGCCGTTATATAACACTTTTTTTTTCATTGATTTTTACTATGAGAAACACAAAAAATCAAAAACAAAAGAAATTGCGCATAAAAGATAAAAAAAACTTATATTACAGGTTATCGTTTGAGGAAAAACAAGCATATTTCTCTAGTTTAGTGGAACATATGCTAGATGATGAACATGATACTGAAGGACCATCGGAAGAAATAGTATTATGACCAGTTGCGGTCCCTCAAGAGTCGAAAGTAATGATAATGATAACAATGATGAATCAGATGCTGAAAAATCAGAATGCTAGGTGATGCGGTGATTTTGAAGATGAGTCACTAGATCGAACCTTGAGAATAATACCGCAACATTTCGAAACTTATAGTTTCGAATAAATTGAATCTGAAGTTAACCTCTTTTTATATGGTAATTTCAAAACCGAAACCTTTCTTTTTGCGTCCTTATTGCTATCAAAGCTTTTAAACTAATTAAAAGTAACAAAATAAAATATTGCGGTATTTATAATCACAAAAACCAGTATTTTATTTATTTCAATAAATCGAAAACCAACACTATTGATTTATATCGGTGTAAATTTTACAGTATTTTTATAAATTTTTAACTAATTCGAAATGTTGCAGTATTGAATTTTATATTCCTCTTGTGTGCGTGTAATAAGATTGTTTTTGGAAAGAAAATTTGAATTGAAATATGGAAAGATTCAGTATGGTTGTACGAGTGAAAAAGATAAAAAACACAAAAAAATATAGGGAATTTCGTCCGGTGAATATGATAACATTGGAGGCTAAGATATTGAAATATTGTACACAACTGAAAAATTATTTAAATAAACGTAATCTCATAAACGACCTACAGTATGTGAGACAATATTAAACTTAGTTATATCAAATTGTAAAATAGCAATTGAAAATAAAAAGGTTATAATAGCAGTTTTTCTGGATCTTCACACAGCCTTTGAAACATATTGATAAAAAAATTAAATAACTATGGTATACGTAATATTGAATTAAGGTGGTTTGAATCATATTTAAAGGATAGAGTGAAGACGACGAAAATAAATAATACACTTTCTGATGTACCTAATTAAAGTTCACCTATTAGCCTATACACTTATTAGCTGTTCCACAAGGAAACATTTTGGCGGTGCTATTTTTTAAACAGAAGAACATTTTAAATCAATGCTGGCATTCCACAAGGTATAGGACCAATTTTATAACTAGTATATACATCTGATCTGCCGGAAAACAGAAAATCATTAACATCCACCTTCCCAGACGATACTGTAATTTTAAGCTCTTATCCAAATTCGCATACAGCATCTACAAATCTGCACGAAAATTTTGGGGAAATGTCAATAAGCCAATAACTAGGAAAAATTCTACACTTGATTCTGGAACAGAAAGTGTTGAATGAAAAGTGGAAACCTATGGATTTCAGTTATGTAGAACTGGTTTATTCTAATGGTACCATCGAAACAATTCAAAGGATGCAATCAAAAATTTTACGTACCATAAACATAAAGATTTGAATATACCCATGGTTACAGAAGAACTGGAAAAATGTAAAAACAGACATGGAAATACACTGATCCAACACCCTAACCCTTTGGCGAGAGATCTACAATACATTCCAATAACCAAAAGGTTGAAAAAAATCGCTAGCAATTATGTAAGGCAGAATATTGAAGGAGGAAATATAAAATGTCAAATGAATGGGCTAGACATAGGGTATAATAGAGTCCAAAAATTAAAAAACTGGAAGCTGAGAGTTGTGCTAAAGTATAATAGATACGGCAACAATATGTTACCAAGATGTAAATCACTCGCGATCGAATCACTTTGAATTAACCCATTTGGGTCAAATCAAATTTAGATGATAATGTTTTTTGTACACAAATGAGTATAATGGGGCTAAGTGGGAGTTCCAGAAAAGAAAGCAAAAGGTTTTCTAAATCCAATAGAAATGCCGTGCCGTTGAGTTCTTATCATATCGATCATTTGGGTCCGCTGCGATCTACTGCTAAGAGTTATCAATACTTATTGGTCATGATAGATGCTTTCAGAAAATTTGCATGGATATATCCGGTGGAGTGTACTACTACAGCCGAAGTTATACAAAAACTAAAATTGCAAAAAGAAGTTTTAGTAGCTATAATTTTAATTCAAAATTGATCCAGTGAAATGATATAAGCATGTACCGAAGCTGCAACGAACTCTTAATTCAACTTTTCACAGAAGAATTAATAAATCACCCTTTGAAATAATATTTGGTGTAACAATAAGAAACCGTGAAGACCTGACGATCTGAAGACCTGGATAAGTTAACAGAACATGCTTTAATGAGATTAGAGGCCAAACAGAAGATTAATGAAGCTCAATGGAAGAATATAAAGTCTTATAATAGAAGATAATATACAGTTCGGGTCAGGCTTAAAATTACATCCGAAATTCCTAGGGTTGTACAAGATTACTAAGGTGAGTCAAAAAGATCGGTGCGAATGGCAAAAGTTTGTGATCATGAAGAGCCCGATATAACGACTGCTTCCGCCGATATGATGAAGCTGTGGATACTCAGTAACGACAAGTCAGATGGGAGTGTAGAATAAGAATTCTGGGCCCGAAGATATGGCCAGAATGGCCGAGTTGTAGGATCTGAGAAACTAACATAAAATTATGTTGAGAACCACTGTTTTGCTTTTGTAAATTTCCTTTGAGTTTTAATTACAGTTCATTAAATTTGTAATATTTTTTTTGTTTCGAGTTTTTTCTTTTAAAATGAATCGTTGAAAGAGAAGTGTCGAAGTAAAGTATTAAACCCACGTAACAATTTTATTGCTATAAGACTCTTTTGCACTCTTATAACACTATTATAGACACTCTTACAGCAGTATTAGTGTTAATTTGAGTGCTCCACAATTGTTGGTTAACGTTATAAATAGGTTATTGCACTAAAATGGAAAAATAAGGCACCGGAGCATTTTCTATAGTTGTATAGATAAGTATAAAAATTTATTAGTGTATACATTCTTTTATTTTGAAATGAAATTAAATTTATATGTAATGCGAGAGTGGGAAAGGTATTATTTTTTATTTTAAAATAAAAATTTAGACATAGATAGATATTAATTACATATTTTTATATTTGTATGTAAATGTTTTATAATATAAAAAATGTCTTACTAATAAATAATATTTTGCGGTTAAGAATTTTGCTGGGAAAATTTGGCAGGGAAAGATATTTTATTGGCATTTATTAAAATAATACTGCGAAAAAATATATTGCCCTTCAAAAATAACAAATTTTTAAATAAATAAAAGCAAACATATTTTTAAATTGCATCTTTAAAATGTTAAATAATGTACGTTAATTAATACATAACAATCAAATCTGATATTTAAATAATTGTTTTGTTAAGTAAAAATAATACTTATGGGAAAAAAATACAAAATAAAGCTTTTTGGGCTTTGTTTATTTTAAAAAAAATTTTTTTACCATGTTTGTAGAAAATAATGGCCGTCACAAAATATTTATTCTACAATAAGTTTATTAGTAACATTATAGGTTCATTGGCATTCTGCCAATTCTCTTCTTATAACAACATTGCTTGCACAACACTTGCTGAAAATTTCATTATAACAATTCTGGCAATTGCTATAAGAACAACCTTATAACAATATTAATCACAGTATTCCCATAAAAAAAAATTATAACACCTTTAGTGGTTATCGGGAGTCATATAGGAGTCTTATTGCACTAATTTTGTTTTTATCTATATATAATTCTTCCCCGGTGTCAGCATGTTCCGTTATAATTTTTTGTTTGAAAGAGAAATATTGTTTCTGTTTCATGCATACATTTTGTTTTTAACATAAATGAAGAAGAGAATTTATTTGCAATCAAATTGGAAGAAATTTTTTTCTTTCTTTCTTACACCTCATCAAGAATGCCTTTAATATAGGAGAAAAAAAAATCAAACTTTACTCAAATTGATTTAAATGAAACGGAATATACTGTACACATTTTTTGTTATTTTCTTTTGTTGTTTTTCTTCTTAATACATCATAGTAGAAAAGAATATTCTTTAATAAGAAGATATGCACAGGGGAAGTCAAGATTCCATTTACAAAAAAACTTCATTAGTTAAAGAAGCAAAAAACTATTGTTTTTCTTATGTAATAAGTTGTGAGAAAGAAAGAGTGCGATATAAATGACTTAAAAAGCTAATTAATTTTTGAAATTTAATTTTTAATAGCCCAAGGGCCTCGGGAGAAGAGATTTCTAATGTACATGGTCGTCTGAAATCAACGTATTAAATTTATTAGGGTATGAGAGTAAAGAAATTTTGAATGATTGATTTTTTACAGGTATACATAATATTGGTTTCAAAAACATATCTTATTTCTTAAACATCATATTATTTTCTTTTATTGTCTTATAAGGGAAGTAAAATTTTTTTTTATTTCAAACTGATTATAATTGATGTTTTTTTCAATAAATAAATTTTTTCAGGTATTGAGCCAGGTAGTTAAAAAGAATACCAAGAACCAATCGTTTTTTTTATGAATAACTCGAGGCATTTTTATTTCCTTCAAAATTAAATTTTGCCATGTAATAATCAATGATAATTTATTAATTATTAATAATATTAGAATTTATAAATAGGAAGGAAATTTGAATATTAATAATGTGAATAAATAACGTTTCTTATTACTATGCATTTTTAAATGTAACACACCTCGATATTTGTTCGATAATTTTTTCCCACTTTGTGTTTTGAATTTTTATCTCTCACTCACAAATTAAATTCTTGTTACTTTCTATTTCTTACAATTTTCGAAATCGACTAGAAAAATCATTAACAAATTATAAAATTTTATTCCAGTGCATTTTCTTATTAATGGATCCTTTACCTACTATCATTTGATAGTAGATGCGTGTGCGGCTCGATATTATATAATAATTTATGTACATAATCCTTCCCCTTTTTATTTCAATCTAATGAGAATTGTTTTTGTTTTATGGATACATTTCTTTAACCCAAACGAAAGAGAAAAGATAACAACAAAAAAATCAAATAAATGTCGAATTAGCACGTAATTCTTTCTGTTTCCTCCCCTGCTAAAACAAAATGGATTACAAATATTTAGAATAATAATTTCATAGCTATTGAATACATTCTTATTTACTTGAAAAATATATTTTAAAATAATTTTTTGACTACATTGATTAGCGTAAGTATTACGTATTTTTTTATGAAAAATAATCAAAAAAACTTTAATCAATTTATATAATCAACTATATAAGTGTTGGCATAAGTGTTAGCATTTGCAGCAACGTAAGATTTTATTTGATAAAAGTTACTTATTTATTTATTTAAGGTTTGTTTGGCTCAAATAAAAAACAATGATTTTAAATACATAGAAATTAAAAATTATAAACAAATAAAATAAAAAATAAAAAATACAAGAAACTGAAAAAAATTTACCTATTAAATTTTTAAATAAATAAAAAATACAATTAAGAAAAAGTTGAAAAAATCTTATAAATGTAGGTAGTTTATTATCTACTAATTGTTATTATCAATACTATTATTTATAACAATCAATATAACAACAAAAATAATCACGCACAAACAAACATTAAACAAAAAATTTAACAAATGACAAGAGTCGATTTCGATTTAAAGGAAAAAATTAGTTTCCAGCATTTTTTGTTTCAAAAATGTTTGATGATAATAGCATAATATTCTATTTTTTCATTAAACAAAGTCGGATGTCAAAACTTGTGGAACAACGTTTACAGGACAGTCAAACTTTCAATAGTATAAACAAAATCTTGATGTTTAAACGGTAACTAATAGTGAGTACCTAATTTTTTAAATAAAAAACAATAGCTATATTAGTTTACTTTAGTTTTAATATTTTAGTATTACAGTAGGTATAGGTAAATAATAAGTGTACCTATGTAATATATATGAATCTATCTATTGATATTTTGTATCTATGTATATCTATCTATTGATATTTTGATATTGTAGTCTTTTGTATTTTAAAATAAAAAAAACAGTAGTTTTTAATTTTTTGGTTTTCCTAATTTCTAAAAAAATAAACAGTATGCAATGACCATCAACAAAGCGCAAGGTCAAACTCTCAATAAGGTTGGTATTTTAATTGATACACCAGGTTTTTCACATGGACAACTATATGCCGGGATGTCACGCACTGGGAATAGAAATCATTTGAAAATTGTAACCGAAGAGAATAGAACTGTTAGAAATATAGTTTTTAATGAAATATTAGTTGATTAAATATTTCAATCTATATCAATCCAATTACATAGTCTGTCTGCTAATCTACTAATTTAACTAAAGTATTATTACTAAAATATTGTTGATAGGGGAATTTTTGAGTTCGATAATTTATAATGTAGTACAACCTAGAATGCTCTAATTTTGATTTTTCACTATATATAATGGTAGCAAAAAGTTACGTAATAACGGGTATTTAACTAGTAACAATAATATGTTACGTGGGAAGTTTATATATTTTTTTCTTATTCGTTAAAAGATAATAACTTTAATAAATATTTTTTAAATATAAAAATAAATTAACTAATGTTGTTATTTGGTTCCCACAAAATTGGAATTAATCCGCACATCGAATTCGGGAGTGTGAAGCTCGAATAATAATTAATCAATTTTTGTTGCTTGAAAGACCAATGTAGTACTTACAGATGATGTAGAAAATTAAAGGAAACTTTTTGTTAAATTAAAAGTAAAAATGTTATATAATGTAAAAATTTTATTTACCACACGATCTCTTATCCTGCAAAATTTCTTAAAAAAATAGAATTGCAAACACCACAATCTTTAAAAGATAATATATATATATAATGCAAACATTAAGCTGACACCATTCTTCCCCAAAGAATCTTTAATTTGCTTTCAACAAAATGATATTATGTAGATATACATATCACAAAGACTTTAAATTGATTTTCTTTATCCAGACGAAATTATTTGCATTGGATTCAATAAATACAAAAAAAGAAGAAAAATTGAAATAAAATAAACTATCCTGCGGCAATTTTAAAATTGAAAATTAGTAAATAATACGAGTATTTTGGAATCAAAATAAGCAGAAAAAACAAAAACGATTAAAATTAAATATTGGCATAGTAACTCTACGAGTATATTTTCAAAGTAAATATTGAAAAGTATTTTGTCTATGGTACCTAGCTAGCTAATATTGGATTTTTAAGAAAAGATCCTGTAAGAAAATCAAAAATAATTTAATTAGGAATTTAAAATTCTCTTGGTGAAAAAAGTACGGCGTTAATTTCAAAATTTAATATTGTATCCTTTTAAAGCTTGTTAATTTTCTCAGATTTTGGAAAATTATTTTGTCAACTAAAAAGTAACTAGCATTCGCTCCTGGAAATTTAAAAAATTATACTCAATAATTTCAGTATGAATTGAAATCATGGTATTAGATATTTTTTTGTTTTTGTTGTTATAACTGAAATCTAATGTCAGTTTGTAGGACTTGAACAAAATTACAAACTCATGGTACCTGTTATTGGTTTTCTCTTTTAAGTACTTATTCCAAACTTTATTCTTTGTATTTCTTAATTTTTTTACTTCATGATTAAACCAAGGAGAACTAGAACTAACGTCTCTATTACAAGACTATTACATTTTGAAATCTTTGGATAGAATTTCGTAGAATTTAGAAACCGCCTTATTGATGTCATCATCTTCAACTATAAAATCAAAGTCATTTGATAAAATAAAATTATTTAGCGCTAAAAAATTAGCTTTGGCAAGATTATAATTATAAGCAAGTAATACTGGGCTATTATAACAATATGAAAGAAGTATATTATATAGGAGGATGAAAATTACCAAAGTTTACTAAAGGTATAATAATAATAATCAAAATCAATATATATTATAATAATAACAATCATAATAATATGCCTTATAATATACACTGATTAAAGATTATTTTATGCTAATATTCTAGGAACTATTTTCATTATAATAGTCAAAATGGGAAAATATTTGATCCTTTTAATTTTACTGATATGCTTATTATACAGATACGCATATTTCGTCTACCACTTGCAGACGTCTTCATTAAAACTATTTTTATTTTCATGTCCGAATAATGCGATGCTACTGGGTACCGAACTACAGATATTTTCATGACTTTTGGTAATGAAATGTATTTTGAGTACCATACTATTTTCATTTTCATCTACACGTTTTGTATTTTTCCTTTTATACCTTCGGTACCAATTTTGTTAGCAAGTTAACAAGTATTAAGTAATTAAATAAATTAAAGACTTTTACAAAAAAGTATAAATTATAGAAAAAAATTAACATATTTTGTAAAAAACTTAAATATTGACAAAAATGGAACAATCAGATGGAAGAGTACGTATGCAAACATATAATTCTGAAGAAATTCGAACAATGTTCTATGAAAATAGTGATAAAGAAAATTTCGTATATTCTGATGCTGAACAAGAATATATTCCAAAGATTACTACAGATATTGATGAAGCATCTAACTTTGAGCTTATACGTGATTTTGAAATTGAAGAAGACGATTACGATTCTGACGACAGTAGAAAAGACTTAGTAAGGATGATACGCATTGGAACATTGTATTGGCACAAAACAGTCACAAAATTGTTTCAGACACAAACCAGCGCTAGAAGTAAAAACTAAGCCTAAGCCCAAGATCATTGCATATTACAACCAAGCGAAAGAAGGTGTTGACAATATGGACAAATTATTGGGTGAATATTCTGGCATTGTTTTACAATATGGTTGATATTGCTGGAGTGGCAGCATATATTATTCATATGGATCATCATCCAAGATTTTACATCAGTGATTGTTGTAGAAGCTTCCTGAAAGATTTGGTATTTGAGCTGTTCAAATTAAATATCCAAGCTCGTACATTAAATATCATAGTCGTTGGCAAAACATTAATTTTTTTATTAAATATTCTATGCAATTATCATAATACTTTGAAAAATAAATTTTATATGTAAAAAAAATAAAAATAAAATAACAATATTTAAAAATAAAGGTATTATCAAAGTAAATAAAAATAAAATGGTAATATCATAGAATTCTATGCAAAATATATAGAGGTACACAGGTACCTCGTCATCCTCATGAAGATGGTTTTTCAAAACAAGGATAGATCTCGACTTCCATTGATTATAAAAATCCAAATTTTTAAAATTAGTAAATTTACACCTTTTCAGGAGTTGTCAAGGAGTTTGAGCTCTTTAGCCCTTCCAGAACCTTTTTTTTTGTGGTTTGAACCTCGTCACTCACATAAGGATTGAGGAATGATTTGTTTAATTTTAAGTTATGACATTTTTGAAAAATTAATAAAGTTTTTGAATTTACTTGCTTTTGTGAAGAATCTACAATAAAAGTAAATACAGATATTATAGTAAAAGAACTTGAGATGATTCCAAAGTCAAATTTCCAAATAAAGAATATCAGTAATATAATACTGTAAGCTCATCCATCATCCATCAGTCTCTTGATTTAAATGTTACACCAACTGAATTTAATAAAACCAAATGTTTATACAATGTCAAGAAATAGCAAATATCCTAACCCGAAACGTTTGACTAAAGTAAAAACAAACAATTATTACTATGTGTCTCTCATACACAGTAACGAAAGTGATGTAGATGATACAAATGCAGATCTGACTTACCATCATAATTGCTGTGATACTGTAAATAGTTCCTCATCCTCCAAATGTGTAAACGAGCCTAAAAGAAAGAAGAAAGGCAAAAAAAAGGATCAACAGCCTGAAAATTGAGTAAATAAAAAAGTAAAATTATTTAGAAATTCTGTATAATCCTACATATCCGTATCAAAATCGAAGAAACAATTTTCTGGAAGGACAATGCGCATTACTTTTGGTGAAAAATGTAGATTGGATTTCAGTATACTAAAATAAGTCATGAAATGAGAGACAAATTGTTAACAAATTACCGGAATCTTGCTGATTTACATAAACAAAGCGAATTTATTATTAGGTATTGTGAAGAAATCAAAATAAAGATATTCAAGTACCCAATTTGATAATAACATCCTAGGTTTTGTAAATAACAATACAATTCCGAAATCTTATTATGATTCATTTTTTAAAAATGTTCTTGATTTATAAACTGTAGTGCATCATACAATTTTGATTTGTTATTTTTAATATTTTATTATATTGTGGAAAAGGTTTTGTTCTAATTTTAATTTTACATTTTTTGGTTTTATTTAAATTTTATTATACTTAAATAAAGATAAATTTTTTGGTTCATGAAGTTAATATCGTTGATTTATTCTATTTATTACTTTTTAGCACATTTTCAAGAGAAATTTTACAAATAGAAACGAAACATCAAAATAGTGTCACAACATAAAGTTTTGATACAAATATAAACCAAATATGACAAGTCAAATTAGTTCACAACTAAAACGTCACAACTAAAAAACAGGCTTTTTAAGGGTTGAAAATCGAAAACGACTGAATTTTTTTTTTTTATTTATAGAGTTATAATTCATAAAATTAAAGTATTTGGTTGCATTATTTTTAATCCAAGTTTCTGTTATGCATATTTTAATCTATATTGTTTTTCATAGTTTCTATAATAATTTCCATTTCATCCAATTTGTTTTTCATACTGTGTGCATTTATATTGTTACATAAAAATATAACCTTTAGTGGTAACACTGTCGAACTATGCTACTCTTATATCTACTGACATAGGAGTATCATCGTCCGACATGTTACCAATACATATTCTTTGATAATTGTAAAAAAGTATTCTAATAAGTTATAGTAATGTATTCTAGCAGTTGTAAATTATAAATAATAAGACTTATCTCTCTCTATCTCTCTCTGACTATTATCTCTCTCTCTATTCACGACTGTAGAAGAATAAAGAACAAAACTAAAGTTGTGTTTCATTTATTCCCTCTACATATAACTATATAAAGAATGTTCAAGTTTTTTTGTTATCATTTAGCTTAATTAGCTAGATAATTTTACATGTAGTCCGTCTATTATAATGAAATAATATTGGGACATACTTTTGGTTTTATATATAATCATTCTTATCTATATATAAATAAAGGACTCTGGAGACATAAAACCTTTCTGTTGGCTAATTTTTATGTATTCATCACTATGATAATATACATGTGATATTAAGCCATTTGCTGTATTTCTCATTGATCTATCGAAATGCCTACGAATCAGATTGATAAAAAATTATCGAATCTGTTTATATTAGCTAATTTATATATAAACTTATTAAAATAATATTTTTTAAAGTCTGAAGCTTAATATCAGTTATCTTATTATACTGCTTGTTACTTGGGTTAATTAAAAATAAATTAGAGTTATCTGTCAAATTCATTAATGTAGGTTTTGTTTTTTACATGAGCTATTTTTCCATTTTTATCCTTACGGATAAAGATTTTACCATTATTAACTCAACCAAAAGCAGTTTTGTTTTGTTTTTTTAAGTCTCCTGCTTTTAAAAACAAGAAACTAAAGAATTTTTTTAACTTTTCATTAATGTATATTGGTTGATTGCTATTAATATTAAATATTGCACCACTACACAAAGGATTTTTATTTTTTTAATTCTATATATTTTTTTATTAATTCCATTTTTTTTAAAAATTCTATTTCAGTTGGTGTTGGACCACTAGATTTATTCTTGATAATTCTAAATAATTTGGAGATTCTAAATAATTTATTCT
Organism: Argyra leucocephala; assembly: GCA_963942445.1. Lineage (NCBI taxonomy): Eukaryota > Metazoa > Arthropoda > Insecta > Diptera > Dolichopodidae > Argyra > Argyra leucocephala. Next base: position 60,250,787 of record OZ012680.1, read on the forward strand.
TGTAATTTCTTTGATTATATTACTTTTATTTGGATCTAATTCAAAATTCTTTAAAATGTTTAAACCAATATCTGAAAGATTTTCATTTACCTGTTCTTTAATTCCACACACTTTTATAATGTTATAATATTTTTCTTGGTTGTTTTTTTATAATTTTGATTCTACAATAGTTAAGTTTGTTTTTTAAGATATCCAATTTCATTACTTAAATTCACATTTTCAGAAATTAAATTTTCACCTATTGTTTTATAGTCCTCTAAATTTTTTCTTAAGTGTTTCATTCTCCATATTTATATTTTTGGTAATCAGCACATCCATTTTTTCACACAAAAATTTTAGATTTAAATTATTTTCATCTAGTTTATTATCATTAGTTTCGTTAAGATTATCATTAATATTATCTTTATTAATATTATTTAGTGAAATGCTTTCATTATTTTTATTATGTATAGAAAAAATTGTGCTGCGACGCCGATTGCGAACTATTACACATTTCGTAACCAAATGGATTTTTCATTTATTATTTCTGCAAATCTTCGATTTGTCAACCCCGTACAACTTTTGTGAGAGGGTTTGTTGCTATCCCCATCACAAATTAAATAATTATTGCCGGTTAATTTACATATTTTTTTACATTGGTTACAGACGATATTGACTTTTTGTTATGAGTATTCGCCACTTTGAATGTTTTTGGATGTCAGTAGTTGATTCTGAAAATGCATACATCCGGGTTTAGTTACTGGCATCATAAAAAAATTTCTGCAAAGGCAAAAACTAGTTTTATTCTATTTCTAAAAAACTTACTTTTTTGAATTGTGTCACTTTAGACATACATGTGCGATATGTAGAAACAATAAAATAAGAGAAGATTATTGTAAAAATTTTGAGGCTCGCTTAACTTGTAATATGACTTTTAACCAAAGTTAAAGGTACATTTTCTTAGATTTACCAAGAACTCAACAGCCATGGAACTCTTAATTTATAATATGTTGAATGCAGTGAGTAGCTACCACACAATTTATTTCATTTTCACAAAAAACTTATTATCGTTACTGAATCCAGAATGATTTTGTGTGATGTCTCGATATTTTTATATACATTATATAACATGAACATACACATGACGATTCAAGATCATTATACTGGTTGCAAACATTATTCTCCAATTTTGTTACAACCACAGGATAAAACGTTTTAGGTAGATACATTATAAATTGCAGAAGACCATTTAGTTTGTTAGAACTCACCAGTATTCATGGATCTAAAAATTTGCACAGTATTGTTTGTTTCGTATATTAATTTGGACCAGACAGAAACTCTAAATAAGGAAATTTATAGTTGAATAGAGATTTTAATCGAAATTTGAGATAATTATTTAATATTTTTTTATGCAATTTTTTTTTATATATATTTTAAATTAATTAATAAAGTTCTCTTATTTAGTAAATTTCCTTTAGGTATTATGCTTTAAATATTGCTATAACTTTAATTTTTTTTTTGTGTTATGGTCTAGTGGTCTTTTGGTTTTTTATTCAAAACTGAATAACCAAAAAAAACAAAATAAAAATTCTAATGGCTACTATTATTATAATAAAGTTTAATCCTTGAAATTTTTGCATAAAAACTTACCAATATAAAATTTAATAATTCAAAAAGCTAGAATAAAGAACAAACTTTAGTTTTAGAAAAATCTTTGAAGGACCTTTCCAGGACTCTTAAAATAATAGAATCTCTTTTTTTTTTGTTTTTTAAATGTTCAATTTAAACTTTTATAATAATATAATACATTATTATTATTCATATTATATAAGTAAGTAGAGCTTTAGTATTGGTTTTTAAACTAAAAATATTATTAATTAATTTTTTAGAATAAAAATTAAAAAAAAAAAAATAACTAAAAATAAAATTTAATGAAAAATTGTTAAACCTTTTGTTCAGCAAATTTTAATATTCCTTATAATTAAATGGAGCTTAAAAAAGGTGATGAATAGTGTATAACAATAATGACATTTAATATTTTTATGTAAAAATTTAAAGACAGAAGAAATGAGCAAAAAATTTCAAGCAATTTTAAAATTAGGAAAAACCAACAAACTAAAGTAGAATTGCTCAAATTACCTTCTCAGATGAAGGTGGCTTTTTAAGTGTTTGAATCATCTACGCATTATTCCAATTGTACAAACAACTAAGGCTCTGTACCTGATGATCAACAATCCTCTGTATCACAGCAACAACAACAACAACACCATCAACAGCAGGGAAATATTGTTGGTACAAAAAAGACTGAAAACGTTTCAATTATTAAACAGCTAGATGATGTTTTTTTAGCTAATCAAGGTAATCAAATGGAACAAGAAAATAAAATTAAAAAAGATCAAAACAAACAACTTCGTAAATCTGGGCATGATAAAGATGAATTGTTAATTGAACCAAAAAATGAATATGAAAGAGTAAATAAACCAATTCAAGATTTAACTGAAGATCCAAAAGAAATAATGGACGATGAAGATTTAGATACTCAAGCTGGTCTAAGTTATCATAGTGGTGAAGGCTCTAGTCAAGGATTTCCACAATTGCCAGCCGATAGATCTCAAGACGAATTCATCATGACTGCACAAGACCAAGGACAACAACGGGACCCACAAGCTCATAATAGTGATGTCGATGAAAATGTTGATATGAAATATAATTTACAACAATCTATGGAAGTAAGTGATTATCCAAATTTTAATTGTGATTCACCACAAAATCAAAAATCAAATAACAATAATTCAATCAACAACACAAATAAAACAAATCTTATTTAAGAAAAAAGCATTTACAACGACATATGCGTGATGAATGTATTGGTATATCACACCGATTTAAATGCAATTTATGTCCATCAATATTTCGACGTAAATATCATATTGTACGTCATATGAATTACTCAAAACATGGTGTCCCACCACCACCAAATTCAAATAATGCAAATACTTCACATCAGAATAATAGCATTAAAAAAGAAAATTATGAAAATGATAATGGTTGTGTTAATAAATCAATTAAAATTTCTAATACTATTGCTAACAGTGCTGGCGCTGCTGCAGCCGCATTAGCTGGTAGTGGAGGTGGTACGAATAATAATGTAAATAATATGCCAGCACATATGGATCGTGTTGTTCAAGCAAGTGTTTTAGCTGCAATGAATGCAGCTGCTGGTGCTGTTGGTGTACCGAATTCAAGTAATAGTCCGTATCATCGTTCAAGTAGTACTGCAACAGCATTAGATCAAAGAATTCTCTGTGGTGGTGATGTTATTGGTTATGCAGATATCGCAAATGATAAAAGTACTTCAACCTACTGAGTGCGTTTCTAACAAGCAATAAAGTAATTTGCAACATATTTTAACATCTACATCAGTATACGTCAAAATACTTTAGCTGTTATGTATCGTATCGTATATTTTCGATTGAACTAATTATTAACGAAGCACTAAGCGAGTGTACACTGAAACATTTTACACCACTGAATTTAAAAGCCAGATTTACTTGAGTCCCATAAATAACTTAAATATTTAATTTAGGCTAAGAGTTCTTGGACTTTTTCGTTAGAAGCATGGCAACTACTTTCAAATATTGTACAGAAGCATGGCAACTACTTTCAAATATTGTACTCAATATCTTTGTTTATAAATAAAATAGCTAGTTATACTGAATAAAGCTACAGAAAGAAATGCATCGTATCCAATTTATAATAAAATGATTATATTAATAAATTATTATTTTTATATAAAATTTTCAATTTATTTACCGAAAAAAATTAAATTATTTTTTATTAGAGGAATGTTTACACAATTATTGGCATATTTTAAAACTTAAGCCGAAACTTCTATGTACAAAATAAACTTATGTAAAAGTTTGAGTTACTAAAACTGTTAAATGAGCTGCTAAAAAGTCCAGAAGAATCACAGGTGTATTTAAAAACATTGGACAACGACTACCAGGAGAGGTTAAGCTATCCCCATTATTATAATCTTTTTTATAGTACGATAAAACAGTGGTATAGGAATTTGGGGGAAACACACATGAAAAAAAACTAAGGTCTCTCCAAATTATTCAAAATAAGGCAATTAAAGCTCTGTTTGGGTTATCTGGCAGAAATTCAATCAATTATATACATTTTAGAAATAAAATTTTAAATATAAACGACTCAAGAAGCTTAAGTTAAGCATCTCAATTATAATATGATACTAGTTGTAAAGAACGGTCTCAAGACAGTGTTCTAGATTTGGCAAATTTTGGTCATTCGTTAGATCACCATTTACCACAGCTAAATAATAGATCTACAGATTTAAAATTTTGGTTTGCTAAATTTTATGCAAGAACTTATAACATATGATTGGCTTTTATGAGGTAAGATGGGTAATGTTTGGCAGAAATCTCCACCTTGGATTATGAGCTTTCCACCAATAGATTGTATAGATTGAGACAAAAAGTTCATAGCATAAAAATTTAATCATTAGTAAAGAAAAAATTCAAATAAATTTTATTCTATTGCTAGTTAGTTATATTAGCCCTTTTTTATCATAGAATGAATTATAAACGAAACGAAGTTTCATAACATACTTATTTTGATTAAAAACCTTTAAAAAAATAAAATTGGAATCCAAAACTAATATTCATACTACGTTCATAATTTCATACAGAATTTACAATAACAACAACTTATTCATATGAAATAATATTAAAATATACTATATACATAATAATACATAAACTACATATATACACATATTTATAAATATACATGTGCTCATAGTTTACAATATTTATATTAAACATCATTTGCTATATTTTGACTTAACTGAAAACTGAATACAATAACAACTTGTTTATATGAATTTAAAATAAAATACAGTTTTTTTACTTGCTTTTCTTTAGCTTGCAATGTTATATATTTATTTATTTTATTGGGCGATGTAGGGGTCAAAATATATTTTTATTTTATATCTGTATTTTGGAGAAATAATTTTAAGCGGTTGTTAGCTCAGTTGGTTAAGGCGTCATGTTAATATCACAAGCTTTGTGAGTTCGATTCTCCTTTGAGTCGAATTATTATTTTTTTAAAATTTATGATATTAGTTTTTATAATATAATATAATAACTAAAAAAAATATTTTTTTAACAAAAAAAAAAAAGTAATTTTTAATTATTATTTCTCTTCTCAATTATTTTAACACACACGAAAACTTTAGTTTAGAATAAATCTAAGCAACTACAAATTATGTATATTGTATACTTATTACTTATACATGTATTAATAGTTGTTGACAGTACAGTTGACACTATATAATAATTATGTATCGTGAAGATGTATGTATATTATCGAATGTTTCATGATATTAACTTTATATAAGAGATTTTGTGTTAATTCGATTCGATTCTCTTTTGAGTCAATTTTTTTTGTATTATTTATGGATTATTGCATTTGATTTTTTGGACTTTTAGTACGAAAAAAAATGAATTAGTAGGATAACATTAATATAGGTTTTAAAGGAAAATTTATTAAAGATAAGTATTTCTTTTTCAGATACACGGAATTTATAGGAATTTAGATATTTTTACAGATTAACACATTTTAAAGAAACATCAACACCAATGCAACAAAGAGATAACTGAAATGATGTGATATTTTATTGTGTTTATCGAACCTATATTAAAATTTTATTGTTCAAATTCATTTTACATATTTTATAATAGCTAGTTAATTTTAATAAAAAAGAAAAGGATTTTAGTTTATGACTAAAAAGTTAATAATAATAAAAAAAAAACTTTTTAAAAACTGCCTTTTTACAAGGGTTACACAGTTTTGGTAGCAAATTTAATTGCACTAAAAAGGAAAAAATAAATTAGGTAGTTCAAGGTTGGTTAAAAAATGTTATGTGTAAGTCTAACATTTGACTTCAGGCAGGAGCAAATAATGTTAGATAAAATTTTTGTACGAAAAAAGCAAATACTTGTCATGAATAAAAGCAAGGAGCGTAAATTTAAACTATGTGCTCATATTTTAAACAGTTATCAAGATTAACGCTCCTTGCTCAACAATAGAGCAGGTACATAATATGAGTAGAAGCATAAGAATCTTCAATTCAAATGTAAAATCTGTTATCTTGTACGTCTGCGAAATATATAGTTCTAATTCATTTACTTTTATATTTTTAGATAGTTAAAATTATTTTTGATTAATACATAAAAATTTATTTGAACAAAATATTGGTTAAATCTGGAAAAATAAAAATATCTCTAGTTGTTTTTTGTTATTTTTCTTTTTATTATTTTTATTTAAACCCAAAAAATAAAAGTAAATAAAGATTTTTCGCCTTTATAATAAATTGTTGATGATTCCAATACCCAAATGTATTTCAAACTTTATAAAATAGAATCTAGTGTAAATTGACAATAAATCTGAGGCAACATAACAAAATAAAACTAAAAATAAGGAAAATTCAATCATTGAAAGAATTTTTTTTTTTATTAAAAAAAATCTGAATAATATCTATAATATAAAATTATACCTTCATCCTTCGATATCCTTTTTCGAAAACACAACAACACAAACTAATATAATTTACGTACATCTAAGTTATAATCTTAACTCATATAAAATATTACATATCATTTGTCTTCTACAGTTTAAGGACATCATAAATGATAGGATCTTAAAATATGTATATGTGAAATGAAAAGATTTATTTAAGTTCTTGATATGTTGGTTATAGTTGGAATCCTGTTAAGGACGAAAAAAATATCTGTTTGCTTTTTTTGTTTTTTTGTTTTAATTTGAGTTCTATTTTTCGATATTTCTTTTACAGATCAAAATGACATATAATTTCTCTTATATTCACCAGAACCTAATATTGACTTGAGTTTTATCAACATAATCATTATCAATATCATCATTAACATTATTTTAATATAGAAAGTCTATAATATTCATATATATATATATATAAGAAAAAAAAAGGATATGTGAATGCCAATATCAATAGTACATTGTATACAAATTGACTAATGTTGTTTTACTTTTCTATTTTGTTATTTTTTCGTTACACTTTTTAATATTTTTTTTTCTTATTTCAATATGTAGAAAAGGGCTAAAAAGTCCTTTTGAGACAAGCAACAACATGGTCATTTTTCAAAGATTAAAAAAAAAATGTATAATAAAAATAAAAGAAAAAAACATGTTTTATACTAATGTAGGAGGAATACATAAAATATATCTACGGGTTCGTAGTGGTATAAAAATATCAACATGTACCGTTATATTATATAAGTAAATAAATTTAAGAAAGAAAGGAAATAAATTTTGCAAGTGTTGAAAAATTGCAGAAAACTTAATAATTTTAACATATACATACAGTGATGGTTTAAGTTACTACAATAAACTTATTCGACTAGATTTTATATTCGTTCTGAGCTGATTATTATTTGTAACAAGATTTTTTTTAGCAAAAAAAATAAATTTAAAAAAAAATTCATAATCATGTCAAACAGCATCAAGCAACATCAATGTTGAGACTATGCTTAAAAATTAGATAATCCACACGGACCGCTTATTATTTATATGTACGATTTATGTACCATTACATTAAATTTAATTAAAATGAAATTAAAAAAATTTATTATGACAAATTGAAATACAAATAATTTTCTAAAATTCGAAATTTTCAATAACAGTTTCCATGAATAACAATTACTTAGTTTTCGGACTGCGGACAAGTTTTTCATTCTTTAAATGCATTACTTTATGGTTTTGTCTTAATTTATTTTAAAACCTTATTTCATTTTTAATGAAAACTTCTTCAGATATTCTAAATAAGATCCTATCTTCTACTATCCTTTAAATATTACACCAGACAAAATTACTTTGGGTTTTTGTTTGTAGGAGCAATATGAAAATTTCAACATACAAAATATTACCTGTTGAAATTTATGGTCCTAATTTCAAAATCGTAACAGCAGAAAACTACAAGTAAAAGCTACAACAAGTAAATACGAAAACTATGGTATTACAGACCAAAAATTTGAATTATACATTCTTTCGTTAAACTTATTAATGATTTATCAGAGTCCTTAAAAAATTGATTTTACTAAACGAAAGCTTTAAAGTGACCTATTTTGTCTGAAGTAACACAAACCATAAAAGTCACCACGGTATCTACAGTAATACAAAACCATATACAAAATATATTCTTATATATAAAAAAAGGATCAAATGGAAAATAAAGTCAAAAAACAAAAAAAAAATTAAGAAAAATTGATGTAAATGGACATAGACAGATGATTTTTCTGAAAATGAATTAATTTTTCATATCAACGCGTTCTTCGAGTGTAAAAATTTTCTACTATATAAAGAAAATATTGAAAGGACATCTGGTGTTTATGTCAACAACATGAACCAGAATTCAGTATGCAATTATAAACATACATACTTACATATACATAACATATTATTATTATCTAAATATAAATATCTTGATCATTATTATATCCTGTTCTACTGAATTCAAAAAATTAATAAGAAAACGCTACAAAAAAAAAAAAAAAAACAGAAAAAGCAAAAAGTTATAGAAAAATTTACAATTTTTTTCTGACATTTTTGATCCTTCTCTTCGTTTTCCAGCAAGGTCCAGTAAATCTAAAATCGAAAAATAATGTTGTTTTTATTATTATGAAAACGACATAGCATAACAACATCGTAAATTCAAAAAAGAGAAAATAAAAATAAAGGATATGAGATTTTAAAACCCATGGAAATTAGAATATTATTTGAATAAAAAATGTTGTAAGTGAGAAAAGTATTTTGTGGTAAAATTTTTTGATATTTATAAAGGATATCGTTTTAATTTTGTTTTTATTTATAATTTATAATAATATTTATATATTATTTTGACCAAGTGAATTGTCCAAAATATTATCTACATTATGGGACATCGTAATACACAAAATAGCTACGAAAACAAAATGGACTCAATTGTCAGATCAAAGTTGACAATAAATTAAAAAAAAAAAACAAAATGTTTTATTATGGGACTGCATACCACAGTGGTGGGTAAATATTTGTGTTTAATATTTTTGATTTAAAAAATCAAAAAGAACTTTTGCAGATACTATTTGGGATTATCCAGAAAATCTTTTTTGTTTTTTTATTCTTATCAAAATATCTCAAACAATATTCATAATTATTACTACTAAATAATATTTACAAAATAAAGTCTGTCATAAGTAATTCATAAGAATAAAATATTATGAATTTCTCGAAAAAAAAATGATTGGTAACGAAGCTTAGTGCCAATACAGATTTTGCAATTCAACACAAGGTCAAAGATATCTTACAATGGTTGAGCATTAATAAATCTCAATCGTCATTCTTCAGTTTAAAGATTCAAAAGAAAATATCAGTTATAATGCTGTTGTATCTAAAGAGCTGAATGTTAGATAGATATTTAAGGCAGGTATAGCTGTGGCCCTATATGACCACAACTTCAAATGTTGTGATTTGCGGCTGTGGTCATATAGGGCTCGTATTTACACAATTAAACATCTGAGTCCTTAAAAATCAAAAAATGTGTTAATTAAAAATTAAATGTACCAATAATATAAAACGTAATTATTAATAATTGTTGAAAATAGTCGAATATTTTCCGTTTATTTATTACTATTTTATTTATTGTCTTAATATATTTGTACAATATGTTATTTTCATATATTTTAATTCTATATTTCAAGAGCGTATATTACTAGAATATTCACACCTTTGGTTTCTAATTATTTAGACTAACCTGACTTAAATATTTAGAATAAATTTAATTTGCAAAGGACAAAATGGAAAGTAAAAAGTTTTAGTTAATTATTTTAGGCTAATTTTACATTTAATTTTACTAAATACGCTTAACATAATACACAGATACGCGTATTTCCCCTACTGCTTTCAGACTTCTTTTGTACTCGACTGAGGAAAGAATACTAAAATCGTCTTATTTATTTTTATTGCACATTTTGACGCAGCTGAACGGTTGTTTATTATCCAATGAAATAGCACAGTCAGGTAGGTATTAAATTGTTATTATTCAAAATATAATTTTTTACTTTAGAATGACAGGTAGGTTAGTAATTTTTAGTTTTAGAAAATGTGATGCTTTCAACTAAGTCTAGTTTTTTAGAATCTGGAAAAACATCTTAAGTTTACAATTTTAGTTCTATAAAACCTCTTGTGCTGCACTAGAGCTAAATTAAGAGCTATAAGTTCCAACTTTGAGCTCTACATCCGTCCCTAGAACTTTTATAGAGCTCTTATATAACAAGGAAAGTGTCGACTGTAGAGCTAATTAAATTTTTAATGTTAGATATTAAAAGTAGATAATTTTAGATACTTTTTTTTTTAATTTTGCGCTCCTCTTTTAGAGCGCTCTCTCTCTCTCTTTAAACGTTTAAATAAAATAGTTTTGGGAGCATGTATAAGTATGTATTATTTTATTATTTTTATCGTGATAAACATATTAATATTTTTTTTTGTTAATATCGATGTTTGTCTAGATTAATATACATTTTTATTACAATAAAATTTCCTTGCCAAGTGTATCGTAAATATAGGCCTTATCTCGAAAATTTACAACACCTTAGAATCATTTTAAAAATAATAATTTAAAAAATTTTTTTTTAAATATTTTTGAACATTTTTAGTAAAATGTTTCCAAAAGATAAAACAAACCTAAAAAATGTTTATAATTTTTAAAATATTTATTTTAATTTATTTATTATAGCCAAGTTTTTCAATGTTTACATTCCTTTAATACAATATTAGTTTTATTAAAAATTGGCAATTGGGTATAGAGGTTTTCTTTACTGATATAGAGCACTTTTAGAGCTTCAAAATGTATTATAACGTTAATCAGTTTTTTAGAGGGAGGTAACATGAAATGACTTTAATTTTGATGAGAATTCAATGTGTGCGAATCTTTATATGAATTTAATGTCTATGACAAGAACAGTAAACATATTAAATCAGGTAGCAAATAGCTTTATATCTAGCTTTTAAATAGCTTGTAAGACAGCAGTGAATAATAACTGATCTATTTCAGTGTACTATGACGCAATTAGCTTTTAAACAACATTATAATTATACTCTTAAGGAGCAAGTTGCTTTATCAAAGAATTATAATTATTCCAACAGCTTGAAAACAACATAATGTATTATACATTACAAAAGCAAAATCTTCTATATAAGAACAAAATTATTATTTTAGCTCTAAAGTAGAATAAATTTATTCTACGCACTTCATATAGAGCTAATTATTCTATTATAGAGCTTACAGTGCAAGCAAAATTATGCTGAGAGCTCTAAAAATTGTTAGTTGGGTTGGATGATGTGTTCTACTACTTTGTATTATAATTTGGGATAAATTTTCTTCTTAATAGCTAGCTCTGATTCTTTCAGGTATTCATTGAATCGTGTTTCCATATTTCTCCTAGTTTACCCAATACAAACTTTGTTACAATGACTACAACTGATCTTACATATACCTGATTTTTCCAATTGATCGATTGTGTCTTAAGTCAAACCTAGAATAATCTGGAGTTGATGGGTTCTGCTGCTATATACTATGTCTAACTACTGTTTTTCAATTTCGCTCTGACTGGGAGAGAAATCTCACTAAATCCCAACGCTACTCTTCTTTTGGGTTGTTGATCATTGAGTAGGTTAGTGAGGGAATTCCGCTGTAAAGTTCTTCTTCGTTTACTGAGTTAGTCAGCAATGGTTTTTTTCTGGATACGCGTTTACTCTCGCAATCTCAAATAAATGTTTAGTCTATTTTACATAATATTTTTGGGCGATGGGGAAGGTTAGTATTCAATGAATCATGTCATCATATATGTTGATAGTAGTGTTTCGAGGTATTCGGGATGACCTTGTGAATATCTGTAGGCTTCCTGTACATTTTCCTGTGTAAAAACGGTAGTTGACCTTCTCTTTTTACCTCGATAGTAAATTGTATATTCCGGTGAAGTTTGTTAAGAGTAGTGATTGTTGGTTCTATGTCACTTTCTCTTAATCCAGCAAAAATATCATCCACGTTTATCTTCCAAAATCTTAGTAAAACAATTTTTCTTCTGATGTCAAATCTGACACTAATTTGGCTATGAAATTTTTACTGATGAATGAAAAAAAAGGGTTTCCCATTGGAATTCCTTTCAATTGTTTGTAAAAAGCCCCTCTAAAGGTGAAATAATTTTCTTCCATGAAAAGGCGGATCGGTCTTATGTACCTATTTTCTTCTGTCCTTCACTATGGTCTTGTTTCATATTGCAATAACCATTCTTCTACTAGAATAATAGCCACTTTGACTGGGATATTGTGAAAAAGAGCTTTCACGTTAAAAGAGAACATGGCTTCGTCTTTGTCAAGTCCTTCAATTGATTTTAATTCTTGAGCTAGCTTCTTAGAGTTTTTTACTAATTGGGTTTCGAACTGCTTATTCATATTTTGAAACTTTTTCATTACAACCATTTGACTATTTTATATGTTGGAGTCTTTCTTAATACACGGTCTTTTTTGGATTTGCCGAATCCGAATTCTTAAAATTGAGATCCGCCGAATCCGATTCCGATTCTAAGTAAAAAATCATAGTTTTTATTTACAAAAAAATATACAGTTTATTAAAGAGAATTCAGTTATGAGCCAAAGCTGACATATTACAGGGTATTCCCACCCATATTTGACCATAATTTTACAACCATCAACGGTGGAAAAAACTTTATTAGTTTTAAATCTTATTTAAAAACTTTTTAGATGGAACCAATGATCACCAAATGAAACCAATGAAAACTAGACCAAGATTACATTGTCTTTTCTTGTCATCATCGTGTAAATTCATGTTTATCTACCTCTTCATACGAATTCTAGTCAATTCATCCACGGTGATAGTGATACTGAATCGTTTATTTTGTTTTAGTTTATCTTGAAAAAATATCATATTTCTTTTTTTTATCTGAAATTAGTTTAGACAAGCGTCATGATTCCGAATTCATTCTTAGGTAAAGTATAACCACATTTAAGAATTTTTTTTTTATAACTTTATTTAAGTGGCCTTTGAACACAATATAGTTTTTTTCAGGCCACGTCTTTACATTGTTTTTTTTTTTTTTTTTTTTTTTATTTTCTAATTACATTTTCTATTATTCTAATCCATTTTTATTTATTTTTTTTGTTTTTGTTTCTATATAAAATATTTCAATAGTTAAATGTTTTTCTTATACATATATTAATTATATGAAGTTATAATAACTAAATGTTTTTTTTTTTTTTTTAACATTTAATATTTAATATATTTCATTGATTTTGTTCCATTTTTTGTTTTAAATTGTTTTGTATAGTTCAATAGCTTTTAGGAAATTTATTATTTTTCTATAATTGGTTTCATCATCACTCTTTAAAATATCTAGACTATTACTTTTTAAATATCTATCTCTATCTCTTGAATATCTAATACAAGCTTCGAACAGATGCCTAATAGTAAGGTTTGCTCCACAAGCACAATTTGGTGGTGTTGTATTATCAAATATAAATTTGTGTGTTAAATTAGCGTGCCCTATTCTTATTCTAGTAATCACGGTCGACTTTCTTCTGTTAAGTAAACTAAGATTTTTCCAAGGTTTCGTATTTGGCTTGATATTTTATAGTTTGATACTATCGTCCGTTTCTATCCATTCTTTCTCTACACTTTGATACATTTTCTTATTTATTATATTTTTAAGATCTTTATAATATAAAAGGTGATGATTATCATGTGGTAGGTCAACTATCTCGTTATCATGGATGCCGATATAGCTTGGAATCCACATAAATTGTATATTTTTTTTATTGTTACTTATTATTACTTGTATTTTCATTTAAGAATTGATTCCCGAATAAATTTGGATCTATAGTGATATCCCATCAGAAGCCTCAAGTATACAGACACGATCTCTTTGTTGTTGTAGTGTAATCTAATATTGATGTTTTTTATTTCAGAGTTATTTGCAGTTTTTTCATTTATTACGGTAATTCCATGTTTAACTTTTCAACTTTTAGCCATTAATGATTTTTTTTAAACCACATATTCAAATTTATATGTGTATTTTATTTTATATATTATTCATATACAATTTTCGTCACCATAATAAAAAAAATTCAAAAAGCACAAAATACAAGCACATTATTTGTCGGCGTTCTTTGATCTGTATACTAAGCATATTTAGTAAAATTAAAAGGAAAATATTTAACTTGAACGCTGGGTGGCGCAGTAGGTAGAGCGCCTGCCTTTCAACCGAAAGGTTCCAAGTTCGATTCCCGATGAAGCAAAAAAAATGCTTTATTGAGAGTATAATCTGGTAACAAATTAAATAAAATGAAACTATTCTATTTAAGAAGGCTTAGTTCCTGACAATAGTAGTAGTTTTCCACATTTAATGAGTAGATAAGCCAGTAATTTGTTAAAATGAATACTCGAATTATTGTAGATATTGTAGTGTAAAATTGCAGTACCGTACTTAATTAAGCACGAAAAGGTGATTCTACCTAAGTTACTGTCAAGATCATAAAAAAAAAAAAAAAAAAAAAAACTATTTTCAATAGTTACTAAGCTAAAAACCAAGTTTAAAAAAAAAACTAATTATTAAATAAAATTATTTGAAAATAAAATACAAAATTGAGTTAAATAAGAAAATATCAAAAAAAATAATTCTTATATAAATAAAAAAAAAAATATTTATAAGATACGCAATAAGTACAAAAATGTCAAATACAATATAATACAATTTCCATTTAAAAATGTTTTCATTAAAAACAGTTTCGAACAAATCTTGAAAGACAAATTGTTATGTAACGATAAATTTATATCAATGCATATTCATTGATGTCGTTTATTATATAGATGACAAGAAAATAATATAAGACATGTAGATAATAATAATAATAATAAGTTTTTTTTTTTTTTTTTTTTTTTAGTAAATTCAAAAACAAAATTTCCTTTATATTATAATAAATAGAAAATGTTTTTAAATACAAGAATATTCTTTTCATGTTGAACTGCAATCTCATAAACCTTTAAAAATCAAATCTGATATTTTTATCATTTTATTAAAATTATACTCGATGTATGCCAAAACAAAAAAAAAATAAACCAAATTTCTGATAATGATAGGAAGAACATATTATTATTATTTATATATATATATATTATATATATAGATATTATATATATATATATTATATTATATATATATTCTATATATATATATATTATATATAAATTCTATATATATATGATTATTTTGATTTTTCTAATGCTAAATGAGCAACAAAACAGCTAACCCACAAGCACTACTACAATCACAACACTATATTATATACTATATATACACCATGAAATCAGTAACAAAATCATAATAAAATGACAATGGTACATTTCATATAGAATAAAAATCCAAAGTTTAACTTAAAACAAAAAAAAAAAAAAACAATAAGAAAAAAATAGATAATATCGTTTTTGTTTCGTTTTTTTTTTATGCTTATGAAATATTTTAGTCACGTTTTCCATACAAAGAATAGGGATTTTCTTTATGTGATATGCTCCATGTAGCATTAACAGTAATGATTTTCTTCTCTATTTCTGCGGTTACTAGGACTCTTCTGTTTGATTTTGATTTTCTAATTTTTATGTTTTTTTTATTTTTTTCTATATAGCTAAATTCGTTATCCTTAAAGCAATGAAAGTTATCATATTCATTGACAGATTTCAAAGATAAAAAAAATTCTAGATTGTCATTAAAGTTTTTATTATTATCTTTTTTTTCTCTCTTTCTGTTGTATTCTTGCTATTTTTGTACTGTCACAATAGTATTAATTATCGAGTAAGTGAGCCGAATTTTTAAAAAACTTATCGTTTTATCTATATAATTATTAATAGATATAAAATGCTGTGATGTTGTATTTTGTATCATAAAAACATAGACTTTTTGTTTTTTAAAGATATTTTACGGATAAATCACCTAATAATCAGTATTATTTACAAAATTGTCACAGTTTAGAAACCTTTTGTAAAGTTTTTGTTTTTTTTTTTAAATAACCATTTTTTTCTTTCTTATTTTTTACTTAAGATATTTTGAAATTTGGAATGGTGTTCTTGAAGTTAATTTAATGGTCCAAAAAAGGACATTATTACATTTTGTTTTATTTGATTTTAGTTCCATTTTGATAAATTTAAGATATTTGGGGTCGAAAATAATTTGTTTTAATATTCTCCAGTGATCGAAGGTAATAAACAAAAAAATTAGAAATCATTATGTTTAATTTTATAGCAAAAAAAAAAACAAAAACATTAAATAAATAAAAATTATCCTTAACTTTTCGATTTAATTTTGATAAAATAATATCGTAAGATTTTGTCGATGAAAATAATATTTAAAAAGGTCAATCCGGAAAATATTTTTATAATTTGAGGTACAGGTGTATAGCACTAAATTGTAACTATAATTAAATAACAATAAAAAATGTCAGAAGTGGTTTTATGCATCCATAACACTATGTTCGAGATTGTCAGTAAATATTTATACCAGTAGGTATATACGTTTGACGCAAACCTTAGATGGAAAGAACACGTTAAGAAAAAAAAACTAAAACTGGATCTAAAATACAAAAAGTTGTATTGGTTTATTGAGCGAACATCTACGCTTTCCACGTATAACAAAATTTTGATCTACAATCAGATATTAAAGCCAGTCTGGGCATACGGTAATCAAATTTCATACTTTTAATATAAATTATATATATAAATTATGTTTATTTTTATTATTATTATTATTTTTATTTTTGTGTCTTTGACTGACTGGGTTTTGTATGTGTTGTATTTTTATATATGTATGTAAATATATTTTTATTATTTTTTTTTCTTTTTCTTGTTTTTTTTTTTTTTAATTTCTTTAGTTTATACCTAAATAAATTGACTAATGCGTCTGCGGTATAATTTACAATTGCAAAATTTTGATTTAGCCTATCTTGACATATTGTTGTAAGATAGTCCAAATCTATGATATAATTTTTTAATTGATTGCAGATTTCAAATTGCTTCAACTTTTGACTTGTGAGCTATTGTATATTGCTTATTGATTTTTGTTCTAGATTTAAGTTACTAGATTATTAACCGTTTTTTCC
This sequence comes from Argyra leucocephala, assembly GCA_963942445.1. Lineage (NCBI taxonomy): Eukaryota > Metazoa > Arthropoda > Insecta > Diptera > Dolichopodidae > Argyra > Argyra leucocephala. Next base: position 60,268,019 of record OZ012680.1, read on the forward strand.
ATTTATGGATTTTATTTTTGTTTCTGTGTTTAGTACGGGTAATTGGTCATTGGTTCATTATTATATAGGATTGTGCCCAACAACTACATATTCAAACTATCCAAACGTTCCAAAACAAAGTATTGCGAAACATTGTCAACGCCCCATGGTTTGTTCGCAATGCTGATATTCATAGGTATCTCAGGGTTCCTCTTATAAAAGACGAAATAAAAAAATTCTCTGTACGCCATAAAAGTTGTCTCTTTCAACATGTCAATGTCGAAGTTTCACGTTTAGCTGACTGTCAAAACTTTGTTAGAAAACTTAAAAGGACTAAATCGTTCGAACTGTGTTAGGATAAAATTTTTATCTCACAATAATTCCTAATGGAATTTTGTTTGATCAAAGATATCTGAAATAATAGAGTCAAAATTGTATTAATGGTTAGTCTTAAAGACTAGCTTTAATTTTAACAAAATGATGGGAGTTTTTAGTGAGTTAAAGTCTGCACAGTCCTTCACTTTGTTCTTCCTCTGCTCAAGAATAGAAGTTGAAGACTCTTTTGATGATTTTCTTCTATCTGAAAAAAAAGTAGGTATTTATGTATCGTGTTGCAATACTTATATGCAACTTCTAATTTTTGTTATTATTAATACGTCTGTGAGTTATAAAAATCGATTAACAATTTTAACGTAAATAATAAATTTGTAACTAAATCGAACTTGTTCTTTTTATTTATTAAAATAAAAAATCCTTAAAAAATTTTTCCAAAAATTCCAAAAAAATTTATAGGTAATTGAATTTATTTTTATCTAATTGTATCTTCATAGTTTATAAATATTGAATAAAGCTATTAGCTGTAGCAGACACAGGTGCAATTTTAAAACAAATAGAAATTTTCTTTTAATACGTGCAATACTTGGATCTGGTCCTAAGAATTGACTTTTCGCACTTGTTTTTGCAAGTACATCTCCCTCTTCATTGCGTGGTATTTCTTCATGCCCAGGAGCCTACATAAGAGTAACTATTTCGTTCCGTTAGCTTTGTTAAGCTACTGTAACAATTATAGATAAGCTTTAAGAATTGGGGAAGACGGAGCTTTTAAAGCAGCTTGGCTATTTGAAATTATTTATATATGTTTGCACCGTTATGTCCTTTTTTACCGGACTTTAATGCAGATACTTCGATGGATTGGGTTTCAGCTTGAAAAACAGTGGGACATATGCCATGCGTGTACCACACTGAAGCTTCTGCTGGAGCTAAGGCTCTTATTAAACCTTCGGCTTCTTCCCTTTTAGGTATTAGTACAGTGAAGTTGCTGCGACAATCAATTGTTTTTGTTATATAGTATAACAATGCAAATGCTTCGTCTACTAGTTTAATTTTCTGTAGGATTATGCTGTATTCTGGTCTTTTGTGTATAGATGCAGTCTTGTTGCTGTCAATCCTGCCGTCTTCGTCAGGTATAAATGAATCGCGTGGAGTTCCAGAATTTGTTCTAGGGCTAGAGCAGGGCTGGTTTTGAGTGATTCAATAGCCTCAAGGTATGTTATTCTTTGTGTTTTAGTAAACTTAGCATCTGCTTTCGTCTGTTCTATTTTTGGCCACCATACAAAGTCGCGTAAGATATTATAGGTTTTATTTATATACTTGTAGAGTCATACAGTTATTTGTGGAGATAATCCAAACATGGAGATTTTGCCAAAAATACTGTGCAATGCAAAAAACAGTTTGCTGTCAAGTATTATTGCTAAATTTGTTGTTTCCTTTACCATTTCGATAACAACTCCATCCAATGAAGGTGGTTGATAGTTTACTTTTCGTCGATTTGTCAAAGGAATATTGTTTATTTTGTGTGGATTAATACTTAGACCCACGTTCTTGCAAAAATGGATAATAATTGTGTTATAATACGCTGGGTGGCGCAGTATGTAGAGGGCCTGGCTTTCAACCGAAAGGTATCAGGTTCGATTCCCGACGAAGGCAAAAAATGCTTTCTGGATTTTTCGACCTGATCTACTGCTCTTTATCATTGGGATAAAATAAATGATAAATATTTGAGAGTTTTGGTTATCACTAAAAATAAAATGGAACTATACTATTATGAAGGCGAAGCAGTCTACAATAGATATAGTTTTCCACATTTAAATTAGTCTATACCACAAAAATTCTGCAGAAAAAGCTATTGTATGTGATTGTGTATTCTAAATCTTTGTGTAAAAGCAGTTAGGTTGTTCATCCCATAGACTTGGAATTATATAAAAAAAAAAATAATAAAAATATTTTTGCGTTGGAATTTTTGTCATTTATGCTTTGGAGCGATAACCACTCTTTGGTAGTTAAATCTAGAGAGACGAATGAATGAGAAATGTGTAACGGATCGAATTTTATGTAACGTCCTCTGTAGAGGTGTGTTTTTTTTACAGTGAATCAAACATGACCATCTAAAATTTTAACATTATCAAATTCATGCATGAGAATTATTGAACTCTAGGATAGTTTTTGAATCTGAAGCAACTTTTTCGAAGTTTAAGTCTCAATGTTTTAAATTGGAATTTGCTTTTTGTTTATCTTTTTTCTTTGACGTAGCTAAAGTACGGTAATATATTATCACTACGCTATAAATAGGGTAAATATATGCAGGCGAGATTGTATCTACTGAATTTTATTATATAAATTGAAACCAATAATGTTTTGCAAGAAGTATAAAATTATAATGTTATTAATTTTCGTTTGTAACAAATTTAAAAAATAAAACCTACACTATATTATCAGGAGCTAGGCCTTCTTAAATATAAAATTTTCTTTTGTTAATTTATTTTATTAATTTCCTAAGTTATTACCTCATTCGAATTATTATCAAATTATACTCACAACATATTTTTTTTTTATCTATATTAATAACATGAAAAAATAGTAAAAGAGTAACATTTTTGATTATTTTTTTAAATTCATTATAATTTTCCTGCAACCTCATCTGTAAGACACATGGTCGAAATATAATAATTCTTCAATATCACATTCATTATTTTTGTAATGAGCAGTTCCTATAACATTTAAGTCTTCGTCATTATACAGTTCCCTCTAACTCGCTATTTTTGTATAACAGCTTACTTAACAGATACTCTTTTAAGATTAAATATTTACAATTTATGTTGATTATTTTATCTGAAAATTACACAGGCAGTTTATTCTTCGCATAAAAATTTGCAGCTGTAAAATTCTGATTGGTTTGAAGTCCACAGCTGTCAAATTTGCACGCAGTAGAATTCTACCTGGATAATAAATCAGATTTGTCAAAAATTTCACTAAAACTAAAATACCAGTATACCTTCAAGTCAATTGGGATAACCTTTACATTCAACTTCAATTATTTCTTTAAAAAAAAATATATAATCAAGTCTTTTCATTGTTTTACCACATTGAACTTGAAATATCATTGCACATTCATTTATCATAGTATCATGTCTGACAGACAATTCATTTTTCAAATAATTTTGACATTTCAATTAACTGAAATTTACGAGGAGAGAGAAGACGTTATCAAATTCTACAATATTGTTTTAAATCAACATCATTTCAATTCTCAGAGAAATTATAAACATCAATAAATCAAAATTTTATTTTGAGTTGACCATTACTTCTCTACCACCCCCTCCCACCTAACACGTTAAGTAATCGAAATTTAATCCTTTTCTTTGTAATAAAAAAAAAAAATAGTTAACTAAAATAACAGTATTTTCATAATTAATTTTATTAACTTTCAACCAATAGAAAAAAATTATAATATTGAGGTAATTTTTTATCCCGTTCCAAGATTATTTATAAGTCTTCAAATCACTGTAAGCCAGCATCTTAAATCGGATAATCCATTCAAATGGTAAAGTTTTTGCGTGACTGTTGGAAGCTTTGAGTTTGGTAGGTAATAAACTTGACTCCGTTTCTCCTTTTTCCAATCAAAAATTTCGGATATTAAGTCATGGTTAATTAATTTGAAAGTCTTGGAAGTAGAATATTAGAAATCATGGTAAGTCTATTGAAATAATAACTTTATTACATTATTAAGCATAAGGATCGAACTGTATTACGGTATAAAAAAGTATACCACGATTTAAGGTGCTAATAGAAGTAGCTAGTTTCATTTTGATGAGAAACAGTGCGAATTATTTTTGATTGGTATTTGACAAATAAAATGGTAAAATAATAAGATAAAAAACCTCAGGGTATTGCTTTTCTTCCAATTTAATCTACGACTTTTTAAAGCCACAAAAAAATGAGGTGAATGTCCCATTAACAAATAAGTAAGAAAATTGAAAAATAAAATAAATTTCAAATTTTCTACTTATTTGGTAAATTTATTCTCTTTTTTCCAAGTTTTACTAAAGAAGTCGTAGCATAAGTTCCAAGACTAATTGATAATAAAGGCATCAGTGCAATAACAAGATAAGTCCACTTTTTCCAAAAAACGTTTTTTTGGTGAAAAAATTTCCTGAATTTTGGTGTAAAAACCAGGTATGAAACGTGACTCAGTCATGAGTTATTCCAATATTAAAGTTATAGATTTAAATGATTCGGAGCAAAAATAAGGTAAGTACTGGAATTATCCGATTATTGCACATAAATTTCAAAATTGGACTAGCTTATTTAAATGATTCGGGGTAAAAGGGAGTTAAGTCCGGGACTTATCCGATTATTGCACTAAACTACGTATATACATGCAAAATTATTTTGTGTAGTTTACATGAAAACATGTTCGGTCAGGTGGTATTTCAGGGTGAAAGATATATAAATTCATCAGGAAAAATCACAGAAGCCAGAAAAGTAGGTCCACCATGCACGTGCAAAAATAAATGTTTCCAAAATGTGCATAACACTATTATTCAAAATGTTTTCAGTGAATTTAATAAGCTTTTTTTTTTTGTTTTGTTTTATGTCTTGACAGTAACTTATGTAGAATCACCTTTTCGTGCTTAATTAAGTACGGTACTGCAATTTTACACTATAATATCTACTATAATTTGAGTATTTATTTTAACAAATTACTGGCTTATCTGGCTTATCTGGCTTATCTGGCTTACTGGCTGGCTTATCTCCTCATTAAATGTGGAAAACTACTACTATTGTCAGGAACTAAGCCTTCTTATAATAGAATAGTTCCGTTTTATTTAATTTGTTACCAGATTATACTCTTAATTATTTTTTGTCATTTATTATATCCCAATGACAAAGGGTACTAGACCAGCTCGAAAAACCAATGAAGCATTTTTTTTATTTGCTTCATCGGGAATCGAACCCGGGACCTTTCGGTGGAAAGGTAGGCGCTCTACCTACTGCGCCACCCAGCGTGTATGATAAAGAGCTTGCTGATAAAGAGAAGCAAGATGCTTATCTATGTGGTTTAATTCGAAAAAAAATTATAGAGCGGCGCAGACCTCGCAGTGAAGCTGTAAGAACAAGAAGACTTCAAAATAAATTTTTTATTCGAAGTACTAGTTTATTCGAAACAGAAGTATGCAAAACTGCATTTTGCTCAATTCATGGCATAACCCAAAGCCGAGTTGAAAGACTTTCTGATTTTTTTGTTAACAATATTACTACTCCATCTGATAAAATAGGTCGATATAGAGAGCGCCCAAATAAATTGCCAGATTGCATTTTGAAAGATATAAACGATCACATTCGAAGTTTTCCAAAACCTGTTTCTCATTACAGCCAAACCGAATCGAGGTATTTGAATCCTGATTTGAGTATTAAAAAAATGCATTCTCTGTATTTGGATAAGTATGAGCCTAATCTCATAACTCAAGCTGGATCTTCACCAACAGTAAAATGTAATTTTTACAGAGAATATTTTTTAACAAACTTTAAGCTTTCTTTCTAAAAAAAATTTCAGCGCCAGAATCTCAACAAGAAAACCAAAAAACTCTCTATTGAAAAAGAACTACATCTTAAAAAAGCTCAATCGTTTTATCACGATTTACGTAAAATATGCCTCTACCGGCAGTACCATCAGGAGACGTATTCTACAAAAGGCAGTTATGGGTGTTTAATTTCTGTATTTATGAATGTAGTACCAAAAAAAGTCATATGTTCATGTATGATGAAACAATCGGGAAGAAGAGCCCAAATGAAGTAATCAGTTTCATTCAGCATTACATTGATAACTTTATGAGAACAAATGTTACCACATTGTATTTGTTCTCTGACAACGCTAGTGCTCAGAATAAAAATAACGTTCTTGTGCAATACTTATATGCTCTAACCAAATACAAAAACATTCATTTACCATGCAATCGTTCTTTTGGTGTAATCGAAAAAAAACGATTAGTTGAGGGATTGTATTTACCAAGAGATTGCAAAAATATGGTTGCTAAATGTTCTAATAAATTTTCTGTAATCGACGTAGCCCAAGAAATGATTTTGGATCTTAAAAGCAGTTTGACTCCTTTTTTCAAAAAAACTGTGACTAGTACATCGAAAGTAAAATGGACTACATCAAGATATAGGCGATTTCACTACCTGAAAGAAGCAGGCATTGTAAAATTTTTTACTTCTGTCAGCCAGCATGGACCAATGACAGAGTTCCATCCAGTAAAAAAGGATGAAGTAATAGACGATCCGTTTTTAGCATTGCCATTATATTTTAATAATATACCAATAAATTCTAATAAATATGACGATGTAATGCTATTAGCCACAAAATATGTTCCTGAAATAAGTCTCTATAGAAGTATATAAAGTATAATGTGTAGCAAATTCGTAATTCTTAAATTATATTAAATTAAACTTTAACCTAAAGAAATTAACAATAAAGAAATAAAAGAAATTCATAATAGAAAATTTATAAAGCGAAAGAAAGAAAAAAAAATTAAAAAACAAGAACAAATTAAAATTAAAACTATAAAATAAAGTAATAAAATAACAAAACTATCTTTCACACGTCCCACACCTAACAAACATTATTCTACAAAATTTTTATTCTTCTTAATTAATGACTACACTTTTTCCTTAAAATATACCCAACCCAGCTCAAGGAATTTAGAAATAGAGAACTCACACCTGACTACGTTCGGCAAAGAATTCCACAACACGAGAGTGCTTACAAAAAAGGATAGATGTCTTAATCTACCAGAGTGTCTAGGAATGGTTAAATTCGCACTTCTTACTTCGATCGTCCAGGGGTTATTTTCTTAAGAAGATATACCAGCGTATTTTTAGATTGAATTTTTTTCACAAACAAATGTACAGATAGTTTTCGAAAGTACAGTCAAGCAAAACTTTGGAAACATCTCTGATGCTATCGAATCTACGACGGTTAGTTACGAATTGAGTGCAAGCATTGAAAATAACCTTGAGCCTGGAAAATCGCCTATACTCATCCCAGCATAAACTACTTCACAATCAGTGAAATGTGGAAAGATTAAGGACATAACGAGTGGTTCTTTTTTACCCACTCGTTAATATTGTAAGAGAACTTTCAGAGTTTTCGTAACTTACAAAAAACATTTCTAGAAATAAAGTTAACGTGATCATTTCAGGTTAAAGTTTTATTGAATACAACACCCAAGTTTTTAGCTTTACTTAAAAATTTTACCACAGAATTATTTAATTTGATATTAGGAATTTAATATTACGAATATAAATTAACGTAACCTGGGATTTTGACGGATTTAATCGAAGACCATTATTTAGAGACCAGAAAGCAACAGCATCAAGATCATCCTTCAATTTAGTAATAGAGCAGCTATATGACCACTGATGTAGAGTTGAGCATCGTCTGCATTCAACCGGCAATGAGATTCAGACAAAAAACGGAGTGAGTCATTAATAGATTAAAGGGTAAGGGACCCAGTATGGATCCTTGGAGTACCCCGCATTCAACAGGTAGATTATTAGACTTAACACAATTTACAAACACAAATTGGCTTCTATTATCTAAAGTAACTTTGAATGGGAGTAGTAGCTGCTTTAAGTTTTAAACATAATAAGTTATGATTAGCACAATCAAAAGCTTTTGTGAAATCAAGAAGAATACAGCATGTTTTTTATCGATATCACAATATATGTTATCTGTTAATTCTAAGAGTGCTGAGGTAGTGCTGTGCTGCTTTCTGAAACTTGATTGTAATTCGTATAAGAGATGATTAGCAGTTACGTACTGACTCATTTGTGCATGCAATAACAGTTCAAAAGATTTCGAAATATCGGACAGTATGCTAATGGGTCTAAGGTCATCAATCGTTGGATTATTTTTTTTAGGAACGGCGACAACTTTGGCACATTTCCAAATTAGAGGATATTGACCAGTAGTCAAAATTAAATGGAATATGTGTGTAATATAAGAGGTAGCACAGAAGAGATAATCAATTCAATAAACTTCAAAGGAATTAAATCTGGTCCTATAGCATTGGATTTAACCTTAAAATTATCATCATATACTTCATCATTTGAGACATTTCTAAAAGAAAAAGTACTAGACGAATCAACGTTTTCAAAATTGGATAGTAATGAAGTAAAGCTAAAAGATGGAGTTTATTGTTTAATTCGTTTACATCAAAGCTATCCACATTGTCCATTTTGTTTTCTTTACTGATTCCAAGCTTAGCGGTATTAGACCAGAAAAGTTTTGAAGGCAGCCGAGGATCGAGTATCTTAGAAATATATTGTTTTTTAGCTTGCCTAATCTTCAAGTTTACCACGTTCCTTAGCCTCTTAAATAAATTTCTGTCATTCGAATTTCTTGTTCTCTTCCAAATCTCTATTATTCGCCATTTTTACAATTTCTGGACAGAAATACATAACAAAATCAGCACGCAGAGTAAAAGAACGAAAAAACTTAGGAAAAACTTCGAAGTAAAAAAATTTACCAAATAGCCATATTAGTTCTTAGTTAGGGTATATAGATTATCGTATAGCGTATATATTGTATAAACTAGCTCGGTAACTAGAAAAATATCCTTGGAAGAAATCCCAAACGTAAAAATGCCCACAGAAGAATGTCCATTCGAAAATCGCTCGCCTGGAAAATTGTCCATTGGTAACCATAGAATAATAGACAAAAACATTCTTCCTATAAGGAGATTATGGTTGTAAGATGGAATATAATAAGTAGAAATATATGCAATGAGAAAGCTATAAATCTTAGATAATGATTTGAATGAACAGATTAACGGTGACACACTGTTTCAATTAAAACTACTAAAATTCAATAACCAATTGAGTATGTATGATTTGTGTTTGAAACAAGAACAATCAGAAAAAAAATTATTATTTTGTAATCAAAATATTATCTTTACATAAAACGGCAGACGAACTGTTTCAATCTTTTGTAAATATTTCTTTATTTTAATTTTCTCTATTTTTTTTTTTTTTTTATTTTGAATCTACACAACATTGATTTTACAGAAATAAAAACCTTAACATCAATTTAATTGATGAGTTCGTTTCATTTAAAAATGTATTATACTGCATACAATATAGTATAGATACATAAATACATACATTCATATAAATATATACATATATTATGTAAAGTTATTACTCCTTTTTAGTCCTTTGAACTATATGCGTTAAAATAATAAAATTAAAAAATAAAAACAAAAACAATATATCAAAACAATTTTTTTATTCAATTCAAATTGACTTCCATTTTGATTTAAATCTCTTTTTTTTCCATTTTGTGAGATATTATACAAAAAAAAGGGGGAGGGGAGAGGCAAATTTGACAGCTAAATCCAGACACTTAAATTCGTTTTAAAGTTTACATTTTTATGTGTATTTAAATATAGTTTTATAGATCTTTCATTTTGTTTCTGTGTGATAAATGCTCATTGTATACTAATACATATATATTATATATATATATATATATTTTCTATTTTTGGATTTATTTCATTACATGAATACAAAATCGTAAAATGAAATTTGTCTTCTTTTAGGTGTATGTAATAAATATTTTTATCGGATGGTACAGTGTGTGCATCCTCTGATCTGGGACTTACATAAAACACAATATTCGTAAATCGGAATTTTATAAATTAATTGATGAGGTAAGTGTTTTACGTTACTTTTAAGAAGGCTCAATGATATTTCAACCTATCCAAATTAAGTATGACAACTCGACTTATTGAGTTATGGTATACATCTGATGATATGGGCATTCTAATCTATAACCTGTCAAAATTTCACAGCGATCGCCCTATAATTAAGGAAGTTATGCTCATAAACATATTTTAACTAAAAGTAAAAACTGAAAAATCTTCCGAGCAAAAGTAATCTAAGTCCAGTTGTAATAATTCTCGTCAAATTAAACATAAAAAACAATCAAACAAGGCGATATGTAATACTTAGAGGTAATTTTTTTTTTTTTTTTAGTAATACATTTCGATTTGTCATACTTTTATTTATAACATATGTTTCAATTCATCTATTATATTTACCGTTTGTACTTTTTTTACAGATTGTGGAGAAATTTTTTTTTACGTCAAAGTCGGTTTGTCTCTTTCTTACATGGATATTTTGGCGAGTATTTCTACTTGTCATAAAGAATTCTCATAAATATATAAAGCTTTTCCAGATCAATGAGAAAGAAATATGTCTAAAAACGCGTTAAATTTTGGTTTAGAATATAAGTGAATTGAAGGAAAAATTAGAGTTGCTCGACTCTTAAAGGATAGCGGTTCTTGCCAATTGAAGTTTTATAAAAAATTTTAATTTGATGAATGTCTTAAGATTTTTGATAGTTTTTGGAAATTACGTAGTAAGATGATGCAGTGGCTATTTATTTTAGAGCGTACCAAAGCATTTGACAAAAAGACATGCACATTAAATCCAAAAATAACAAGAAAATTTATAAGAAACTATTTTTTAAAAAAGAGAAACAGTGAAAACATAGAGGAGATTCGGGTTTGCCAGTTAATGTTTATGAATATTTTGAATACTAAAAAGCAGTGCATAGCAACAGCTTTCAAGAAACTTGAGAATCATCTTGGAATTTTATTACCTGATTCAAGAGTAGAACATAAAAGAACTGTAAATGAGGTCAATGAGATTGCAAAATCGTATAATATAAATATAACACACCGTTTTTTAGAGCAAGGCCATATATAAAACGAAGCTGATAGTGCTCATGCCAATATAGAAACAGAAAAAAAGGGAAGCAAATATATGTACCTAGTCAATGGTTTATGTTAATGTTAATACAATCTTAAAAAAAAAATTGGAAAACCATACATGGTTATAGAAATGGTCCAAGACGAAATTTATAATTTTAAGGATTTAACTCAATGTTTACATTTAGATAAGGACATCAATTCAGAAAAAGTTTTATGGAGCCAAGTAAGCAAATATGATTTAAAAGTTGAATACAACGCTATAAATTTAAACAAAAAAAAACGAGCCAACAAAAAATTGTAATGAAAAAGTTATATATGTACGTACATCAGTTTTACCAATTAGTAAAGTTAAATTCGCGAACACACATGATTCAGAAACAGGAAAGGAAAATTAAAATGTGAACATTAAATTGATGAAACTAAATTTTGTATCAAATTTAATAATGTGATCTATTGTATGTAACATAAAATTAAAATTAACTACCTATATGTGACCAAAATTAAAATGAAGCATGTGATAAAAAAAATCAAAGTTAGTATAAAAGTATGCAAACTTTAAGTAAGATTGAAGTAGATATTTTTAGTTTTGTTTTTCCAAAAAATAGATTTCTGTTAATTTAATGTTATTAATTTTTTTTGCTAATATAATAAAATTTATTTTTCTTAAAATGTACCTAAACTTTTTTTATATTGACTTAGAAATAACACTACAATTTAAAACTTTTATATATTATTTTATAGCATTTTGTTAAATTATTAATGTAAAACCAGGTAGCTAGAACTATTATAAGAGATGTAATAAAAATCCCGTATAATTATCCACGTAATTTTACTACGTTGAGAGATATCACATAGTACGGAATTATTTTTCCCAGCAAGACTATGACATCTAGACTTTATCGAACTTTAGTTTTCCAATTATTCCATGTTAAAGTATTACAACTCAAGATGTTATTATGTTAATAAAAAACAAGGGTAAAAATAGAAGTAGTACAATTCAAATATCTCGAATAGAATTAAAGCTAGTCCAAAAATTAATAATATACCTTAAAATAATATGCTGATAAAAATTTGGATCATATCATATCAGTTAATGCTTTTAAAATAGATTCCAAATATGATAAAATTTTAAATTGCTCCTCCTGTAAAATTGACTTTTCTGAGTTGTCACACTTTACTTTGGATAGGTCGATATAAATAAATAAATACTCAAAGAAACATTTTAGTAAAATAATGTAGTAAAAACTTGCAGTACCGTATTTAATTAATTGAGCACGAGTAGTCAATTCTACCTAAGTCATTTGTCAATAACATAAAAAAATAAATTAATTTCCAATCTTTCCAAATTTCCACATTTGGTTTTTATTTATAGATCTATCTAGGCAACAAGTCATAATCGTTTATATTTGAAATTTATACAGTTGAGTCCATTTAAGAACACCTCGCGTAAAACCACAAACGCTTTTAAGTGCATTATATTTCGAACATAATTTTTTTACTTTATTTTTTCATTTAATTCAAATCGTTTAAAAGCAAGATATCTTTAAATGCATAAATTTCTCTATAATATTTCATATATTTACATACTTTTCGTGTTGGTTAATAGCACATGACGCCAAATTTTGTTAATGTGTTGAACCAACACAACATAATGAGGGCAGCTGCGGGCAGCTTTAAAATTAATAAAAATACAGATAGATTAGTAATTTTTGCTGTGTTGGATATCATACATACTATGTACAAATACATAGCTACAAAAATTCAAATACAAATGACATAATATGCACCAAATATTTTTCTCATTTTTTTATCTAAAACATAGCACCTACATTATTAAAATTGATCCAAAAAACATATGTCCGTTATCTTCGATGTGTTTTCATCAACAAATTTGCCTGTTATCTTCGATGTGCTTTTAAGCGAGTTCGACTGTATTTCGAATAAAATCAATTTTGAATTTAAAAATAATGTCTACTGTTTTCTGGGATGTTTCACGGTGTGTAATATTAATTGATTATCTAAACAAAGAAGCTATTACGAGAAAGTATTATAAATTATTGCTGACATTAGATGTCAAAACAAAGTGAAAGAGACCATAATTAGCGGAAAAAGTGTTTTTTCATTACTATAATACACCTGCTGACACATCTGTGGTTGCACAACTAAAATACACGAATTACGATATGAATTAATTTCCCCATTCACCATATTCACCAGATTTAACACCTAGCGATTATATTCGTAATATGAAAAAAAAAATATTTGGGAGGTAAACATTTTTCTTCGAATGTATCGATTGAATTGGAAACTGATGACAACATAAAATTATTAGAGAAGCATTGAACAAATTGTATAGAGTTAGAAGGGGACTGCATTGATAAAGTTATTTTTGATTTCGACATTAGTGTTTTAATCTACAATTTCGTTCGGTCGACAATCATGACAGTCAGAATTTTTGATCTTGAGAAGAAAGCGCTGTTGATCAGTAAGTAATAGAGAAACAACAAAATGAGCGCCCACCTAATTTTGAAAATGTTATGGTAAACCCTCCAACAGCGCGGTAGATATGTTCCACAAAAACAACGCGGAAACCGAAACCGCGCATTGTGAACTCGATTTTATATGTAATTATGGTGTTAGGTTCCAGATATTAGAAAAATTGCAAAAAATATAATAAAAAGTCTTTATTCAACGACTAATATACATATTTACATTATTATAAACATAAAAGCTATAGAAAACAGTCTAAATTCAACGACTTATACATAACGAATATAAACATAATTAAAAATTAAATATAAATAACGTGGTTTTAATCACTGCTACATTCTGAGGAGCTTGATTCTAATGACTGTGATTCTATATGTTTTTAAAAAAAGCTTGTTAACACTGATTGCTTACCAGCTTTTTGTTTGTCTTTATAAATTTCACCATATGGGGCTAAAGCTGCTGTCAGATTTCTCCGAAATTTTAAAGCACGTTCCATATCTGGATCCATATCAAGAGTTTCCTGTTCAAGTTGACTACCAAGTTTTAATAAATTTGATAGTTTTTCACTAGTAAACCTTTTCTCTCCTATAATCTCTACATCTTCTTCACTTTTATCATTTTGATCATTATTATTATAGCCGAATTGTGTCAATATATCATCAACAGTAATATTTTCTTTATTAGTTACAAGGACTTCCGTGATATCTTCTGATTCTAAATTTTGAAATCCGTCACCACCAATTGTTCTACCTTAAGTCACAATTTCCACAATTTCTGCCATTTCAACAACAGCTGCTCTTATGCAGCATTCTGGCCATATTTTTTTCCAAATCGCAGACATCGTTGAGTTTTTAACTTCATTCCATGCTAGTTTAATATTTTTTACAAAAGATAGAATGCTATACTGACGTCAATATTCGCAAATTGAAAGATTATCTGGTCCATCCGTAGCTTCAATTAATTGCCGAAAAGTCCTTCTAAAATAATACAGCTTAAATGCGGCAATAATGCCTTGGTCTATCAGCTGAATTAGAGATGTCGTATTTGGAGGCAGAAATATTACTTTAACATTGCTGTGCAATTCAGCCAAATGTGGTGGATGACTTGTTGCATTGTCAACTATTAACAGAATCTTAAATGCAATGTTTTTATCTCTACAGTAAGTCTCAGCTTCTACACAAAAACTATTTAAAAACCAGTTCTCAAAAAGCGTAGCAGTCATCCAAGCTTTCTTGTTTGATACCCAATGAACTGGGAGTAAGTTTTTTGATATTCCTTTAAAAGCACGAGGATTTTCTGATTTATAAATTATTAGTGGTTTGTTCTTACAATCGCCAGCTGCATTATCGCAAAACAAAACTGTCAATCTATCTTTGGAAACCTTGAACCCCGGAGCAGATTTTTCTTCTTTAGATATAAAGGTTCTGCTAGGCATCCTTTTCCAAAATAAGCCAGTTTCATCAGCATTGAAAACTTGGCTTGATAAATATTCACCACCATCAATATGACTAATGTGTCACTAATGTGTCAGCACTGGATACTTCGCCTGTAAATTTTATATTATGTAGATTTTGACGATGTTTAAACTTTTCAAACCAGCCTTTACTCGCTTGGAATTTAATTTCGCTCGAATTAGATGACCCACGTTCTTCCTTTTGTAAGCGGTTAAAGACTAATAACGCTTTAGTTCGAATAACAGCAGCACTAAGTGGCATCTTTTGATTTTGTTCTTCAATCCAAAAGCTTTTTCTGTTTTTTCTATTATTGAATTTTGAGGTTTTTTTAATGTTTTTGCAGCTAGCGATGTGGAACATACTACTGAATTTTTTCTGCATTCGATTTAATCCTCCTTATGCTGGATTCGTTCATATTGTGTCTTTTAGCTAAAACTGACATTTTTTCGCCATTTTCTAATTGCTTCACAATTTCAAGCTTTGCCTCTAACGTCAATATTTTTTTTTTGCCAGCTTTTTCCGTTATTATATATAGGGTGAAAAAATTACTAAAATAATACGAAATTTTTACAGCACGGATAGAAATTTTGGTATTTAAAAGGTATTTAAAATTTGACCGCGCAATTGCGAAACCGAGCAATGAAAAACCGCGCAGTTGGAGGGTTTTTTTCTTGTACTTTCCAGAATTATATACCAGATATAATCAAAATCTCATAATAGAAGTGATTATATATAAACAGTATAGTGATGGACTGGTTATACTACAAATAGAAGAGATCAATTCGGAATATATAAATAAAATTGTTTGGGACAAAATAAAATGAGTTTTGAAAAGTGTAAAATTGTTGCTGAGAGTTGCTATTCACTCTATATTCACTATATTTTCACATTCATGAAAAATGCATAGCTTGATTGATCAAATTAGATTATGATAATGTTAATTCAAACAAAATTTTAATGGAACACCATAAACATCAATAAACCTATATGAAGTAGAATATTCCGAATTTTTTTTTTATTTAATTTTAAAATTTTTCAACACATAGCATATATGAAAAATATTTTGTAGATAGTAGATACTATGCACATATATTTTAAGCAATTCAAATAAATGCTTTTTTATTTTGAATTTTTATTTTCAAATTTGAAATAAATTTACCGCCGCCTGCCACTTGAAAAAGCCATCAATTTTCCACCCATTCACTTTTCATTCATCTAATATAATAATGCAAACATGCAATGCCACTTAGAAGTTAGTTTTTTCAAACTAAGTACATAGTGTTATATAAAGCGATGAATAATTATATTGAATAATATAAAAAAAAAAAACAAAAATAATTGAGGATATTTAAATACTGATGTTTTGGATAGCATCACTAGTATTATTATTTTGTAATACACAAAATGTATAAACAGAATTTTTTTTTTGTTTGTTTCATTTTTTATTCATATACACTGTGATACACTAATATCTGGCACTCAAAATCAGTAACTTCATTTTGGGGTTATTAATTCTTTTTTTTTTGGCCGAAGGTTTTTATTTTTTATTTTTTGATGAAAACCTTCAATATCAAAGTTATCTTTGAAAAAAAAAAAAATCTGCATTTATATGGGTGTATTATATCACAAAGTTTTTCATATTCATATTCATTTGCATTTGTTTTTTTTTTTTTTTTTTTTTTTTTTGTATTATTAAATTCAATATCTCGAATGCGAAATTTGTTTGAGTTTTTGTTTTTGCAAATGTTATGCAAATTCATAAAAAATTGATATAATGTGTGCACACACATATATAATATATATATATTTTTTTCATTTTTTACTGTTCGATATCTAAATCAATATGCAAATTGACAGGATAAAGACATCCTTTGATGTTGTAATAGATACGTTTTTTTTTGATTTTTTTTATAATAATAATATATTGTATTTAGTTACCAGCTCATGTACATTGTATATGACAAATCTACATATTATATAAAATTTACGAGAACAGTTTGAAAAATACATAAAAAATTTATTATTTTCTATCTATTGAACTTGAAGACATGTTAACATCTTATTAATTGATATATTTAGCACCGATGATAGATATTTTTGTACCAGGTGTATCTGTAACGGTAATGGAAATGTTCATGCATTTTTTTTAAAGAGCTGTCTCCAAGTAGGTATGATTTCCAACATATTATTATGTAGAATAATATTTATCATTTTATTTTTCGCGCTTTCATTCTAGGAAAGTCGTTTATCACTTCAGTTTAATGTAAATTTTGAAGCATTTTACTTTCAATTGGTAATATGGGTTCCCTATACAAACACCATTTATAACATCTTTAAGTAACAGTGAAATAATTCATACCTTTATTTTGGGTTGGATCCGAAACCTTAAACTCAATATCGCAAAATAAAAATTTAAAACCCAAAATCCCAAATTTCAAAATCCAGGGTTACAAAAATACAAAATCCCAATGTTAAAAAATAATAAATTCTGTGGCAATAAGCAATAAGTATTAAGTGGTTTTGTATATTTTTGGTGCATTTAATAGCCCTTTCTAAGCTTTACGTCCTGTCGAAATTTGGTTCTAATCGGACAATTATTTATATTTTTTTAACGATCGTAACTTTGCAACAAACGAAAATTTCGAATCATCATGTAAAAGATATTAAGTCTTTTTTCAAAGCTGAACTTTTCGATTTTAATAATAAGCATAATTTTTTAAAACCACTTATAAACACTTAAGTGGCTCTTCAAAAATCTTAAATTATGAAATGCAAAACTTAAATATTATTAAGTGGTTTTACAAAATGCAAAACCGTTAGTTTTTTTAACCTTTAACTTAGGAGGTGAAATTTTGTAACATAGTACTGGACGTGGTAGTAAATTTTACACCATTTTTTTTTTCTATATTTTAGAAGGAATATAATATTTTTTATAAATTTTTTTTTCACGTAAAGCTAGCTAAGTTAATTCTAAATGTTATATTAAAAAAATAAAAGAATTTAGTACTGATGGTTTTTTAAAAGATTGGCACTTTATTTGACAAGCCTTTTCTAAATTCAAAAAATAGTAATAGTTCTTATATTTACATAAGAAAACAAAAAAAAAAGTTAAACAAAAAATAAAATGGTATTTTTTCACAGCTTAATATACATATTTAAAAAAAATAATTAGAACATTTCAAAAAGTTTTATATCTTAGAAAATAACAACCAGTCTTTTCATGTAATAATTTCATTCGTCCAAATCAATATTTGTACAGTTTATACATATACGCCTGCTACAACCCATACACATTCGTTTTTGACAAATCATCTGTATGGTGTTTTTCGTTTTAATCTGTTTGGACAAATATAACACAATTTGTTTGATGTGGAAGTAGAGGGCTGCTGAATTACAGGTGGTGGGAGAGAATCTGGTTTTGAACCTAATATTCTTCGAATAATATCAGTTTATCAAATATATTAGTAATATATCAGTAATATATCAGCTTTCAATTATTTTTTTAAATATTTCTAAAATAGCCGCTAATGGAGCAATTATTAATCTCTGCGGTCTGTCAAAAATGTTATCAAATCGTAAACAAGAAAGTATAGTAAGAAATCGAAGCATAACAGCTCTGAAAATGTCTCTCCCTGTTCCGCTGTTACAAATATTAATTTTATAAAGTCTCGGTTTGACTTCAAAACTGATGTATAAATTGTAATATTCCTAGAAATGCTCTAAATTCGATTTTATCTAAAGGTTTTGTTTCTACTTTTACGGTTGATTCAAATTTCAGTTTTAATTTTGTATTGGTATGTTCAATGGTTTTATCTTCAATAGAATCATCAAAAATTTGGGACCAATATTTATACATTTTATTTTCTGTTTCATCGTTACTAGCTGCGGTTACTGAAGTTTGAAATATTAAAATATTATGCAGTGGAGTTCTAAAGTGAAGTTCTAAAGTGGAGACTAAATATCTGTGGTTCATTTGCTGTCCACTTAAAACAGTTTTTTCCATAAAAACAATTTGTTTCACCTTCGCGTTCGCCAATGTGTTCAATATTTTCGTTTCCTTCACTTGCTGTTTCATCATTTACTCCTCGTTGTTCGTTTCGGATATTTCGGAATTATTTTCGCTATGATTTTCAAGGCAAAAATTTGGATCACTTCGTCATCAACTTTGCTTATATCACAATTATTTTCTTCATCAGAAATCTCATCACAATTTTCAAAATCTGTCTTATTCTAGATTCGTTCATTTTGTGTGAACGTGCAATATTCTCTATAATCGGAAAATTATAGAAACAGGGTTAAAAAGTTGTATAAAACTTCAAAATGGATGATGTTAAAAAAAAAAATTTTCTTAAAATTTTAATATAGATGTGTAGTAAAAATGTTTCTATTAAAAACCAACGTTAAACTGGAGGTGTAGTAAAATATTTTCTATTAATTGCTTACGTTAACTTAGACGTGGTAGTAAAAAATTTTCTAAGAAAAAATCCACATTTAATGACGAGTGGTAGTTTTTACACCTCTTACCAAATTTCTCTTCCCGTGCTTTACTTACAACATGACAAATAATCCTGTGGATAAAAGTATAATATAACTAGAGGGTACTGAGAATATCACCTTGTAAGAGAGCAATGGACAAAAGTAATAAGAGAAAAAAAAAAGATTGTGTAAAATTTACCACCACGTCATAAGTTAAAGGTTAAAAAAAGTATAGCTTTTATGCTTTCATTTGTACACTCTTGGTGAAATTTAATAAACACTTTTAAAAAATTAAATATTCTTGTTAATTTCACAAAATTATTTTATTCCGACACGTGTTTCGACCTTTCGGTCATAATCATGGATCATAAATGGATACAAAACAAAATATTACAAGTATTAAATACAAAAATTTAAAAAATTTAACCAGGTAAAGATTTAGATATTGAAATTGAAAAATTTTTAAATTTAAAGTGAACTTAGATTACAGGTAACAAATGGAATATGAATCAGTTTCAAAGTAAAACTATTAGTGTAGGAGCAAGAACAACATTGTTTAAAGAGTCCAGAAATGAGTTGAGAATCAGAAGAAATTATGCTATTATAAAACATGAAATTAAGAAATTGATCAAAAATTAGCTTGGAGAATTTCCAGTAATATTTAGATTTATGTTTTAATTCAGAACCAATGACGCACATATGATTATTATAATATTTATTATCGGTTTGTAATTTGGAAAAATTAAATAAAATTATAAAGTATTGATAAAAAACATTAGTTTTATTCTCCAGATATTTTTTTCAAGCTTTATTTTTGGTTCTTGAGAAAGAGGGTTAGAATTCAAATTTCGGTCAAGAACTCTAGGAACATGTAAGTTGAAACTATGCATTAGTATTTCATAGAATTTTCTCTTTCCTCTCATCACTAGAAATCATATTATTAAAGTTAATCGATGGTAAGTAATGCGGCAAACAAACCTTCAGCCATATTCAGATTTCTTTTATTTATTTATTTATCTTATATTTTTTTATATTTTCCCGCCCTACAATGATGATGAATTATTTGCTTCTTCTAAAGATAGATATTAATACTTATCCAATGGCAAGTAAATTCCATTAGGATATAGGAATTATTAAAAGTTTTTCAATATTAAAATATTTATTAACAAAAACAAAACTACCTACACTTCCTTAATCCTTAATACTTATTTATTTTATTATTATGAATCCATTACACAGGATTATATTCAATTTTGTTCTTCATCAACAAACGTACATATAAATGAAGCGAATTTTATTCAATTTAAATATTCAATATATTAACATGTTAAATTAAGTAATATTGTAAAAATAAGAAAAAAAAAACTTTAACTTAAAGCCATGATAAAATATTTGATTCTCTAGAGAATTAAAGATCAACTTAACTGGAAAAATATATCTACAATCATAATCCGCCATATTAAAAAATTTCAAATTTAAAAACAAATTTGCTTTCATCACCCATTTATTTTCTATCTCTTTCTCTTCTTTTTGTTCTTTTTTTTTTTTTTTTTTTTTGATACGCGAATATAGATAATAATTTGAGTTTTTCCTATTTTTTTTATAATATTTTTTCTATCTTTCAATCTACAGCTAAATAAATTTTCAATTTAGAAATTTTCTTTTTCTCCAAAAATAAAATAAAATAAAATAAAATTGCAAAATCATAGTGAATAAAAATATAAAAATCGCGATCTGAGCTATAAAAGTGGATTACATAAGAAATTCATTTTTATGCTTGAAAGGACCTAATTGGAATATGTTTGAGCAATTGAAACATCATGAATTTACAATCTCTTCACCCAAAACACATTCAAAATAAATAACTTTACTCTGTGTAGCAACGGAAAATCAAAAACAAAAATAGCAAAAACAAAAATAACAAAACAAAAAAAATTTCAAATTCAAATGAAATAAATAGTTTTGAATATACCTAATAATAATATGTATATAAAAAATGTGTAAAAACTCAATCCATCTACATAGATTAGCTTAGCTAAGTTTGAGTAACATCAGAACATCATCAGAAAAAAATTTGAAAAAAAAAAAAATTTTATGTACGAAGAGAATTTGATGATTTTAATTCAAAAAGCTAGGGAAGCTAAAATAAAATAGAAAAAGGAAAGGATTATGCCCTTTTAAACCAGCAGCTTTCATTTATTTTCTTTCTATCATCTTTTCTGGTTTCTGCTTCTATTCCTATTCTTGTGTTTATTATTATTTTTTTGTTTTTTTTTTTTTTGTTCCTGAGGTCTTGCTTATATTAATGCAAGAAATACATTTTAGAAAAGGAATATTAAAAAGAAGTTAACAAAATAGATAGATAAAACATAAAAAAAAAGCAAAAAAAAAAAAAAAACGAAAATTGAAAAGAGAACTAACACATTTCTTGTTTTTATATTATAAAAATTAATAGGAAAAGTGGAGGGAATAGCAACTAGAATATAATTTGTTGTTATACAATATTTAAAGTTCAACAACATATATAATATGTATATATATATATATATATAGGTAATAAAAACTAACGCTAGAGGATGTGTTTTAATTTTTTTTTAACAAGCTAAATTTTGTAACTGGAATAATATTGTATTATGTATTTGATTTAATGCTTATAATATGTTAATAAAAGTGTTATTATCAATTTTTAGAAATTTTTTATTATTTAACCCTTCGTCGAGAGCGTGTCTCTTTTAAGAAACAAAATCGGGGGCGTTGTATAAAATTTACTAAATTCGCAAATGCATCAACATCACGCGTCGTAAAAGTTCCATATTCTAAAATGCAACATTAAAATGCTATTATTTGTGATGCGCAAAGTTAAGCAAACTTCGCATCATAGAATTTGTTGATGCTTTGTTTGCTATACTTATAAACATCTGTTTGACATTTAAAATTTATGTGATTTCACTTGATTGAAATACAATAACTGTGGAAGTGGTAATTATTTTAAAATAATTTTTTGTTTTAGGTGTACCACTTAATTTTTTTTTATTTAATTTTATAAGTACGATTTCTGTTTTTTTTCTTTCTTAACAAATTTTTATATTCTAGTGATTGTTTTATTTTGTGATTGAATTACTTACTGTATATCATCATATTCTGATTGTTCACAATTTTCCAAAAATATGTTGACATACTAATAATATTTTTTGATTTTAATTAAATTTTCAAGACATCATTGTCAAATTCTGGTAGTCTTAAAATGTATTAATAGCAACACAAAACATCATGGCCGAATTGCATCATGAATTTTGTACTGATACAATAGTGATACCGCATCATGCTTGGCAATGTTGTATTTCCGAATTTACCTATTGATACATCAGTTTTTGTTGTTTATTTTAATTTTTTTTTAATAATAAATAAATTTCCAATAATTAAATTTACGGTAGTATTAGAAAAGAATAAACCGATATCCTTTTTAGATTTAACTATTAGCAGAAAAAACAACAATTTAGAAACAGATATATTTAGAAAACCAATTATTACATTAAGATATATAACAAATGACTCATTCACGAAAAAATCCTACAAGATGACTCTCTGGATGAATTTCTTAAATTTTACCATGTTTCATTTACCAATATGTAACAAAAAAAACCCTAATTTGTGAATATTTCATTATTATTTTATTCAAAAAACAAAACTATTAGATTAAGAGAGCAAAAGATTATAATAAGATATTATAACAGATACACACACATCGACATGGCAACAATCTTTGCAAAAAACTTAAACATGGTCCAAAAACGAAAGTTCACTCAAACTCAAATCCTCCTTGGTTTTCTCGTGAAATTAAAAATTTGAAAAATAAGAAAAATAAAGCCTGGACCAAGTATATAAAATCTAAAAAATTCAAACGATTATAATACCTTTAAATTACTCTTTGAACAATTTAAAATGCACGTGGAACATAGCTATAACATTTATTTATAAAATGTATCCTCTAATATTTTAACCAAACCTAAAATCTTTTGGAAATTTGTCAACACAAAAAGAAAATATGACCAATTCCCAAATTTCATGAAATTCAATGACTCACAGAGTAATGACCCAAAAGTTATTTCACAATGCTTTCAAGAATTTGTTAGTAATTCATATTCTCCTTCTCTTTTCAATATTAACGCCCTAGAGTTCAGTTACATGAATGATTTTCTGAAAACCACATTTCCCTCCTTAAACATTAGTGAAGCTTTAATTTCTAAATACTTAAGAAAACTTAGTGATAACACATCTCCTGGCCCTGATGATGTGCCTGTAATTATCCTAAAAGAATGCTCAAAATTTTTATCCTTTACACTGTCCAAAATCTTTAATCTACCGATCTCTTATGAAATTTTTCATTCTTTATGGAAAAAAGCCTGCATTAGACCAGTTCACAAGAAAAATGATGCGAGCAACTACTATCAATCTATTGCTAAATTATCCTATATTCTAAAACTATTTGAACTAATCGTTTTCGATCAGCTTTATCACCATTGCACTTGCTTATTAATTCCAAACCAACACGGATTTGTTAAACATAAGTCCACAGTAACTAACTTAGTTGAATCTACTATATTTGTAAATAATATGGAAAAAGGCTTTCAAATCGATGTTATCTATACAGATTTTAGTAAAGCTTTTGATCTTTTGCCACCTAGTCAAGTGCAATCCTATTTAAATTATTAAAATTAAAATTTCCGAAATCTTTTGTAAATTGGGTTGAATCCTACCTTATTACTAGAACATATAGTGGACAATTTAGATCTTCTATACCATCGCCATTTGAAGCATATTGCGGTGTTCCTCAAGGTCCCTTATACACTTAGTTCCCCTATTATTTATAATCTCTACAAATGATGTTACATCAGTAATTAAAAATAGTAAAGTTCAGATATATGCTGATGGCATGAAAATTTTCAACAAAATTTTTCACCAAATTCTTACTCCAAACTGACCTTTATAATTTCCATTAAAAAAATGTGCGGTGGTGACTTATCATACACTTCTCAAATAACTATTTCCTTAACGGACAAGCACTAGAAGTTGTTAATTCTTTAAAAGATTTAGGTGTTAATTTTAATGATAAACTCACATTTAAATTACATTATAATAATATTATCAATAAAGCTAATTCAATGTTAAGTTTTATAAACGTTGGTCTAAGGAATTCAAAGATCCATATATCCTAAAATCCCTTTTTACAGGTCTTGTTAGACCCCAATTAAAATATGCCAGTCAGGTATGGTCTCCATATTATGAAATTCACATACATAGGATTGAGGCAATTCAAAAAAATTTTTTAAGATTTTCACTACATCACCTTTCGTGGTCTGACCTCTTAATTTTGTCACCATTTGAACATAGACTAAACTTAATTCATCTTGCTACTCTGAAGAAATGACGCGAAATTGCCAATGTCATCTTCATCACTGAAATAGTTGAAGGAATTAATAACTCCTTTATATTTCAAACCTAGCCCAGATTAATACTACTAATCGCTTCCGCTCTGCTAACCTATTTATCCTAACATTTTATCGAACCAACTATAGAATGAACGAACATATCCATAGAATGATGATTATGGGTAAAAAATACAAGAACCGTATTGCTTTCTCTCTCTCTCTCCAAAGACACCCTAAAGAAGCTTTTATATTCCTCTTAGTTAATTCTGATCTCATTTTTCTATCTTCAATATTCTTATAGTTACTAATTTTAATCTTTCACTTTAACCCATAACTACTTACTAATTCTCAAATATAAGAATATTTTATTGATTATATTTTGCAGATTGTTCAATTTTTTTTTTATTAATAATTTTTGATAAACATTGATTTACATTTCAATTATTTCACAATTTTTGCAATTAGTTTTTTAGTTTTAATTTTTTAATATTTATATTGTTAGTTTTAAAATTTGTTTGAATTCACATAAATGTAATCACATACATGTAACTCGTTTGAGTTAAGCCTGTAAATAAATAAATAAAAGATCTGACACCTTTTCCTTTTATTTGAAGCAGAGCTTTTATTAGTTTTATCCTTTAGTTCATTCATAGGTTTGTATGTAGTAAGCCGACGAAGGTGCAAATTCAAATTAGACATATAGGTAGCTTCTACAACTTAAATGAGGTAAAACTAGTTCACGCGATAAATGTCATAAATTTCACAACTTTTAAAGAAATATCGAGAAAGCTGTATCAATTTGCACAAATCTTTTATAACTTCACTCTACAAAGTACCAGGCAATACTATTAAGTACATTAAAATAAAACTCTTAAAAAAAAAGAATTTACACGACAGATCATATCAGTACTAACTTTCGTTTATAGAAATCGTAGAAAAAATTAATTTGGGTGTATTAATTTGAAACGTAATAATATTTATTTATTTAATTTATATAAATTGTACTTAAGACGATTAGTCTTTTTACTATATAATTACAATAGTCAATTCAGTTTGATTAACTCTTTCAGGTGCAAAGATTGAATAGTAATCAAACAATAAAATGAATCGTAAATATTTTTCAGCTACATTTTTAGTCATCCATTTGAAACTAAAAATTAAAAATAAAGGAACATACCCTTGAAAACTCCTGTGTAAGGACGTGGTATAAATATTATATCACTACCCAAATGATTATGCATTATTATTGATGAAAATCCTTATAGTAAGCAGCTTTCAGTCTTGCATACAAAGTAATTTTATTTTTAATTAACTGTTAAAAAAACATTTAAGATTCAAATATCAGAATTGGATTAAGTAATTATTATAAGATCTTTGACAATTATTATTTTTTCGCAAGAACTTCGTTTACCTAAAATAACTTTTTTGAAGAGCAGCAAACCGATGTATTTATATCGATTAACTTATCATTTAACTTAAATTGAATAATTTATCCTGGAGCAAAGAAATTAAGTCAACTATAGCATTTTAGTCCAACAATGCTTTTTAGTAAAATGAAGTCGAAATATATTTTATTAGTTTTAATTTTTTTTAATACTTATTATAGTATTATTACTATTAAATAAATATAGTTCAGTACCCAAACAATTTGAAGAAAAAGAACAAATGAAATTAATTACGAGTGTAGCTCCATACCGAGAACATATCGTACTGAACGATGAACTAAATCCTGCTGACATAAAAATCATGGAAAAGCTGAGGAATTGTTAAAAAAATTATATTATTAATTTTTTATATTTTTTATTTACGATTTAATTTATATCATTTAAATAATTGCATTTATAACTTAATTGATTGGGTGACGTTCGATATAACTACAAAGAAAAATCCGCCTATCAAAATCCTGTCATATCAAAATTTAAAATTCTTCTTTTTTTTCTGGAATCCCGAAAATCTCTTTTTTTGTGACATAACTGATTGTGTATCCCTGTTCAAAAATAAAACAAGAAAAAAAGAAACAAATACGATAAATGTTTTTAATGGTGTCATTCTAATTTTTTTTACTTATATAATTCTAAGTCTGTATGGGATGAACACAATAACTTCTTTTACAGAGAGATAGATTTGGCATACACAATTACATCAACTGGGCCAATTTTCATTATCATATTACAAAACCAATTGTTACAATCAGAAAAACTTATTGAGAGAACTTATCTGATTTACAACAAGTTATGCTCACACGGCTACACATACTTTCATTATCGTAAAAACCATTTCGGTTGAATTTTTTATTAGAGAATACGGCGACAATATTACAGTGAAAACAGTATGCTGCAAAAGTTTAAAAAAACAAATTTAAATTATATTATGAGGTATTCTAGTCATGCGTACATATTAATTTTTTTTTCACTAGCGTGTTCGCACGTCAAAGTAAAAGCTGACTTATATAGAATGGATAAACGCAATAGTCTAGCTAAAAAAATCTTCTTGTTCAAATCGTATGCGCTATTAAGAACAGATATTGACAAACATTTGGTGAAGAAATCAATTGTCGATGGATATGCATATCTATATATATATGGAAAGATTCAGACTTACAACTAAACTTGACAAACTCGTAAACTATAGGCAATTAAGTAGAAAATCTCACCAGGGCTAGGACCATTAAATTTTCTTGTGTCCAGCAAGCTAGTAATAAATCATTCGTTATTTAGATTTATATCGTTTTCTTTCTGGATGGCATTCAAAATCAAGTACACTAAGTCATGAGAGACAAATACGTGAAAACGGTATTTTCAACTTTATATAATTCTCTGATGATTATCAAATTCCTATCCCAATGTTTCGTCGTTTTTCTTCATATCAGATGGTTTTTTAACTTTTTTATAAAAACTTGTTTTCTAGCGTTACAGTAAAATTTGGGTATATTAGTGAAAATAGTCGAATATTTTCCTTTTAATTTTACTGATATGCTTATCATACAGATACGCGTATTACGTCTACTACTTGCAGACTTCTTCAGTGTTTTGTACTCGGTTGAGGAAAGAATTCTAAAATCGTCTTATTTATTCTTTTCGCACAGGTAACAATTTGATTTTTTCCGCAGCTGCATGATTGTCTATTATCCAATGAAAAAGCACAGGTAGGGCGTTGAATAATAATATTATTTTTTTTACGTTAGGTTTTTTAACGTTTTTCTACTTTATATCCAGGTATCGGTGTAAATTAAAATCGAATTCCAAATATTTTTCAATTTCATTATATTAGAAATATAATTATTCTGAGTATGATAATTAAATCAGGCATCCCTCAAGATATATGCTTAATAATTGCATTAGTACGAATAATCACAATAAGCCCATTTGCTGTACCAGTGATAGAGAGGCCAAACCTGATCTATAATATTAAAATCTAATCCAATCTTAATCAATTACCTTAGAAAACTGATATTCATTTTCAGTGTATTATAGAAAAAATATAGGAATTGAGTCTATTTGAAGTCATTATTATTGAGCTAAGACAATTCCTATAATAATACCTAATAAGGAATAAAATTTTTTATATTTTCCATTTTTTAATTTTTTTTTTTGTTTTTTAACTTACAAATCTGCAATCAAATTATTTGTCTTAAAGTTAAAATTCACAGAATATTCAACATCCCGACACATGGCTAATGTAAATTTTTTTTCCATAGATAGAGAAAATATCACCGCATCCATGTAAGAGTTTTAGTTTTTTATCTTACATTTTTTTTTTTTTTTAAGTTCATTAGAGAAAATTTCAAAACTTAGACGATGAGAATTTATTTCGCAAATATCGGAATTGGTTTAGCAAAAACCTCAATATATTTAGAAAAAAACTCAATTTGACTCAATTTGACAATGATATATTACCTACAAACTAATTTGAAAAAATAATTAAAAATTTTTTTTATAATATCTATGCCCTGAGTGCTATTCGAATCCAGGACCTTCTGATTAGTAATCAGCTAACTTAGATAGCGGCATTTTGAAAAGCTCGCCAACTTTTTATTGTTTACATTATTACATTTGTATACATTATTGTTTTTTCACTATAATCTTATAAGTTAAACGTTTTTATTTTGGCAAAATCTAATCGAATCTGATTCAGAAGTACTTAACATGGAAGACGGAAACATTTTAATTTTTTAAAAACAGCAAAACTCTCTGGGGGTGTTCAGATAATAAGGTATATGAAAAAAATATAAAAGTGAATATGTTATAAATTACAAACATTGCAATTCGAATGACAAGAAAATTTGAAATTGATTAAAATGTTTAGTTGAATTACCAACTTCGCTCATGAATCGCTTATAAACTATCGTAAGTCACTTTGAAATATTTTTTACTTAAATTCTTCTTATAACAATGATCAATGCTTTAATTACAATCAATACAAAAAACCTAAATGAATTGTGAATGAAATATAATTTGAAATCCATGTTTTTTTAGTTATTATAATATATTTTCCAATCTTAATTTTGATATATGATATATATATCTTTATTTTTATTTAAGCATATTGTAATAGAAAATAAAATAGTAAATAACTAACATAAAAAAAAATTGTATTCGACCCGAACAACGTCGGATGGAAGATAAAATAAAAAGCCAAATACTAACTTGGGTTCAAATCCGGAACAGTCTGATTAGTATAGTTTAAAAATATGTGTATTAGACGCGAACAACGTCAAGGGAATTTGCTAGTAAATTATGGAAAATAAAATAAACAGCCAAATACTAACTTGGGTTCAAATCCAGAACAGTCTGATTATTATTTAGTTTAAAAATGTGTGTTATGGTTCTATTTCTGAACTCTATATGAACACTCTGGAATCAATTAACTTTATATCACACATAATTTCATACTTAATAATATTTTTACATTTTTTTTTATAAATGAGCCTAAATTTAATTTAATTAAATTGTCTGCTAAAATCATAATCTAAAAATACATAAAATTCTTTTAATTAATTTATTCTTAAATTTACGTTTCATTTCAACTTGAAACAATGATAATTATTATCATTTACATATAATAATAATGCTCTACAACTAAGAATTTAAAATGAAAAAAGAAAAAAAAATAGTTGAAAAATAAAAACTTTACTTAAAATATTATCTTTAACATGTCAAGGACAACATTTGAATATTTCCACTTACTCGTATTGTTAGGTACACAATATTTTGTACATTATTCAGCTTTAACCAATACCACCTACAACATATGCAGTATATAATATATTGTAATCAATTCGCATTTCTATATAGGTAGATATATATGTAGTTATTATGTACAAATATGAAAGCAATATTTTTTTAAACGATAACGGGATAGGTACACCTCTTACATACTCGTATCTATAAATATAATATTTTTGTATTATGATTGGAATGTGAAAATGATTTGCATACAGAATACAGATGAGTATTTTTCGTTTTAAATGTAAAATTAAAATAAAAAAATAAAACATAACAAAATAAAATTTTACTTATACATTCATACAAACACACTTTTGAATTGAGACTTGCATTTGAATACTCGTTTTAGGTTCTAATTTTTTTCTACTTTCTATCTTGTTTTTGTTTTTTTGTTTTTTTGTTGTTTTGTACAAATTATATTCGTTTAAAACTTTTTACTAAATTACACACGTATACTTATATATATAAATATAATATGTTATATATATATTTAATATACCTTAGGTAAACTTTGTAGATGTATATAATATATTTGCATATATAAATAAATGTTATTATCCTTGCTGGTATACGAATAGAACATATGGATTTGAAAAATTTTATTTTTTTAAATATGCAAGGGCATTGGTCTCTTCATCGTTGTCATGCACTGACTGAAAATGCAATTTCTTTCCAAATACTTTTTTTTTGTTTCGATTTTTTTTTTGTATTTATTTTAGTTTTGTCACTACCTTTTTGATATTTCATGTTATTTGAAGATTGGTTGTTATATATCTACCTTTTATTCTTACTGTCATATTTTATTTTTTGTTCAAATATTTTTTTTAATTTTTTTAATTTTTTGTCGAATAATTTTGACACAAAAAACAAGAAAAAAAATATAAATAAAACGCGAATACATAATATGTAAATTGTTAATAAATGTTACAAATTCAATATGTAATTTTTGACATGATTGGAAACAGAAATAGATGGAATCTATGTTGTTAAACTTTATATGTTTACGTTTTTATTATTGTGTTACAGTTAAAATCTGAAATATTATTAAAAAATGCTTTAAGTAAGGAAAACTAATTTTAAGTAAAGTATTTTACTTTTTAACTAAATACGAGATTGATATAGTTATATATATATGATACAATATTATAGTGGTATATAACAAAATTTAATAAGAGTTATACTTTGATTATATATAATTACTATAAAATAAAAACATTAAATTACTACTAGTGGATCCCCTGTGCAATTGCACAGAAGTAGTTCTTTCAAACACAATTTTATGTAAAAAGAAATATTTGTTTTGGTATAATTGTAGTTGTTTTCTGAATCGCTTGATTATTGAATATATATATAATATAATTTAATTAAAGTATAATACCTAATACTTTATTAACGCCAATTTCAATATAACTTAACACAATAAAATATCATTACTCTCAAAGTAGTAGATCGATATATTTTAATTCGTTTATAGTCAAAAACGTTTGTAGTCACAATTCTGTTATAGCAATAGTCAACAATTTGTTTGAAAATAAGTAATAAACTTCATAAGTTCATACAATCGATGTCGTTTATAAGTCACATTAAAATATAGCCGCAATTTTACAATAAAACAGTCAAAAGTGAATTATTGTATTAAAAACTGTAAAAAAATTTCTTTATATGTATATTTTGTGATTACATAACAGAATAATTGCTATTTATGAATAAAATAAAGTTTAAAATTGTTATACGAAAAATATTTTATTGAATTTGATTTTGTTTATAGAGATGCAATTTTTGTTTGACTACGCCTATAGTAACAAAACGGTTATAGTCAGAAATATTACTGAAATTTAGCAAATGACTATAACCGTGTTTTAGTGTAAATATTTTTGTTTTAATAATAGCAGAAGCATTTATGCATTAATTAACATTTATTATTATAATTTGTGAAGAGTATGATCTGATCTGGTTTTTGTTTTGTTTGTGTTTTTGTACTTTTTCTATAAGTTTGTGTGTCTATTTAAAATGACAGAATTCTTATGAAGCCTTTTTAAAAATTGTCCATGATAGAAATTTCTTTTAGAGTATACATGCCGTTCAACTTGGAAATAACCGTCATTTATTTGGTGTAAATATTTGAAATGCTTTAAGTGTTCAGCAGCAAGAAAATTTTAATATTTTTGTGCTGTGATTTACTATTCAATTATTTTTGCTTTTTTATTAACCACGTCGTTCATTTCTTAATACGGTTTAAGTATTTATTGAATCATTCCATTAGAAATTGATAATAATTTAGTATTTTGACTTATTCAGAAAGAACAAGTTTATTCAAATCCTACATACTAAAGTTGAAGTAAGTATAATTCAGTGATTAGACGTCAATTCAGGTTAACCACACCTACACTGCTAAAAAAAACTAATAAAAATTTGTTGAGCTTTTTTTTTCTTTTTTTTATGATCTTGACAGTAAGTTAGGTAGAGTCACCTTTTCGTGCTTAATTAAGTACGGTACTGCAATTTTACACTACAATATCTACAATAATTTGAGTATTTATTTTAACAAATTACTGGCTTATCTACCCATTAAATGTGGAAAAGTACTACTATTGTCAGGAACTAAGCCTTTCCATAACCAAAGGTTGTACAGTGTTGTGTATTCCATTTAAACTATATTCAAACTATATAGTCTGTGATAGTGTATGCAAGCTTTCTGTATATTACTGTTTATTGTAATAGTACAAACTCATTGGAATATGGATGAAAATGTTGGTTCTTAGGGTTTATTTATTCAGAATCTCATATCAGTTAATTTTAGTTATATAAAATTATTTTGTAATTATATTTAAAGTTTGTTTCGGTAGTCCCGACAACGCCAAAAATTTTGTACAAATTCACTTGTATTTTAGAATATTTCAAGAATGCTACAATTGAACATTTTCACAAAGTGAAAGTTATTTGAGAATTCCTCAAATATGATTTTCTTTGTGCGAGTTCTTTATTTATATATATATATATATATATATATATATTGTTATGAACAGGGAAAGATTTTAATGAAGAAAATGATTCAAATAATTTCCAAACAATTTTTCCAAATTCATTTGCATAATTGGGAATTTTGAACACTACAAATTTAAATTTTTTAATTTCGAATTACAACCTTTTAAATCGTTTTAAACTTTCTAATTTTGGAAGTTATACTCAAATAGCTAGCTAGTTAATGTTTTTCGAAAATTATTACTTCTAATGTATTTCGGACTTTAACCGTAACATATGTAATAAATGTTGTAATTAATTATTACGTGAAAAAATATTATATAGTAGATATATAGAGCAAATGCTTAAGTGAATGTTAGAAAATGTGTACAATTTGAGTAAAAATTTCTGTTTAGAATATAAAAAAAAATTTCTTTGAACTAGGATAGTAGGTTTTAAGAGTCACTCAACTTAAGCGAAACATTACAACTGCAAGGTGCAAAACGAATGTACCTCAAGTTTTGTATTTTTTTCCATTCTACATTTTACTGTGTTCTGAAAAACCAGCCCTTTTTATTGGTTTGAAAACGGTGTAGCTATATCACCTAATTATGATAGAAATAGCTGAATGAGAATACCTCTCCTCCACTATTTGAGGTAAGGAGGTATTGTTTGAAGTTGTCATTGTCTAGTTTTTGGGAACAAATTTTAGTAAAAATGAGATTGTGCTTATAGCTTTAAAAAAATAATGTTTTTTTAAACAATGGTATCCAATCATGAGAAGAAAAAAAATGGAAAGTAATATTGGGAGCTTGGTTTTTTTTAGCTAACATTTTATTTTCATAAATAGCTTACTACACTGATTTTCTTTAAAATTTCGTAAAATTACATAAATTTATTTCAAAAAGCCTGCATATATTGGTTTACACAAAACACGATAATAATATTAGAGTAGAATAGAATACGCATTCTCTGACTATTCATCTTAGTATATGCAAAAAACGACATGATTCTGATTGTGAGCGTTTGTACATCCATTTAGGTATATCTACTCGTATCACTTATATTATTTTAGTAAATGTTGCAAAAAGCTTATTGATCTTTGAAATGAAATATGTTCATTTAGCGACGAAATAAATAAAGATGATTCTTCGCAAATTTCAATTAATGACAATGGTACTAAAAACTCGATAATATACTTTTTTTCCGTACTGCTAACAACTTTCAAATATTTTATGTAAATGTACTTTCACCAGAAACCGAAATTAATTCTAACGAAACACGCCCTCGGATCGTATGTGGTTTCAAATTGTAAATGCTATTTTTGACTGTTTCTTCATCTGATGTAATTGTTCCAGCATTACTAACAAATATTGCTTTTGTGGTGTATCTCGTTTGGTAGATTTATGAATACTAATATTTTTTGTAGCTTAAGTTTCATCTACACTACTATAAGAACTTCTACTTCAATCAAATATTTCGAAAGTTCCTGGAATATCTTGTAGTAAATCGAACTTATTCAGATCATCATCATCATCAAAATCCTATTCATCTTTTAAAATATGTGGCTCCGATGGTATAGTTTCACAATCCAAATCCTTGTAGTCCTCTAAAGTTATTTTTACTTGTAAAACGTTCTTCGGCCATAATAATATTATTTTATTTCAATGGAAAAAAAAACATAGCAGAAATATAATTTTTTGTACAGGAGCCCATTGTGCCAAAATTGGTAAACCAAACAAAAAATAAATAGAATACTTACTAAATGAAATTTTACTTTACTTTAAATTGTTGTTCTTAATTATGTTTAATATCACTTTGATAAATAAACCGTTTTTGGGGAAAAAATTTATTAGATATTTAATTCAAAAGCACTTCTTGCTGATTAACTCAAAAAAAACTAAAAACTTAAAATTTATCAAAACAAAAAGTAAAACAGTTAAAAAAAAAAAAAAAAAAATTGGGGAATTCCCTGAATATCTTCTGTTCATAACACATGTAGAAATAATTAACGGACATTAAATTCAAAATATATTCATTAGAAATGCCAGGAGAGTCTTTTAAAAAACCGTGCCAAAACTGGTACAGTGGGCTCTAATACCAAACAAATAATTTTCAATTTGTGCCCAAAAATGCGACCGCTCGCGTCCGCTCAGTCGCCACACAAAAGTCCAACATATGTCGTCGCATTTCCGTATAAATTGTGGTTAAGAGTCAGAAAATACCGCTACATGGGTCCGGGTTGACGCATTATGTATGCAAGAGTAGGTTTGGGTCAAGCACAACTAGTGCTCTTGTGATCGAGATTCACAATATTTTGATGTTTTATATGGACTCATGAGTTAGCAATGCGATGTACTAATGCGGTGGATAAGGGTCTATCAAATAGCATTGTATAGGTCGGTTTGAGTCAATCACAACTAATGCTCTTGTAATTGAAATTCGCTATATTTTGAGGGATTATATGGGTTCATGAGTTAGCAATGCGATGAACTCATGCGATGGACAAGAGTCAAGGAAATAGCGTTTCATGCGTTTGGGTTGGCACTCTGTAGCTTCTAGGGGTTAGTTAAAGTAATAATAAGTATTTGTTAATTTTTTACATATGTTTCTTTTTTTATTTTAAAGTATAGTTTAACAAAAAATATTGAATTAAATTTATATTTGCTTGTTACTCTGATTTATTTTATTTAAAGTTAATATAAAAATAAAAAATAGTTATATCTAAAATAATCATTGCAATCAAATACAAATAAAATATTACTGAAAAGAAAGAACATTAGTTGAAATATAATTAATTATTTATAAAAACAAAATCCGATAAATAATCAAAAACACAAATATTTATTGCACATAAACACAAATAACTAAATGATGAATCGTTTTCATCAGTAGTATCTTTTGCTGCCTGCAATGTTGTGGATGACGGTGCTTCGGGTCGTTCTTTGGCTTCCATTCTTATTTTGTTTCGATAGTTTCTTTTCAGCACTTCTACCAGCACTTCTATGGGCAAATGGGTCCATGGTCTATGTCTTATGATCAGGTACAATAAAATTTATAAACTAAAATAATTACTATTTTAAATAATAAATTTATTGTATCTACTCATGGGACATAGCGCGTGGACCCATTTACTCCTGGATTTCTATATCTACATTAAAATATTTTAGAAAACACCCATTAAAACTTATATCAATATATTAAAATTTTCTTTCTAAATAATTTTGAATAAAGTGAATTCTACCGGGTAAATGGGTCCATGGTCTATGTCTTATGATCAGGTACAATAAAATTAATAAACTAAAATTATTATTATTTTAAATTATAAATTTATTGTACTTACTTATGGGACATAGCGCGTGAACCCATTAACTCGTGGTCATTTTCATCCATATTTATATTAAAATTATATTTACCCGTAGGTACACATAATATTATGTTAGTTGGATTTCAGTTGAAAAACACTTTTATTACAATTTATATTACATTTACATACCTGTATAAAAATATATTTCTCTCTTCTCTTCTCTAAATCACTCTTTAAATTACGTTAACTTAACTCACTGACCGAATAATTGTGACTGGTATATTATGTTATGACTAAATAAATAACTTACACCCACATCAGTCATCCATGTGCTGGTACTTTTCAATTCAATTCATATTTATTAGGTTCAGACCAAAATTATCTACTTTTCACAGATAATCAATATCAAAAAATATTTTCATAAAATAACTCAACATAGTTATTTCGTGGTATTTTTTCCATTTATTTTTCTTTTTAAAAATAACGCTACTTCAGATATCGTTCTTTTTCTCTGAATTTTCCACAACTAGAAATTTCTCGGACATCGAAAGTTTTTATATTATCAATATCACCTTGGTATTAAGATTCATATAAATTATATCATAATATTAAAATATCGCATTTGAGTTTTGGTCATGTTAACTCGCACAAAGTAAGATAACTGTCACATACGACCTTTGTGACGTGGGGTTACTGAAATTAAGTTACGTGGTGATTTACCAAATACCAGATTATTATTTAAGTTCATTCTGGCATATGTGACAAATAATTAAACTATTTCAAACTATTTACAATAAAATCTAAAATTAATGTAAATTCTGTGTATCATTATTGCACTACAGTCTGTAATTCAATACAAACCCTGAGAAATATTCTTACTTTTCCTGATGAATAATGTTGTGGCTATAAGTGAAATTCAAATATCAAAAACCAATTTTTTTTCTTCTATTTATTTTATTTAAACAAAATATTTAAAATAACACAAACAAAAAAAAAAACGGATGCAATCCTTTTGAATAAATAAAGATCCGTTTATCAAAAATTAAAACAACAAAACCGTAAAACAATCATAAGGACAAAACAAATATTTTGTTTTTGTTATTTCAAGGATCTTTTGAATAACAAAAACAAAAACAAAAACAAAAACAAAAACAAAAACAAACAAACAAACACAAATAGATTCTTCAAATAGTTTAATGATTTTCTTATTTTATTTTATAATATTTAAATTGCTTCCTTCCTCATTAAAAAACATATAAAAATAGAAATATGAAGAAGCCAAACTAAGAGATCTTCATCGAATTTAATAATTTCTTTTTAATAGCGAGCTAAAAATGAATGGATAGTTTTTCCGATACATTAAATAGTTAAAGTGTTAATGAACTGCTCAAAGACCAAGTTTAGTAAGAAATTTGTTTTGAAAAGTGAACAGAACTTTAAACTTTTGTTGCATTACAAAATCTTCTAATTATAGTCGTAAATAATTAAATTAAAATACTTAAACGTTAATTTGATATAACTGTAATGCAATACAAAATTTGAAATGCAATTTAAGCTGGAACATAACTAAAACATATATTAACTGCAATTTTACCACTACACAACTCTAACTACAAATCCATATTAGAAATACCTGGACTATTATATATATTTGCACTGTCTTGTTCTATTATTACTGTCTGTGTTTTATGAATTTCAGGATGAATAGGTATAAATTATATCAGCTGTTTAATGACATCAACCGAGTCAAAAAATTTTAATTTCCCTTGATTAGGCCGATTTACATGACGAAAAAAAAATGATTCAGCTAGAAAAGCTCTTTGAATCCAAATCCCAGAGAATATGCCATCGAGGAACACTTACTTTTCGTTGGGAAGTTGAAATAACGGTGGACATGATATAACTTCATATTTCCAACTGGAAAGAATTCTATTCAGAGAATACAAGACAAATCGTGCTACACCAAAAAACCTTCAAGGTCTGTAGCATTCATGACAAAAATGTTTCAACCATTTTAAAACCACTTCTGTTCATTCACGCTTAATATACTGACACTTTAAATTTTTAAATTTTTTTGTATATAACTTGAAAAATATTTTATTGCTCTCAAATTAGATAATTTGTTCCAAATATTTTAAAATATTTTTTTAGTTTGTTGAAAAATAGGATTAATATATAGATTTAAATTTTAATATAATGTAAGTTACGTTAACAACTAAGTGTACATTTATTTTTACCTGTGCAAGTTTTCTCTTGTTTCTAGAACTAGATTTAGAATTGCAGTGGAATCATTGCCGATAAGTGTCGTTCCAAAACTAGTTTTTCCATTCTATTTCTAGACACTTTTCAGGAAATTTATGAAACTTCTTGTGATTGATTAAATCTGTGTCTAATCGTTTCAACTAATTTTCAGAAAAAATCTTTTTTTTAAAAACAAAACTCACACATGAGAGTATATGTTGAACATTTTCTTCTACATTTTACTTTAACGAATTTTTTACTATTCCTGCTAGATCAATATGTTAAATATGTTGAATCATTTCCATCAATTATAGTTCGTTAGCAGGGAGGTATATTGTCACAAGCATCAGGTCTATTATAATATTATTACAATATCGTCGGCTGCATCCCTATCGGTTCCTGCATTCCAACAGACCATTTTTTTTAAATTGACTTTTCCATGTACTATATGCCTCGAAAGACCTAAACCTCATAGGGCTCAGAAACAATGTACAACTGATCTAGATACCAGGTCATAGTGGCTTGACTGGAAATGAGAAGGCTGACGAACTATCAGATCATCGACGGGAACATTTATGACCCGGAACCGGCAGTTGGTATATATATTGATAATATCGAACTATCGATAGAAAACACCCTGAAGAGGGAAACAAACATTCTTTGGGAGCGTATTGAAGGCCACAGACTCTACAAGATATATGCACCAAGAACAAACACCAAAATAACCAACTTCTTGCTAACTCTCAATAGAATAGACTGTAGAAAGATGATGGGCATACTTACTGGGTCATAACCACATCAATAACCTCATGTGTAGACTGCTTATGTGTAGGAGAGTGCCTAGCTGTTTCAAGGCTGAGACTCAGGTTGTTGGAAACGCACTCTCATGTAGAAAACTTATGCAGGATAGAACCCACAAACCTATTAACCTTTATCAAAAGGGTCGACTAATTTGATGGGGGAGGAGGGAGAAGAAGCTAAATAAAGGGCTAAAAGCCTACATGCCGGCCCTGACATATTATGGCCACCTCGGTTTTAAATTTAAAAAAAATATGTGTTATCTGAATTTGCATTTCTGCATATTTTTTTCTGATTTATCCAAACAACCTATATTTTGCTGCTTTTTAAGCCTTCAAGTTGTGCCTATTTATTCAAACCACAGCTTTTGCACTGATGAGTTATAAAAGTTTTAAAAGCATTGTGGATGATTGGGTATTC
Organism: Argyra leucocephala; assembly: GCA_963942445.1. NCBI lineage: Eukaryota > Metazoa > Arthropoda > Insecta > Diptera > Dolichopodidae > Argyra > Argyra leucocephala. The sequence continues at coordinate 60,307,913 of OZ012680.1, forward strand.
TTAACAATGTAACAGACCATTTTTATTGCTAAATGTCCAAACTCATATAAAAGTAATACTTTTAAAATTAGCACTTTTAACAAAATGCTAATTTTGTTCGATTATTTAGAAATTTTTCTAGTAAAAAGTTTACGTCAAACTTAAAAAATCGATTTTCTCAACATTTTGCTTTTGATAGATTAGCAAGGGATGCAATCGACGATATAAATTAATTATTATTTATCTGTTCCTTGATTATATCTGATTACTAGAACGAGATAACAATAACAGTAATAATTACATAAAATTACATTATTTACTAATCTCTCTTTAAGCTCATTATTTACTAATTCTCTGGCTCAATCTCTCAAACCTCTCAGCTTCTCTTATGAACATGCAATGTGTAAGTTTTATAGTATTTTAACATTCACAGGAAATTGAGTTTTAATACATGAACTTTCAGTACTATTCAGTACAATACACATAAATTTCGTCTTCTTGAAATATTCTGACACAATACATTTTGCATGGCGTTAGTAAGTATTCTGGTAATCTTGTTCTATCAATAGGATAGTACACTAGCAACTAAACATAATTTCACTGTAAGTCTTCAAAATGTTACACCTACTTAAATAAAGATAGTGATACACATCTATATAATTTTAAATCAGAAGACCTACCTGATTAACTAATTAAATTATTTATTAAAAAATTAAAAAATTTAATTCATGTATCTTTAAAAGCTTTGATTCGAATGTTAGGTAGGTATACAACTTAATTTATTGGTACTTGGTATAACTGCAACGCAACAAGGAATTTAATTTTATATATTTCTTAAATATTTGTTATGCTTTTCTTGTTTACTATTCGTTTTGGAATATTAATTTCCTGATTTTTTGTGTCCACTTTAGTTAGTAATCTGGTGACTGAACGTGATGGTGACTGACAGTAATGTAGGCAGTAGAAGTAAGAGAGAGAAAATTATAAAACTAAATTTGAAAAATTTAAACATTAGCCTGATACAGATTTTATTCCTAGATCTTTCATTGTCTTTCATTTCAAATTCATTTATCGATTCAGTTTTCAAATCTTCTAATGTAAACTGACCAGATTCCAGAAGCTACAATGCTGGACAAATTTTGAAAAATTTATTTTTGTGACAGTCGACAATAAATAATTAATAATACCTAAATTTAACTTTGCTACAACAAATTTGTATTGGTGTAGACAAAAGTACGAGACATTTTTAATTTTAGGTAACTTCAAATACGGTAGTAATAAGTCTCATCATTTTCTTGTTTTTCTAATTTATAAAAAAAAAAAAACATTCAGTTTCATGTTAGTTAAATCCAACAGATAGAGAAGAGTATTTTTAATATCCTTAATACCTAATTCAAACAATTGACCTAAAAAATAGAAAAAAAAGGTTGTTTCTCTATTAAAGCGTACATACATATGTACATTCAATATACATGTATTTTTCAATTGAGGACCTAGTTATCTTTCTTGTTTTCTACTAGAAAATAATTGAAAACAAACCAAAAATACCGAATATCCTTTTTTTCCTATATTGTTTATTTTTATTATTTTTGTTTTTTTGTATGCTTTTTAGTATTTTAGATTTATTTTAAAAAAGGACACAACAAATTCTCATTTCGTTTTTTTTTCTTTTGTTTTGTTTTCCTTTTTTATTTTTTTGGTTATTTTTCTTAAGTTAAAAATCCTATTTACAAATCCGATCAATTTGAAACTTGGCATAGAAATGAAAAATACTAGAAAAAGTACACGAAAAAAAGCTAAATGACAACTTGATGAGGGTTTCGACTCATTTTTATTACAAAAATTCCTGAGGAAAAAAGGGAAATAAATTCACAAAATTTAAAATAATAAAAAAAACAAAAAAACAAAATTAGAAAAAGGATAATTCTAAATAACGAAAAATAATGAAAAATGAAGAAAAAAAAAACAAAAACAAAAAAAAATGAAAGTAAAATAAATAAATAAAAATTGCTAAATTGTAATGCTGAAAGGCAAATCTATAAAGAATATGTGTGCACATAAATTAGTTTGCATAGAGAAAAAATACATGAGGGTTCTGAAAAATATTGGATTAAATTGAATATGGTAGGGTAGAAAAACTTATTTTGCAAGTATGTAGTCCTTTCATTAGAAAATTTAGCTAAAACTAAAAGTTATCTTCAGATGTGATATTAATTAACAAGTAAATTAAACAATATTCAAATAAATATAAAATATTTAACAAAAATGCAATTTTTTTCAGTATTGTAAATTCAATAATTGAACTCCACTTACCACTAAAAATTAACAGAATTAAAGTAATACAATCCAAGCTCATGTACTATATAGCTACTAATTTGTTATGCAACACTAATGAGAATATTAATAATACCTTGAGTAATAATTATTTGCCTATATTGCTACAATCAGAAGGTACAATAAGTATTCAAAAATTTAAGAGAACCAGGACTTACTAATACCATTCGTTACTAGCACTTCCGTACGTGGCCTAATCAGTTGAGGTCACGGGTTCAACTCCCGTGGGGGTATGAAATATAACTAAAAAAAAATAGCAAAATCTTAATATATAAAATCGTTGGTGCATATATTTGTAACCTTAGATCTCGGAGACTACTGAGCCAAATGCTACCATATTTTCAACATATATTACTGACACCGAAACATATAGGTTACAATTTTTTTAAATTATTTTAAAAAATAGTATTTGTGGGCCAAATTAAAAAAAAAAGTGATATTATTAAATTAAATTTAAGTATGTATGTTGTGAGTATTTACGGAAACTTCAAATAAAAAAAAATAATAAATTTAAATTTAAAATAGATACATAATTTAATTTATTGACAAGAGAACTTACAAAATGCCACGAGTCACACGTTTAAGTCAGTACATTCGACGAAGTATAAATATAAGAAGACGTCGAACTAATTTAACATCACAACAACAACTTCAAGAAACAGAAGCAGCAAGAAAAAGAATACAAAACTTATATGCAAGAGAAAGTGAAGAACACTGAAGTGCACGAGTATAACATGTAAAAAATGCAAATAGAAGATCACGCCAACAATTAAGTGATATACAGGGTGGTCCGGTTTAGAGCAAAAAATTTTTAAGGGGTGATTCCTTGGAGTATTTTAGGAAAAATATTGTTCTAGAAGAGAGGTCTATCTTTAAATTTACCTGGGCTACAGAGGGTTAAAGAAAATCGGATTAGAAAAATTATGTCTAAAGATTATCAACTACAGCTCAGAAGAAATTGAAACTAGAGCAACATCTTCTTCATAGCTTTTTTTAGAATTAATACACCTAATTAATGGTATATGTTGAATGAGTATCAGATTTACCGTTTTTGAATAATAACTGCATAAACTTAAAATTTTGCTTTTAAAAACTGAAAATTTTGCAAAAAACGTTGATTATCTCGAAAAATTTCGCTAATTTTTTTTTTTGTGTTGATGCGCCACATCATCCCCTACAACTTTTTCATACACAACTTTCATATCAGACTTGCCGTTTTTCAGGTAAAGTCACACTGATCAAAATACGAAGAGGAAAATGTATTATTACCCAGAATACCAATTATACCAGCTGATTCACCAATTCAATTCAGATGGTTACAATTTCCAATTCGTTTGGCATATGCTATGACCATCAATAAAGAAAAAGGTCAATCTTTGCAAATTTGTGGCTTAGATTTGGAAAATGAATGATTTTCACATGGATAATTATATGTCGCATGTTTACGTGTTGGCAAGCCCACAGATTTGTTTCTATATGTACAAAATGGAGAAACTAAAAATATTGTACATATGCATTTGTGTTAGAATAAAAAATAAAAATTTTTTATAGTCTTAAGGAATTTTCTATGAAGAGAAAGACTGAGCTTTCGTCACCTTTTTGATTTGTTTTAATTTTTTGCATTATATTATAATTTAACAGTTAAATGTTATATTTTTTTTAGAAAAAATTAAATAAAAATTATAAAAAATGGACTAAAGAATAAAAAAATGGATTTATCATAAACACTTTAAGACCTTTTACGTATAAAATATATTACGTATATTAATCAGATTTTTTTTTGCAACAAAAATTAAGAGTTAAGGGCAATACAACGTTTGCCGGGTCTGCTAGTATTATATATAAAATTTATAATGAATAAAAAATAATTAATACCTTATACTTAACTAAAAATATTACCTATATCAATATCTATATCAATACGCATATATCTCATACAACGATACAACACAATAAATAATATTGGACAAACACTAGTAATAATTACACAACTAAAAAAAAACTAGCACAGAACCAGGTTGTACTAATAAAATTTGTAACCAGATTTATGTAGTAGTTAGACTGTAGTAAGTTTGTAGAAGTAGTTCTATTCTAGATAGATTTATTTCATTAATGAACTCTAACAGTTTTATGATTAAAGCCTGATGTCGGCACAAAGATAAGTTTACAACAAATGTAAATTTTGTATATATCAAAAAATATTATGTATTATCAGAAATAGATTAATCTTAAATTATATTAAATACAAAATTTCATGACGCGAACATCATTTGGTACATTACGCTCAAATTCTTTTCAAATTAAATTCTCAACAGAAATCGTAGAAACTAATAATTATTAGTGAAATACAAAAGTTAAAATACAAAAAACATTCATACTCCCATCAGTTGTGTTTTATGGATCCGAACCCAGGTATATCTTATCCGAGCTTGCCAAACTTTATGGACTATATATATATAATGCAGTGGATGTGGTCATGAAAATTAAAATCAATGGATTATCTGCAAATATCTGAAAATGGTCTTAATAATCAGATGATATTGTTCCAAATATTCGAATACAAACTCGAAGGAACAAGACATCATCACACCCAAGCTTTATTGAAACAAAAAAAAATCGGCAGTCATGAAACAATTTCGTATCTTCAGCTGAAGATAAGTCACCCGTCACCGGATTCAGATTATTTAGGCCCAAAACATACATGGTAAATTAACCATTTAAGCAATATTATTAGGATTAAGTCATTTAAAAATAATCAAAATAAAAAAGGAAAATTGTTAAATAAAGTCACGGATCGGAACAATTCAAGTGAACATAATTCATAGATCCATAGATTCCGACAATGTCATGTTACCCAGTCTTTAAATCAAATTTTTAAATATTATTATGTTCATAAATTTTTCATGGTAAGTATTTTAAAAACAAAATTCACTTCATACCAATATTATTTATGCTAGATGTTATAACACTATCGATATAGATGAGAATTATACTCAATAAATTTTCTCTGTGCTCATAATTTGTCTAAACACAACACACGCTTTTCTCCTTCAAACATCTAAAACAAAATTCAAAAAAATATACTTAACAAGTCTCAAAACAGACATTCAAATATGTAATGAGATAACCTTAAGGCAACAATAAAGGACAAAATAAGAAACAAGAAAAAAAAAACCGAAAATAAATATAAAAAATCACCCATACATATACTTCATCATTTATCGATACATGTTGTAAACAGATTACACACATACCCGTACTTACAACATTTCCTTTCATATTGTATCCTATACCATCTCATATTACTACGTTGTGTAAGTAAAAAAAAAAAACATTTTAACTTCTTATTTACTGCTTTTATATACATATATTTAAAATTGAAGCTTTTAAAACTAACCAAAAAACTAGCCTAAATATAATAATACGTAAGGACCTAAGTGACCAAAATAAGTAAAAAAAAAAGTAAAAAACAAAAAAGAATATTAATAAGGAGAAAAATTTATCTTAGGAACTAAGTTTTTCTCCCATATGAATGACTTAGTAATTCAATACCCATTTCTATAACATACATATAGCTATAAAAAGAAAATAAAGAAAAAAATAATAAAAAAAAATAACAAAATTTACTACAATTTGTTATCGGTTCTATTAAACAAGGACATTCAGGAGTATTTTAGGATTACAATAATAACAACAATAAAAACAACAATATAAACAACAACAACATTACTTTCAGTTCACTAGAAAAAAGAAACTAACCAGTTCTCAAAATCTTTAATGTTCATCAGAATGAAGGTAAATTTCTCCTTTTTTTTTGTTTTATTTTTATTTTATTTTTAATACCTTATATTCTTATTACAGTAAAATATTCACAAAAAGGATGACATTGGTTTATACTATCCGATTTATACTACAAAGTATATGCATATTAATAATAATATATATATATATATATATATTATAATATATTGTATATATACTTCAAAAGCATGAAATGTAAAATAGAAAATAAAATGAAAAAGGATAATAAGATTTGTCGAAAAATTACTTCCAGGGTTACAACCTCTATTTTTCAGAGTTAATAAATTTTTACAAAACAAAAAAAACATAAAAAAAAATAAATATAAAGATTTAGAAGAAAAATTACAGGAGCAAAAAAAAAAAAATCAGATAATCTTGTTAACGGTTAACATTATTACAAAAAATATTTCCCTCAATTATGATAATGTTAGTTTCTATTTACTTATTTAGATATAAAATACAGGGTGCTTCACAGGATAATACAAATCATCTTTCATTGGTAAAGATAAAGCAAAAATATATGATGGGTTTAAATGGAGATATTTTAAAAGGATTAGTGTTTAACACCTTCCATTATGTTATTATTTTAAACTACTTTTTTCAAAAATAATTGCTATGATTGTTCAATTGAAGATAGCTACCCACTGGGAACTGCAGTATCAAAATAAAAACAATTACTGATGTCATTACAAATTATTGTATTAAAACATGAAAACAGACTAATAGTTAAACTATTAAAATACTTAATCGCTTTTAAACAAATAAATATTATTATTTATTTATGTTTAATACAAACAACATGTTATAATGTAGGTACAAAAGAAAACAAACAAATACAGTTTTATACTAAATCTTGATCTAGATGATTTTAGATCTTAATAAAAAAAATTGACAATTATAAAATTTTATAATTTTTCATAACAAAAAAAATGTTGTAAAATTATAAATTTGTACTGACTCTTTGTGTTAAAGGTATAAAAGCTATTAAGGTCTCGGCACTTCTCTTCTGGATTCTAATAATCTAATATCCAATAATTTGAAACGGTTTATGTCGCTGGTGGTAGAATAACTGAATTTGACCTGTGTAAATTAGGCAGCTAGTTTTTTTAGCTTTTATTAATTCTTTTCATATGATTAAGGTAACGAGATGTTCACACTTGACTAACATATTCAAAATTAGGTCGAACGAAGGGTGTAATAAGTGACTTAAGGACGTATGGATCATTGAAAAAACAACTTTTGATGAAACCTAGCATGGGATTTCGGAGATTTGTTAATTATGACATTTAAATGTTGTTTGAAACACAATTTATTGTCAAAGACTATACCAACTTTTTTAAAGTGTGATGAAATTCGTTCTATAGAATTATTTTCAAAAGTATAATCGACCATTACTAATTCAGATGACATGCTTATCCTCTTTCGACAAAGGATCATTAGTATGGTGTACTGACGGTTCCAAGAAAACAAATGGAGTAGGATCGGAAGTATATCGAAAAAGCCTCAAGACCCATATTCATTCAAGCCTAGACTCTACAAACACAATTTTCCAAGCTGAAGTTCATGCTATCGAATTCTGTGTGCGAGAAAATTGAAGAAGAAATTACAAGAAATGTGAAATCTACATTCTCTCGGATAGTAAAGCAGCCATACTAGCTATTAATTCATATACCATCACATCAAAGCTAGTATGAGATTGCTTAGATATACTCAAAACCCTTGCAAAAACAAATAAAGTCACAGTAATGTGGGTACCAGAGCATTCCGGCATTGCAGGAAATGAAACTGCAGATTATCTAGCTAGAAAAGCACCGAACACGTGTTTTATAGGTTCAAGTCCGTTCTGTGGAATTCCCCTGAGCACAGCTAAGATGCAATTAAGAGTTTAGGTAGAGCTAAAAGCTGAGAATTGGGCCAACGTTCCTAGAAATCATCAAGCAAAAATGCTCATGCCTGAACGCTCGCTCAAGAAAACCAAAACAATTCTCAGTTTCAACAGGAAACATGTACTTATTCTCTTGGCAGGGATAATAACAGACCACTGCCTAACAAAGAAACACCTCTATAAAATGGGTCTAACTGAAAATAACCTATGCAGAATTTGTGAAATAGTGGAAGAATCTATTGAACATCTGCTCTGTGAATGCGAAGGGCTCACTCGTAGCAGACTTCGCCACTTGGGAATAGCGTTCCCCGAACAATGGGAGCTATCCAGCATAACATTGAAGAATATCCTGCGTGTAATCACAAAATCAGGTATCCTTATTGACTCAAAGACTTAAAAACCGGGTTATCACAATAAACCCATTTGCGACTGCAGTGATGTAGAGACTGGATCCCTCTCGTAATAAATTCAATCTTATCTAATCTAATTCAGATGACAGAAGAAGGCTGAAAAGACTAAAATTAAATAAGTGAGTGTGATAAACTAAAACATATAGAGCAGCAGAAATATTAATTCTTCTAAGCCCACACAAGTAATAATTTATTCAAATACAAAATAAGATTGTGTTGTAGATTGTCAAAAAAAAATTTAATGTCATAAATTATTTAAATGGGCAGTAAAGTTAGAAAATTTAAAAATTTAATACTACTTACATCTATTGTAGGGTAATTTCATTTTCCTGACACTGTAGGGTAATTTCTGCCTAACATCAAGTTTTACCTTAACTTGATCCATCATGTTACGCTGATCAACCCAATTGAAAGATCGGGTACCGAACCCTGGTGGATTACATGGATCAGCACACAAATAAAACTGGTGATTTCCAACTTAACACAAAGGAAATAAATGTAGTGTCTGATCTATAGTAGGTAGCTACAAACAGCATATGTACCCCATGTTAAAAAAGACTGATTATAAAAGAATAAAACTGAAGTACCATCTCATTATGCATTCGGCCGAGTGTGCGGAGAATAGGAAGGTAAAACTAAAAACAAATTAAAAATAGGTACTTGGAATATAAATAGTCCTTACGAAAGTAGAAAACTTGCAAATACACTACATATACTTGGTATATCTGAAAAATGGTAGACAGGGTCTCGAAAATATAACACAACTGACGCAACAATATAATACTCCGAAAATCAAAACAGAGGTCGTAGAAATGGATCGGTATAATTATCTCTAATGAAATATAAAAAACGGATAACTTGCTTCATACCAAATTCAGACAATACTATGATGCTCAAAATATTGGTAAAACTTGTAAACTTGAATATAATTCAATTATATACCCCAACCGCAAACAAATTAAATGAAGAAGTTGAATATTTTTATTGTGAAATCGAAAAAGCATGAAATTAATATTAGTTGTGGGAGATTTCAATGCGAAAATATTAAATGGAAAACTGGGAAACCCCAACCCTCCATAATTTAGTGATCAGAAACTCGAGATGTTATAGAATAGTTCAATTCTGTCCAGAGAAAGAATTTAAAGTCATGGTTTTGTTTACCACCCTGATTATACACATGGAAAAATACATAATACACATTTAAGTTTATATAAGTTTTCATGTAAACAAGTAATTCTTCTACAGCCTCTTTATTATACTTAAATTTTTTGGAATGAGGGTTGGGTCTCATAGTCTATACATTTAGTCATTATAAAAATTAAATTTGTTTGTAAACAACTCGGTTGAATAATACAGCTTTACAGAAGGCTCTATTCTCTCATTTGGGTAATAGAACTGAACTTGAATGAAGTTTTACTAATATTGTTTAATATAGTTAAGTACTTTTGCTCATAAGCCGTAGATAGAATAGTTAGAGTATAGTAAAATTAGAGAAAATATTTTAATTTCAATATTTTGCTATATAAACTAATCCAACGGGGTTGGCCCACTAAAAATACTAATTTTGAATTAAAGTTAAAAAAAAATGATTTAAAAGTATCTGGATATTACATAGTCATCTGCATTGTATTTGTTTATACTATTATTATTAAATTATAATTTAAATTGTATATTCATAATATCGTCGCTATGGAATTGTTTTGCCGTATACGCCAAATGTTAGTTTTGAGTAAAACGTAAGTGAAGTTTGGACCTTTCTTTCTCGAAAACTGTCCGATAAATTTTTTTTTAATTTCACATAACGTAGATTCTTTTATGTTGTTTTAGTAAAATGTATAATATCAAGGATGAAAATGGAAATTTTTTTTATAAAATAGCTGAAAGACGGGTCAATTTTCACATGCAGCAAACCAACAATTTCGATTATTTGTTTTTCCCATATATTTTTAGCGACATACGGTAAAGTTAAGTATAGCGCACTGAAGTTGGTGTGAAAAATAGTTAACAAACTTACATAAATTTAGTATTAATAATTCAAATGTAAATTGTAATTTTAACATATAAATTTTCTGTAAAATGGACCAAAAAAAAACTTTAATTTAATTTATTATAAAAATTTATTTATTATTGCAAAATAAATAGACCCTCTTGGCTATCACAATATAACTTTCCTTCTTGGCTATCAAAATGTTTACTTAATAACTATGAAATTAATATTAAAGTTTCTTGTGTATTAAAAATATCGTCACCTATTTGACTATTACAAAATAAATTGCCTTTTATAGGTGTATATATTTTTAGGTGTTCACAAACTTTTTCTAGTAGCTTTGACTAAAATGTACGCGTTTTTAAATTCTATATGAGTAGCAGATACTTTGTACTGTAAAGCAAATTCCTTATCGTTTTTAGTTTTGAAAATGGTATTTGTTGAAAGTTTAATAAGCATGACTTTTTACTAAATGAAAGCAAATGTTTATCAGTAATTTGTACCACCATCAGATTTTCGCCTTTTATATTTACTAATTTTAAAAGTTTGATAAGTGAAACCAAACTATTTATTTCCACATTTTTTATATATCTGTCAATATTACGCTATGTATACAATCAACATTTTGAATGGCCCTAATTTTGGGATTTTGGTGTAAAAAATATTTAAAAGCAGTTGCCATTATCTGATTTTTATTTTGGGGTACACACGAATCACTCCAAAATGTTATACTTGTAATTTCATGATGATTATCAATTATTTTTTTAAGCATAACCAAAACTGCACTAGCCAAATGGTTTCCTGATCGACCGCTTTTTGTTTCATCCCATAAAACGCAGTAAATCTCCTGGTAAATCTCAAAATTTTTCTGACACTAAGTAGATCTAAGTTGAGAAGTAGATCTAAATATTTAAGTTGAGAAGTAGATCTACAGTAGAATTGTGGGAAAAGATTCTATGTGTTGGCGAATTTCATGTAATTGCTCTTCCCCAATTTTTTTCTTACAATTTTTGTCTTTTCGTCTCGGTAGTGGAACACCATTAAAATTGTTGTGCAAATTTTTGAAATAATAATAAATTCGTTTTTGATCCACATCTAAAGTATTAAGAAAGAAAATTCTGCAAACTGGTATAAACTCCTCTAGCTTTTGAATTATATTTATTAATTAAAATATCAACTCACCTCTCTTTTATGGATATAGTGAAATATATATAAAAATACGATATTTATGCAATAACGAATATGTACATACTTTTGCGGCAAAACAATACCAAAACAAAAACAAAATTTATTTGTTTCACGTTGTATACAATATTAACTATGCGGCTAAACAATATCGAAATAAAAACTAAACTTATTTGTCGCACGTCGCTACGTATTTGACTTGCAGCAAAACAACACAAACTTAAAACTTGAAAAATTTTGTATGAATATTCTGCTGTATATGCATGAAAATTTTACAAATGTATGAAGTGCGGCCAATTCTAATAAATTTCAAAAATTTTGGAGATGCGGCAAAAGTTACACTATTTATCTCCGAAATTACTTGAGATAGTCAAATACTGACAGCAGCATTGCAATCTCAGGCACTTAAAACCTAAGAAGCAACTTCTAACTCAAAATTGTCAATTTGGCGTCTGGGGCAAACCAATTCCATAGCGAAGATATTAGCCAATCACTAGAATGCTCCGTGGAATAGTCAGCTAAGTGGTTCAACTCTTAAAACAATAATCCACAATAATGTACGTATAGTCTAGATTAACCTTAAAACAGCCTGTTACTAGTTTGACCTAGTTTTTTAGAGTATTTCAACAATTTAATCCTTAATGAGGACGGTGCTTACTAACTCTACTTGATGCTACTGGATGGTTGAAAATAGACGTTTGATGTAGCTATTCTAAAATTTAATTGGACATTATAATAATCTCTATTTTTCTTGAAAATACCACTTTATTCAATAGATTCAGATAGAAAATTTTATTTGTACTCATTAGTTTTCATTGTGGTCATATTGGAAAATTCGAAAGCTTTAATTTTGATGAAAAATAATTGAGCTTCTGAAAAAATGGTTTGTTATCAGTTAACCTCATTTCAGATGTACACGACTTTCAAAATTCTTTTTTGTGGCGGTAGATAACAAAATCAAAAAGATAATGACAAATATCCGTCACACCCTGTACACATACTATTTTACACCGATTCAATTCAAATCAACTCAAAATATGTAAATTAACTATAATAGTTTAGTAATGGTAGTCATAGAATACAGGACAAATGATAAAAACTTTTTAACACTAAAAAGTATAAATAAAATTTAAAAATAAAATGTAAAAAAAAAAAAAATGGCAGACTTTATAAAATCGATTAAATAAATTCGTTTTTAACTTTAAAGGTGAACGAGTTAATCGCTTTAAATACGATTTAAATAACAAAAAAAAAAAAAAAAAATTTAAATAAAAATTGGTAGATATCTACTGTTATTTTTATATTCCTTTCATTTTAGAAATTTTAATTTTATTATTTTTTTTAATTTTATTTCTTATTTCCAATTTATTTTTTGTGATAATAGCTAAATCTAAAAACTAGTAATTTTCTCAGCTTAATACTGATTAAATTGAATCATTTTTTTTTTCCATACTGATAATCACATTTAGAAAGGCGACCAACTAGAAAGAGCCAATACACACAAGAATTCGTTATTGATTTCAAAATAAGAAAATAATATCCTTAAATATTTTTAATTCCGAATAAAAGATAGTTAGTCGCGATATCAATTTTTTTTTGAGATGGGAGCTTATAATAAAAAATAGGAAACAAATTTATCAAGTAGTATTGAACAGTGGTATTGATATGCCCTTGTAGCTCTTTTGATACTGAGCATCCCTTGTTTTGCCTAGTTTCTTCGATCTGTTGATTAGATCCTTCGAACTGAGAGCTTAAATCTACAACTCAACGTTAGGTCTAATTAACGATTTAAACACTGCAAAATGTTTTAGTTAAAAGTGTTAGTAAACAAGATACAGCAGAATACAGAACATAAGATACAACAAGGTGTATAAATTGTTAGAAATATTAAAGAAGATGAACAAATTTTAAAATTTTAAATAATCTTGATTGAGTAACCATAACTGAAGCCCAGATTCATTAATATTTTAAATTTGAAATTAATTGATAACGCATATAGAAAATAGCAATGTTTTTTTTTAATTGTTCTAAAATTAATTAGACTAAGATCAAATTATATAAAGCTTATTTTGAATTTTTGGTGCTATAAGCATTATTGGTGTTATTTGGGCAGCGTACTAGATACATACATTTTGTTTTTAATTTCTGCCGACGTCTACATTTTTAACCATTTTTAATGTCATTTTCAAACGTCTAATACATTTTTAACCATTTGATAAAAATCTCATATAATTTGGATTACTTTATAGATTCTCTTTTTACATAATTCTACTTTTTAAATTTTCTTTTATTATAGAAATTTTCCAAAGTTTTAAGAGAATATTTTTTTATTATGCACTTCAGATTTATAATATAATTGCAGTTTTGTTACTATACAATAGAAATTATCAACTTGATAGTGAAAATTCGAAAACATAAACTTAATCCGCTCACTATGCGACCTAATAGTTTTTTTTTTTTTTTTTTTTTTTTCTCCTATTACTCCGCGTGGTAGCATAGGGCTTCGATAGTGAACCTCCATTCCTCTCTGTTGAGTACTACTTCCTTAATATCGTCCCAGGTATAATTGTTGACTGTTAATTCTTGATCGATTGTGCGTCTCCATGTGTTGTATGGTCTGCCGGGTCTCCTTTGTCCTTGTGGATTCCACTCTAGAGCTCTTCTTGCTATATCACTTTCTGATTTCCTTAGTGTATGACCTATCCATTTCCATTTTTCCTATTTATCTGTCTGTTGATAGGTTCTTCTCCAGTTATCATCCATAAATCTTCGTTGCTAATTCTTGCCGGCCAGAATATTCTGCATATAATTCTCAAGCACTTGTTGATGAATACTTGTAGCTTCTGTTTGATTCTGACCGAAGTGAGCCATGTTTCACTGCCATATATTAATGTTGACTTAACACATGCTCTGAATATTGTTAGCTTTGTTGTTCTCGATATTTGGTTGCTCCGCCATATCTTCATTAGGCTCCCAAATGTTCTTCTTGCCTTATTTATACGGCTGTTGACATCTTCTGTTGCACCTCCTCTTGATGTTATAATGCACCCCAGGTAGTTGAATTCTTCTACGTATTCTATCTGTTGTCCACTCACTGTTATTGGCTCACTGTAACTATTGTTTGTCCTCATTGCTTTGGTTTTCTCGATATTTAATTCCAGTCCCGATTTCTTTGCTTCTTCCTGTAATCTGTTGACTTTGTTCTGTAGGTCCCTTTGATTTTTTGATATGAGGCATACATCATCTGCGTAATCTAAGTCTTCTAAGTTTCCGAAGAGATCCCATTCTATTCCGTTTATTCCAGTGCAAACTTCTCTTAGAATGTCGTCTAGTATTGTGTTGAAGAGAAGTGGAGATAGTGGACATCCTTGTCTAACTCCTATATTGGTGTAGAATGGATCACTGATCTTACCTCTGTGTTGAACTGTTGTCTCTGCATCTTCATACATCGCTTTGATGATGTTGATGATTTTTTCAGGAACTCCTTTCTTTGTAAGTGTTCTCCATATTGCGCATCTCTTGACTGTGTCGAATGCTTTCTTAAAATCTATGAATAGTAGATATAGTGGGGCATTCCATTCCACTGATTGTTCAACTATGACCCGTAAAGTATTTGCCTGGTCTACACAGCTTCGGTTTGGTCTGAAACCTGCCTGCTCTTTCCGTAGTATTGGTTCTAGTACTTCTTCTAATCTTTTCTTTATAATAATTGCTATTATCTTATGAATAGTATTTAGAACCGTGATTCCTCTCCAGTTGCTGCAATTTGCCAAGTCTCCTTTCTTAGGTATCTTGACAATCATTCCTTTCTTCCATGATGGTGGTATATTCTCTTCTATCCATGCTTTCCTGATGTGGGGTTCAATTGTTTTTGCGAATAAGTCAGGGTCCAGTTTGGCTATTTCTGCTGGAATTCCATCTTCACCTGTTGCTTTGTTGTGCTTCAGGATATTGATTGTAGCTTTGATTTCTTCTATATTTGGAGCTTGAGTAGATATTGGCAGTCCCTCAGTTGGGTAGATATTTGCATTGTCTCTGTTTCTTATGTCTGCTTCATTATTTGTACTTTCTTCGTTGCTCAGTTCTTGGAAATGTTCTCTCCATCTCTTTAATTGATCCTCTAAGTTTGTGATGAGCGCACCATTTTTATCTTTAATTGGTTTGTTTTGTTGTTCCGACTGGTTAGTTAAGTTCTTGATTATGCGATGCAATTCTCTCAGGTTATGTTGCTGTGCTGCTTTTTCTGCTTCTCCGGCTAAATTTTGTAGAAATTTCCTTTTATCTCTTCTTGCTGCTCTTTTTACTGTTTTCGCTATTTCTTCATATTCTCTTCTTGATGCCATCCTGTTGTTTATCATTTTCTTCATTTCACCTCTTCTTTTAATCAAGGCCCATGTGTTATCGGTTATCCAGATTTTTCTTTGTGGTTGTGAAATTCCAAGATTTTGTTCGCTTGTTTGGTTGTAAATTTCCAGAATCTCTTCCCAAGTGTATTCTCTATTATTTCTAATATTTTCTCGTAACGCCGTAACTATGTCAGCTCTTACTTGCGGATTTTTTAAGTTGTTTATATTTATTTTCTTCTTTCTATATCTTCTGCCTCTTCCTTGTTGGCTTAGTTTCATTCTGAAGTCCCCAGTTAGTAATTCATGATCGCTGTGTATATCTGCTCCCCTTCTATTTCTCACATCTAACATTGATTGTTTCCACTTCTTGCTGATGCATATGTGATCTATCTGATTTCTTGAGATCCCGTTTGGTGTTGTCCATGTGTATTTGTGGATATCTTTGTGTGGAAATAGACTCCCTCCGATTGCTAGGTCGAAAGTCTGACACAACTCTATCAATCTTTCCCCGTTGTTGTTTCTTTCTCTTCCTAACCCGTGTTTGCCCATTATCTCCTCAAGTCCATTGTTGTTAGATCCTATTTTCGCATTCCAGTCACCCATTAATATTATGATATCTCCCCTATTTATGAGTGCTAGCGTTGTTTCTATTTGTTCGTAGAAGTCATCCTTAATATGGTCTTCAGCGACATCTGTTGGTGCATAGCATTGAATTATTGTTACATGTCTTGTCATATTTCGAAATCGCCCTATAACAATTCTATCCGAGACTGCCTTCCACGAAACCAATGTTTGTCTCAATTTCTTTGATATTAGTATTCCGACTCCACTTTCACTCCCTGTTTCCCTTCCACTGTAAATTACCATGTTTCCATTCTCCGTGTTGATTTCTCCGGTGTTGTTCCATCGCATTTCACTTATACCTAGGATGTCTATGTTGTAAGTAGCCATTTGAGCTTCCAATTGCGAGAGTCTTGAAGCTTCTCTAAGTGTTCTTACATTCCATTGTGCAATTCGGGTCCTTTTTTGAGTGCCAAAGGCAAGTAGTCATTCGTGTATCCGAGGCTTCTTCTTCTATTATTTCGAATCCATTGATTTACCGATTATGCGGGTGATTGGCCTACAGTAACCGGTCCTAGGAGATGGAGTAACCATCTACCGCTGCCTAGAAACAACGTGGCGCTACCTTATTACCGGTTCGATCTCAATTAATGATTTTCATTCGATTAATCTCGAAATTTCAATTAACAAATTTAATGATGGATTTTTTTTATAAATCGCCACCAACCAGGTTCGAACCGGGGTCCCCTCGGTCATGGATCCTGTTACATAACCACTGCGCCACCGAGGGGGTTTTATAATAGTATTACTAATTAAATAAAATATCAAATTTTAAGAATAATAAAAAAAATTAACTAAATCTGCAAAATTTTCATAAAAAAAATATTTTTTAACAAAATATTATGAAAATATCGTTTTAATTTAAAAATTTAAATTTCTCATAATAATTATTTATCATTGTTCTGCAATACAGTTAGGTAGCAATTATTACTATACAAACAAAAGCTCAACTGAATTCCAAATAAATACACTTAGTTAAGACAGTGATAAAAAATAAAAATATCACAGCTCAAGTAAATAAATCGTGTCTCCTTGGGAGTCATTTGAATTGATACGAAACGGATTCTATACTAATAATTTAACTAAAAATAAATTTTCTAATGTTAATACAGACTAAAAATATAACTCAGCACGTGTGTGTCTGAGTTGAAAAAGCAGCAAAAAAAAAAATAAAACTACGTGCTATGAATTAATTTTGTTTTGACATATTAAAAAGATGGTGTCATTGAATTGTTTTTTAATGAAATTTTAAATACGCAAATAAATTTTTTAAATTTGTTAAAAACATTATTTTTAAAAATAGAATTTTAAAAATATAATCGCCTATATACGAATAATTTAATTAATAATATTATTAAGGCCGTATAAAAAGAGAAATATTGATTTGGCATTTATTTAATTACTTAGCGTATGGAAATTATACAATACATTCATAATAATTATATTAATTTAAAAAATTAGATATACCAATTCAAATGTAAACTAACGGAAAACGAAACGATGTATTAAACTCTAATGTCAGAGTTGTTCATCTATTCTAAATCTGGAGGGGATTAATTGATTTTTATGATTATTTTTGTATGTGCATTACTGTTACTTTTATGTTTGCTTTTATTACCTGGGAATATCTATCCTCTAAGATATTTTTTTGGAAATACCCGGATTTTATAAAAAGGAAGTGCTACTGGGGACTTCCGTTTGTTACAAGGTACTTATAACAGAGTTAGTAGTTTCAACAACAACAGTGTATCTATTTCAGTGAAGCAAAAAAAATATATATATATTTTGGAAAGATGATTTATTGAATTTTCAATATTTGTAATAATATGGAAGTTTAAAATTTAATGTACCATGCAGGTAGGCAGGTAAGTAAATTTTGTAATTGTTAGTATAATTGCAAAAAACACAAAAACACTCAGTTTTTCTTCAAAAAACCCATTTTTTAAATTTCCTATATTTTGGTGTAAATATTAATAAATTTCTTCGAAATCAAACAAAACTATTCAAAATATATGAAATTTAAAAAAAAGTTTTGCTATAAGAAACACAAAAAATAAAAAAAAAAACAAATTCACACAAAAGATACAAAAAACTTATTTTTACTAATTTTTATTTTTATTAATTTATAAAATTATTTCTTATACTGAATAACAGCTATTACATTCAGTCAAAGAAAGTTTCAAGGAAATCAACAGTAGGACATAAGAGTTTTTGCAATTTGAACTTTAAATTCTATTTTCCCAAAAATAACCCCACTTAACATTCGACAAG
The DNA here is from genome assembly GCA_963942445.1 of Argyra leucocephala. Taxonomy (NCBI): domain Eukaryota; kingdom Metazoa; phylum Arthropoda; class Insecta; order Diptera; family Dolichopodidae; genus Argyra; species Argyra leucocephala. The sequence goes on from OZ012680.1 coordinate 60,326,732, forward strand.
TATTGAATCAGCTGACGAAATGTAAGATCATTTTGATATTCCTGGGAAATGGGAATATATTGTGATGGGTAAGAGAGTAGAAATAATAAAATTATATATTAGATCAATATTAGGTTGATATTATTCAAAGCCAAAACTATAATAGTTACAAGAATACAAAAATAAAAACTTCAATATAAAAGTAAATAAGTAAAGCAAATAATGTAAAGGAAAAAATTTAAAATAAAATACTTATACATAGTTTGTTGATACCAATATATACATTAGAAATAAGCTAGGGGCCCCTGTTGAGTAATTATATTTCAAGTTGAAGTCAAATTTAAAGTTTAAAAAAACACAGTAACTTACGTACTGACATAGACTTCGCACTATATAGCAGAAACCACTCGTGTTTAATAAAAAGTTTTGTGGTTAGTAAGTTTTATTTAGGACACATAAATACACGCCCCTCATATACTGCTTCATTTCCGATATATTCCTTATAGTAAGAAGCATTTAGTGATAAAATTACTAAAAATAAAAAGTTTTGTTATTAAAGAGGTACGTATATATATACCTGGATAATACATAATTTTAATAAGAACTATATTATTACTACAAATAACCAAAATTTAGAAACAGTTACTTAAAAAGATAAAAATGAAGAATTCAAGTGATTTGTTTTTTTGTTGTTGTTATATTTTTTATTTTAGATGAATTTGATTCTTTGTTTTTATTTGGCATATGTACATAGATTCATTTGCAAGTATATAATGTAAATTATAATAATTGATTTGTTTGCTTTTGTTTATTATTTTAATAAGATCTCACACATGCATAATGTATTTGCTGAATAATAAAATCATATGAGTACAAAATTTTCAACTGTGTGCGCATTTTTGTTTTATATATACGTCTTATATATTATATCGGAAGTTCATTAAGGAGTAGGAGAATTCGAAATAAAATAAAAAGGTGTCTACTGCGCAGGACCTTAAATGCTTGTCAATTATAATTATAGATAATTACTTAAAAAAAAAGGAAAATAAAATAGGGAAAGAGTAAAATTAATATGCAAGATAAAAAATATAACAAAGATTGTACACAACAAAAGAATGGATAAAATAGAAGTCTGAGAGAAAAAACTTAAAAGATATATTAGAATTAACTTAAGTTAGACAACAACTCAATTCGAGAGTGATCAAGATTCAATAAGTGAGATAAGATCTTTGGTAAAAGTAACAGAAGCTCTATCCGAAACTTAAAGAGAATGTAATGGCGACGTATTGAAATTTGGAGCTAAATAGTCGTAAAAGTGAAGAAAATACGATGTATTATACTCTAGGAACATTTATTAAAAATAGATTATGGATCCTCAGATTGTAGCCTGATAAATAAAATAAATTTTTAGCGTTTTTAATAAATATAGCTGTCGAATAAAATAGTATATCTAGCTTTCTAAATTTTGAAATACTAGAATAGAAAAGTTTATTTTTCCTCACGATCAATCGAAAACAATATTTTTTAGCAATGAGGATGGGATGAATTTTGTTAAGTAACAGCCCTCTCCGTAGCTAATTCCATGTTGTAATTAAGATTTTGAAAAGAGCAAACTACACCATTATCATAACTTTCAGGCAACAATACAAGTTTAAGAGGAAGACATTTCTTAACATTTGAGTGCACACAAGTACCAATTTTGTCCAACAAAAATTTTAAAGTATGATAATACAGTAAAAAAAAATTCAAAAAAAATTTAAATGTAAATTCAGTATTCAGAAATTATGAAAGAATAATAATTTAAAAAAAAAAACAGGGAAAGGTAGATTCTAGATTTTAAGTATTTGAATTATTTTTAAGACAAAAATGGTGCATGTGTGCGTTGAATGTAAGAATTTTAACTTTCGTAATTTTTGAAACAAGTTTAATTTTTTGTTTGTTTTTTTTTCGTTTCATTTTTTTTCTCTTTCCTTTTACGTGTTATTATCTTTTAATTGTATTTATTTTCGTTTTTGGGTGTAAAATGAAGAGGTATGGCAAATTTAATAGGAACCAAATTACAGTGCTCCTTGATAATGATACTAGCGTTTTTGGAGTGTGTTCTGTCACAGAATGTGACCCTATTATATTCTCAGAAGATGACTCAGAAAGTTATTATGTTAATATTTTGTTTATTTTTTTATTGTTGTTATTAGTATGTAACGTACTCTAAAGACAAACCCAATTGAATAGCGGTTTATTTAAATTTTTATTATTATGTTTTTGTTATTTTTGTAATGCAGTATTGATCGCTGTGGCTTAACTAGACTTTGTTTTATTTTTTACATTATTTTTATAGATTTATGTTTAAAGAAACAAAAAAACACAAAACTGTTTTTGTTTTTAAAAAAATATTAGTTTTATTATTATATTTGTAATGGAGTATAAATTGTTTGTGAAAAAAGATCAAATAAAAAAAATATATGGAAAAAACAGAACAAATCATAATATTCATTTACTTTTGTTTTTTTTTTTTATAAAAACAAATCACTGTTTGTTTTTTTCTTTTTATTCAAGATAAAAAAATATAAAAACTTTAAGGATAATATTTTTTGGAATTAAAATTTTGTAGGACAGAAATGGTACATCTGTGCACTTAACGTGAAAATAAGTGTGCATTCTTCAGATCTTTTTTAATTATTTCTGTACCTAAGTGAAAAGTATACTCTGACCAGTTTAATTTACAATCAAAAACGGAGCCAAGATACTTAAAAGATACTACACTGTCAATTCTAAAACATGATCCATTATACAGGAAGAAATTGGGACAAAGTTGTTGTTATCCAGTAACGAAATCAATAGAAATTTTTGACAGACAGGAGAATGATAATTGACTATTAAATTTTTACTGACACGATTTCTTTTACCAAAGTGCAAAATTTTTGTTTTATTATTAAAAACAAGCTATGTACATAAAATCATTTCCGTATTAAGTCCAGATCCTAATTTATATCACAAAAGAAATCCAAGTTAATATTTTTACTGTAGGAAAATGCAGTGTCATCAAAAATGGCTGTAAGTGCACCTTTAAAAGGTTGATGAAATTGAGAATTAATAAAAATTATGAACAAGATTGGATGTAGAACCCTGAGTGACACCTACATTGCTGCTAAAAATGTCACTAAATCAGTTTCATTCAGTTTAGCTCGTTGTTTTCTATCACTAAGATAAGACTTAAACCATTTAAACTTCTATCCTTCGTTTATGAAAAGTTAAATTTTAATAATAAATACATTTTTTTACGTATTATTTTGACTGTGCCATTATTATAAAGAATAATTTTAAAATCCCTATTTTTAAATTTATTTTAATTATCTTCAAGTCAACATTTTCATTCTAATTTTGTGTAGACATTTTTTTTCCATCAGCACACACTCAAGTTAAATTGAATTAACAATGAAATTTATACATATTTATATTACATCAATCCTAGACATCACAGATTACATTTAGATACGATATAAGATTATATTTCGAATACTCGTACATTATATTATATTTTAGTTCAATGTCCTAAAAGACCAAAATCTTTCAATTTTCTATTTTGCAAATAAAAATCAATTTTCCAAGAATTTGACATATATTTTCGTCGTTCACATACCAAAAAAAAACAATATTTTCTCTGCATTGAGTTAATGGAATTTTTAAAACCATTTTATGCTAATGACATTCAATTTCTATTAAAAAGCTGAACTTTTTTTTTTTTTTAATTTCAATATTCTATAAAAAAAATAATAAATTTCAAATTTTTAAATTAGTCATATTAGAGATCGAGAATTTTTTCGAAAGACTTTTATAAGATCAAAGGAAAATAAAATGACAATTTTATGATTTTATTTTTCTTTCAAATAAAACTATGACAAATTTTTAAAATGTACACAAATTTCAGCAGAATTCTTATTTTATTGATTTTAAGGTTTAATAAATTGATTGGTTTCTATAAAAAGCTCAAGACCTCGTGATTTATACACGTAAAAAAATATTGAGTGAAACAAGTTCTGCGCAACAAAAAATCATTCAAACGAAAACATTACCATTAAAAATTCTTACGAAAATCAATTTAAGTTTACAATGCTATCAAATTAAAATTAAAAAAAAATGAATCCGATATCAAAGAAAATTTACAGAGATAGGTATATGAAAAATTTTCAGAAATTTTTGATCAAATTTTGCTATTTTTCTTAAAATGATCACAGACTATTTTAGTTCAGTGAACGTAGTTCACGTTTTGAACAGTTTTTACAATAAAAAAATACAAAAATAAAAATTCGAATTAATGTAATGAAAATGTTATGGTTTTTAAATTTCTTGTCGTTGATAAAATAAAAAAGAATAAGTTTGATCTAAAATTAAATCAATTAATTGTCAATTTTAAAACTTTTTTTGCGATATTTTATAATCTAATTTAACTTTATATATATTTAGTATAATAATTCCTGACTGACTGACAGATTCACTACATCCGAAAAGGATAATCACTTTATCAAATCACATTATTATAAAACTAATTTCACTTTTTTTAATCAATTTAAGAATTAACATTGCGTCATTTTTTTAAGTTGGTACTACTAATCACAGATATCCAGTAGTAGATAAATGATTGAAAACTACTAGAAATGATTGAAAACTCCTGAATTACTGAAAATCAAAAGTTAAAAAAATTAAATTAATAATAATTAAGTTATACATTAAATTCTATATTTTAAGTAAAAATTTCTTGCAATACTTGGTACACGATATTGGTCACTCCTATGAACAGCGAACTTTAATAAGGATGTAATTTTTAAAAGAATTAATATTGATGTAACACTACTCTATTACACTTTTCTCATCATCATCATCATCATTTACCTGTTGATTATCATCATTATTTAAAAATTCAAAGTAGTGTGCATAGTATCATTTATGATTTCAGCTTTTTCATAATTTGCGCGACTCTTATTTAAACTGATAAAATACCACAGACTATAAAAAAACTGTAATATTTCAAGAAAAATTTTGATCGTTTTTCTAGTATTCTAATTTGAAAATTTAAGTAGTAAACATACCAGATAGCTGCTTTTCGATCTCTGTACTGTCGGAATCAAAAGGTTGCATAGACTAGATATACTTGTGCGATCTCGAGGAAAACATGACCCACATAATAACCTCAACAAAACCAAACAACTCTTAGTCAGGTCTCGTATTGATGTATCAAAAGTAGTACAGCACGGGTCATTGACTGATAGCAAGCCACCCTGTAAAGCTAGGTATTTCGTTCAATCGCAGTTTGAAAAATGAAAATGAGACAGAAGTTCTTGAACAGTTCATTTGCAGCTGCCCAGCAGTATCTAGAATCAGAATGTGGGCTTTAGGTAAGGCTTTCCCCTACAATAAAGATTTATCTTGGAAAGCAAAGCAGGACATCAGAATAAACTTCTCAATGACTCAAAAGGTGGCTCTCGTACTGCGTTCCTGTATACTGCACTCCCTTCAATAACCAATAACAACAAAGAGGTCAGTCGAGTTGTGGTATCAAAAACGCACAATTAAGTGCTAATTAGTTTTGAAATGGCCATCTTCTACCTACTTCCTAAACATACCCCAGTAAATAGAAAAATAATTTTAAAAAACTAACCATAATAATAAAAATAAAAAAATTAGTTTTCAAATACAAAATATTGATGAAATCAGTTTTTTTTTTAAATTTTGTTTAACTGTTTTCTATAGGTACATCTTAAGGTATTTATTTTTCTTTTCACGTCTTTCTAGTTTCGCAGGGCTTTTATTGTTTAAGAATATCTTGTAGCTCTTCATATCCTTTTCTTATTTTGACAATGTAATCTGAACACGTCACATTCCATAGAGCATCGTATTTCTTGTGGCATTCAATCAAATCACTAAAAATTTATTTTTCCATTGGCAATTGTTGTTTTTTCTACAAAAATATTTATTTAGTAATTTATTTGATATTTTATATTTTTACACAGTAATTTTTATTATATTCACTTGTTTTATAAATCTTTTGTATTCTCTTCTAGTAGTTTTCAATCTTGTAATTTTCTAGTATATACTTGATATAGTGACTTGTAATTTTTATTAAAATTGTTTTTTATTATAATTAGCTATATTAGTATTATTTAATTACTAGTTTTGTAACCCGCCATAAATGACGGAAGCAAAATAAATTCTAGCATTTCTTCCTTCATTAGAGTTTTCATTTCAAGTTTAAGAAAAATATGTATTTGCTTACTAATTTATCAATATCATACCTTTATTAGAATTATTAGAATACTTTTAATTACCATATAAACAGAATATTTGTAGTAAGGTGCAAAATTTTCAATTCCCTAAGGGTTATTTACTCGATCATTGTAACGACATCTTATTTGCCATCATTGGAAATTTAAACATATATTATCCTAAGACCTCAATAATTTCAAATTATCAATATTCTTAGACATTCCATTGCATTCAGTTAATTATAATATAAATTAGTCAAAAAGATCATTTCAATTTAAACCAATATAGAAATACTAAATTCAAATAATATTTTTAATTAAAACAAAATCTAACTATATAATATAAACTTACAATAATTTTATATTTTTACAGTCATAGCCGCGTTCTACTGTAATTTCTCAAGTTGTAAAATGAAATTAATTAAGACATAATAAAAGTAAAAAGTTGTAGGCGCCATCTAAATTTAACACTTGAATGATATGACAATCATTATAAAATGATGGGCAAATGAAACATATAACAGATGACAGATGACAGATGACAGATGACAGATGACAGATGACAGATGACAGATGACATATGACAGATTTCAGATGACAAATGACACATGGCATATATAAGCAATAAAAAACAGATACTATGTTCATGACCATTACATGATGTTACAATTTATATATATATTATAATTTGTTGGAGTTTTCCGTCGAACTTACAAACATCTAGATAAAAGCAGAAAATTATATATATAATTATTCTTCATCTATTTTATTATTATTATTTTTTTATTCAATCATGTATTTATTTTCAAAAAATTAACACCAGAATAAATCCACAATAAAGTAACTTTTCTAACAAAAATCGTGTACATTTTTTCAAAAATGATAATGATGAAAATCATATGCACATACTATCATTTAAAGTGTAAAAATTGTTTTACAAAACTGTCAGTGCAAATCAAAAATTTTTTAAATGTCATCATTTAACCCCACACCATCATTTTGAATGACGGTCGCTGACTAAAATGATAAATGAAATGATAGTCTGCACCCTACTTAATAAAATTCTGTGTTTTTACAAAGACTGTATTTATTCAAAATATGAATGAATGAAACACTCTATTAAATAATTGTTTAATAACTAAATATTCGCAATTTATTTAATTACCTCGGCTTGTTTCTTTGAATTCTAAAATGGAAGAGAATATTAGAATTTTATTTTCCTAATAATTACAATTATTTAACGTAACTTATTAATCTAAGTTCAACAACCTTAACTATAACGAATTCCATTTAATATAAAATACAATAGTATATAATGTATACATGAATAATTTACTGACCTTAAAAATAGAAATATAATTCAATGAAATGCATAATGAACATATGTTATTTTTTGTATAATAGAATGCAATAGAAAACTTGACTCGATATAATTACTCAAATTAAATATCACCCAACACTGTGATATTCGAAAGCATATAATTATAGTGGAGACTTAAAATAAAACGTCAACGTGACAAAATATCATCGAAGATAAATAAAAGTAACAAGAATTCAACAGGAGGATTCAAATAAATACAATTAAAGATTATTTAAATATTTAATAGCTATTTAAATAATATCATCAAATTTAAATGATAACATATTAATCTAAAATTATTTCTGATTACAGGATAAATAGTGGACATAATGATGCTAATGAACATCGCTGGAATGCTATTGATATGGAGTTTTAGATAAGTGTTTGTTGACATAAACATGTCATTTGAGATACTCTAAGAGAGTTTCTTTTCGTTTGTTTTTAGATGCTGGATGGAGCTGGAACCATGCCGCAATGCCGGAACACTATGACTACATAAAATGTATACGTTCTATAATTTGTTTTAACACATTAAACACAGTTTTCATTTTAATTAATTCAACTTGGTTTTCACTTATAACTAAGCGCAAAATTAATATAAATATCAAAATATTTACTCAAAACTTTTTATGTTAATATTTTAACAATTAAATATGTTGATTTGTGCAGTTAAAAATCAATAGAATGGAAAATTTGCATTAACAAAGAAATCTTCAGTGTGTTACTTTAACAATCAAAATAAAATTGTATCAATAATTTGTCTACCGTAAGTTAGTGATCTTTCGAAATCAATTATTTTTATTTAAACCATTAATATTTCTAGAAATTTAAATCTCTGTAAATTTTAATTTTTGCTAATGAATTGATTGAGTCGAATTTCATTTGAATTGAGTTCTATTAAAAACTTATTAAATATATCTTTATGTACTACTCAATTTACTCAATATTATAATATTATTCATTGAATTAAATGAAAAATTAAAATAAATCAATTGTTCATAATATGTACGAAATATTTTATTAGATTTGAACAACTTGAAATGCTCTTTACGTTACATCGTATATCAGTTCAATGTATTTTTATTACTTTTACAAAATATTCAGATTGCACACAATATGCTAAACAGATTCAAAATGTAAAATTTCCTTTTTTTTATTTGTTGAGAAAATACTGTAATATCATAATGTAAGACCCAACATCTTCACCTGTATTTATTTGTTTTATGCATAGTGTTGAAAAAAAGTAGCTAGTTCCACTTTAAAATTATAGAAATTATTTTTTATCGGGTCATTGAATCCAATTAAATTTTGTAAAATTTCTAATTCAAATCGAATTTAGTTAAATTCAACTATCCAATTAAAGAATTTAACTAACTAAAAAAAACATCATCCTAAGGTACACCCAATTACGATCCATCATTATATCAACATCTACGAATATAAAATATAATACATAATACTAATAACAAAACTAAATAATATAAAATAAAAAAATTTATTTTGTCAGCTTCGTTCAACAAAATTTTTTTTCCCCAATAGAAACAATAGAAAAATGTACGAAAATGTTTGCTACATTTTATTTTTTCTTAAAAGTTAAATTTTAATTTTTTTTTCAAATTCTTTTATTATTTCGAAAAAACCAAAGAAACTAGCAACAAATAAAAAAAAACTGTATATTTTCTATCATAATTGCATAGAAAATATTCAGTTGTCAGTGTTTTTTTTTTCTAACGGTAAATTCGATACAAAAAAGAAATTTCGATTTTTCCTCAGAATAAAACAAAAGAAAACAACAAACGAAAAGCAAATAAGAGGGAAAAAAGTTCATCGGTCTCTCTATTATTAGACCAGACATTTTTAAGAAAATAAACATAAACAACACAAAAAATTTGTATATCCAAATATACAGGACATACCTATAATAATATACGAACAGCAGTTTTCTTTTTTTGACGTTAAGGTGGTCTTTATTATACAATTTTTTTTTCTACATTCAAACTGTAACTTAAATTTTTATAGTGTAAATTGAAATTATGAAGAAAGCAAAAAAAAAAAAAAACAAAAAACCGTAAACCAAAAACAACACTCCAATACAAAAACAATACTTAACAGATTTATGTATTTTAAGTTGTATTATAATACCGGAATAACGGTAAAATGCTCATTCATTTTGAATTTTGAAGCATTAATAATCTTATAAGTTATGAGTGTGTAAAAATTTGAATAATTGCCAAGAACTCATCCGTAAAGTATAATTATTGTTATTGTTTTTTCTTCTTTTTAGCATTCCAATGCACACAAACATATACATACAACAACATGTCTGTAAATATTTCTCAAATTTTAACGACGGAATATAACGTACCTATATTTTCAATTTGAGTAATTTTTTTTTTTCAATTTCGTTTTTCTTATACAACACTGAATTTGTACTTGTTAATATTAATTTCAAGTAGATTTTCGTTATAAATAATAAACGATTATAGATTATAATAAATTTATAGTAAATTTTCTTGTGATTATAGAGTACCTACAGCACTTTTTGGTCACCTATACCATTTCATATAAATTTTGCTATACATATACACGTATAGCTATTTGTGCATAAAGCGTTGTGCAAAAAAAGTTTATTCTGATACCACCTATATTATTGGATCTGTTTGACAAGTTCGTATTTTATTTTATTTTCGTTTTAAGGATATTTATTATTTATATAATATTATTATATAATGTTGTTGTACGCTTTCAATTTTAAATACATACTATATTATTATTTCATTATATTTATATATCGTTTGTTTAAAACAACAACGGCATAACTCAAAAAACATAGTTTTTTGCTAGACGCGTTTTAAGGTTTTAAACTACTATATCCTTGCTAATACATAATATTTCTCCTTCAAATTAAAACCTTGCATTCTAAGAACATGAACTAGAAATTAAAGGTTCAACGTACTCGATAGGTAACTACTTAAAATACTTAGAGTCCTTAAAAAGACCTGGGTTCCAATATTTATTTATTTATTTCAATCTACTGGGTAGTCCCTTACAGACTTTGCTTATAAAATATTAAAAACTAAAACAAAATAAAACTAGAAATAGAAAACAAAAAATGTAAATATAAAAATAATTTCAAATATAAAATAACATTAATAATAAGAAGCATTAACAAATTTCAAGTTAAAAATAACATTAACTTAAGACAAGAATTTGAAAAATAGAAAAATGCATACTGAATTAGAATAAATAAATATTAATAGTAATAGCAATAGTAATTATAAAGGTAGTACATTCAAATAATAATAGAGAATAAAAATTTGTAGAAAAAATTATAATTAATTAAAATTAGAAGAATTATTGTAATGTATCAAAAAATGTGATGATTTTTCTCCTAAAAACGAATCTACTGTAGTTGAAGTCAATTACTGAAAAACTGTTATTAAATAAGCGCTGAGAGTTTGCAATAGGTTCGGAAAAACCATAGTTCGTTCTATGACTTTGAAAAGATATAAAGATCTTTGGTTTCTGAAATCACGCACTGGAGCATAGATATTATAAAGGCGAAGAATAGATGGACATTTTATTCTGCCAGATAAGATATCATAGGAAAACATCACGCATGCAGCATTTGCCTAGCCTCAAGAGTAGAAAGTTTAATAAGTTGACATTTAGCTATATCCAGTAATATAAGGTTGCCAGTTGAATTTACGTAGGCAAAACCTAATCATATTCTTTTGAACAGACTCTATTATCTTAATATGTCTATCATAATAAGGCATCCAGATCGTACTTCAAGCATATTCGAGGTGAGGACGAACAAGTCAGAAAATCAGCAAATTGCTGTGAGTTGCGCTTAATGAAACCTAACATGGAAAAAGCTTTAGAAATAATTCGATCTATGTGAGCATTAAAAGTTAATTTGTTATCGAGAACGATACCTAGGTCTTTTGTTTCCCGGACATGTTCAATAATAGAACCGTTGATATTATAATAAGATTCAATTATAGTTTAGTTCCTAGAAAATGACATGTAACTGCACTTATTAATATTTATGGTAAGGCTATTATATGTTACACCAAGAGTAGAATTTTTCAAGATCCTGCTGCAGGAGATGGCCTACCTTCGTCCGACATAATAACCGCAAAAAGCTTAGTATTGTCAGCAAATGATAAGATCAAAGACTTAATATCGAAGTCGATATCGTTCATAAACAATCAAAATAATAGTGGTCCCATATGAGTTCCTTGTGGAAAACCAGACGTAGCCTCGAAGCTATAAGACGTGCAATTTAGTATTTTAACGCAGAGCTTACGACCAATCAAATAAGATTGAACCCATAGAAGAAAGGTACCATGAATACCAAGAGCCTGAAGTTTAAAGAGTAGTAAAGAATGGTCTACTTTGTCAAAAGCTTTAGAAATATCCGTGAATATCGTATCTATTTGATAGCCTTTTTCAATTGCATTGAAAACTGTGTGAAGAATTGAACTGAAACAGAAACTGTGCTAAATTAGTGGATGTAGATTTTCCATCCATAAAGCCATGCTGATTTGGAGATATGTGTTCTTTAACCAAGAAATACATTTCATCTGTGACAATAGCTTCGTAAAGTTTAGGAATAGAAGATAATATAGCGATAGGTCTATAATTTTCAACGACAAGTTTAAACCCTGATTTGAAAATAGGAATAATGTTTGAAAATTTCCAGTCATCTAAGAAAATTTCTTCATTTAGTAATCTGTTAAAAATTAAGTAAAGAGGATAAGTCAAACTATAAACGCAGTTCTTCAAAACTAAATTAAGGATAGCATCTAGACCGGAACTCAAGATTAATATCTAAGGTATTACTTTTATTGAAAATATCACAATATGATGATTGCATGTGTCCTAAATCAACAAAAGATTGTAGGTGACTTTGCAAATTCATTCTTGAATGTGGTCTTATAAAAACTGATTCAAAATACTTAGCGAATAAATTACGAGTTGAGACTGAATCTGTAGCTGTTTCATTCTTGTAGGAAATGCCTTGAGGAAATGCACAGGATTTTCTTCGAATATTTATTAATTTCCAGAAGTTTTTGGAATTTGATTTTATATTAAGCTCATAGGTGAGTATGAAATTATTATAAAGATATTTGCACAAAAAATCAAATTCCTTGCGTAGTCTCTGAAATACAATTTTGTCTGCTGAAGAAGAATTAATTATATACTTTGTGTGTGCTTTATTTCTTGCATTTTTCAAAGAGAGAAGCCTTTTATTGTACCACGGTGGATGATGAGTTGAAGTGGGTTCTTTCAGAGGAATAGATGTAGTAAAACCGCCAAATAACAAATCTGTAAATTTCTCATAACAACAATCAAATAATGATTCAATGTTTTCAACATGCTTACTATAAATTTCAAATTAACTTCTTGGAGGAATATAACTTAATATAAAAAATATATTTTTCTTTGTAAAAACATTACTAGAATTATTAATATTTACTTTTATACAAAATGGCTCTATATTACCATTATTATGAAAAAGCGGGATAGGATGACCAATAAATGATGATTTGACAGCTATTAGAATTCCACCACCAAGAAGTTTGTTTGTAGCAATTAAATCTCTGTTGTTACGGAAAACACAGTAAGCAGACTCGTCAAATAATTCTGATGAATAGATGGAATCGTGTAATGAAAATGAATTATCTGAAACAGAGCGATAAAACTCATGCGTTTTAGTGCGTAAGCCTCTTGTATTTTGATAATATGTTGAAAATATATTTCCTTCAGAAAAAGAAGTTAATGCCGTGTCAAAAGAGTGCAATGATGAATGAAATATAATATGTCGTTGTTGCAGCAGAATCTGTTTTGTACGACGACTTAAATAGAATGTAACGTTACAATACCTAACAAAAAAAAATAACGAATTATTTTTACTTATGTCAGTTTTGTATTAAAAATTTAATGATTTATGTTTCTTAATTTGGTTTATTACTTATGACTTTTTAACACTTAGAATAGTTAGATAGTTAAAGAGGTATAAAAAATATACTATTTACATTTTAATTTTATTTTAGATAATAATTCAACATTAATCTTTTCACGAAAAATCATAAAAATATTTTTAGTTTGAAATTAAAATAAGTAAGATAACTTTGACATAAGATAAAATACTCTTCTTGAGTAAAACAAAAATTAATTTTGATCTAAAAACTTAATTAAATTAAATTTGAAAAAAAATCAGGTTATCTATAAACTTTTAAAGAATGAAACCTTTGGAATATGGTTTTTTTCAAGCAGTTCGAGAAGATCTTTTTTCTTTTTCCCAGAAATTCCAGGTTTTGCCTGGAAAGCTTTCCTTAGTATAATGTTATTCTTCAAGTTTAGTTTTTTACTTTTTATCACAGTTGTTTCAATAAATTCGAATTTATGTTATGAAGGTTTGAAAAAAAGCGACGTTGGTGATTGTTCAGTTCAGTTCGTAGTACTTTTACACCATTAAGCTTATTACTGGACATTTAAAGGTCCAATTTTGCAGTGTTTTTTGCCGCTCGGATAGAAGAAACAAATGATTCAGGTGTATGCATGAGACTTCCTTTTAATTGACAGTTTTTTTTTTCTTCTCTCTTTTTTCTATTAAATGGTTATCATGCACATCTTGTAATTTCTCTTTTTCTTCTAGGACTGCATTATCGTAAGTGGTACATGTTGGACTCAAATCCTTATTGGGATAAAAATGAAATATTAAATTCAATGGTAAATATTTTATAGAAAACATCATAGCTTGCAAAATCGATATTTTTATCTTTACAATCTTGTACATAATCTCTGTGTATATCTGCAATAGATTTACTACACTCAACGAAAAGAGTAGAGAAACTATATAAAAACTTAAATGGTTTACCGAGAAACATTGATTGTTTTTCAGCCTGCCACATCAATTATATGAACTATCTAAGTATATTTAAATAAGAAATCTAAATTATTAGTTGATGTTGCATCTGACTTTTTAAATATTTAAACTAACTTCATAAACAAATCAGCTAAATTATTAAAGGCAAATTATTAAAAAGTTAGACATTTAAACCAAAAACAATATACGAAATAGCATTTTGAAAAAGCTGATTCAACTAAAATTATGTTTTTCGCTATTTATTCTGTCGAATATTCTTTAAGTAATATCTCCAATTTATTTGTTAATTTATCTAGTTAAAAATATATGTTTTATTTGGCTAATTGTAAGCAATGAACTAAATCTGAAATTAAATGAATTTTGTAAAATAATATACATTTTGTTCTGTTTTTATGAACTAATTGTTCTTTATTTATTTCAACGTAACAGACATGATTGCGAATAGACATATAAAAATATAGGTACACGTATATTTGTATGGAACTTGAAATAATAAAATTTGCTAATATCTAGTATAAACTAAAGAATAATAATATTTTTTTAATTAACCTTGAAAAAATGGCAGGGCTTCTTGTAAATTGCAAACTGCAAGAAGTTCCTCTAGGACATTGTGATCTGCTGATTTATTGATGCAGTCTTCAATTATATACATAAAATCAACTTCGGATATTTCTAATATATGCCTCATTATTTTTTTTATTTTTTAAAAGTTATAGCTTTGATATAAATTTTTCTGTTTTTTTAAATTTCTCAATAAAACACATTTGCCCAATGCTGTTACTTTAAATGGACTGACGAATTGAATTAAAAACGACTTACGGTAAATATCAAAATTACTCTGAATAAAATTAGACAGAATAACAAAAACAGTAGATAACATTTTTATTTGTAACGAAAAAAAATCTTTTAGAAAAATTATCTACTTGTATTTAAAGAATTTAGTATTGTTGGTGAGTTAGCTAAAAGTTATCTTATTTGTAGGTAAACGATTTTTAAAACGATAAGACATTTCGTCTAAAAAAAGTAGTTGTTTGATCTAAAATTTTGAATGAAAGACTAATGGGTACGTAGATTATTAGTAGAACAAACATCTAAGCAAATTTATATAAAATAATTGGATCTAGATTTGGTAAACAGTCTCATGTTTCAATTACTTTATCTAATTTTTATATAAATTATTTAAAACGTAAAATCAACTACTTTTAATTTATTGAAAATTCTATTGTCTTTTTTTCTGTGTACCATTAATCAAATATTTTGATGTGGTAGCCCGGGTATAGTGGCATTTAATTTTTGGAATTTTTCTATAAAATTTCGAACTCCTTTCAAAATTGGATCTAATTTTACATGATTGGAATGCTTACCTCGACGATCCATTTCAAGTAAAGCATCTGCAACTTTGTTTATTTTTTTTTCCAGAACAGTTCGGATTGAACGATCGCTGGTGTCAAGTGTATTTTAATAGTTTGCATCCTCGAATTGCCTCACAGTTTAGTTGAAAAATGAATGCATTATTTAAATTTTTTTTTGCTGTTTTCGATCAACAAGAACATAACGATATTTTGGTTTAATGGGATTTATACTATTGTTTATAAATTGTCGCTGTTGTTCAACATTTCCTAATTCTCAAAATTTTTTAAAAAATTCCATATATTTAAATTTTGTATTGAAAAATTTACTTTACTTGTATTATTTGTTTGGAATGTGCTTATTTCTTTTAAAATAAATACATAAATCTAAAAATAATGATAAATTTTGTCATAAAATTTAAAGTAATATTGATATAAGCCAAAAAAACTCATCACTAAATTCTAATTTTTACTACAATATCGTCACATTAAGAAATATGCCAACTCTCAATATTAAAACTTATCAAACTGTTAATTGCAATAACGCACTATCCCATGTAATACCCAAATAAATAATCTTTTTTAAAATAGCAACGCCATAAATCAGAAAAAGACGTTTGTGATTAGCAAAGTTCTGAAATGAACAGCGTCATAGCTCAAAAAAGTACGTTATACGTACATGAAGTTATAATAAAAGCAATTCTTACGTAGGCTGCAATGAAGAACTAACCTGAAATATACCACTTTTTACTTAAATATTTAATCATTTCACTGGCACAACTAAAAATAAATAAATGTTGAACTAAAATTTTCGAGAGATTTAAAGTTATACCAAAACGATAATTTTTATCTCACGGTTTCAATTTGAAAGCTGCAAATTTGTTGCTTTGCTATATAGTAGAGAATAAGATAACAAATTTTTCTACATTAATAACTCAAAACTCCAATTTTTCGAGTTATGCCGTTGTTGTTTTAAACAAGCGATCTATTTTTCATTCGTTTAGCACTATACAGTATCTACAATAATATTATGACGTATGTGTGTTAAATTAAATTATTGCAATATATAATATTATTTATATAAATTTTAACCGAAAATAATAATAATTATTAATACCACCGCAAGTTAATGGCTTAAGGATTAGTTTAATTGCTACAATATGAAGTAAGTTGTTTTATTTAATTACAATATTAATTAAAGTCATTAATTAATAAGAACCACTATTTTAGGGCTTATTTACTTCAGTAAAAAATAAAATAAGTACAAAATAATGAATTAACGATGTGCTGGACTAAAATAGATCAGTACAGATCAAATTGAAATGTAGTTTGCACCGTTGTACAACCACCATAATGTATTTGTTAATTTTGTTTTATTTTTTAAAAATAAAATAATTATAATACCTTATATAATATAATACACAAGATCGACGACGTTTGGAATAAGAAAGCTAAAATAGTTGAATAGTAAATTACACCCCAAAAATATTAAAATTTTAGCAAGCTCTTAAGCCAAAAACAAAAATATGCAAAACGGTGGTGAACACTCAAAACATTTAAAATAGCTCCACAATATGTGTTGTCCACATTCCACAAGCCAAAAATTAAAAAAATACAAAACGGTGTTGAACACTCAAAATATTTAAAAGGAAATTATAAGCGAAACTATTATTATTATTATTATTATTATCCATAATATTATTATATACTATTATTAACAAAAATTATATGAGGTATTTCTAATTATTTTTAAAATAAAACTTTCAAAAATAAATTTACAAAAGTATTTTTGTTTGTATTTTTATCAAAATTTTAATAATTTGTTATTGATGTCAAATTAAGAGAATAAAAATTTCTTTATTATATATTAAGGCTAATAGCAGAAAAAATTAAGTAATTCCAATACTATGACAAAATGATTAACTTACTTTTTTTTTAAACCTTTTAATTAATTTTAATTTAAATTTACTTTAATATTTTCCAAAAAAAAAATTTTTAAATTAATAATACAGAAATAAAACCACAATTTAAATTATAAAAGTAGTGTGACAGCCACAAACATACACCCATATTCTCTTAGACCCATCGTTGACGAGAAGAAAAAATTTATCTCGTCTCGTCTCGCTGAATATGCATTTCTGTTAAACACTGAGGGCGGAGCGATAGAACATTTTATTTGTTGGTAGTACTGATCACTTTTTACTGTCAAAAAAAATTATTGGTATACAACGAATTAGAATTAAATATTATTTTTTATTTAATTCTAATTCGTTGTTGGTATATAAACAAAATATGGTTTATAAAATTTTTGAAAATATTAGTGTGGTTTAGATTTCAAATATTTTTTAAATAAAAAATAATTATAAATATATTATGTTTTGAATATTTTTTAGTTTTTGAATAAACATTAGTAAAACAGTAATAGTAAAAATGTTTTTTTTTTTAACATTTTAATAACAAACACAATTTTAATAATAATGAAAAAAATAATGAAAAATTGTTTATTAATCTTTACTTAACTACTTTATCTATTCAAGTTATTTATTTAATTAAATTTTTTGATAAAAAAACAAAAAATACTTTGGCGAGATACTCTATCATTTACAATTTTTGACGAGATAAAAAATGGCTATCGCGTCTCCTCAAAAATCAAACAGAAATTACTCACGAGGCTACTTTGACATTTGCTATCGCGTCTGTGATGTCTAAAGGAATACAAAATTATATGACAGAGATATTTTCACGCGATCTCGCAAGAAATGGAACGATCTCGCGAGAACAGAATATGGGTGATAGTATATTCATATCTCATATTATTATGACAATTAAAATGAAAGAAAAAAGTTAAAATAAAAAAATAATAATTTGTTTAAATTGTATTTAATTGTATGTTTAAATTGTATCTTTATTTTTATCCAATTTAATTTGATTTGATAATAAAACAAAATAATTTTTTTAAAACAAATTTTTGTTTATTTTTAAAATATGTCAACTGTTTTTGGTACTAAAAGTTGAAAAATTGATTAACGTGCTTGCCACCAGACTGCTCTGATCAACAATTATATTGTATTATATATAACTAGTTTTGTAACCCGCCATAAATGACGGAAGCAAAATAAATTCTAGAATTTCTTCCTTCATTACAGTTTTCATTTCAAGTTTAAAAAAAATATTTATTTGCTTACTAATTTACCAATATCATACCTTTATTAGAATTACTAGAATACTTTTAATTACCATATAAACAGAATATTTGTAGTAAGGTGCAAAATTTTCAATTCCCTAAGGGTTATTTACTCGATCATTGTAACGACATCTTATTTGCCATCATTGGAAATTTAAACATATATTATCCTAAGACCTCAATAATTTCAAATTATCAATATTCTTAGACATTCAATTGTATTCAGTTAATTATAATATAAGTTAGTCAAAAAGATAATTTCAATTTAAATTAATATAGAAATACTAAATTCAAATAATATTTTTAATGAAAACAAAATCTAATTATATAATATTTTTTTTTTTTTTTTTTTTTTTTCTCCTATTACTCCGCGTGGTAGCATAGGGCTTCGATAGTGAACCTCCATTCCTCTCTGTTGAGTACTACTTCCTTAATATCGTCCCAGGTATAATTGTTGACTGTTAATTCTTGATCGATTGTGCGTCTCCATGTGTTGTATGGTCTGCCGGGTCTCCTTTGTCCTTGTGGATTCCACTCTAGAGCTCTTCTTGCTATATCACTTTCTGATTTCCTTAGTGTATGACCTATCCATTTCCATTTTTTCCTATTTATCTGTCTGTTGATAGGTTCTTCTCCAGTTATCATCCATAAATCTTCGTTGCTAATTCTTGCCGGCCAGAATATTCTGCATATAAATCTCAAGCACTTGTTGATGAATACTTGTAGCTTCTGTTTGATTCTGACCGAAGTGAGCCATGTTTCACTGCCATATATTAATGTTGACTTAACACATGCTCTGAATATTGTTAGCTTTGTTGTTCTCGATATTTGGTTGCTCCGCCATATCTTCATTAGGCTCCCAAATGTTCTTCTTGCCTTATTTATACGGCTGTTGACATCTTCTGTTGCACCTCCTCTTGATGTTATAATGCACCCCAGGTAGTTGAATTCTTCTACGTATTCTATCTGTTGTCCACTCACTGTTATTGGCTCACTGTAACTATTGTTTGTCCTCATTGCTTTGGTTTTCTCGATATTTAATTCCAGTCCCGATTTCTTTGCTTCTTCCTGTAATCTGTTGACTTTGTTCTGTAGGTCCCTTTGATTTTTTGATATGAGGCATACATCATCTGCGTAATCTAAGTCTTCTAAGTTTCCGAAGAGATCCCATTCTATTCCGTTTATTCCAGTGCAAACTTCTCTTAGAATGTCGTCTAGTATTGTGTTGAAGAGAAGTGGAGATAGTGGACATCCTTGTCTAACTCCTATATTGGTGTAGAATGGATCACTGATCTTACCTCTGTGTTGAACTGTTGTCTCTGCATCTTCATACATCGCTTTGATGATGTTGATGATTTTTTCAGGAACTCCTTTCTTTGTAAGTGTTCTCCATATTGCGCATCTCTTGACTGTGTCGAATGCTTTCTTAAAATCTATGAATAGTAGATATAGTGGGGCATTCCATTCCACTGATTGTTCAACTATGACCCGTAAAGTATTTGCCTGGTCTACACAGCTTCGGTTTGGTCTGAAACCTGCCTGCTCTTTCCGTAGTATTGGTTCTAGTACTTCTTCTAATCTTTTCTTTATAATAATTGCTATTATCTTATGAATAGTATTTAGAACCGTGATTCCTCTCCAGTTGCTGCAATTTGCCAAGTCTCCTTTCTTAGGTATCTTGACAATCATTCCTTTCTTCCATGATGGTGGTATATTCTCTTCTATCCATGCTTTCCTGATGTGGGGTTCAATTGTTTTTGCGAATAAGTCAGGGTCCAGTTTGGCTATTTCTGCTGGAATTCCATCTTCACCTGTTGCTTTGTTGTGCTTCAGGATATTGATTGTAGCTTTGATTTCTTCTAAAAACTTTCTTCTTATAAACTTACAAAAATTTTATATTTTTACAATCATAGCAGCGTTCTACTGTAAAATTCAAATTGTAAAATGAAATTAATTAAGATATAAAAAAAGTAAAAAGTTCTATGGCGCCATCTAAATTTAACACTTGAATGACATGACAATCATTATGAAATGATTGGCAAATGACACATATAACAGATGACAGATGACAAATGACAGATGACAGATGACAAATGACAGATGACAAATGAAAGATGACAAATGAAAGATGACAGATGGCATATATAAAAACAAAAAATAGATAATATGTTTATGACAATTCCATGATGTTACAATTTGTATATATATTGCAATTTGTATATGTGTTGGTGTATTCCGTCGAACTTACAAACATCCAGACAAATTATATATCTATAATTATAATTGACAAGCATTTAAGGTCCTGCGCAGTAGACACCTTTTTATTTTATTTCGATTCTCCTACTCCTTAATGAACTTCTAATATATATAATATATAAGATTATATATAAAACAAAAATGCGCACACAGTTGAAAATTTTGTACTCATATGATTTCATTATTCAGCAAATACATTATGCATAAGTGAGATCTTATGAAAATAATAAACAAAAGCAAACAAATTAGTTATTAAAATTTACATATGGACTTGCAAATGAATCTATGTACATATGCCAAAAAAAAAAAAAAAAACAAATTCATCTAAAATAAAAAATATAAAAACAACAAGAAAACAAATCACTTGAATTCTTCATTTTTATCTTTTTAAGTAACTGTTTCTAAATTTTCGTTATTTGTAGTAATAATATAGTTTTTATTAAAATTATGTGTTATGTAGGTATATATATACGTACCTCTTTAATGGCAAAATTTTTTATTTTTAGTAATCTTATCCACTAAATGCTACTTGCTATAGGGAATATATCGGAAACGAAGCAGTATATGAGGGACGTGTATTTATGTGTCCTAAATAAAACTTACTAACCTCAAAACTTTTTATTAAACACGAGTGGTTTCTGCTATATCGTGCGAAGTCTATGTCAGTACGAAAACTACTGTTTTTTTTAAAACTTTAAATTTGACTTCAACTTGAAATATAATTACTCAACAGGGGCCCCTAGTATAATTATATTATATAACAAGTATAGTGAATTACAATATTTATTATGCAGCGAATATTATAATATTGATATCATAATATCGATAATACATGTCTGTCAGTAGTATAAGATGTCAAGACCTGAATAAGAAAAAATTATTTTTCTTTAGAAATATGTAGATATATATAAAAAAATAATAAAACATAAATTTTTAATTGTATTAATAATTATATGTGGAAATCGTGTTTTTTAAATAAATTTTATATAGAGATAACAAAAACAAAATAGTGTGATCAGCACAATTTTAAGATTCGTCATCGACAATCACCAACCCTATTCAGCTTGCTCTATCATATTGGTCTTATTCTGAGAAGCGAATTTTTCGATACGTACCGAAAAATGTCATAGATACTTAGTGAAAAATTTTATTTTTAGTACTCTGCGAAGCAATATAGCGATACTTATTAGTATTTTTTATATTGAAACAAAAATCTCCCTCGGTGGGTAATGATATCAGTATGGTAATGATATCTTTTACGGAAATTATGACGATTATATTCTCTCCTGTACACACAAGAGTAAAAATTCTTTAGTCGATCTATCGTGAATTTATTATGAATGAAAGATAAAAAAAGAGGTGGTTTTAGTGGGTTAAAGGCCCTCACTACCATTGTTAGTTTGCGCACTCGTGACTGAAATAAATAAATAAGCATATAAATTGATCTGAATCAATACGGATGTTGTTAGCCAGGATTTTTTAAATAAAGTTACTATTGTGCAATTCCACAGGGACCCACTAGTAAATTAAATAATATTATAATGAGTTTTGTATAAATTAAATTAAATTTTTAGAATCTTAGAATAGTAAGAATACACATAAAATTATATTGTAAGCATGTGGTCAATACTAGTAACAAATTCTATGTTTCCGTCGGAGGAGAGTGATTTAGTAACACATGCGGTACGTAAGTATGTTACTGATAGGGTATATGAATTAAAAATGAATATAAAAGTATGCTACATGGTTACTATTTTCTCATTATTAAATTGGAAGTTAACGAAGAATTTAGAACAAGAAGAATAATAATTGTAATTTGTTACCATCAGATTGTACTCTCAATTATTTTTTGTAATTTATTTCATCCCAATGACAAAGTGTACTGGAAATGGTTGAAAATCCATAAAGAATATTTTTTTACCTCATCGGAAATCGAACTTCGAACCTTTCGGTTGAAAGACAGGCGCTCAACCTACTGCGCCACCCAACGTGTAAAATATTGTAAAAAATATAGTATATAAATATAATATGTAGTAGAACAATAATATTTTTTGCTTCAACTCCCATTTAATTTGTACTACACTTTTATTTCCATAGTTCCCTATGGCACTTTAGTAGTATGTAAGTATTAAAAGTTTTGGGCCAGCGTGCGTTCTTTTAGTCATTGAAAATCTTAAAACTTGACATTAGATATTTATATTCATCGACATGTTTTATTCTTCCTAATACATTTGTGTACACAGTTACCAGCAAATTTGAAAAACTGTTATTACACTCCTCAATAAATTAACAAAACAAACAAAAAATATTTTATATTAATCTTTGAAATTACTACCACAATAGTTTTATAATTTCAAAAAATGAATCTAAATGTTTTTATTGATTTTTATTTTTTTAATTTAATTTTAAAAATTTTTTTTTAGAAGTACAGTATTATTACTTTTACATCCACTCTAAACAAAACCGTCTTTTTATTAATGTCTTCTACAAAGATTTCCATTTTTGATGTTGTCATAATTTTTCTTAATTTTCTTCTTATTTTCTTGTTTTAATTTTTGATTTGCTAATTCCATTTCCATTCTATTTTATAGTATGTACCTACCTACCTATTCTTTATTTTGCTAATAAAATTTTACTTTTATTTCTTTCAACTATATTTTATAGTTTTAAAATTATAATTGCCATCTCTTAGTTTTTGATTTTATATTTTTATTTTTCTATTTTACTTCCTATGGATCTCGTGTGCTTTTGATTAATTTCGTGCACTCGGCGGCCATAATAAAAAATGACCAAATAAAATAAAAATCAAAAATTACCGACAATAAAAATTTCATATTATTTTCTGGACACTAAGTTCTAATCGTGAAGCAGGATATGTATTTACCAAAAAATGTTGAAGTAATCGTTGTGGTAATACACCATGTTAATGTTTTAACAGTACAGTACTGAGCAAGTTATTATACCAATAAGAGAAAACTATTTTTCATTGTAAAAAATTTGTTTTAAATATAGTAAAAAATAAAAGTTTGATACACTGAGCTAACAGATGTTACAATGGTGTTAAAATTGGATCAGGGTTGGATCAATCACTATGCAAGTTGTAAGAAACAAATATGAGAATTAAATTTATATGCAATGAAAGCATTACCTACATATATCCAAAATGTAGATTTGGTATTAAATGACGTTCGTGAAGCGGTCATCAGGAACAGTTATTACTTAAAAGAATATAAAAGAGAAATCGATGAATCTATGCTTAAAAATGAAAAAGAAATAAAAGGATTATTAGAGGTTATTTAAACCAGAGGTATATGAAACCAGAGGTTATTGAAACCAGATGATGTAAACAGGCTAAATGCAATAAAGGTAAATCAAGAAGCTGAAATTAAAAAAAATGAGTAGTTTAACTGAATTATTCAAAACACAAAGTGATAAGATTTCAGAAAATCTAAAGATGTTAAAAATTGAAGAAGGTGGTTCAAAGAATATAAATCAAAATACGAATGCTGCAAAAGAAGAGGTTCAAGAAAAAGTTGATCCCACAATGATTAATTTTAAAAGCATTAAAAATAGAAATAATGGAATTATGTTAATCGAGAGCAAAACAGTGATGAAAGTATGAGAATTAAATCAGTTCTGGAAGAAAAGATTGGGGAAAGTATAACATAGAAATTCCATAGGGAATAAATGTATAAGTTGTAGTATCCACAATGAAAAGAGGAACTTAAATCTGGATATAAATCACAGTGTATTCAGTAAATCCTGTAGTGTGTATTTGCATAAATTAAATAATGATAGGAGTAAAATTAACTATTAGCAATTAATAAATATTGATGATAAAATAAAAAAATAGGTATGAATAGTAAAAATGAAGATCTAAAATGTTTTTATACAAAAATATACATGGATTGATTAATAATTTCAATGAGATAGATGGTGATGGATAATTCCAATGATTAGTTGCAAATGGTGGTTAATTTCAATTCATTTACCTAACGGAAACAGATTTGAATGATATGGACATAGATAACTTAATTAATATAGCTAATTACAATTTAATAAGAGTAAATTAGTAAGAGTCCAGGCACACTGGAGGTATAGTGCTCTACACAAGTAGTAGTTGGTATCATGAAGTTCTTAAAGAAGTAAACTTTGGTTTGGATTTATGGTACTCAGTGGTAAAGATTCAAAAAAAAAATCTTTGTTATTTATTAAATAGTAGTCATTTATAAATCACCAAATAGTAACTATATGCATAGTAATTTTATAAATCATTTAAATGACTTAGTGGAATATCTTTTTGAATTGAATGAAATTATAATAATGATGGGTGATTTCAACATTGACTGGACAAAACCCCTCGTTCGTATTGCGCAAATTTTCAATGATTTAAATTTTAAACAAATTATAAATGAGCCGACCAGAATAACTAATACTAGTAAAACTTTGATCGACTGTGTGATAAACAAATTATAGAAACAAGATAATTATGATAAAAGAAGGTTTGGTAACTTAATTTTTGGTATCCAAATAATGTCGACTTATTATTCAATAAGTGTAAATGAAAAAGCAAGTATATTTAGTAATGAATTACGAAATATTAGCCAACACCTTATGAAAACAATTAGGATAAATAATACAAATAATCCTTGGTTTAATAGTTCTCTTCGTAATATGAAAATTAGGAAAATCAATCAATATAATCAAGCAATTTCAACAAATTCTTATGATAACTGGGTGCAATATAAAATCATACGAAATAAATATTAAAACCATGCTAAATTAACGCTGGGTGGCGCAGTAGGTAGAGCGCCTGCCTTTCAACTGAAAGGTCCCAGGTTCGATTCCCGACGAAGGATAGAAGGAAAGAAGGATGTTTGTATGTATGTATGTATGTATGTATGTATGTTTGTGTCAGAACTCCTCCGAGACGCATGGACCAATTTCAACAAAATTTTACAGGATGGTTTTTTACTACTTGGAATCGAACCCGTGATATGTTGTTTTCAAAAATTCTGACTGGTTCGGGTACCTGTCATACAACTCCGAGCACCTGACAAAAATATTTCAAAAACGAAAGGTGCTACAGAGTTGAAAATTTGCACACAGGTACTCTTCCAAAAATAAACATATTTAACTTTCACATTTTTTCGAAATTTTGACTGGTTCGGGTAGCTGTCATACAACTCCCAGCACCCGACAAAAAGATTTCAAAACCCAAAGGTGCTAGAGAGCTGAAAATTTGCACACGGGTACCCTTCCAAAAATAAACAAATATGACTTTCACATTTTTTTCGAAATTTTGACTAATTCGGGTAGCTGTCATATAACTGCGAGCAGATCGCAGATCACTCAAATTTTCTAATAAGAAAAATAGTTTTCATTGGAACCCAACATACATATGTGTATTAAATTGGAACCAAATCGGTCCAGTTTCTGAGATATGAATTTTCGTTCAAAAGAGTTCTGGCGGAAAGCAGGTTCAACAAATTTGGCAGAAACTGCCGTAATCGGGATCCGAGGTAAAATGTCAAGTCCCTAACTTAACAGGAAGTGGGTCTAAAATGCCTGAATTTCATATGTTATGCAGACCATATATAATTTTCTAATGGAGCTTGAATTTAGCTTATTTATTTGAGCCTTTTTAGTGTAATTAATATTGGTACGAAATATTGGTGATAGTCATTCAAAAAACAAGTTTTTAAATTTTTTTTTATTTTATTATTTTTAGAGAGGAAAAGAAAAAGGGGTGAAGAAAACAGCAAAACAAAATTTTCATTTTTATTTATTTCTATCTTTCAATGAAATAAAATAAAGAAAACAATTTTTTTTTAGAAATATTGGCCTTGAATTTAAGCGTACTAAAAAACTTTAGAATCGCAGCTTGATATAAGGTTTTTAAAGCAATACAGAAGAAAAGTCGGATAGCCCGTCCCCGGATATGATGTGGTCAAGAGCGACGCCTTGAGTCGAGTGTATACTGTTCTGCCAAAGTCCGGCGCGAAAATCCGATGTTACCAATCACGTTTGGTCCGTACATATTCAACAACACATTAATTATTCTTGGAGATAAATGTGTGGCTATGATCGGTAAAACATTACTGCAACTCGGTCTATCTTCACCAGTATGAAACTAACAAAATGAACTTTATACAGATTACATACGAGAAAAGAACTACAACGTCGAAGAGCCGAAAGCGTAATATCGCGGAAAAAATACCACTTCTAAATCAAGATCAGAAAAAAGCATACAGAATTATCATGGATCAGGAAGAGAACCAACAAGGTAGTACCGTTTTTCTTGATGCTTCGGGGGGCAGAGATAAAACATTTTTAACCAACCTAATTCTAGCCGTAATCAGAGCTCGAGGAGAAGTTCCTCTTGCTATTGCATCTTCAGAAATTACGGCAACATTAATGGAAGGAGGAAGAACAGCCCATTCTGCACTTAAGTTGCCACTAGACATCTCCAGACAGGAAAATCCTACCTGCAACATTAGTAAAACAAGTGGTAAGGCGCAAGTACTCAAGACATGCAAAATTACTGTATGGGATGAATGTACCATGGCTCACAAGAAAGCTCTCGAAGCCCTTGACGTGACTGTGAGAGATCTGAGAGGAAATAACAACCTTATGGGAGGAGTTCTGTGTCAGCGAAATGAATAATCAAATACTTTCCATATTACCGAGCGTAGTAAATGAATACAAGTCCATTGATAACGTAGTAAATGCTGATGAGGTAGTCAATTTTCCAACAGAGTTCCTAAATTCTCTTGATCCGACTGGATTACCGCCACATCGTCTTTTACTGAAACTGGGATCACCAATTATTTTAATACGGAACCTCGACCCACCAAAACTTTGCAACGGTACAAGACTTTGTGTTAAAAAATTGCTGGCAGGGTGAAGTCGTTTTCATCCCAAGGATACCACTTATTCCAAATGATCTCCTTTTTAACTTTAAGAGGTTGCAATTTCCAGTTAAACTTGCGTTCTCGATTACGATAAACAGGGCACAGGGACAGCCTATTAAGTACTGCGGTGTCGATTTAAGTGTGAAGGCGAAACTAAAAGCGTTGTTTATAATCAAGTTTTATCTTGAGAAAATTATTTAATCACCCGTCAATTTAATTAGTTTATTATTTTGTATTTTTTCGTCTTTCCTTTTTTCTGTTCTTTTGGTTTTTCCTAATTGTCTTGGTCTTTTTTGGATTTCTATCTTTTTTTCTAGATTTGGTTTTGTTTTCTTTATAACATAACAAAAACTGCTATATGGATAAGAATTGATTAATCAAATTAAGAGTAACAAAAATTAAAATGTGAACTACTAACATCTAGCATAAGTTTATGTAGCATTAGTTTTATACTGACATATAGAAATAAGTACTTAATGTTTGAATATTATAAAAATGAAAATGTTTATTATTAATACCTAAAAAAAGATTTATACTAACATAAAAAACGGACCATAATTTAGTTTTCAAAAAATACTTCTAATTAAAATCCCAAAATTCTAATTGAAATTGAAATTGTAAAAAACGCCTAAGACTTATGTTTGCATTTTATTTTAAGTTGTAAGTACTATTTTTGCTGAAACTCATTTTAATTTTCGTTCACTTTTGATTTTTTTTTTGTATTTCATTTAAGTAGATAAGTACCTATAATAATTTTTAAAATTTTCATGAATTAGCTTATTAAATATTTAAAAACTTGCAGTGGTTTTAGTGGGGGTGGATCTCACACTATTACAAAGCACGGGCGTATTATTCTTTGTATTGGTTTTCAAACTTTCCACATAAAAAAAAAACAATTACATATAAAAACATTTAACAGATAGTTTCCTAACAGACAAACATCACATAATACTTCCCTTTTCAAACTAAAAACGCAGAAAAAATTCTAGGAACTTTAAATTTTCTCGGGCAACGCCGGGTAACTCCGCTAGTAAATGATAAATAGTTGAGAGTTTGGGTTATCACTAATAAAAAAAATGGAACTATGCTATTATGAAGGCGAAGTACTCTACAGTTTTCCACATTTAAATTAGTAGATATACCATAAAAAATCTACAGAAAAAAAGCTATTGTATGTAATTGTGTATTCCAAATCTCTGTTTAAAAGCAGTTAGGGTGTTCATCCCATAGACTTGGAATTATATAAAAAAAAAAAAAAAAGTCAAACTCAAAATAACTTTATAAGTAATAAAATATTCTCAAGAGCAAGGGTAATGAGCTAATGATTGCATAGAGAAAATAAATAATGATTTGGAAAGAGTCAACAAGTATATAAATATTCTGTAAAAGGTATATAACTCCATATATAACTCTGAGTTTGTATCCAACACTAAAATCTCTCCTAATTTAGAATACGTGTACATATAAATAAATATTCTGGAAAAAGGTTAAGCTCTGAGCTTGAATCCAAGATCTCTCCTGATCAAGAATCTCCCCTCACAGAAAAAAATAGATTAGTCTTTTCAACTAAATCAAAATAGTTATTTTAACTTTAGGATAATTAACTAAAAAATTTTAACTTTTATCAATTTTTTTAGTTTTTTTTCGAATTTTTTCTTTAGCTAATTCGTCTAATTTAAAGTAGTTCTCAATATAATATTTAAAAAATGTGAAAATTTATCTATTTCTTTCTGTTATTGCATAGAAAGAAATTCTATTTAGCTTCTTCCTTAAATTTATAGTTACATGCACGTGTTTTGTTGATCGGTCGGTATATGAATATTAAATTGGTTTCAAATATATAAAAAAGTTATAGTTACAAGTGTTTTTTTTGTTTTATATATAAAAAAATATATATATTTAATTTCTAACAAAGAAAAGGTAATTAAATTTGAAAAATGAATATGAATATTTCATAATTTAATTTAATTAAAGAGTTAAAATCATATGCTAGTTCTATTACAGCAAGAAAAAACATAAATCTCAGTTTAGCTGTCCAGATTCGATTAAATTTTGCATCTCAACTACTTATGAAAACTGATTCTGCTAATAACCTTCAAGCCGAATTTATAAATTTAATTAGTATAAGTAAAACAAAAATATAAACTAATTGTCAACGAACCTTTTGCATTTGAAAATATAGAATGCTTAAAAAAGTGTTTGTATATATAATACTTTGTTTAATATGATGATATAACTGTTGTGAATAATATACTGTCAGATTTATGCTTAAAGCAAGCACATCAGACGTCTATTACTAGACGAAGGCTTGCTTTATTTAATTGTGCAATAACCCATCATCCAGTAGGGTGAGTAAATCACCGCCACCTTTGATTAAAA
The DNA here is from genome assembly GCA_963942445.1 of Argyra leucocephala. NCBI lineage: Eukaryota > Metazoa > Arthropoda > Insecta > Diptera > Dolichopodidae > Argyra > Argyra leucocephala. The sequence goes on from OZ012680.1 coordinate 60,357,311, forward strand.
TATTTAAAAATAAACTAAGCCAGGTACATGCTGTTAGTAGAAGGGTAAAAAGTCATAAATTACTACCTATGTTAATAGCTGTACATTTAATAAAAACACTTCAAAAAGTTAGGCCGAAAGTATCAAAGCTAAAAAGAACAACAGTTGTTAGTTAGTCTCAGTTGAATGTACATTAAGACGTAATCGTTTTTTAATAGTTAAAACACTTAGTTGACGATCAAAAGAACTAGAGTTAGAATTTACTTCACGGAGCATTCTAGTGATTGGCTCGAATCTACCATATTCAGTAGGGTGGAAGGGAATGTGGAACAACTCAACGGTTCTGAGCTTATTCCGATTGGATCTTGCAACCAAATAATTTGAAATTTCAGGGGCTAGCGTTACACCCGAAAGAATCTGGTGAATAAAAGAGATATCTGCAATTATTCGACGATCAGACAACGACTGGAAGTCAATGAGTTTAAGACGGTAGTAATAAGGTGGAAGTCGTAATGGATCATTCAACGAAAAGTTACTCAAAGCGAAACGTAAAAACTTTCGTTGAACCGATTCAATTCCGTTAATGTCAGTCATGCAATGTGGAGACCACACTTGACTGGCATATTCAAGGGTAGGCCTTACATATGTAACATAAAGATGTTTCGTGAGGTAGAGATCAGAAAATTCTTTACACCAACGTTTAATGAAACCTAAAGAAGAATTTGTTTTGCTCACTATTTTATCATAATGCAGCTTAAAGCTCAGTTCAGGGTCAAGCGTTAACCCGAGGTCTATAATAGAATTCGCTCTTGAAAGCTGACAGTCATTTAATTGGCAGTTGACCAAATTGTCCGAATGTAATTTTTCCTAGAAAAGGTAATGATTTGGCATTTAGAAGTGTTCAATTCAAGTCCATTTTATGAACACCAAGAAGCGAAATTGTTAAAATCATTTTGTAGCTTTAAGCAATCCGATGAGGAAGATATAGGAGTAAAAGGCTTTGAGTCATCAGCAAAACTAAGAAATTTAGAAAAAGTTATCACTTTAGGAGCATCAATTGTTGAAACTATGAAACTAAGGGGTCCTATATGATTACCTTGAGGAACACCAGAAGACGCTGAGTATTGGTCAGAAATCGCAGTTTTAAATAAAACTGAGTATTCCCGAGAAGATAGGTGAGACTCAAGCCAGTTAAGGCTATGTGGTGAAAAACCTATAATTTTGTGCTTGAGTAATATGATACTATGAGGAATTTTGTCAAATGCTTTACTTATGTCAGTAAAGATGGTGTCAATTTGAAAACCATTCTCCATTGAGGTCATTGCCTTGGAGACAAAGTCAACCATATTGGTAATTGTTCACCTACCTCTTTGGAAACCGTGTTGCTCAACACAAATAAAACGTTTACAATAACCATATAAGAAGTCATATATCGTACGCTCAAAAAGTTTAGGAATACACGAGAGCTTGGCGATGGGCCTATAATTGGTGCATTAATTTCTGGAGTCTTTTTTATAAACTGGAATAATGAAAGACTTTTTTCAGGCAATAAATAAAATAAATATTATAAATAAATCTTAATTAATTTCATTTAAATTTTTTTAAATATAGATATAATGCCTCACAATTTATGGTATCAGCTAAGTTAAGTTGTTTGCTGATGACTCCAAAATTAGTAAAACCAGTACGTCTGTTGATGATTGTACTCTACTTCAAAATGATCTTAACAATTTTGCCGAATGGTGCTTCACTAACAACCTCGAACTAAATTACTCTAAATGTCAAGTTGTTAGTTTTAGTAGAAAGCCTCTATTATTGAATTTGATTACCATCTTGAGAATCAAACCTTAAACTGTTCTCAGTTATTTTAATTCCATTATTAATAAAGCTAATTCTATGCTAGGATTTATAATGCGCTGTGCCAAAGAGTTTACAGATCTGTACATTACAAAACATTTAAATATCACATATGTTAGACCGACACTTGAATATACTTCGGAAGTTTGGTCTTCATATCATAATGTTGATATTTCACGTATTGAAGTAATTCTGCTTAAATTTTTACGCTTTGAACTGTGCTTTTTCATGGTCTGATCCTTTTCAACTTGCTCCTTACGAAGATAGGTTGCTTTTGATTGACCTGAAATCTCTCTAACAACGTCGATTGGTGGCTGATGTTATGTTTATCCACCAAATTATTGCTGGGAATATCCTGGCCCTAAAATTATGGATTTGATAACTTTTAGAGAGAATCCGCGTAATTTACGTTCCATTGACCTATTTAATATTGCTAACCACAGTACCTGACTACGGTAAATTTGAGCCTGTGTCTAGAATGTTACGTGAACCTAACTCGAGAGCAGCTTGTTTTGATACTAACCTTAGTAAAAGAAACTTAAAATTAAAGCTTTATAATCGATAAATAGGTATGGAATTGATATTTGGTCTTTTTCTATTTTCTTTTTGTATTTGTTTTTTTTTTATATTTTTAACATTCTACTAACTATAGCATGTTAGCTAACCATAGAATGTTTATTTATTTTTATCTATTACCAACATTAGTTACTAACGCTGATAGATACTAACCCACTGGATGATTATCTCACCGCTTAGCAACATGATGCAAGTTTTCGTCTATAATAGACGTCTGATTTGCTTACTCTAAACAATATCTGACAGTAGTAATAATGGATGATGGTATTTATGGTGCTAAATTAGAATCATATCTGGGAACGGGCTCAGGGCCCACTTCACTGCAGCCGCAAATGTAATATTGTGGCTATGTGGTAAAGTACCTATTGTTTATGATATGTAGAAGTTTTTATCACACAAAATTATTATTTTTGCATCGACAATCAGAATTTACTAATAGTAGTCCATTTTACTCGATTTTCACTAAATAATTAGGTAACAGAGCCATTGAAATTACCTAATATATTAGTTACTCTGAATTTTTTTTACCTATGCTACTAGATAAACAGCTATTCAATTTACCTAATGAAATAGTTGTTTTTTATTTTTTTTGTCAGAAACAACAAAAAAACCCCTAATAGAGTAGGAATAGAAGAATTAGAAGTTTCTAATTCTTTTAGCTAAACTTTTAGATCAATCCAACTAATTTAAAATAGTAAAAGCAACTAATTAAAATAATAGGCTGAAATTCAACAACTTTTTTTAATTGAGTTGTACTATTTCTTTAAGTGGAATATTTTTTTTCTGTGTATACATAATATAAGTAAATAAATATTAATAGTTCTTTTGAATTTTGTATCACTGGGATTTTTTTTTTTTTGGATAAGATATAGTTTTTAGAACAAACTAAAAAATTTTACTTAAAAAATTAAATTCAAAATTATTGTTTTAATTAAATTGATTTTCATTAACTCTTAAATTAATTTTTAAAATTTAAAATTCCATAATCAATTATTGTTAATTAAAAATCACTTTGTTCAAAATTTTTAATTATTTTATTTTTTCTTTTTCTTTTTATTTTAATTAAATACAATTAATTCTTCCTTTTACATTATTATACTATATTTATAACACACCAGCATTGACTTAAAAAACACAATTAAAATATTAGATAAACCTTAATATTTTATTTTTTATTTAAAAAAGGAAAAAAGAAAAATTGACAAAATTTTTAATTAAACAAAAAATTTATGGAAACATTAAATAATATAAATTTCATAATAATTAAAATTCAAAATATTATCTGATATATTTTAATGAAAAATAATTGAAAATTTTAATTAAATTGTTATTTTAATTTATTTTATAATTTACTTGAATTTTACGTATGTAAATTTAAATTTTTTTTTTTGATAATTTTTTGATATCATTCTATGAAAATGTAAATCAAAAATGAATGTGAAATCATAATTTCTATAATATACATAGTATAATATTACATAACATACATAATATAATACAGATACTATTATGATAAGCATTATGTAATGTGAATAATATACGAGTTTGAATTAATAAATACATTTTTTTGTATATGGAATAACTAAAACTTTACTTTTAGTAAATTCCAGTAAATTAAAATAACTGCATTACGGATTAAATAAAATTAGCATATTTATTTAATATTTTTCATTTTCTGCTTCACTATTCTATTTAGAGAATTTACTATCTCCCTTTATCATTAAAAGATTTTCTATATCATTCTAAATCGCTGTTTTTTTTTTTCTTCCTTACTCCTCTTGGGAGCATAGGGCTTCCACTTGACATTTCCATCGTACTCGATTTCTGGCTGCTAATTTCACTTTTCGGGGTAATTTCCGAGGCAATGTCAAATTTAATTTTTGATCAGATTACTGTTTGTACTGTCTAAGTAGGGGGTTGGCCTACTGTAGAAGACCACTTTGATAACTCTATCTGCGTCTACGTGGTAAGACGACGTCATATTTGTCTGCAAGTTGTCGTTGCGATTTTATCCATCTTTGACGTTAAGATGCCTGACGTTACTGTGTTTAATTGGTACATCGTGTCACATACTTTTGTCAGCTGTTGACAATAAATGTGTAATTATTATTATTAGTATTTGTCCAATATTTATTTATTGTGTTATTTGGTTATTGTGTTGTATGAGATATATGAGTATTGATATAGATATTGATATAGGTAATATATTTAGTTATATAAAGTATTAATTATATTAATTATTTTTATTGATTATAATTTTAATACATACTATTTTACTATTTTTTTTAGTCAAATTTTATAGCCCCCATGGGAATCGAACCCGTGACTACCACATCGTAATTGAAACACACTTCTGTGCTCCAACCGATTAGGCCACGGAATGGATTCTAACTCGCTGCATTAGTTCTTAATTCCACTCTTTTAAATTGATTTTGGATCTGGTTTCTCATAAGAGTGACTCACAAGAAAAATTGTAGATGACTGCTAAGAAAGTAAATTTAGTAATGTTGGACTACCTAGATAGCTCATAGTTCAAACTTGTTTCAAAATTCATATATAGATTTTATAGAAACCCATATGTGAGTTATAAGAACCAAGTCAAATTTCTAAGTAGTATAATCTAAATGCTAATAAAATTATAGTAAAAACTATATTTATTTAGAAATAATTTCTCACTTGTTGGTTTTATTAAATCAAAATTAATTATTTTAACATAACAAAAAGTGAATAACATAATGTGGATAAGCATTGAATTCATTGTGCACCATTAGAAAACTGTAAAGGAATAAATCTACAAAATTAGATATTAGCTTAATAAAATCTTTATCTAATTAGATACGAATATCTGTGTATCCTTTTGAAAGCCACTTAGTAAAAATTTATATTTTGACTTACAACCCAAAAGCATGGATCAAGAACATTTTTGACTTTTGTTTAGTTGTGTATAAAAAAGCAATTTAAATGTGTTAGGTACATATTCTTTGAAAAACAAATTTCTATAAAATGAATTTAAAAATGAAAAGGTAGAAACGATTCAAACTTACATTTTAATAATTCAACGAAATGAGAACGAAATAACAAGTAAAGGTTAATAGTCGGGGGTAAAAATATTTTTATAATGCACAAAATTACTAATATTGAGATTTTTACCCCAATTGGTTTTTTATTGCTGTAGAATCTATAGTCTTTCAATGATATTCTTGTATTAAGTATTAATCCAATAATATTAATTAGGCCTAATTCTTAATTTATTTTCTAATTTATGACTTTTTTATTGAGGTGGTAAAGAATTGTCAAATTGTTCTCATTTTGTTTAAATTCTGCACAAATTATTTGAAAAACTTCTATTAAAAAAATAAAGTCCAACATGGAACAAAAATATCTGATACCTGATCATCAATTTTGATTTTGAAATCAGCATTTAACAATTGATCAAACTCACCGAATTACCAATATAGAAAAACCATTAGAAGAAAAATAAAGTCTACTCAGTAATATTTCACAGGCTTATCATAGAGTATGGCATAATGGCCTAAGCTACAAATTGAATCTACGTCTTCATGCTCAATTCTCCAAAACATTGAAGTCATCAAAACATATCAAAACGTTATACTTTATATTTTAGCTTAGGTAGTGTGTTTTAGTGGAGTTTTACAAGATAGTAAGTATATTAGAACCAATTATTTATCTAGTGACCTACCTAAATTTGAAAAAAACATTGCTACTACATTTGCGGATGATACTGCAATTTTAGCTATTGCCGATAGTATCATAGAAACAATGACAAAATTTCAAGTAGCCATTAAAAATGTTCAAAACTTATTAAATTGAATTAACCGAAATCATATTGAGATTACCAAAATTAATTTAAAGTACAGAAAAATGTACTGGTTACTAGGTAGATATACTCTGTGGTCTCAATTAAAAACAAGGTACTGCTATATTAACCTTCGCTTGGGCGGCAATTGAAATATACGTAATCGGGCAAGATTAACATATGTTAATATTTTTGGTTTTTCCATATATTTTGTATGGAGAATTTTTTGATAAAAATAAGTGATTTTTATGTTTTTATGATTATTTTTGTATGTGCATTACTGTTACTTTTATGTTTGCTTTTATTACCTGGGAATATCTATCCTCTAAGATATTTTTTTGTAAATACCGGTATTTTAGAAAAAGGAAGTGCTACTGGGGACTTCCGTTTGTTACAAGGTACTTGTAACAGAGTTAGTAGTTGCAACAACAACAGTGTGTCTCTTTCAGTGAAATAAAAAAAAATAAATAAAATATATATATTCTGGAAAGATTATTTATTGAATTTTCAATATTTGCAATAATATGGAAGAGTTTAAAATTTTATATGTTCAGCTAGACAGGTAAGTAAATTTTGTAATTTTTAGAAAAAATGCAAAAAACACAAAAAATGAGTGTTTTTCTTCAAAAAACCCATTTTTTAAATTTCCTACATTTTGGTCTAAATATTAATACATTTCTTCGAAATCAAGCAAAACTATTAAAAATATATGAGATTTAAAAAAAAAATGCCGTTACAGGTATTTGACACTTTTTTTTTATTGAATTTTACTATGAGAAACACAAAAAATAAAAAAATAAAAAAATTAAAAAAAAAAAAATTCTCACAAAAGATACAAAACACTTATTTTTACAGGTTATCGTTTGAGAAAGAACAAGCATTTTTCTCTAGATTGGTGAAGAATGTGCTAGATGATGAAACATGCTGATGTAGGACCACCGACAGAAATAGTATTTGAACCAGTTGCTGGTCCCTCAAGAGTCGAAAGTGATGATAATGATGACAAAGATGAAAATGAAGATTATCGTATTTCGAAAAATGAAAAAGCAGAATCAGATGCTTAAAAAATGCATCTTAGACGTAAGTGATGGTCATGATTCTGAGGCTGAATCACTAGATGATGAATCAAAAGTACCTACAAGAAGAAAATAATCACATTGTTGATTCAAATCAATATTTTATTCGAAAGGATGGCACAAAGTGGAATAAAATTCCATCAACAGATCAAAGGGTCGGACAACAAAATATTTTCCGAGAAAATTCGATAGGTCCGCTATCCATTAACAAAAAGTTTAACTGATTGTGAAACATTCGCCGCAATTTTCAATACATCAATGGTTGACATAAATTTTTAATTTAACTCCGCAAGCAAATTTTTCTTTTTTATAACATACCTAAAATAAAATTGAAAAATTTATTTATTTTCAAAAAACTTTTGGTGCTTTATTTACTTTATGTCTTAAAATATATTAATCTTAGTATATTTCTATTTCAATTTAAAATATTTCAGAACCTTTTATCTTATTTTTCAACTTTTATCGAAATATTTACAAAATTTTTATAGAATACCATACATTTTGTATGAATAAAAAAATATTAACATATGTTAATCTTGCCAAACAATGATGAAAAAAAATTAAATTGCCGAAAAATTGGTCATAGACACGTTTTTCTGAACTTTTTTTTATATATTCAATATCTACTCAAAAAATTAGGCACTGATCTCTGATTTCATTAAGATGGGCCAAATAATGAAATTTTTATGCAAAAGTAAAAAAGTAAATATTAACATAAGTTAATCCTGCCCAAGTGAAGGTTAACAAGTCCTGAAAACTATTTGGTAATATGGAATCAATTATAGTGGCGTGCCAGTTAAAGTAATACACCATTTTCAGGACCTTATTGTGAAACTTTCCAAAAACGTAGACCTAAAAAACTGCAATACTGAAAACTGGAGAGATGTAACATTGCTGAACATTATATACAAAGTTTTCGCAACCATACTGAATCGAATAATACAGCCTAAACAGAACAAAATAGAAGGGACGAACAGGCAGGATTCATACCAGAAAGGAGTTGTACAGATTACACCAACACACTCCGATTGATCATAGAGCAATCTGTGTAATTTCGCTCTGCACTATACCTCCTAGTTGTCGGTTTCAAAAAGGCTTTTGAAATGGTTCAACACATTATAATATACCGGAGAAGTTAATAAGATTAACAGAAGATTTTTATGAAGCTGTAGAATTAGTCGTTCTCCCTGCGGCGAAACAACAGACTTCGCAAGGCTAAAGCTGCGTTTGGTGAATTAAGTCCAATATGGAAGAATGGACAAATAACTAGGAAAGTAAAGATGAAAATATTCAGAGTATGTGTAATGTCAACACTTATTTATGCCAGTGAAACTTGCATGACGACAAAAATAACATCAGTCAAATACTTCAAGTATTTGCGAACAAGTGGCAACGAAGAATATGTAGAATATTCTGTCCCAATACTATCAGCAATAAGGACTTATTTCAGCTAACATGTGACGAACCGATAATGAATCAATTTTTTTTTTTTTTTTTATACGCAGGCTGGTTGTAATCTTCAAAAGACACAGTGAGCCACTAAACTACATCCTTCCTATATTACGATACTGTAGGCGACTAGCTACAGGACTAATGAGCAATCGTTTTCTTGGCTTTATTTTATTTTTCAATGTAGATTAATAATCCAGCGATGTCTATTTAACTTTTCACCACAAAAGAAAAACCAACCACCTCTCCAAACGAATTTATAATAATAATTGTGAAAAAGCTCGTTTCATTGGCAGTCAACATAACGAAATTCTTCAAAAATCCCGTAAAAACAAATCTGTCTAAACGTGAGAGTGGGTCAACCTCCTATCACCAGCGCGACGAGTCCTCCAGAATGTAGGTGATTACTACTGCTGTTAAAGTTTTACTCTTTTGAGTCGTATGGCTATATTTCTATTGTCCAGGAGCTCGACTACCTCCACATTTACATGGTGCTGAAGCCTTTTTTCGTGACTTCATGCAAATTTCTGTATTTCCTTATTTTCTTTCCATAGTTTCTTATGAATCCGGGCGCGATCCCAATCACAATGTTTCTTGGGACCTTATTCTGGAACCTCTGAATAATATCTCTATTACATTTTTTGCTGCATCCCCATAGCTGGATGCCATATGACCATACTGGTTTCAGTATTTGTTTATAGAGGAGAAGTTTGTTTTGTATTGTTAAGGTAGAATTCTTACCTATGAACCAGTACATTTTTCTATAGCGGATTTGTAATTCTTCTTTCTTATTTTTGATGTGAGCTTTCCAGCGAAGTTTCGCATCTAACGGCATACCAAGATATTTGGCAGTATTGGAATGGGGTATTTCTTAACCATTTATATATACTGGTTAATGGTCAATTTTTTTATTTGTGAAATCCACATGTACTGACTCTTTATTATTTTCTCCAACAGCCAGAACCGCTGTATCTTTTTTTGCAATTATATTATTTTCTAGTGCATGAAAGTCACAAGTGTACAGCAGGTACAATACCGGACCAAGTACACTTCCTTGAGGAACCTCGGCATTAATTTCTTTAAGATCGGAATATGCTCCTTCTTGTTTTATGTAGAAATATCTCTCAGATAGGTAACTTGCTATGATTGCCGACTGTTCTCTTGGAAGGATTGTTTTCATTTTACAATTCAGCCCCTTATACCACACCTTATCGAGAAAAGATTGCTTAATAGACCTTCTTTTCCTCTAAAGCTTTTTCAATAGTGTTTGTTATTCTGTGTACCTGGTCTATTGTAACATGTTTTTCTCTAAAACCGAATTGGTGATTCGGGATTATATTCTTTCTTTCAATAATAGGTTTCAGTCTTCTTAAATAAATTTTTTCCAACAGTTTTGACATTATAGGCAGCAGTGAAATTGGTCTATAGGATGATGCTTCATTCGGTAGTTTTCCAGCTTTGGGTATCATGATGTATGTACTGACTTAGCTTCATTTAATTTTAGCTTCCATCTTTTTGTATAATCTTGGATTTTTGTTATTATTTAATTTCGGCGAGTTTCCACAATTTCGGCACGTATTTCAGTCTAAATGCAGCATTTAGAAGATTCGTTATCTTAATTATTGCCTTTTCTGGTAGTTGCTTTAGAATCTGCCCCGTTATCAAATCATATCTCGGAGCTTTTTTAGAATTAGTATTGTTTATTTCCTTTTTCACTTCAGCTGGGGTTGTTAATGCGATTTCTTCTTCTTCCTGAACTGATTCTATATTTAGATCTTGACCTTCTTCTCCATGGTTTGTTTGAAATATGTTTTCTAAATGTTCCGCAAATAATTTGGCTTTTTCTTTCTTATCTCTTGCCCAATTTCCGTCCAATTTCTTAATTGGAGGAATTTGTTCAATAGGTCTAGGATGAATCAAATTAACCGTAGAAAATTACCACATTATAAGAAAACAACCAAAGAGTATAATCAGATTGGTCTTAGAGGTGAACTCACAAGGTAGCAAAAGACGAAGACGAAGGAGAAAATGAAGATGAAGATCACTGCGCACAACAGAGATCAATGCCCTGTGATATATTCGTAATTACAACCCACATAAGGATTTGGGTGTACAAATGGTATACAATGTTATCAAAACGATCGCACAAAGTCATCAAAGAACATAGAAAGAAAAAGCTTTCATTTATTAAAACTTTGTATTCTACGAAAGCAGCCAATTAAGATTTATAGAAAAATAGGACTATTATTTGATTACTAGATTACTATCAATAAATTTACCACTTGGTGTATTTATATTTTTCACCAACAAATAATTACCATTTTGACAAACTGATTAATATAGAAAGTTATTATGTCTAAAATGAAATTGGAAAATTCTCACGATACGATCACGATAATCTTTACCACGTCTGTGAAAAATTTCAACATTTTAAATTATTTTGATAAAACACACGTAAAAGTATAAAAATTAAGCACTAAAAACCAATTCTAAAGAAATAAAAAATTATAAAAATAAATATTCTCAACTGCACGTAAATAAAATTTATTTCCTATACTTTAACATTACAAAGTAGAAAAACGAAAAACAAAAATAATTTCATTTTTTTTTCTAATTTTCATTTTATTTTTCTACAAAATTTTTTGTGGTCATTGCACTTTGTGTATACACATAGCAAAGAAACATTTTCAAAAATATCCCATTGCAACCATCAAAATTCAACGGAAATTTCTCTTAAGTATTCACCTAAAAAGAGTTGGTATAATAATCACGCGAAATAAGAACTGATGTTAAACCTAATATAAAGTTATTGAATAGGTTTTATTGTACTTTCAGTAAAGGATGGAAAAAAACTATTGTGAAATAAACTGTAAATGACTATAAAGATTAAATTGAGAAAACAAGAAATATTTAACATATTCTATTTACGTATAATATCATTTTATTTTTTAAATTGAATTTTCGAAGTAGAATTAAACAAAATATTTGAATTGATTTTAAAAAATTATTGCATATATTTATAACTTGACAGTATAGTACCTACCTAAATGTATAGATAAAATATTAAATAAAAACTTGATTAATAATAATAATTATTTAAATTTCGAACGGGATCGGAAAATTTAATTGTAGAAAACTCAAAAACGACTGATTATTTTCTGATTGTTTTTCTTAATTTCTAAAATCAACCCAATCAAACTTAAGCCAAAGATTGTATTATCCTAGATAATTCAATGTAATTAACTAACATTTATGGTGAGTCAAAAAAATTATTTTATCCCTTTACATAATATTTTATCACAAGTACAGTATATAATTACATACATACTATGCACATGCTGTAATATTAACAATAATGATCTGCACTAATTTTTAAATTACAAAACTTCTTATCTTAAACCTTCATCATATATTCAATTCATAACACTACCCTAATTTTATATTTTTTCCTTTACAATTAATTACCTTTGTTCAGTATAAAACAATTCTGTTTTAATTGAACTTTAAAAAAGAATGCTACTCATCTTAACAATCCGACTACTCAAAATATTGACGTACCTAACTAGATACCAAAAAATATTTAAGTCCGAATTTCTCATAATATATTCTCCTAGACCTAATTTTATTTTTTCTCAAGATTTACCATTTCACATTTTGCCAAATTAATGTTTTAAATGCAAGCGTATATATTTAACAAGCAAAACAAAAATGGTCCTGTATACTCTACTAAATTTAAATTTCAATTTCATCTCCTACCTTTTATATGTATATTTTATATAATCATTTCTGGAATACTAAATGAAAAATAAAATAACAGTAACACTGTATAAAAGAAAAAGAAAACAAGAGAAAACAAAATAGCAACTAAAATTTCTGCATTTGGATTTTTCTTTCGTTTTAACAAAATTTTTCTCTACCTTATTTTAATAAATTAAAAATACTGTTATGATGTTCTATTCTAGGATAGTAATCGCTCGTCAACTAGCCAATTTAATTGTACGTAACAAATTAATTTCTATAGTAAATACCTAATTAGAAACTGGTGGACGTTATTTAATGTTCAGTTTTTCGTCTTCATTCAATCCTTTAATTTTTTGTTCAAAAATACTAAAAGCGGTCTAATATGAACAAAGAAATAATATGAAAACTTAATCTAGAAATTTGTTCATAACAACGTAATTTCATCAACGTAATATTTTTTAATATTTATAATAATAATGCCAAGATAATCTTTTCTTTTTTGTATATTATTTTTTTTTTTGGTGATGTCTAAAGGATTTCGGTTCTTCTGAAAGAGATAGTGTACCCGCATTGGGCCTAATGACTATATCGCCAAGGATACCTAAAATCCTGATTGATTTTTTCCAAAAATGTTTTTACTTTGAACTTCAATATGTCCATGACGGCAACACCTATCATGATCAAATACGTGTTGAAATATGCTCCCCACCGCTATCTTACCAACATAAAAAAAAACTGGAATAGCTTTACAATAAGAACAGAAAATAACACAAAAATAAAAAATAAAAAAACTGGAAAGTATTTGGGAGTGCTTCTTAATCAAAACCCTAAATTTGCAGATCAAGTTAAAAACGTCGTCTTAAAAGGTAACAAAGCATTCATCGCCTCCAAAAAGCTATTTTACAATAAAACTATGCAAACAAGAATTAAAGTGATAGCCTACCAAACACTAATAAGATCAACTCTAACGTACGCAGCTCCTATCTGGTACAATATCAGTGGTAGCCTAATGGAACAATTACGCAAATTTGAAAGAAAATGCATTAGGGTTTGCATAAACAAATCCCGTAAGCCTGTAACTGAATATATCCATTATTATTTAAAAAGATATTTTTATAATGAATCTAAAATAAACAGGATTGACCATTTTATTATAAAATTGATAAGGAATCATTTCAATAGAGCTCAACAAACCCCAGAAAATGGTCTATTATCTCATATATTTTACCATAACGAGGAATACATAGAAAGCACATTAAAAACGGGTTTTATAGCTCCCGAACACTTTATTTATCTAGATAGCAAAGGCAAAATTTCGTCCCTATATTATTTCATTATAATAGATGGGCTACGAAAAAAAAATAGAATTTACTCCAGGCAATATTAACAGAGACTCAATGAAATATGATCCATTTAAAGATCCATTTCCAAAACGAGAGTTTTGGTGGCTAAACAACAGCTAGAATATCTTATTGTCAAAAGACAAAGCCTAGTAAATAGTTTTTGTAGATTAAGTTAAATTAAGTTAGGTTAAGTTTTATGTTCAAACATAATAATTAATTTGGTTTTTTCAATAATTTTTACCAAAAACTTGCAATAACACAATACATGAAATGTATTTTTAACAATTAATACCTTTTTAAACTAAACTTAAGATGACAAATTAACAAACAAAGAGCGATCTTTACGTTAATTACATAAAAAAGAATCAAAACCAGTTTTATAAAATTTTTTGTAGTTTAAGGCGTTATAAATTGTAAACAAAATAAAAAAGTTAATAAAAAAAAAAAAAAAAAACCGCTATCTTACTAGATGAAAAAACAGAAAATATATAAAATATCTAACAGGTATAACGGTTTATATTCAAAAACATTAAAACATCAAGCATACTTTCAAATGTCCTTTTCGTCCTTAAAGGATAAGATTCGCCATAATAGATATATATTTTTAGACATCTAGGAACATCATGTATCCTTGAGATAGGTATGATCTCCAGGTCTTAAGCTGGTACATCATCTCCTTCAGAATTACCAGGATTTTAAACCTATGTACGTCTGTTATAACATTCCATGTAGTGTAGATAGAAAAATTGGGAAAAAAACCAAATCCTATGCTTTGAGTGAATGAAGAAAAAGAAAGGAAACAATATGCACAGAATATGGACGTGTCAAGGCTTTAAATGCGTTAAAGGTGTAGATTGTATCTTCATAAGATAAATCAAGTATTAAACAGACGTAATATTAAAATGTATGATGTTTAGCTGTATAAAATTCAGCTGATGGTGCAAAACAAAATAACAAGAGCAATAATCAAATGAGACTAGTGCTGATAAGATCTATTGTTAAATTTTCAAACGATCAAATATTTTAATTTAGAAGGATTTCTTTTCACCATACATTCAATCAAAATTATAAACAAGAAATTAATTTTGTTGCCTACTTAAGATTTATGTTAGGTTTTGTTAAACTCGAGCCTAAAGACTAACTCAACGCATTAAGAAAAACAATCACTAACAAGAGATCACTATAGCTTTGGGTCCACGAGATATTGCTGATATTATTTGGAAAGACTTTGCTTTGAATACAAAGCTTACTTCTAGGGAAGGTTAGATATCTCTAAAAGAAGTATTCAAGATCATAATTCTTTCGTTTACAGAGCCACTCTTGATTGAAATAAAATCTTTGCTTATTCGCTAATCGTAACGATAGACATCAGCTGAGTTAATATATGTGATACTATCAAATTATTTCACAATAACAAATCAACTTGACTTAATATTTTATTTTAAATATCAAACTTACATTGAAACACCATTTACTATTGATCGGAACACTCTGGAAATTTTAACATAACGGATAAAAAATGTTAACAAAAAAATGCATTTCCAAACAAAAATCGTTTTTATTTTTATGGTGCACATTTCAACAAAAGGTCGAATTGAGAAATTGAGAATGTATTATTGCTGAATTATTAAAATTTGCCAATTATGCTTCAACTATAACAAATGAAAGCACATGACAATAATAATTAGAACAGTGATCAATCCACCAAATTAAATAATTCTTGTAAACAAAAATTTGATTTCGCACTAACAATCTCAACCGATTGTTTCCAAGTCTGAATGCAAATATTTCAGTATTCAAATAAAATAATTTATTTTTCTTTTTATTTTAGCTTTTTTGAAGGTAAATTTTTATTATTAAAAAATATATTCTTTTACTTTTGAAGAGCAGAGCTTTAAATTTAATAATACAAGAGAAACTATTTATTAACATGTTTGTTTGCAAAAATCATTATTAAACTTCTAAAAAAAAAATTATAATAAACGTTAGTGTCATCTTCGTATCTTCGTTAGTGTCGCCTTCGTATCAGTAAATAAATAATAATTTCTAAATCATTCTGGAATAATCATTTTTTTAATAATTCACAATCCGAAAATTAATTCTATAATGCCATATACAAAACTTTCAGTACAAGTATATACAAATTATATAAGCCATGCTATTACCCTCTTATTATATACGAGTATACTCATATAGAGGAAGTCAGTCTTTTACATAACATTTTACATTAATTTTTGTTTTTACTTTTCCTTTTTGTTTTATTTTTTAATCATCAAAAAAGAAAAACCTAAGAAGAAGAAAGAAAATAAAAAATAAAATTGGGCTTAAGTATACGAAAATTTACTAGACAGGAAACCGTTTAAATACGTGTGAAAGGATTTTTTTTTCTCAGTATGTATAAATTTTAAATAACTATACCTATATAATATATACATATTATACATTCATAAATAAATAACAGGTTTGTAATATCATATTTTTTATGTTAAACTCTGGTTCGTTTCACACAATCTCAATTGTATGCATTTTACAACTAGAATAAAAAAAATAATAAAAAAATAAAATACACACTATGTAGTTTAAAAGGTTTTGATTTTCAAATGTTGGCACATGAGTAAAATGCTTTGGTGATTTTAGAGCTTATTATAAATTTTATACAAAAAGAAAAGAACCAAAAAAAAATAAAAATAAAAGCCATGATAAAAAATTTAGAATGCAACAACAATTTTTTCACAAATGTAGATACATTTATTTAAATCTGTACGTCGTACATGTTAAAATGGCTGCATTCATAAAGTTTTAACAAAAAACAAAAACCAAAATTAACTAAAAAAAAAAGTTTTTTTTTTCAATTTAAATATTAACGAAACATATTCACATGTACACAAATACACATTCATACAAACATTTTTACATAAGGGAATTTATAATTACATAACATATTTACATAATTAGAAAGAATTAAATTGTCACAGATATTTAAATGCAAAAAAAAAAAAAAGAAAAAAAATTAAATGTATTATTATTTAGAGTTGGTCCCAACTATATTAATAATATAAATTTAAGTATTTGTAAAATTTATATCCGAAAAAAATTAATTCGGATTTAATTATTTACTTTCTTATTCAAAGTAGATTTGAGTTTTTGTATTATGAGCATTTAAAGGTATCTGTATACGCTAAACGGTAGGCAGCATGGTAGGTACGGGCTTAAGTTCCGTGGCAGATGAAAACAGATTATAATGAATGGATTATAAGTGATGTGAATGACATGCAGAATGAGCAGCAACAGTACACACTAACCACAAGTACTTTGTCAAAAAAATTAATGATTTCAAGAAATTGAATCATAATTCAAATTTCAATGTATTATTAGCTATGCCGAATACCTATAATGCAATAGAAAAAGTGACAAAAATAATTCACCCAGCTCTTATTTTACAGTTTTAAAAAAAAATTTACACAAATAATATTACACCTCAGTTCGGTCTAAATTTTAATAAATCATTGTCTTATTTGCAATGTAAAAATACAGACTTACTTAATATTTCAATTGAATTATCCAATTCTGAGTTGATATTATCGATTTGTTTTCATTTGAAACTTGCTACAGCTTCTATGCCTTCTACGTCACTATTTTTATTTCGCCTTTGCTTTGATCGACAATTACGGGATGTGATCACAACCGATATACTACATAGCACCAGGCCGCTCTACCTCACTATACCTGACGTATAATAGTCTTTGATATTGTGAGCTTTGTATGCGTGGATTGCAATTTTGATCTAATTAGATTTTTATTATTTGTAATAAAATAGAGATTGCCAGTTTTAATTTAGGTTTGAATTTACCATCTCCATTGCAGAAACTTTAGAAGAGATGGTAAGAGTAAATTTGTTATAGGTTTTTTTGCCAAATATTTTCTTTGTTAAGTGAATTTTGTGAAATGTTCATTTTATAAGTTCATTTTGCTAAAACGGTGGGTGGACACCTAACTAATAGTATGCACGCTCATTTAAATAATGTTCGCATCTTCTAAATTATGTCGTCCTTTATGAAATATCTTCGATGCCTTCTAGCTTTAAGTTTAAATTTGAAGAGAAGGAGCTTTAAATTTACTTGCCAATTTTGTTTGTTAATTAAAGAGTGACAAAATCTTGGTCCCAATTCCTAAGACAGCGGGTTCTAATATTGAGTGTTAGGATTTCCTTCATAGGATATTTTAAACATATATTTTGGTAGGATATCATGCTCCTTTGAAGGATTTACAAGCTTTATATATCTTGGAGCAACAATAAGAAATGATAATAGTATGCAATCTTGTATTCATAATAAAATTCAGGCCGCAAATAGATTCTACTATGCAAACAGAAAATTGCTTCAATCAAAACTAATATCAAGAAAGGCTAAAATAACGATATATAAAACTCTCATACTACCAATAGTGACGTATGGGAGCGAGGTATGGACTGCGAACGTGGCCGAGGAGAATAGCCTGCTCATATTTCAACGAAAAATTCTTCGAAAAATATTCGGTCCAAAAAGATTATATAATCAGAATATGTAATCAGAAGCAACAGCAAACTCAATAGTATAATCGATAGTGAGGACATTGTACGGTTTGCAAAGACCCAAAGATTAAGATAGGATATGCTAGCTACGTAAGTTGAATGCACGAAAGTCGAAAACAAGCAGTGAGGTTGAGTAGAAAGCTCGATAGTAGCCGTGGTGCAGGAAGACCAAGAAGCAGATGGGCAGACTACGTGAAAAACGATGCTCAAACCCTACAAATCCCAAATTGAAGACAAGTGGCACGAGCATAGTGATAAAGGCCAAAGCTCACCTAGAGCTGTAGCGCGATTAGATGATGATGATGATGACCATATTAATAAGAATTAAATTAAATTGACCTAAACTTAAAAATATACCGTTATAAAAAGTAGCTTTTAAATTAATCTGGTGCAATTTATTTAATAAAAGCTGTGAGCCAAATGACAATAATGCTGTCAGTTTTAAAAACACATTATTTTTTACCGTTACAACCCATCCTGTATCATAGTACCATCTGAGGATTTTTCGTCTTCAATTTTCTATTTAGAACCACTTTGATACTACTGTTATTTAACACTATAGCTGTAAACAGAATCAAAACATTGTGATCTGCCATTGTCATTGAGATGCCATTGAAACAGAATAAAGGCATATTTTTTGTTGAAAAACAGCTGTTTTTATAAAAAACATTACTTGTTTCGTTTTTATTTTGAATAAAGTGAAAATAACATTATTAATAATAAAATAAAAATAAAAATATTTGTAATTAATAAAAAATAAAAATAATAAAATAGAAAAACGTTTAAAAATTGTTACAATAGTATCGAAATAGTTGCAGTTGTTTATGAAGTAGAAAAGCGAAGTAAAAGGAGTTGGTGGGTTAAAGAAGTTAATCAAAATAGAGACGAAGCTGGTTTCTACAAATTAAGACGAAGAAATTTTTTTTTAAAATGATAAGCAGAAATACTTCTTCAATTGAACTTCTCTTCTATTGAAACAAAAATATTTATGTAGGTACATTACCATTGCTTCCAAGTTTTTTTTCAATATATCTATCCAAATCCTATTTTTTTATTTATGTTTTCATATTCTGGATTTTTTAAAATGTATATTATCTCATATCTCTTAACCTTTTCTATTAATTCTATGGCTTCAAGGTAAAAGTACTAAAGTCGAAAAAACAAATTTTTTTTTACCACCTAAGTCATCAATTTCACATATCGGTTTCATCTACGTTAATAATTAAGACAGTTTCTATGAAACATCTTGTTATAACACGTCTGAACCTAATAACATTACTGAAAACTCTCTTTGCGCATTTAGGTAAAAGTACTTAACTTGACTTAAGTGTCAATAATTTAGAAAAAAAAAAAGTTTTTTTTTTGACTTAAGTGGATTTGTGCACGATACAAATTCTATTTATTTCATATTTCACACTACTTAAGTCATGAATTAAACTTGCGTAAAATCACTTAAGTCATCTAACTTCATAACTACTATTTCTACTTCTTTTATAAATACATGTTCAAAATTAATATTAAATGTCCATAAAATTGCTAATCAAAGGTATCCTAGTAAAATAAGTAATAAAAGAGTTATGAAGAAAAAAGTGTCTCCTGAAAACCTACTAAAAATGATTTAAGTACTTTTCCCTTGAAGCCATAGAATTTTTTTAACGTATTTTTAAATTTGAATTTTCTAAATTTAATATTATGAAACACAACACAAAACAAAAGTAATTACAAAAACAAAATAAAAAAAAAAAAATTTCTGTCACATTCAGCTGTCCCAAATCATTGGCATCGAAACAGAAAATTTTATATTTTTTAAAAGAATGCTTTCACTTTGATGCCTTAATTCTGTTAACTCTCACTTAAATACATGATGGCATTATGCGATGGCATCTTGACACGAAGCCAAATGACAATACCTTGATTCTGTTTACACAGTAATTTCAAGTAGTCAGCTTATTTAAATTTATTAGTGCATCATTGCGCCATTATCATTTTGAAATATCCTAACCGTTTATTTTCTGTTTCATAGAATCGAACTTCAAAAAGAAAACTTTCTAAACGTCAATTCAATCTCTGAAATAATTTTTACTTTTTTGAATTTAAATTTTACTGAATTCACTAAGATTATTTTTGTTAAATACTAAAATTTAATTTATAAAGAAAATCAAATTAAAAAAAAAAGAAAAAAAATACATACAAAAAATTAAAGCGAGAGAAATTCAGACAAAAAAAAAATTAAATTTTCACTCATTTTACTTTGTTGTTAAAAATTATTTTCACTTGGGAATTAACATTATTATTAAAAAAAATTTTAAATTATTTTATATCAATTTAGATTTTCAAAGGATTATACAAGGATTTTATATTTAAAAATTTATATAAAATTATAATATAGCTAGTGAGTGTTTTTGGAGAAATGAAAAAATTAATTGTAAATTATTTTATGAAAAGTATTAAGTTCAGAGGATATCAAGAGAAACAAAAAAAATATAGTTTAGTATCTATATTTTTAGGCAAATTTATTATTTTTATTTTTGTTTTAGAAAATTAAATATAATAATTTAGTAGATTCACGATGTTTGTTAAAATAAAAATAATGAAAAAAACGAAATCATTTGTCATTTCCAAAAATTTCAAGAAACAAACAAAAAAGAAAAGAATTTTCTAATTGTAAAGAAATTGAAAGTGTCTAGACACTATTAAGAACATTTAAAATTCCCAAGTTGAGATTAAGATTTCTTTCTTTAATAACCACTATTCATCATAATAGTTTCAAAGAATTTTTAAGTAAAAAATTTTGCATACAAAAGAAAAAACTAAACAAAAATAATATCAATTAATTTAAAAATAATGAATTTTAATTAAATTTTCATTTTAATAATTTTATTTTCATAACTTAGGCTTTCAATTCAAATCAGGCGGCTGAGAATGTACGGCATTAATTTTTAGATTATAAATATTATTTGAGATTATGAAGACAATCATTAGCCCAGAACAATTTTTTAAATCATAGATTTTTGGTTTTTAAGTACTTATTGAAACTAGAATTTAATCGCATTTTATTTATTTTTTTATATAGTTAGCATATTTTTTTATTTACATTAGTAACATAATTTTAACAAATAAATTTAATTTAAAATGTAAATCAGACCAATACGCTAATTATATGAATATGAATGAGATAAAAGAAATTGAATTTGAAAATAATGTTTGTTCAGAAAGCATAATGATAGCAAACAATTTTAATAAGTACTTCATAAGCAGCATTAATGAAATAGATGAAAGAATCCGCAAATCTAATTTGAAACACTCCTGAAATTGAATTGAATTGAAAGCATTCCGAAAATTGAAACAGAGTAATAAGAAATGATTCTCAATTTAAATTTGAAGTAGTTAGTAAAATGAAATTAAAGGCAATATTAAGAACAATGAATAAAAAAAAATATTAAAATAAAATTTTTAAATAAATATGATTTAATATATGAGTTACAATCTGGATTCCGCAAACATCATAGTTGTGAAATGTTGTTAAATCTAGTTATCTCGAACTGGAAAGTTGCAATAAGTGAAAAGAAAATTGTATTGGTGGCATTCTTGGACTCAAAGAGAGCATTTGAAACTGTGGATCGTGACATGTTAATGAAAAAACTGAAAAATTATGGTATTCGGAATTTGGAGGCCAATTGGTTTTAGTCGTACTTGGAAGACAGAAGACGATGCATAAAAGTAACTAACATAATGTCAAATAGTAAAATTAATTATTTTTGCCGATGATGCTTTATTATATACTAGTTAAATACCCGTTACTGCGTAATTTTTTGCTACCATTATATGTAGTGAAAAATCAAAATTAGAGCATTCTAGGTTGTACTACATTATAAATTATCGGAATCAAAAATTCCCCTATCAACAATATTACTAGTAATAATACTTTAGTTAAATTAGTGGATTAGCAGACAGACTATGTAATTGGATTGATATAGATTGAAATATTTAATCAACTAATATTTCATTAAAAACTATATTTCTAACAGTTCTATTCTCTTCGGTTACAATTTTCAAATGATTTCTATTACCAGTGCGCGACATCCCGACATATAGTTGTCCATGTGAAAAACCTGGTGTATCAATTAAAATACCAACCTTATTGAGAGTTTGACCTTGCGCTTTGTTGATGGTCATTGCATACTGTTTATTTTTTTAGAAATTAGGAAAACCAAAAAATTAAAAACTACTGTTTTTTTTATTTTAAAATACAAAAGACTACAATATCAAAATATCAATAGATAGATATAGATACAAAATATCAATAGATAGATTCATATATATTACATAGGTACACTTATTATTTACCTATACCTACTGTAACACTAAAATATTAAAACTAAAGTAAACTAATATAGCTATTGTTTTTTATTTAAAAAATTAGGTACTCACTATTAGTTACCGTTTAAACATCAAGATTTTGTTTATACTATTGAAAGTTTGACTGTCCTGTAAACGTTGTTCCACAAGTTTTGACATCCGACTTTGTTTAATGAAAAAATAGAATATTATGCTATTATCATCAAACATTTTTGAAACACAAAATGCTGGAAACTAATTTTTCCCTTTAAATCGAAATCGACTCTTGTCATTTGTTCAACTTTTTGTTTAATGTTTGTTGTGTTTGATTATTTTTGTTGTTATATTGATTGTTATAAATAATAGTATTGATAATAACAATTAGTAGATACTAAACTACCTACATTTATAAGATTTTTTCAACTTTTTTTTAATTGTATTTTTTATTTATTTAAAAATTTAATAGGTAAATATTTTTTTTGATTTTGTTGTATTTTTTATTTTATTTGCTTATAATTTTTAATTTCTATATATTTAAAATCATTGTTTTTTATTTGAGCCAAACAAACATTAAATAAATAAATAAGTAACTTTTATCAAATAAAATCTGATATGTAAAAGCTGCCCTAAATGCTATTGCGTCAACACTTATGTAGTTGATTATAAAAATTGATTAAAGTTTTTTTGATTATTTTTCATAAAAAAATTCATAATAACTTACGCTAATCAATGTATTCTAAAAATGATTTTAAAATATATTTCTCAAGTATATAAGAACTAGGAGCCCCTGTTGAGTAATTATATTTCAAGTTGAAGTCAAATTTAAAGTTTTTAAAAAACAGTAATTTACGTACTGACATAGACTTCGCACGATATAGCAGAAACCACTCGTGTTTAATAAAAAGCTTTGTGGTTAGTAAGTTTTATTTAGGACACATATAAATACATGTCCCTCATATACTGCTTCGTTTCCGATATATTCCCTATAGTAAATGGCATTTAGTGGATAAAATTCCTAAAAATAAAAAACTGTGTCATTAAAGAGGTATGTATATATATACATACATAATACATAATTTTAATAAAAACTATATTATTACTACAAATAACCAAAATTTAGAAACAGTTACTTAAAAAGATAAAAATGAAGAATTCAAGTGATTTGTTTTTTTGTTGTTTTTATATTTTTTATTTTAGATGAATTTGTTTTTTTGTTTTTTTTTTTGCATTTGTACATAGATTCATTTGCAAGTATATAATGTAAATTATAAAAACTGAATTGTTTGCTTTTGTTTATTATTTTCATAATATCTCACTTATGCATAATGTATTTGCTGAATAATAAAATCATATGAGTACAAAATTTTCAACTGTGTGCGCATTTTTGTTTTATATACAATCTTATATATTATATATATTAGAAGTTCAATAAGGAGTAGGAGAAGCGAAATAAAATAAAAAGGTGTCTACTGCGCAAAACCTTAAATGCTTGTAAATTATAATTATAGATGTATTCAATAGCTTTGAAATTATTATTCTAAATATTTTTAAACCATTCTGTTTTAGCAGGGGAGGAAACAGAAAGAATTACATGCTAATTCGACATTTATTTGATTTTTTTGTTGTTATCTTTTCTTTTCTCTTTCGTTTGGGTTAAAGAAATGTATCCACAAAACAAAAACAATTCTCAGTAGATTGAAATAAAAAGGGGAAAGAATATGTACATAAATTATTATATAATATAAAGCCGCACATGCATCTACTATCAAATGATAGTAGGTAAAGGATCCATTAATAAGAAAATGCACTGGAATAAAATTTTATAATTTGTTAATGATTGGTTACCATTTTTCTAGTCGATTTCCAAAATTGTAAGAAATAGAAAGTAATAAGAATTTAATTTGTGAGAGAGAGATAAAAATTCAAAACACAAAGTGGGAAAAAATTTTTCGAACAAATATCGAGATGTGTTACATTTAAAAATGCATAGTAATAAGAAACATTATTTATTCACATTATTAATATTCAAATTTCCTTCCTATTTATAAATTCTAATATTCTTAATAATTAATAAATTATCATTGATTATTACATGGCAAAATTTAATTTTGAAGGAAATAGAAATGCATCGAGTCATTCATAAAAAAAACGATTGATTCTTGGTTTTCTTTTTAACTACCTGTTTCAATACCTGAAAAAATTTAAATATTGAAAATACATCAATTATAATCTGAGTTTGAATAAAAAAAAAAACTTTACTTCCCTTATAAGACAATAAAAGAAAATAATATGATGTTTAAGAAATAAGATATGTTTTTGAAATCAATATTATGTTATGTAGGTACCTGTAAAAAATCAATCATTCAAAATTTCTTTACTCTCATACCATAATAAATTTAATACGTTGATTTCAGAGGACCATGTACATTAGAAATCTCTTTTCCCGAGGCCCTTGGGCTATTTAAAATTAAATTTCAAAAATTAATTGGCTTTTTAAATCATTTATATCGCACTCTTTCTTTCTCACAACTTATTGTTTGACAATAGTTTTTGCTCTTTCTTTCTCACAACTTATTGTTAAACAATAGTTTTTTGCTTCTTTAACTAATGGAGTTTTTTTTGTAAATGGAATCTTGACTTCCCCAGTGCATATCTTCTTATTAAAGAATATTCTTTTCTACTATGATGTATTAAGAAGAAAAACAACAAAAGAAAATAACAAAAAATGTGTACAGTATATTCCGTTTCATTTAAATCAATTTGAGTAAAGTTTGATTTTTTTTTCTCCTATATTAAAGGCATTCTTGATGAGGTGTAAGAAAGAAAGAAAAAAATTTCTTCCAATTTGATTGCAAATAAATTCTCTTCTTCATTTATGTTAAAAACAAAATGTATGCATGAAACAGAAACAATATTTCTCTTTCAAACAAAAACTTATAACGGTACATGCTGACACCGGCGAAGAATTATATATAGAAGATAGTGGGAGAGTCAATGGATGAATTGTGTTAGTAGAATGAATTACGATTTAAGAAACCTAAGTGACAGGTTCAAGCAAATTAGTCTAATATTAAATGTGGAGAAATCAAAAGTAATGACAATAAATGGAGTATTGGATAGCTCTGTTATGATTGACAACATGATACTGCCTTAAGGTAGACAATAAATTAAATGTTAAAAGTCATATTGACGGTATATGTAAAAACATAGCAACAAAAAATAAATTTTTTGTATAGAATACGTTATAAATTGTCTATATCAAGTGCGATTAGGATTTATGATACTATAGTAAAACCTCATTTTGAGTATTGCTACAGAGTTTTTGCTTTTACAACAAAATGAAATAATCAATAGATTACAACGATTACAGAATTGGGGAATTAGAATAATTTTTAACTGTAGTAGATATGCATCACTCAGCGGCATGTTGTCTACATTAAAATGGTTTAATGTTGAGCAGAAGCTTAAGATGTCTGTGTACGTATTCGTATTTAAAATGAAAAATATTATACTTTCGGAATATTTGAGTAGCAGACTTGTTTGTGTAGAGGATGTGCAGCATTATTATTTAAGAAATATTTTTAATTTTAGACTAAATTTTTTTCGAAGTGAATCAGCAAAGAAGAACGTTATGTATAGTGGGTTGAAAATGTTTAATGAATTACCTGATCAAATTAAAAGTGAATTAAATATTAAGATTTTAAGAAAGGAAAATAATTGAATATATTAGAATAAACTTTTTTTTATGATATTGACAGTAACTTAAGTAGAATCACCTTTTCGTGCTTAATTAAGTACTGTACGCAATTTTACACTACAATATCTACAATAATTTGAGTATTTATTTTAACATATTACTGGTTTATCTACTGATTAAATGTGGAAAACTACTACTATTGTCAGGCACTAAGCCTTCTTTATAGAATAGTTTCATTTTATTTAATTTGTTACCAGATATAATTCTCAATTATTTTTTGTCATTTATTATATCCCAATGACAAAGGGTACTAGACTAGCTCGAAAAACCAATGAAGATTTTTTTTTTTTTTGCTTCATCGGAAATCGAACCCGGGACCTTTCGGTTGAAAGGCAGGCGCTCTACCTACTGCGCCACCCAACGAGTAACTGTTAATAAAACGTCTTTAAATTGTAATGATTTTAATGATTCTTAAAGTTTTAATTTAATTTTAGTATATAAATATTATTTTTTAATTAAATATTATTAAATTGTATTGTTAAATCAAATAATAGTATGAAATACTAATTAAAAGAGCACAAAAAAAAAAAATTTATAAGAACACAACAATTAAGTAATAACTCTGAAACTATTGCAGCACAACTACTCCCTGCAATGGCAACCATACTTTTGATCCAGTTTTACGCATAACAAATTTTTTATCTATCGCTATGATTGTATTAGAACTAACTTATAATTTACTAATATGCAAAAGGTGTATTAAAGATAACAAGTAAAAATTTGTTAAATTTATTTTGTAAATGTACAGATGGCTGCGCACCCCAAATGAAAGTATATTTAAGTAAGTTAAATAAAGTAACATCCCTATGTGCCGATAATATTCCGGAGATCATTTCAAAAATTTGTTCTGAATCCCTCATTTTTTCATTATCAATTTCATTTAATAAGTCTGTTGAACTACTCGGAACATTTTCGCAACTTTCGAAATATGCCTAAATCAAACCAGTTCACTAGACGGGTTCTAAAAAGTACATCGTAAACTATCGTCCAATAATTAAACTGTCAAGTATACCAAAGCCATTTGTTCTTGATGTTCTTCTCTACTTGTACCTAACCAGCATGGATTTATGAAGGGAAGGTTAACTGTAAGAAAACTAGTTGGATAATGTTCAACGTTTTTGAAATCGATGAAAGCTGGCTTCCACACTGATATATATATACTGATTCAAATAAGGCATTTAAACTAGGTTTCCCATCATTCCTATTAAAATAGATACAATGTTCTCTTTAGACATGCAGTTTCTAGTACTTTGTATGCTAATTTATCTGTCTAATAAGGCAGCCACTTAGGCCCATTAATTTTCATTATTATCGTCGATAGTTATATATCTTCGTTAATTCAGAACAGCAACGTTATTATTTATGCGGATGACATGAAAATAAGTTGTCACATCAAATAACACGGCCTTGCTTCAAGATGACTACAATGTCTTCAAGAAATTGTGCAAAGTTAACAATTTAAAACTAAATATTGTCAAATGTAATGTCATCACTTTTAGTAGTCACTTAACATTAGTTAGTGCTAACTATATTGTCAGTGATAAAAAAGTTATTAAAATTAAACTCCAGTTTAGGGACTTGGCTTTGATGTTTGACGAGAAACTGTCTTTCAATGAGTACTTCAACGCAATTATTAATAAAGCTAATGCTATGTGTAGGGTTTTATTAATAGATGGATTAGAGAATTTGATGATCCATATATTACCAGATCATTGTAAATGTCTCTAGTTCGTCTCAAATCTTGAGTATGCTAGTCAAGTGTGGTCGTCACACTATATTGGCCTTATTGGCTTCCTTAGATTGACCCTCTTATTCTACTTCCTTACAAAGATCACTTAAAAATACTTAACTTCATCTCTTTGGAATATAGGAGATAAATTTAAGATATTTTCTTCTAGAAAGTTTTACTATTAGCCTTTCTTATCCACTACATCTTTTTTATTTATTATTGTTTCGATCAAACAGATTAGAATTAATTTAATTTAAAACTATTGACGGTAATTACTTGTAATAACAAGTTATGAAAGACGCCATACTGTACATTAAAGGTATGGTGAATGGCCAAACTAATACTAGTACACGGTTTCGCTCAGAGAACATTTTCAATACCCTTTTATCATTGGACAAATTACGGGAAATATAAGCTAATTAATAAGATGTTTATGTTAAATATAATAAATATAAAAATTACATAGATCTTTCATAAAGTAGAAATCAAATTAGAAACATATTTGAGTTCGAACTTTAATAGAAAGATATAAAAAAAAACATTCTACCATATATTGTCATAAGTCTTGAAATCACATCATCCCAATATACTTTATAATCCTTAGTCAATGCATATTTTTATAGCTTTATCATTTCCATCTTTCGTTTCTTTTGTAAATTGTACTAGTTGTTTTGGCTCATTGAACGGACATCTACCCTTTTGCATATTTTAGCAAGGTTTTGATCTACAATCAAATATTAAAGCTAAACAACTTCACATTCAAACTATTCAAAATGTTGTCAATATTCCTTATATTCGCAATACTGATATTCACAAAAATTTCATAATCCCTATCATAAAAGACGAAATAAAAAAAAACTGGCCATATAACCATAAAAGTCGTCTTTCTCAACATTTAATATAGAAAGATTATGCTTAGCTGACATCCTTTATCTCTCGGTAATTAATTTTTTTTTTTTTATTATTTCCTAATGAAACATTACAATCTGTCTCTGAAGGAGACATTCAGTAGTTTATATGACATTTTTTATGCAGGTAAATTGCACTGACCAGTGAATAAGATAACCCAGAGGACAACCATTCATTATCCCAACATTATACTCCATTGTATTTCTTGGCCTCCATTTGATTGTTCCTATTGTCTACTGGGTAGCTGTAAGATGCTAGGATGCTTAAGGCGACTTACATTACTTGTAGCCAACAAGCTGCTTGCCAGTCTGTTTTATAGCCAAGCAGTCTATAAATCAGCAGCTTGTTTTCCAGTGACAACGGCGAGTTGCGGCCAATCATCCAATACATCTTAGCTTCAAGCCCATTTGCTCCCTCTTGTTATGGATATGGTTTTTCCATGTAAGTCTCCCGTCCAAATGCATGTCCAAATACTCTACTGCCTTTTTTGAGATACTACTTCGTTATTAAGTACAACCACCGGACAAGCTTTTCTCTATAGTGTAAATGTGATGTGTGTTGATTTCGCTCCATTCTCCACTTTTTTAGACATTGCTGAACTTTGTTTATGCTGTGTTGCAAAATCACTGAAGCATTCACTGGGCTACTATGTGAGGCCAGTATGGCCGTATCATCAGCGAATGTGGTGGTGGTTGTTTCATTTGTTATTGGTAAGTCTGCAGTGTAAATGAGATATAATCGGTAATTCCTAATCGAATTTCAATTGATCGAAGTTATCTGAAGTAACCAAGCCAAAATTGTATTTTAATGGTTAATCTAAAATGCTAGTTTTAATCTTAATGAAAGAATAGAAACTGTATATGCGTTAAAATCGACCCAGGCTTCACTTTTTTCTTCTATACCGTCCTTTGTTTGTCCTACAATTTTATTTTCACTTCTACAATAACTTAAATATAATTATTTTATAAAATCAACATCTACGTAGTTTGATTACAAACTTAACTAATTTAACTGAGAATAAAATTAACAAAGACAATATAGAAAAAGAATTTCTCAAACTGAAAACTTTCCCACTGCATGAAATTACATGTACTAAAACTACTCATAATAGATTTTAAGCAGTATTAAAAAGCAATTAACTTTGTAAATATAAACAAACTTTGATTTTGAGGTTCTTAACCTTTCGAAATAATGTTGAAAATTTTTTGTAACGTTTATTGATTTTTATTTTTACTCTTTCTTTCAAACTTATCTCACATCTACGAAATATTTTCGATTGAGATATCTAAAGCCTTTGATTTACCTAAATATCCTTTCAAAGCATACAAACATTAAACTAACAACTTTTCGAACATCGTGAAAGTTTCTCAAAGTATAAAAATTAATAAACAAAACAAAAAGTACGTAAATGAAAAAATATAGTGACTGGATGTGGAAGATGTGTATATCGAGTTTAGACATTGTTAAAAGTGGGCATTAAAAATGTTTTTTCTGTTTTTAAAAAACTTTTTCTTAACTTCTATTATTGAATTCGGTAAAACTTATAAAGCAAATAATTAAAATTAAATAAAATTGATTTCCACGTAATTGATCAGCTAACCGAAATTGTGTCGTTTTATGTCATCCCATCACTATCTAAGATGTTTTGGAGTTGATGTTATATCGTTAGGTTTAATTATTTATATTTTACAGTTGGACTTATAAAAAGGGCTTGTTTTCAATATTTTATTATAAGTCAGTTTTATTTTCAACTCACTAAAGCTGTCAGATTTTAGGCTCATTTCTAGTGCATTTTAAATAACTGCCAAGATGTTAAAATAACTTCTACATACACAATACATCTGTTTGTTGCCTAAATAAAAAGAGGTTACTTTAACCGTCAATGGAAAGAAGCCCAAATAATTCTACTGCAAATTACAGGTTGCGATTCTGCTGTATGAAGCAACCAGTTGTTTTCCAGTTTAATATAAAATGTTCGTAAACCTAATAATGACAAAGCTCAAATCTATATGAACAGACAAAGGTGTAATTGCAAAATATCAGTAAGAATTCCGGCAAAACCATTCGATAATTCAATAAACATATCAGAGAGTAGATATAAACAATACCCCAGAAAAAAATACTATTAATGTTACTTATAAAAGCTAAAAGTGAAACTGCTAACAAATTATATTAGTTACTGCGATTATACGTAAATTTGCTTCAGTTTATAGTAAAATACGAAGAACAATATTAATACTTTAAAACAATGTTAATAAGATCAGAATAATGTTAGTAAGGCCTGCACTTTACCCAATATAGACGGATAACCAACCAACATATACAGAAATACAAATCCTTCTAAAACATCCATATGGCTACTAAAAACAGTTTACAATAGAAAAATGGTTATAAACCTGGTAAATTAAAGATAATGTGGAAAAATTGGTCCACGAGACTTTCATTACCACGAAAAAAAACTTCCTTGATGTAACCCTAAGCAAAGGAATATTAGTGCATGCTAATAGGGTGTACTTTATAGTTATCACTGATAAACCAATTAATGTTATGTAACGCTGTATTCGAACCAATGTAGATATAGTTTGGAATTATGGGAAAAAAAACATGATGAACCAAACATGATGATAATGAGTATAATAGAAAAATTTAGGTTTAAAATTTAAAGATTTCTTGTAGTGCGAAACAATCAATTAAGAGCACTTACAAATATTAATTCTGTATAGGGAAACAATATCATCAAGTGAATTAGGGAAAATTGCAATCATCCAAATGAACGGGCATTACAATTACTAGACAAAACATTATCAGGCTGAAAAAGTATAAGTTGCCAGATTGAAAATATTCAAGATTATTTGTTTTGGACAGGTTCATGTTCCTCCTCTTATTTACGGATGTCGATGGTTTAAGTGCAGCCTAACTGTGTGTGAGCATACATATATTTCTAACATACACTGAATTACAACCAGTCTTCCTTTATATCCATCACATCCGCCAGAAACACACTGCAATCTTTTGGTCGAATCAACGAAAGAGTGATATTTATGATTTTCTAAGTAGACTGCCTCTCCCACTTTGTCATTCAGCTTTGAACCATCAGTGTAAAGGTACGTGCTCATTCATCAGTACCGTATTATTTTTCCAGCTTTTCCTGGACGGAATATCGGTCTGGTTTTCTGGAATAATTTTGTTGTATTGCATAATATAGGAGCCATTAAGTTGTGGTTGCCACTGCAATTTAGCGTTCAGCTTGAACACAGTTATGGATGCCATCTCTGTATCACAGATAATTGATAGGAGAATGAAATAATGTATTCAGTGTCGCAGAAGCAGTTTTTTTAAGTGATCCAATTAGGCAGATCCAGGGTGATTTTTGAACTTTTAGCTAGGAGGTTGAGGTTTGTACTAATATTGAGTGCGAGGGGTTAAAAAACAACAAAATTAAATGCCACAATGAATCCACTTCCCACAATATTTATAAAGTCAAAAATAATTAATCTCACTGATTAAATTAGTATTAATAAAAATGATATTAAAAAAAATATTATCAATAACAAAAAATGGACTTCCCCCGAAGAAGAGAAGTTAATTATAATAAATTTGATACCTATTATAAGCATCAATACAACTACAAATATAATTTACTTTTGCAGATTCAACTTACATAATTATCTACTCAGTTTCATACCATTTTCAAAATAGTTTCAAAATTTTTAACTTTATTTAGCGGAGCTCTACTTAAACGCCACCTTTTCAATCCTATTGTACTTGTCCGTTTGATTGTTTAAAATTGCAGATTCTCCGATTTAAAGTAATCCCAATAAAAAAATGTGAATCTATTCGATTCTATTATTTTATTTAAAATCGGGTTATTAACTATGCGTCCATCATAAATAATAATTTTTTTTTTAATTAGGATTTCCGCCACTTTAGTATTATTTATTAAAAATTTATAATTATTTTAGGTTTTGTATTAAAAGAACATAGCTTCAAATAATCCAAATAAAACAATTAAAAATTTATTATTGTTATGATAATTTTATTAAAATATTGAAATTAGAAAAATAACAATAATAATTATAATAAATTATTAAAACATAACAAAAACAACAATAATAAAAGAAAATATAATAATTATTATTTGTGTTAGAAATATATTATGGGGGAGGGTCGATTTGGTGAAAAGCAAAATGTCGAATTAAAAATTGTTGAATAACAAAATGTTGGAAAAACAAATGTCGAATCCAAAAATGTTGAAAAAAAATGGTCGGCTGAGTTCTAAAAGGCTCCATATGCCATCAATTCGGTTTCGAGTAAACGTGATTTGAAGTTTGAAGTAAAAAAAACTGTACAATACGATTTTTGTAACTTTCACAATAAGTTAATACTTATTTTCTTATTTTAATTCCAAATTTCAAGTGCCTACGTCTTTTAGTTTATAAATTATAATCCCAACCGAAATCGAATCCCAAACGACCCATATCGAGTTTTTTGAACAAGTTGATTTTAGTCCTTGCACGTGGGTTAAATTACCTGGATATGAGTTGTTTTATCACTCAACTTTACAAATAAATGTATGGTCCACTACATATTAAAAAATATTTATGGTATTAAAAAATTTCAAAATTAAAAATTAGTTTATTTCATTGAGATCACATTCTCTTATATCAATATCATAATCTAAAACAAAAACAATATAGCATCATAAAACAATAATTCAATTACTTAAAAAATATAGAACTTAACATTATTTATTATATACCTTAGCTAGGTATACCTGAACTAACTATTGAAGACGTACTATTATGGCGAGAATACCCATACGTTTTTGACATCATAAAAGCGCACGTTTTCAATCACAATTATTTTATTTCAAATAATGCTTTTAGATGCCAGTAAATTTTTGATATCATTTATCAGTCAGGGATATGCGGCATTTCAGAAATAAGTTAAATTTTGACGTCAAACTTCATACAAAAATGACCCATATCCAAAAAATTTGCGCAGTAGGTAGATCGCCTTCTTTTTAACCGAATGGTCCTTGAACCAGTGTAAATCAATTCCGATGAATCAAAAAAATGTTTTATTGATTTTTTGACCAGGTCCAGTACCCATTGTCATTGGGATAAAATAAAACTCTCAATTTACAAACTACCAAAATCAAAACTCTTCAAAACCACCTGGGTCAAAATTCTAAATTTCAACATTTACACGCTGGATGGCGTAGTAGGTATAGCGCCTTCATCTCAACCGAAAGGTCCTTGAATCAGTGTTAAACAATTTTGATGAAGCAAAAAAATGCTTTATGGATTTTTCGACCTTGTCCAGTACCCTTTGTCATTGGGATATAATAAATGACAAAAAATAATTGAGAGTATAATCTGGTAACAAATTAAATAAAATGGAGCTTATTCTATTTAAGAAGGCTTAGTTTCTGACAATAGCGGTCGTTTTCCACATTTAATTTGTTAAGTAGGTAAACATAAAGTTAATAAAGAAATGCTCGAAATTGTAGATATTGTAGTATAAACTTGCAGTACCTACCTTAATTATTAAGTTACTGTCAAGAGAATAAAGAAAAAAATTGCCAAACTTGGCTTACGTAATGAACAACGTTTATAAAAATTTTACAAAGAGGTATATGCCTCAGAACTTGTGGTCAAATAAAGCCCTTGAAATTTTTTTTCTAAACTTACCAGACGTAATATTAAAACGGTTTAGAGACATTATTGAAGAGGTCCAGCATACAGAAATTAGGTATATATATGTATTCTGGGAAAAGGAGAAATCCTCTATCTCCAAAAGCGCCTACGCATAAAAATAATTTACGTAAATATTCTGGGTAAAGGAAAATTCCTTTTTACTACAAGACACACAAAACATTGAAATATTTAAAAACTTAACATTTTGTCAAACATTAAAAAAAAAATCAATTTTATTTTCATAATGAAATAACTCCTCAAATTTGCGTATAAGCCTATATATATAATATATATATATATATATTCTGTAAAAGCGGAAGCTGTGTTTTTTGACGTTAGGAAGGCCTTTGATACAGTAGATAGAAATACACTTCTAAGAATATAATATGAACTCGGAGGAAAAGGGACGGAATACAACTGGTTCAAAAATTACTTATCGGGAAGAATGCAGTACACAGAATGTGATCGGTTGAAAATTGAAGTTGTAAAAGTTGAAACGGTGTAATACAGGGAAGTTCACTCGGACCTACTCTATTTTCTTGTTACATAAATGGCTTATTATGCACAAAACTGAATGGTAAGCCATTTATGTTCGCTGATGACCTGGCAATAATCTATAAAAAAAAAACAAACAAAGAATTGGAAGAATAAGCAACATAGACATGAGTGAAGTTCACCAATGGATGGAGCGACATAAACTGACAATAAATACAGCTAAAATAAAATATATGTTATTTAAAAGTAAGACAGGTGATGCCTTAAATATTTACTATAACAAATGTAAGTTAGATCCCGTGAACAATTATAAATATTGGGGAATATTATTAGATGAGAACTTAACATGGGAACGTTATATAAAAGAACTAATAAAAACTGCATCAGGACTATTCATACTAATAAATAAAAGAGTACCACTGAAAAATAAGAGATCAATTTATTACAGCTTATTCCATGGCCCAATTATGTACGGAATTCAAATATTGGGAAACAATGTGAATAAAAATTTAAATACATTACATAAATTGCAGAATAAAGCGATAAAGAACTTGTTTGGATATAAAAGGCAAACTTCAACACACTAAATCCATAGATAGCTCAAAATATGGCAATTGAATTGTGTTATAAAATGCAAACAGGCCACACAAATACATCTCATACTTACTAAGACTATTAATACAAATATTAAGCCGATGATGAATAATGAAGTTCATACATACTCAACTAGAAATGCAACTCAAATAATGGTAACATCTTCAACAAAAAGATTTAACAAACATGACACAATATACAATACAGCATATAAAACGTATAATGAATTACCAGTTGCGATCAAAAAAACTGCTCAAATATCTAAATTCAAAAATAAAATTAGTGATTATTATCATCAACTAAATAATAGTAATAATACTAAATGTTATATATATAAAAAAAATCAAATTTAAATACTTTCTATAAAAAACAATAAATTCCTTATTATAAAATTAAAATTGCACTGAATTAAAACTTAATTAGTTATAAGTAAAATTGTAAAAAACTAAAAACACTCTGTACGAGTAATGGAGCTCATTTGAGCAAATAAATGAATCAATAAAAAAAAAAAAGGCAAATCATCCTGATTTTAACCCTTCTATCTGCACCTAAAAAAAATACGTTCCATTAAGACCAACATACCTTCGTATGCAATACATATTATATGAACAAATTGGCAAATAATCCTGATTTTGTAACGAACAATAAAATCCCTCCTAATTGAGAATTTTGCATACATTTGCATGCAAAATGTATCTATACATTTTCTGGAAAAAGAAAATTTCTTTATTTTGAATTCAACTTTAAGTTTATCCTAGTTCAAGATCCAAAATATACACACAGGATCCAACATAAATATTCTAGGAAAAGGATAATACCCTGTAATATTTTGACAATTATTTTTATTACATATATATATTTCCACAAAAAAGCAATAATAACAGTGAGATTGTCACCCCAAATCCGCGATAAGCATTATTCTTTAATTTCTTATATTGTTGATGTACATATGCCGTTAATGATAGAAGCTGATTTATGTAACTAGCTCTAAAATATACTACTTTAAAAAAATATCAAACAATTTTTTGTCAACATTTTATTTTTCAACATTTTTTCTTATTCGACCTTTTTTTCGACAAAACAACCGTCTCCAATATAATATACATAATGAGTAAATTAAAGAATAAAACAAATATAAATTAAAAAATTAATTAAAATTGTAGGAAATAGCTACCTACATAATAAATTATAAAATAAAAAATTTAAATATTGTTGAAATTTTTCATTTATCACAATAAATTTTCCCCCGCTGTTATATTTAAAAGGTAAACTTAGTTTTCTTCCTATTATCTATGTTATTGACATTTGAAGGTATTTTGAATATTTATCTAAATAATTTTTAATTAAAGTTTAAAAAAAAAACCAATTATATTAATTAATAATAATATTATATAATTAAATTGCTTAATTATTGATATTATTTTGATATTTCAAAGAATTTTAAAACTTAAAACTTAAAAAATAATTAAATAATTAAAATATTAAACAGACTTTTCGGATTTTATGTGTATGTCTTTCACGAACAATCATATCAATTATTGCGAGTAGCAAATTGGTGGTGTTTGATCCTCTATACTATCGTATATGACATACGAATTCGAAAGTTTTCCCGAATCTGCGATCCACATAATTTCACCAAAGTTTATTTCAAGTTAGAATAATCGATAGCACTTAATCTGCAATCTTTTTTAATAAGGAATTAATCACCAATAAAATTATTAAAATAATATAACATTAACGATTTCATTATCCTTTCATTTCATTGTCCTGCAACCCCATACGTGGGGCATATTATGATAAATTTTTTATTCTATTTCTGATACAGTTGTAACTTCCTTTTTTCTTTCTTGTTAATCATCACATACGTATATATTTGAATTAATGAAATTTTACACACCATACACGCTACGTTTTCGAATAAATATAAGAAATATAGATATTATATACTCTAAACGAGCTCCTTAGCTCATTTTGAGAAACTTGAATAAATAAATTTAAAAAAATAAGAATTACAATCAATATTTTTAGATTTTTTGTATTTATTACTATTAAAAATTTATTACAGATGTTATCATTAATTGCAATGATACAAATAAGTCGACTAAAATGGCTGCCCTAAGGCTTCAGAGTTAGTTGTTGTAAATGATTTAGATATTAAAAATCAGAATATAACCGCATGATTTCTATTGGTTAGGTAGTAGTTAATCCACGTTATGAACATATGCGAGAATTCTAATTTTCAGTAATATTATACTGTGCGGTAAAAAACCTCACTATAGTCAGTATAAACCATGTCTTACCAAGTTTAATACCTTTCTGCCATATTATATATAAACGCTGATGTTGATTCACTAAGATTAGTTACAGTAGACTTCCGTTTCATAAATCCGTGTTGGTTGGGAACTTCAAATTGATTAACATAGGTAATATAGAATAACTATAATATTCTACTGCAGATGTGTAATGATGGAGATAGAGATGTGATTATGTAATTATAAATTTTTTAAATGTGAAATATTAAAATTTCCATGTCATTTTACTTTTAATAAAAAGAACAAGTTCGATTTATTAATTAATATTGATTACATTGATTACATTATTGATTACATTGTCACCATTGTATCTATAAATATTATTATTATTTGTTTTAACAAACAAAATTATTTGCAGGAAATAGGAATTATTTTATAGTATTTTGGTCGATTTCTATAACTCACAGATATACTATTGACGTCTTCTAATAAGCTATAAAATCAATCAAAAGTAGGAGTTGTATAAGTAGTCTAACACTATAAATACCTACTGATGAGTTCTTATACTGTTACGATAAACGAAACAATTTCCTATAAACAATAATAGAAGAATTATTAAGTTGTGTAAGGAAAATTACTTGCGTTTAATTCTATACGTTTTACTTCAAAAGAAGCATTTGCAATTGAAATTTTTTTCATATAATATGTATTGCATACCGAAGTATGTTAGATGTTGATGGAACATAATTTTTAAGATGCCGACAGAAGGGTTAATATAGCATTTTGTTATACTATTTTATTGGCAGACAACAAAATCGTAAGTACCTTATCTACTCTAAGTATAAGTCATATAAAAATATTATAACAAACTAAACTATTTTATGACTTTTCCTGTTATTATAATCAAATAATTCTAAAATTGAACTACCGTACCGGTATAAAATTCACATAATTTCGGTCTCAATAAATTTGAAATATAAAAATTTAAGCGATTTTTGTTTTTTAATTGAGACTATTTCGTTGTTTTGGAAACTATGCATTACAAAACAAAACTTTAAATTAACTTATTTCCCTTGACTTTAAGGAGATAATCAAAAATAAGCTATAACTGATTTTTTATACCAAAAACATATGTGTTTTCCTGAAAATAAAATAATAATGTTTCTAATAATACTGCCTAAGTACAGGTTGTTCTTGTATTTTATTCACACAAAACATTACCAACCAGTTAATCAAAAATTAAAATATACAAATTGAATTAAATCAATAGATTCCAAAAAAATATGAAATGTTATTTACCTCGGGTTAAACACAAAAAGCAAACTCGGATGGAACAACTCAAGAAACTTCTTAAAACTCAAAAACCAGTTAAGTACATGAGAAAGATAAGTGTAACAACAGATATGTTTCTAAAACAAACTAACGTAAAAATAAAAAGATTTTTTATTTGTTTTATTTATTTTACTTCTTTTTACTATTTTATTTATTTTACTTCTTTTTACTATTTATTTTATTTATTTTATTTATTTTATTTATTTTATTTATTTTATTTATTTTATTTATTTTATTTATTTTATTTATTTTATTTATTTTATTTATTTTATTTATTTTATTTATTTTATTTATTTTATTTATTTTATTTATTTTATTTATTTTATTTATTTTATTTATTTTATTTATTTTATTTATTTTATTTATTTTATTTATTTTATTTATTTTATTTATTTTATTTATTTTATTTATTTTATTTATTTTATTTATTTATTTATTTATTTATTTTATTTATTTTATTTATTTTATTTATTTTATTTATTTTGTTTATTTTATTTATTTTATTTATTTTATTTATTTTATTTATTTTATTTATTTTATTTATTTTATTTATTTTATTTATTTTATTTATTTTATTTATTTTAATTATTTTATTTATTTTATTTATTTTATTTATTTTATTTATTTTATTTATTTTATTTATTTTATTTATTTTATTTATTTTATTTATTTTATTTATTTTATTTATTTTATTTATTTTA
Organism: Argyra leucocephala; assembly: GCA_963942445.1. NCBI lineage: Eukaryota > Metazoa > Arthropoda > Insecta > Diptera > Dolichopodidae > Argyra > Argyra leucocephala. The sequence continues at coordinate 60,397,525 of OZ012680.1, forward strand.
TTTATTTTATTTATTTTATTTATTTTATTTGTTTTATTTGTTTTATTTGTTTTATTTATTTTATTTATTTTATTTATTTTATTTATTTTATTTATTTTATTTATTTTATTTATATTATTTATTTTATTTACTTTATTTATTTTATTTATTTTAGTTATTTTATTTATTTTATTTATTTTATTTATTTAACTCAAATGAGCTCAATCGAAAAAAAATAAAATAAAATACAATGAAAAAATATAGTATTAGAATTAGAATTAGACAAAATATGATAAAAACAATCAGTATTTAAAATTTTTTTATCAATTATCATGCTTAGCCATGTTACAATCACTTGTGTTAGACTTTAATAAAATTCATTAATTATTATTTTAAATTTATTTAGGTTGTTATTGGCTCTTAATTCATTGGGCAATGCATTATAATAATTTAAACCTAAATTATAAGTTACATCGAATCCATTGACTATTTGATTTGGCAACATTATTCTGATATTTTCTGCATTTCTCGTTCCGTATGCATGATACTTCATTGTTGTAGGTTGCTGTAGTATTTGCATTGATATTTTTTGTAATAATCAGATGAGCATGTGTGGCCCAGTTACATTTTATTAGAAGTCTTAATAGAAATATTTTGTGCTCAATGCGTATTGCTTTTGTAGAATTTCTTTGTTGGTGGCCAAATAGGTTTTTTTATGGCTTTTTTCTGAAGAATTTGTAATTTATTTAACTCTTTAACAAAAGCATATCCCAAGATTTGAGTGGCATATGTTATATTACTATGAAGAAGACTATTGAATAGATCTTTTCAGGCTTAGTGGGACTCGATGGCTAAGTGGTTTGAAGAGTCCGGCAATTCTTCGTGCTTTTTTACATTGTCCCAGCTTAGATTGTTATCTATAACTTTACCTAGATATTTGTATTGTTCTATAATTTGGATGTTTCAGTTAGCAAAATGTATATTCAGATCGTCAGTTATTCTAGAATTAAACAGAATATATTTGGTTTTATTGGAATTAATAATAAGCCGGTGTTTATCCATCCACGCTTTTGTTATTAGATTATCTTGGTTTATTGCGCTTTCCAGCTTCTTACATATTGTATTCTCATCATAAAAAATTGTCAAATAATCCTCATACATAAATGGAGATCCACGTAAATTAATATTTAATAGTTCACTTTATGTAACAAGAGGACAGAGTGGACCCAAGAGAACTGCCCTCAACACATTCAGCAAATTGAGTTCGATTTGTCAAGAAAGATTTAAACCAGATAAACTCTTTTCCGCTGATCCCCAACTCATATAAAATTCTTAATAAAATATTTCTGTCGACCGTTCAAATGCTTTTTTCATGTCGTAAAATACTATTGCAACTTTCTTTCTTTTATCAATTTCATCAAAAGTTCGAATTTTAGATCAAATAAGGCCGCTAGAGTATTGGATTGTTTTTGAATCCATATTGCTTATTGTTTGTAAATCCCTTTTTATATCAGTAGGTTGACTATTCACATAATTTTCAATAACTTTACTATTTTCTGCAGATGGAATACATAAGGGTCAGAAATGGCATACGCTAACGAATTTGGAACAATTAAAAATAATGCAATCCCTTGGTTAACACTATAGATAACTTTTGTATGACAGACTCGATAACACTCAACCGGAATAGGTTACCGCTAATTTGAATATGCAATGAAGATAATATAACAGTGAAAAATATTTTAGAGTCTTGCCGCAGATTGAGTAACATTCGAAATTAATTTGGAATAACAGGCTTTAACATGATCGCTTCTAATAATATCAATTACCCTTATTTTGATCGAAGGTTCGTCATTTTGACGTTACAAGAAAACTGTAAAATGATTGCAATCGACTATAGGTAGCATGAATCGCAATCGACTAAGAAAAAGGGTGTTGCCATTTGGAATTAGTTTTTTGTGATTTTATATGGCTTGACATGTAAAGAGTTTAATATTTTTAAATGTATACAATTGAGGTAGGTATACTTATAGATTACAACAAAAAAAAATTAATTTTAATGAATTAATTGCAATTATAAAGTAAAGTAAAAAACATTTAAAATGAATTAAAACATTTTCAATTGAAAGTTGTTTCCTAGACATTTTTATAAATATTTGTTTTTATTAAAAAGTCGTCTTCAAAACCATTTTTTTTTTATCAATTCGATCAACATTTATGCCGACCGACAGGCCGTCATTTTCATGTTACGATATAATTGAGCGTCTATTATTTTGCGTTAATTAGTATAAAGGACTAAACACAAAACTATGTTAATACTTGAAAACTAAGGTTTAACTATAGCAAGTGTGAAGTTATATTATTCAGAACAAGGCTAGATAAAGCTAACACTGATGTTAAAAAAAACTGGCGAAAGAACATAAAAACTAGAGACAATATAAAAACTACGAACTAAAAATGTGTAAGATATTTGGGAGTAAATTTAACATATAATTTAAATTATAAAAAACATATTTCCATCCAATTCGAAAAGCTAGGAAAGCCTTTTGCACCTCCAAGAAGCTGTTCTATGAAAAAGGAATAAATAACAAAGTAAAAATCATAGGGTACCAGCATTGATGAAAGCATTGATGAAACCTATTCTTACATATGCTTGCCCAATATGGTACAATATAAGTCCACATGTATGGAGTTATTGATAAAGTTTGAGAGAAAGTATATAAGGCATTGCACAAGTAAATTCTGTAAACCGGAAATAGAATACAAACACTATATATCGAACAAAACGCTCTATGAGGTTAGCAAAATAAAAAAAAATCGACCAATTCATAATTAATCTAGCAAGAAAACATTATTCCAGGGTAGAGTCGGTGACAGAAAATAGTCTGATTGCTCACTCAATATATTCAGATGATCGGTAGGACATTGAGAAGACAATAAGCTCCGATTATATACCTCCAAAAGGATGGATTTACCTGAATAAAAATAAATATATTCAAAATCAAGACAAATTGCCCATAATATATCATATATTTAGGAAAGCTACAGACAAAAAAATAAAATACCAACCAAATCTTAAATTCGAAGATAATAGTGAAATATTTAGGTACGATAGGTATATAACGAATAGAGATTTAATAAACATTGATAAAAATTGGTGGAAAAAATAAAAGAACAGAAAAATTAGTTAAAATAGGAAAACATAGTATATAAGAATAGTTTGGATAAATATAAGGTAAATTAAGATAGTTGTAAGCTAGATATCATTAGCAGGCAGGTTAGAATAAGGGTCAGGGTAAATATAAGATAGATTAGGTTAGTTGTAAGCTAGATATAATTAGGTTAGAATAAGAGTGTAGGTTTAAAAAGAAAAATATACAAAATAAAAATTGGTTTTTTGATAAAAAATATTTTTCTTTTCCAATTGAATAATAAAAAGAAAAATATGTATAAAGTACGATAGAATAAAATAATAATAGATAGATAACAGCTGATTAAATAAATTAATAAATGTAAGAAATTTAAAATCTTAGAGTACCTTTCTTAGTAGGTCATTAATGATTAAATTAAAATGTAGATTAGTTTGCTTTAAGTGTTTTTTTGTACAAATATCTATAAGAAGAAAAAAAATTAATAAAAATAAAACACATAGAAAACAAAAAACAAAAAAAAAAAAAAGTATAAAGGACTAATATACGAAAAAACTCAGGAATTTCAATAATACAAAAAAATTATTTTGAAATTTGAAAATTTTAACATTCTGATTTTTTGGTATTAGATTTGATTTTATTAATTCTTTTTTTTAATATTTACATGTAAGAGATTTAAATGAACAGTAGATAAAATAATAAGATAAAAGGAAAATATTAATTTTAGAAAGTATAGTATAATTTTTTTATATAGAATAGTCTAAGTTTCAAAAAAGGGATTAGTTATATAAAAAATTGTAATATGAATGTGGTTGGAAAAAACCAGAATTGAGTTCGAAAGCCCAATTGCTAAAAAAAAATCGAATGTAAAACTAGTCTTTAATGATCTTTATGTATTTAATGAAATTTTTTTTATCTGGAATTGAATTTTTATTTTGCCTAATCTACCAACAAGCATAAGCATCTACATTACTTCAAAAGTTTTTCTCTATGCTTAAAATGTAATTCTGTTGTTATGAAGGCGAATTTATTACATAACAGATGTTGTTTACCAAATTTAAATTAGTTGAAATACTTTTTTTTAGCAATTATTAAAGATCGATTTTAGAGCCAAGAAAGCGAAAGTTAATAAAATTTATTTTACTTTACCAAAAACAAAAATTAATTTTTTTTTACTCAATAGTTTGTCTCAATACAAAATTGTTTATTGTTTTTGCAGAACCCTGTATTTTTGTTAATGGTCAATCATTAAAACAGGAAATTTATTTGCAAACAAAATTTTTTTAATTTTCTGACTATACTTCTTTTTTTTTGCCTTTTTTATTTTCCTTTTTGTTTTGTTATGTTAAGGATAATAAGTTTTTAAGACTGCACGCGATCAATTTATTTTCATGTTTAAATACCCACACATAATCGAATTATTTAGTTATAAAACACACACTAATTTTAAATATACCATAGGTAGTAAATACATATAAAATATAGTATGTAATATAATTACAGTTAGAAAATATTAAATAAAAAATAAAATAACAAATAAATTTAATTGAAATAGAACACAATAACACATTTAGATATTATGCACTCTACAGTGTATGTATATATGGTATGTACGAATAATTGAAACAAAATAAAAAACAGTTGAGAATTTTAACTAATGTTATTATTTTTTAATAAAAACAAAAGTATAATAAAAAGAAAATATAAAGAAAGAGCAATTTTAATTATATATACATATATATATATATATATATATATTATATATGAAAAAATAGAGTAGTTAATTTCGCTATTTCAAAACATGAAAAAAATAATGTATTTAATTTTTTATTTTTTTATTCTTTTTTTCAAGGCTTAACTTCATAATTATTTATTTTTTTGTTTTTTTACTATTATTTTCTATATAACTATCTTAATTTTATGAGAATTTCAACAGATGTTTAACATTTTGTTAAATTGATTATATGACCTATGTGTGATAACCGTAATTTCATGTTCAATTAAATTGTTTATATACAATTACATGGTAAAAATAATGATTTTGAATGGAATTCAATGAAAATTCTAAAATATACTTTTTAATTTTATACTTATAATAATAATTTCAAAATTTACAAAATAAATGATAAAAGATGAATAATAGTAGGTATGTAATTACTCGTATAGAACAGCAAATATTTAAATATTGTATATAATAGTTTCTGAAAAATTGAATTGACATGTTATTGGACATTCAACTTATTTGATAATATACCAAAATATGTATGTAACTTATTCAAAATAACATATAATAGTATCACTGTATAAAATATATTACTTAAGATCATAAATTATCATGTAAATCGGACTAAATCCTGTTATAATATGTAAACATAGCACTAAAAATAACAACAACAAATAAAGGAAACATAATAATGCAGGACATAAACATAATATTTGGATAAAATAAAACAAATTTAGACAAAATTTTACAGAATGGGTTCAATCATGATTATATTAGTTTTTAAATTATTAATTCCAAGAGCATAGAAGTAAATATATTTAATTTAATTATTTATGAGAGAGTAGAATAAAGTATACTAGTTGAATCGTGCATTTACATTACATTAGTTGAAAATATAGCAAAGGTATTCCTGTATTTTACCACAAAATAATTTTTTTTCATTTTAAATAAAAAAATTTCTAATTAAAAGATTACAAAATTTTTAATTCATAGTCATAGGACAAAAATGAAGGATTTAGGTCATTTAGGATATAAATAAAAAAATATTTAATCAATCAGAGATTAAATAACTCAGAATGTAAATATTTCAATTAGTATTTAAAAGTTCGTTTTTAATAGGCTAAAATTTTATGGGAAATGCAAGAGTTGTATTTTTTATGTCAGGAAAAACTATTTCAAAAATGTCCTACTACAACGATAATTTTTTTTTATACGCAAGCTGGTGCGAATCTTTAAAAGACACAATGAGCCCCGTAGCTTGACATTGTGTGTGGGATTCTTACCCAGTAAACCACACCCTTTCTACATTGCGATCTAGTCCCACAGGACTAATGAGAAATTTTTTTCTTGACTTTACTTTATTTTTAAATGTAGACTACATTCAGCGATGTCCATCTAACTTTTCCTTTGACGTATTCATCCATACCCTTGAATAGGTCTCGAAGGGTATGGCTAGTTATGGAAGACTTGGTAGTCAAGATAACGAAATTCTTCACAAATCCCGTAAAAACAAATCTATCTAAACGTGGAAGCGGGTCAAACTCCGATCACCCACGCGACAACTATAATAATTACAAAATTTATTTTCAATTAAAAATACATTAAAATCCACGAAATCACAATAATTTCGTTTTGAATATTTACTTAAAAAATTTGTCATGAATCAAAACTTGTTCTTCTTTTTCAGATACCTTTACGGTTTGCTTGCTGATATTTGTTAGATAGCTGGGCTTTGCAAATTACATCAATTTAATTTAATTATTATTAACATAATCAATGTTTCAAATTAAATCAATTTTATTTACTTTGAACATTATTTTAACATTACGAACATACAAACTATAGTCCAAAGTTCCAAAGATGTTGAAAAATACGTATTTTTGTGCTTCATAGATTATTTTTATTTATTTATTTATTTCATTTTTGAACTCAAAAGAGCTAAAGCTCGTATAGAGTGTTTTATAATCAAAATTAAATGCATGTAAAATTCAGCACAATTATAGTATGTAATTCTAACTACGACTAAGAAGAAGGAAGCAATGTACATCTATATATTATAAAAAACAATACGACGAAATGATTAGTACTATCAGAGATATATGCAACTAGATAGTACACAATGTATTAGGAACATCTATTGGAATCAAACTGCGTAGATTAAATTCAACAATATAGTAACATCTAACCTAGATATCGACAAATCTATACCTAAAGAGAGACCAAATCTGACCTAGAGTCCGACAAGTGTGTATTTGGTCGCCATTGTGGTTCAGCCTGTACTTTGAACATATTTTCCAAAACACAGTTAATTTAATAGACAAAGGAATCAAAATAAATGAAATCAACATCAACAACGCGTATCTGATACGTGGATGAAAAAACCATCTAGTTGACAAAGTAGATAGATTTAAATTTGAAGAAATTAAAAATGATGGAATTAAAAAAATATTAAAAAGCTTATCCCCAAAAAATTATTTAAATGGGCTAAACTGCAAAATTATTTGCGAATGCGGAGAAACAATAGTTCCGATAATAACTAAAATTGTTAATAAATCACTAGGTCAAGGTAAATTACCATAAACATGGAAACAATCAATTATAGTACCGTTAGAAAAGTGAGAAACTCAAAATTAGCTGAGAATATGAGACCTATAAATATGAGACCTATATACTACCAGTATACGAACAAATTTTAGAAAAGGAGTTAAGCATTCTATTAGAAGAATTTGTGACTAAAAATAATATACTGTCTCAGATGCAGTCGGGATTTATGAAAGGATATTCAACAGAAACAGCGTTAAATTGGAGAATAAATGAATGGAAGAACGACATTAGTTACTTAGGTAGGTAGTAGTGGCTGCCGACAGTTGCCGACAGTGGCTGCCACGGGAACTTTCCTCGCGTAGGACTCTACTCGTTGAACCAATTTGAGCTTTTAACGAAGTGGCGGAAATTATTGATACTAGTTTTTTCAAGATCACTCAGCGTTGATTATGAGTGAGACCAGGGCAGCACCAGACTAGGTGCTTGGCAGTTTCATCCCCCTCCTCTTTACACTTTCTGCAGAAGTCTTTTGAGGGGAGTCCCAGGGATCGCTTCAGGTTCAACATAGGCCGGATTTACTTGGTGATGTTGCAGTCCGGTCTAACTGACCATCTGAAGTTTGAAGCTTTTATTGCATCATTGCGAAGCAATAACTTAGATATAATAGATATTTCTAACAGACAAAACGCTGGATCTCAGCCAGTCTGAGGTTTCTTTTATTGCCATCTCCTCTGCCTGAAACACACTACAATGTCTTGATAGGCTAAAGGATTGTAGGGTATCTCTATTTGCTAACGATACTCCGGTTTACGTAGTAGGAAGCGATGTAGCTGAATGTGAAAGCAAAATAAATGAAGAATTGGAGAATTTGATTGATAAATTTGTACTTGTGATTGAACATGAACAAACTAAAATTGAATGTAAGTAAAACAAAATGCATTTATATTGGCACATCATTAAGGAATTTAAATATTAGAATAAGTAATGAAGTAGTAAAACTATCGCATTCATGTGTAATAAACATTTACAATACCATAATACTACCGTATTATGACTACTGTTCCACCATACTTATTGTGTGTCAAAGTCAGTCGCAAAAAAAATCGATTACAGGTATTAGAAAATAGAACAAGGAGAATAATACTCAAAAAAGGAGGACGAACACATATTCGAGATAATGATAAATGAATTAAAATGGATAGATATTCCAATTATTCCGGCCTTTACATGAACATCTAAAAAGCAAAGTTTATGATAGTCAGTAAACGAACAATAATGGTGCCATCCCAATCAACAATAAATCCATCGAACGCGTTTCTAGCTTTAATTATCTGGGTTGTTATTTCGATGAAAGTTGCACGTCAGATAAGGAAGTAAAATGTAGCTCTTTTGTAAAATATGAATATGTACTATGTAACCGAAAAATAAACATCAAACTTAGATTATAGTATTTAAAATGAATATATCTGGTCTGTATACGGAGTAGAAATATGGACGCCGAAAGTGGCTGGAATTGAATCGAACACAGGAATATGGACAGGTGTTGGAGCAGCAGGAGGTATTAGAACGTGTAGAGAAGAATATGCTAAAATCATAGCAAGTTTACAGTGATGAGTTGAGTGATCGCTTTACATCCAGTAGTGGATTAGCAACGCAAGAAGATGATACAATGTTATTTTTTTTTCATAAAGAATAAAATTAAGTAAAAATATTTTAAAAATGAGAAAGCTATTGAAACAACATTTTGACAATAATTTAAATATATATTCTCGTATATTGTCCATTCGAGTGTTAATCCTATAAGCTATATATAATTTATCCAGTCCATTAAATAACTACTAAAAAATTACAAAATTATAATATTTTGTTCTTTAATAATTTATATATGCATATATATATATATATATAGCTATTCTATAATATATTTTCATTTGTTATTTACAATAAAAATGCCACGAAATTAAATTAAATTTACAAAAATCCTAAGAATCCGCACTTCAACCTTAATAAAATAATAACTATAACCCATTAAATCCCAAGATTCTAAATAGGATAATAAAAATATTAAATAAATACGAATTTTGAATTACATGAATAGAATTTTCAACATTATTTGTTTGTTTTTTTTTTTATTTTTTGTTTTACTTTTTTGTTAACTTAAGAAAATATGTTCGTGTCGTCATATTCAAGGAGTATTTTCCTAACATTTTTATAATAAAAAAAAAATAACATTTTTTTTTTGTTCTCTATTTTTTAAATTCACTCACCTTTACCGAGTTCAAGTCATATAATAAAATTATATTTTCAGATTACAGTTTCATAAATGGGTGAAAAGAATAAGAAAGAAGCAATGAAGAAAACATTTTTGTTTTTTTTTTTTTTCTAAAAATCTGGTCTAGTTTTCCGCATGGATAAATTTTTTATATTTCTATTTTTTATTTCAATTTTTTCTTTTTCTATTTTTCTTTTTTATTATTTTGTTAAAGTTAAAGTATAATGTAAGAAGTTGTTTTCAGAAGGGAATGAACACAACAAACTAAATAATAGAAAATTTTCGCTGGTAACAGCAGAGTTTGGGTACGTGAGGTGCTGAAAGCTGGAATGTTTGTTCTTTATTTGCATTCTTAAGAAATGGCATACACAAATTTTTCAGTTGGGAAATTTCCTGAAAACTGCATTTTCATCAAATCCAGATTTAGTAGTTAGGTATAAATTTAATATTCTGAAAAGTTATTTCTTAATAGGTATGCTTAAGAATTATAATAAAATGATACAAATATGAGTGTTAAATTTTAGTAGGCGTAATATAGGTAGTTAATTATAATTTCAATGGTAAATTTTAGGAAATAATGAAAAACACAACAGTGATGAAAGAAATTTTATTAGGAGGAAATAGGAATTTAATAATTAGAAATAAACAAGAGTAAGAAATCACTTAAATTGACCCGGTTTTTATATATATAAACTTTAAGTTAAAATAATTTTAATTGTGCAACAACGAAGACTATATAAATAACTGTTCAACTCAATGCTGTTGATCTATTGAATCAAATTGATAACTATTGATTTGGATCTCAAAAATATAATTATATTTTATTGATAATTATGATAATTCGATAAAAGAAAAAATTACAAATATGGACATTAAATGTAATTATGTATACTGGTGCCAGTAGAAAATTGATTATTACTTTATTGATTAGTTTAGCAATACTAAGAATAGACCGAACTATTTAATATTAATTTTATTTATTTATTTAAATAAATTGTACATAAAACGATTATGCAATATTTGATTATTATGCAATTAAAATAATTAATTACCGAAATATACTATTTTTTTTTTTTTTCTAACTGAAACCAAATATTAGGTTTCAAACAGTACCTTTATAAACGAATGCACATCTTGGACTAATTCAGGATTGGAGACAAAAAAATATCCCTTTGATCAGAATAAATTTGTTAATATACTCTTGAGCTTTTGTATATTGTAAGTAGGTATATTTTTGCATTGGGGAAACACGTTTGTGATGGTATCATTCTGGAAATTTGTTAACTCCAAGCTAAAGTCTGATCAATTTCCCAATTTCATGACCTGTAATAACATAACTTCTTCAGACTCACAATTTATTGCTGAACTTTTTAAACAATTTTTCTTCTGTCCCATTTTAAATCCTCCAGAATTTCCAATCTTATCAATTAATTTTTCGGTCTCTAAAATAAAGAACTACTTAAATAAGTTAAACAATAATTTATTGCCGGGTCTAAATAACGTACCAGAAATCATACTAAAAAATTGTTCAAAGAGTTTGGCGTCACCATTATCATTATTATTTAATTCATCATTTTCAATGGGAATATTTGCACTATATTGGAAAAGCTCTTTCATAAGACCTATCCATAAAAAAGATTCCAAAAATTTAATATTAAACTACAGACCAGTTTCCAAATTATCGTGTATTCCAAAATTATTTGAATTAATTGTTTATGATTCAATTTATAACTTGTTTTGTAATTCATTAGTACCCAATCAGCATGGATTCATGAAAAAAAATCTACAATGACCAATTTAGTAGAATTCTCCAATTTTCTAATTAGTTCAATGGAATTAGGTACTCAAACAGATATCATTTACACAGACCTTTTGCCACACAGTATAATTCTCTTGAAACTTGTAAAATTTGGCTTTCCACAATTTTTAATTAATTGGTTTCGTTCATATTTAATAAATAGAAAATATTGTGTACTATTTAGGTCAATTATCTCTGATCCATTTTTTGCTAACTCTGGTGTACCTCAAAGAAATCATCTGGGTCCCTTGTTATTTATTATAGCAATTAACGATGTAACTCCTATTATTAATAATAATTGCATTTCAATTTATGCTAACGAGGTGAAAATTTATAAAACAATAAAATCAATTAGTAACATTGCTCTACTCCAGGAAGACCTGAACTCATTTTTGGATTAGTGTAAACAAAATAATTTTCTACTAAATATTGAAAAGTATGCACAAATTGAAATTGATTCACAGGATGGTAAGCAGTTGATCATCACCCGTTTAAATACAAGTACTCGTTTGCGATCGGCAAGTGTTTTTAATTTGGTATTTCACCGATCTAACTATGAGAAATATGAACCAATCAATAGAATGTTTATGGCTGTTAATGAGTACAAAGATTGTATTGATTTTTCCTTCAGTAAATTGAAATTAAAGAAAACTTTAAATTTACATCTACCATAATCTATAATATTGTACATGTAATAATACTCATATATGTATGTAATTTAATTTTAATAGTAATATCTATATTTTAAGACTTTTTATTTTTTTTTATTTTATCTTATTTTATCTTATTTCATTTTTTTTTTTAGGCTAAGTTTTTGTAATAATATTTAATGTAAATTTAATTGTTGTTTCTAAATTTTAAATTTTTTTTTGTTTATTTTACTGGATTATGATATTGTAACTTGCAATATGTTGGAATTAAGCATAAATAAATAAATATATACTTAAATATATACCACATTCGAGAAAATTTTACTATACACGGATTTCCATAGCCAGTTTTAAGCCACCTATGAATTTGAATTGATTAGGGCTAGGCACTTGAAGTGTCTTTTGTTCCTTGGCGCGGTGTGAAATATAGTTCATTTTAATTTTTTTCTATTTAAATATTCAAATCTCTAACAGAGCTTCTAAGCTCATACAGAGAATATTATATCTTAAAGTTTAGTTTGTAAACACGTAAAGTAGAATAAGTAATAACTAGATTATAAACCATAAAGTTTTTGCAATGCATGTGACAATATTTGTCAAATTATGTTTTACATTATTTATTTTTTTTTTTGTAATGTCAATGTCTTTCGATGGGCTTAAAAGTTTGTTGTAAAATAAAACACAAATTCAAATTTTTATATTTTATATTATAATCGAGTAAAATATAACAACAATATCTTATTATGTTTTCTCTAGTATTTTTCCCTCGGAATCCCCTTTTTCTTTCAAATATATTCCAGATACTTATAATTGACATTCTCCAGATCTCTTTTGCCTCAATAACTGATACCCTTGTTAGTGAACTTACGATTAATTTTAATTATTAAAAAGGTCAGGATTCACTCGTGATTCAAAATGATATCTCTTATGTATAGTTTATGCTATTTTCGTGAATATTCAGATGGTATTATTTCCTTGAGTTGGATAGACAAAATAACGCTGAACGAAAAACGAGAAATGAAAATAAAACCTATAATAAAGGCTTAAAAAGCTATAAAAAGGCTTCAGACAAAAACAAAATTAGTATATAAAATTCATAATTGTGCAGGTCAAAACAAGATAACGGCCTAATTAAATATTTTGCGAACTCTATTTGTCTTCCTTTTTCGAACAGTTGAGTTAAACTAATTGAAGGAAGATTCTTTTCCATTAAACGTTTGCCAATATTAACACAATAAAATTCGACGTCGTTATTGTTTGAATATTTATATTTTAATAAAAAAGGTTGGTTTTGATTATAATGAAGCCATTGAATTTTGAGCCTTTTTATTCCAGTCGATAATGCTGGCGTTGGTAATGTCTTCATAAGATCAAACGCAAAAACTGAATACATTTCTATAGAAAGACCTGCATAATTTTTCATTCTTAATCTCGCAGACTCAGCTTTTCTTTGGTCTAGATCGCGTTTTGTTTCTAGCTGTTTTTACTGCTTAACTCTTTCCACCGAATCTACTTTTTCCACCGAAGTCTTATTTGCAGAAGAATGATTTCTCTTTTATCAACTGGTGGTGCGGGATTTTCTTTATTTTTGCTTATTAAAGCTAATGATAAACCACCATCACTTACTTGTACACAATCATCACACAAATCTTTAAAACACCAAAAATTTTAGAATAATATTGTTTACTTACTGTCCACTTTAATAAAGATAAAAAACGAATACTTTTAATTGAAGTAAACACGTCTTGTCATTAATACTTTCAAAAATTTCACAACAATATTTAATTATTCTCCAGTATCGACAGTCCACTTCCAAACTCCAAATACGAATCAATATTTACTTTTTAAATTCTTATTATTAGAAAACCAAAAAAATTTGTCGGTGCACTTACCATAAACAAAAAAAGTTATCATGATTACACATGAGTCAATACAAATAGTCATAGAAGTCAATACAAATACTAGGCAAATACTATATAAACTTAGGTCAGTTTTGAAAATACATTATCTACTATGAAATTGAATATGCAAAAATGAATTTATAAGATAATACTATAAGATAGGAACAAAAATTCCATTGGAATATTATGTTATAGTATACAATGATTTGATTCTGATAGTTATTTGAAATATTTAAAATATATGAGTTAGGCCACTCTTGTTCTGAGCCCTTAAATTTAGTAATACGTTTGTGTTGACCTTATATAATTTTCAACCAAAAAGTATTTTCAGTAAGTAACAAAAGCAAAACTAAAAGAAAATCGTTTTAAAATTTGAAATAATAAATAATTATTATTATTAAAAGCACTAAAATAAATCAAACTCATTTATCCAATTTCATAATACATACCTCTAATTAAAGAAAAAAGGAGTGAATATTTATTGCAGGAAACTGAGATTTTTACTGTCTCTTCAATTAATTTTTATTTATTCATTATCATCGTAATTTCTTAATTATAACCTTGCGCATATAACACCAAAAAAACGGTAATTCTCATAACACCCATTTTGCAGTGTACCTCAATTAACCTAAAATTATACCTTAAAATTATTTGGAACACAGAACTTAAAATTAACTTTACTGAAATTCAGTCAGGAATTTTTATACAACTCATTCCGTTTCTTTTTTTTTTTTTTGTTCGAGTACACCATCTTATTTTATAATGGTCTATCTGATACAAAAATCCATCCAGATAATAGTAAAAGGATAGCAAAAGGTCATGAAATTACACTGATGTTCTATGAGAGCAACAAAAAAAAAACAAAAAAAAATAAGAAGCACAAAAAAGAGTAAAATTAAATTTTCAAGAATTTTAAATGAAAAATGTTATGGAAAACTTCTGGTTATTAAACGAAGTAATAAAATTGAAAAAAAAAAAAATAAATAAATAATAAAAAAAATTATAATGAATTACGCCCCAAAGGAAGTAGTTAGTGAGAAAAAATTAAAAAGGAGCAAAAATATAAGAAAAAAAAATATATGAGAAATTTTTAATGGAAAAATTTAAAATTAGAGAAAATATTTTAAATGTAAGAAAAATGCGTAAATGCAATAATTTTGTTTGTTATTAATTGAAGACAGCTAAAAGATTTATTTTTAATAAGAAGAATAATGTGTTTGCTTTCTTGCGTATATCTAATTATCTACTTACAGTTAAAATATTATATTCATCTAGGTGTTGAAATTTATAAAATTTCTACACAACCATGAAATTGCTTTTCTTATTTAGTTGCACTTTTCATAAAACTTTTATGGGAGTCCTAACGTAAAATAGTTCTACCGTAATGTTAATAATTATTCTATTAAAATAAAAAAATATAGGCAGCAAAATCAATCGCATTCAATATTAAATTAAAATTTAAATTTGAAATCACAAACTAATGTTAAAGACAGACACGAATATTTTAATGATCATTTAAAAAAAGGTAACGATCATTTAGTTTTGCACCTACACTACATTTTTTAATTATTATTTATTGTTCTAATTGTTATTGTTTTAAAAAATGTTTACGATATTCTCAATGTTTCGAAATATTTTTTTCAAATTAAGTTTGTTTTTTTGAGTTATCAATAGAAAAATGGAAGAAATTATAAAAAAAGGAAATTTCATCAGCTTTAAAAAAAGAATTTTTAAAAGCATATCCTCCTACGGATGAAAAAATCAGACAAGCTGTGACAAGATGGTAAAATGGGATTTCCCCAATATTTTGGAGACATTGGTAAAGTTGTTTTACCGTTATTTATATATTTACATTTGACATACATCCCTAACATAACGTAGACGAATGTCACATAGAAATGAATAATTAATTATTTTATTTAAGATATCGTTTCACGTACACTATGTTGGTTCTCCAGGCCATAATAATGATTCGTTTATTAATAAAAACTCGTTATTAGAGAACGCATACAAATTCTATATTTATACGAAATGCAAGAGCTATAGAAGGTATTGAAGTATATTATTTTACTATCTTTGGTTTCAAAGGTGTAGTTACTAGGTATAACAGAAAATCACCGGGTAAAATTAATCTGTGCACACTTCTCAATATTTAGTAGAAGATTATTTTGTTTACACCAATCCAAAAATTAATTCAGGTCTTCTTGAAGTAAAGCAATATCATTAATTGATTTTATTGTTTTATAAATTTTCATATCGTCAGCATAAATTGAAATGTAACTATTATTAATAATATGAGTTGCATCGTTAATTGCTATAATAAATAACAAGGGACCCAGATGATTTCCTAAGGTACACCAGAGTTAGAAAAAAATGGACCAGGAATACTTGACCTAAATAGTACACAACACTTTCTATTTAATAAGTATGAACGAAACCAATTAATTAAAAATTCTGGAAAGCTAAATTTTACAAGTTTCAAGAGAATTATACTGTGTGGCAAAAGGTCTGTGTAAATGACAACCGTTTGAGTACCTAATTCCATTGAACTAATAATAGTATTAGAGAATTTTACTAAATTGATCCCTGTAGATTTTTTTTCATGATTCCATGCTACAACACCAGTTATAAATTGAATCATAAACAATTAATTTAAATAATTTCGGAATACACGATAATTTGGAAATTGGTCTGTAGCTTAATATTAAATTTTTGGAATCTTTTTTATGGATAGGTCTTATGAAAGAGCTTTTCCAATATGGTGGAAATATTCGAATTGAAAATGATAAATTAAATAATAATGATAATAGTGACGCCAGATTCTCTGAGCAATTTTTTAATATGATTTCTGGTACGTTATCTGGACCCGGCGATTAATTATTGTTTAACTTATTTGAGTAGCTCTTTATTTTAGAGACCGAAAACTCAATTGATGAGATTGGAAATTCTGGAAAATTTAAAATATGATTAAAATTTTCTGGATCAGCTTCAAACAAATCATTTGTGTAGGAACAGAAGAAAAATTTTTTAAATAGTTCAGCAATGAGTTGTGAGTCAGAAGAAGTTATGTTATTATAGGTCATAAAATTGGGAAATTGATCAGACTTTTGCTTGGACTTAACAAATTTCCAGAATGATTTAGAATTTTGTTTTAATTCTGAAATAGCGATACCTAAATAATTATTGTAACAGTTATCAGCTAGTAATTTATAAGAATTAAATAAAATTAAGAAGTTTTCGTAAGAAGTATTAATTTCATTCTAAGCTTTATTTTTTAAACATTTTAGTTCGTGAGAAAACCAAGGAGAGCTAGAATTTAAATTTCGCTCACGAACTTTAGGGACATAATATTTAGGTTAAAACCATGCATTATTATTTCATAGAGTTTTCTAACTAACAAATTAATATCATTACTACGAAATTATATCATGATAGTTAATTGATGATAAGTAGCAGTTAAGGTGAGGAAAGTTAGTTTTAAGAGAAGTTAAAGAAGTATGAAGTATTTTCATTTGATTCTATTAATCTAATAGGAAAATATTATAGGTGGATGGTAGGATGGTAGTTTTAGTAAGATTCTCATCTCGTTGTTTTGCAATTTTTGCATCCTGTTGAGGTGTTTTAATGACCCTGAAAACATAATTGTTGTACAATAATCAAAATGAGGCAATATGATATTATATACCATTTTTACTGTGGTAATTGAAATACGGTTTTAAATGCGGCGTTAGAAAGTCATTTTTTTTACTAATTTTTCCGCATACGTCGTTTAAGTGTTTTCGAAAATTCAGTTTAATCTCTATTATAATAACTTAATATTTAATACTCGTAACAGATTCAATGGTCTCATTATTAATATAAGCAGTAGGAACAGTAGGAGCTACATAGCTAATATTGATATGTATACATTTTGTTTTAGTGCCGTTAAGCTTTATTCATGTTTTCATTCATTTGTTCGTACAAAACCCGTTGTGTATGTTTACAGTATATGTTAAATCTGCTGAATTTATGCCACTAGTATTTATACCAAACATTCATCAATTTATGGCAAAATTTAAGAATTCGTTCAATGTCATTAATAATATATATGGAAGATTATACCACAGATCTCTGTGGATTCTACTAAATAGGTATGTTATTGTACCGGAATACCTATATTAATTTATTGCTTTAAGATAGTACCTAAATCTAGTAGCTAACCACCAATCAGAAAAAAAAATAAACCATTTACTTCTGGTATACCAATACTATTTTTTAAAATTAAATAGAAAAATTATTTGTATCTTTATATGTATTATAAAATACTTAATATAAAAAAAACATTTTCTAGCTATTTTGAAAACAAAAATTAATAATTTAAACAAAATATAAGAAAACAATTGAATTGAATTGCTTAAATGCACGATTTTTTATCGAAATTTTTTCATTATAACATAATTTTTTTTTTCTAATATGTTAGGTATTTTTTAATAATGTTATTTACCAACTTTTCTATTTATTCTTAAAAAAGAAAAAAAATATTATAATAACCTTCAGATTTTACACATTTCGTGACAAAAAAATTCTTTAAAATAGAAAAAAAAAAAACAAAAATAAAATTAATTTATTGTTTTTTTTTTCAAAAACAAAAATTATCAGAAAAATTGAAAAAAATAAATGGAAATTATTGTACCTACATATGAATACATACGTATATATACATTAGTTGTAAATTCGACCTTATTATATTTTGAAACGCTTTTCCTATTGTTTATTATTTTACTGATTTCGCTTTTACTTTAATTTTGTTTTTTAATAAATGTTTATTTTAAATTACTAGTTTAAAATGATATTCAAAATTTGTTCTAACGATTGGAATTAAATATTTTAAATTTAATTCACGAAAAGTAATTTCCATATTAGGTAATATTTATTATTTTGTTTTGATCAACAATCTATACGATAATTTAAAAATACCAGAATAAGAAAGTCAATTAATTTTCACAGGGTTGCTGAAGTACTTCTGTGTAATTATGAATTCCACTGTACTATTAATAATTGTAAAGTGTACTTGGGCTGACTACCTAATCTATCAAGATTAGTCCGATTTTTATCTGATTATCTATTTATCTATTTTATCGATAAATTTGTTGAATTGAAAAGATTTTACTGTACCTCAACAAAATTCAATATCATAATGATCTCAATGGCGAAATTAGAGTTTCTGAATTTCAAGAAAGTTCAGAAGGTTTAAGATAATTGTAAATGATTACATAGCAAATAACATAGAGTGATCAAACGAGAATAAAAATCATTAAAAATGAAGCTGCTTCACGGACAGGAAATATCAATGTTCTCAGAATACGTAGATATAATTTCACATAACTAACCCTAGTTATGATTCGAGGAATTAAAATAAAGAAAAGCGTATAATGTTCAAGATATGTTAGGACGGGTCAGAACATCAGAACCGAATAAAATATAAGTAAAATTCAGCTAAACGAGCATGTAAAATTCATAATACTTATCTTTGGATGAGGTGGAATAAAATAATATTGTATTATTTTAAATATTCGGTCTAATAAAATATTTTTTAAGAATAGTACACTAAATAATATTGAAGTAAAAATTACTAACTTTAAAATCTATATTAAATTCACTCAACAATTCCAAAAACAAAATTCCAAAATATTCAGTTCTATTCTCCAAGATTTTTTTTTTTTTTTTTTTTGCGTGGATTGGTGGGAATCTTCATAGACACAATGAGCCCCGTAGCTTCCATTGTGTGCCAGATTTTTACTGACTAAACCACACCCCTCCCATTAATACTAGTCCAACGGACTAACCATTAATTTATTGCTCTTTTGATTTTCTTAAAGAAAAAGTTTACGAAATTCTATCGTATTAAATCTAGTGGCTTAGTTCTTTTAAGCCTTCTGACATCATTTTGATTATCTAGCAGTTGAGTGGCCTCAACGTTAACATGTCCCTCCAGACGAGCTATATGCTTTGTTGCATATCTTTCTATTTCATTTTCTATGCAAGGAATTTTTAGATCTCTGTGCAAATCACTGTTGCGAACATACCAGGGGGCATTTACCATGTTGCGCAAGACTTTATTTTGGAAATTTTGTATACAAAGTACATGTGTTTGTTTGGCACATCCCCATATTTGTATGCCGTACAACCATATCGGTTTGAGTATCTGATTATATAACAAAATCTTGTTATGTATAGGTAATTTAGAATTACGACCTAAGAGCCAGTACATTTCTCTATACTTATTTTCAAGCTCAAATTTTTTCTTTTTAACGTGCTCTTTCCATCTAAGTTTGACATCTAATGTCATTCCTAGGTATTTAGCATTGTTTTCTTGGGGTATATTGACCCCATTCAGATTTACCAATGGTGGTTGATTTTCTAATTTTTTATTTGTAAAATTTACATGTACTGATTTTAACTCATTGAGTTTAATTTTCCATTTCTTTGTCCAGAGGTATAGCTTGTCGCTTGCTCTTTGCCAAGATAACAGAAAAATCGGTATCACATCAGTGATCTAAGTATTGCAATAATACAGGTATCTGTATTAATTAAACGATTTGCCGCCGCTGAGTGATAAACGAACCGCTGGGTGACCTAAAGCTATTACTTTCAATTAAAAAAACAAAAAAAAAACTAGTTTAAAATTATTAATTATAATTTTTAGTTTTAATAAAAAAACTGTTTTAATTAATTAATTAATTCGAATAACCCAAAACAGCCTAATGGCTCGTATATGTAATCTTATAAAAAGTAATTTTATTTTTGTCTGAATCCTTTTATAACAACAACAATAATAATAAAAAAAAAACAGTTTATTATGAATGAAAGAATGAGAATTGAGAGAATAAATCAAAGGTGACGCGAATCAATTATATACTGAATTCAATCTAGGCGAAATTTTAATACTGGACAATGTCATACAGAAAAAAGAGGTAGAGATATGAGAACTGAGCTTTATTTGGACCGTAAGCTGGCATTAAAAAACTTTATTGAAAATATTCAGCCGGAGCCCTGCCACAGATTGTTACTCAACTTATATTAAATTTAAAGAAATTATTAGATCCACTACAAGCTCCAACACTACTATATTTACCACCTGATCGCGTTTTTGGCAAATTGAAAAAAAGATTAAAAAAACAGACACAGTCATGTATTTGACTCTTATTCTTTTTCATCTTACTACAAAAAAATTAAAAAGAATAAGAGTAAAAAGAAGCAATGAAGAAAAGAATAATTAATATAACATAATACGATTGAACTAGAATTGAAATTTAAGACTGAATTTACTCATTATTATACACAAATATTAATATACTAGTGAATCCCCTGTTCAATTGCACAGAAATAGTTTTTTCAGACACAATTTTATATAAAAAAAATATTTGGTTTGGTATAATTGTTGTTGTGTTCTGAATCGCTTCATTCTTGAATAATGAAATCAAAGTATAATATCTAATACTTTATGACGAAATAAATACTAATTTTAGTATAACATAACACAATAAAATCCCATTACTCTCAACGTAGTAGATCGATAAATTAGTGTTTTCGTATAAGATATCAAAGTTGGTTTGAGGATTTAAACATTTAATTGCTTAATTTAATTGCAAATATGCCATCTTGTAGATATTGTTGTAAATACCAATCGCTTTAAGCAATTTAGATGGCAATCGTTCAGTCTGGAAATTATAAATATCAACAATATGATCATTTTAATGGGCTTTTATTTTATTTATCCAATATTTTTTTACTTTAGTGAGCAAATTTATTTCTACTTTTGTATTACTTATGTAGCACAGGGCGTTAAAAATTAATGTTTAAATTTGTAAATGAATTATCACTTCTATTTTTTATTTTTGGTTTGTTGGGATTTAATTTTAAATGTTTTTTTTTTTATTTTTGCTTTGTGGAATGTGTAGTATTCAAACACTCTTTTGCATGTTTTTAGCTTTGGCTAAAAATTTTTAAATTTGCTAAAAATTTTTAAACTTGCTAAAATTTTAATGTTCTTGTAATGTAATTTACTCTTCAACCATTCTTGATTTTTTACTCCTCACGTCGCTCATCTTTTATATTATTATATAAGATTTCTAACATCATTATTAGTTTAATTTTTTATATGATAGCGCTTTGATATTACATGGAACAGTATTATAAAGCTTGAATGACTGATTTATTATAGAATTATATTTTGAGACCATACGCATATTACTCGCCGTTCTAGTGTTGTAGTTATAGATTTCACTGTTAGTAATTAGCTTTTTATTTTATATTGTTTTTTTGCAAGTTATGCATTTTGTAATATTTGAACCAAATTTCTACTATCTTTCCATTTGAACATTTTGTATTGCTAAAGTATATAAATTTTTTTTTTTATTTATTCAAGTTTCTCAAAATGAGGTAAGGATCTCGTACAGAGTATACAAAATATTTCTTATATTTATTTTAAAATGACGCGTATGACATAATATGGTGTGTAAAATTTCACTAATTCAAATATTATGTATGTGATGGTTAACAAGAAAGAAAAAAAAGTTACAATTATATCAAAAATAGAATAAAAAATTGTAATAATATATATATGCAAATCGTTAATGTTATATTAATTTAATATTTAGATAAAAGACAATAGAAATAAAAATAAAAAATATGTAACAATTAATTTAAGAAAATAGAAATAAAAATTTATATTAATACTCCAAAAAATATGCAATTCGTTGTAGGGTTAAATTATTATAATATTTAGAGTTTAGACAAAATTATTGTTTTACCTATATGTTTTTTTAAATTTTTTTGTTAGCAAGGTTTTCACATCATCCTCCAGTTTATTAAAAAGTCGAACTCCAGTGTTGTGTATAGGTTCTAATCCTTGTAGATTGAAGCTAGATGAATATCTTATATGATGAGCTGATCTAGTTTCATATGTATGTATTTCATTATTTTGTCTAGTTGTTGTATTGGATTTTACAAATCTGTTTTGAATATCATGTATTTGTACACCACTTTAGTTAGATTTTTACAATCTTCTAACTTTAATATCCCATATTTTTTTGTTCATTTCACTTGTAGCAGCTCTATGTCCTAACTCAAAAAGATTTTTTATCGCTTTATTTTGTGTTAAGTATGCTTATATTTTTATTAAAAGTATTTCCCCATATACCTATTCCATATGTTATAGCGCTGTGAAATAGACTGTAGCATACTGATATTTTTGTACTTTGAGGTAGTCTTTTCCCTCATTTTTTAAATAGACCAGAAATACTTTATTATTATATCGTACAGATATATTTACATTTTTGGCTTTAAAAATCATAATTTAGTTTTGTTAACGTTTACTGTTATAGTTTATGTACACACATGCAGTCATAAATTCTTAACATATTACCGTTTATTTTATGCTCTAAATGCTTATAATTTATTTCAGTGTAGACCATTACCAGATCATCTGGGTATAAAAATGCTTTACATATTAATCTTACTAATGTAGCAAGAATATGAGAAATATGATTGGTAAATTTTCTACGACCAAGTTCATAGAGAATTTAGCTTGTTTTGAATTTTTTGTAATGTATTTATGTTTTTAACGTATGTGGATCAATAGGATATTATACAGTTAAATAGACTGAAAAAGAGAGCTAGTTTTAATTTTGGTGGAACTCGTTTTCCAATTTTAATTTTAAATATCCAAGCTATTTTTGGTGTTTTTTTACATGCAACTACTGCCAAAAATATTTATCAATGCTATGTTAATTGAATTATTACAACTTCCATCCAGCCCTGAATAGTAGTCAACCTAAGATAAAGAAAAAAAATGTTATTTGTTAAATTATTTTTCTAAATAAATAAAAATTAATAAAAAGTAAACTTTTAACTTTCTACTAGATGAATAATAATTTTAAATAAATAAAACCACTAAAACACTTTCCTTAATTTTATTTAGACTTTTTCAAATTAATTTAAAAACTTTTTTCTAATGAATTCTTGTAGTTGATAATTTGCGTGTCACTGTACTACATTACAATAGCACTTTATTTCATGTATAATACAATATGACATATTTACTTCAGTTTAATTGGATTTTAAAATATTGAAAGTAGTAAAAGTAAATCAAAACTATATTCACATAATAATTTTTTCTTATTTCGTATCTGAAGAAAAAAGAAAATATTTTTTTTTTTTATTTCTTTTGTTGCTTTGAATGACATGCGATGTTTTGGCACTTTAATAAAAGTATACAATTTAAACAAGAAATAATACATCCAACTGGGTATACGTATTAGCTATGTAAAATATAAAATAATATATAATTATTTAAAAAATTTCTTATGTAAAATTATTTGAATACCTATGACTTTTATATTATTTCGTATATGACTTTTTAAAAAGTTTCTTATTTATTTCAATTTATGAACACCTTAAAATAGAAAATAAAATTTTACTTTTGAAATTATAGATATTAAAGTGTAATATAAAAAGAGTTATTTCAAAAACAAAATATTTTCACGTAAATTATTACAAATTATTAATGTAAACCACTATAATACTAAATAAAAGAACTTATATTCTGTTTGTTTATAAATAACACTCTAAATTAACTTTATATGCTTCTTTCAGTTAGAAAATTAATTTAATAATAATATAATAAATATATATAATAATAATCAGTTATATTTTAAATAAAGTTTTATATTTAACGACTATCTAAAAATAATATTTAACTAACTCAATCATAATATCTGATGTTTCTAATATTACCTATAACAAATAAGCTCAAACACACAAGATCAGGACACATCATGAGCATGCAGAAAATTAAACTATGAACCGAAGCAATTACAATGTCGAATAATATGACAAAATTAATTGATTGCTGTAGAAATTTCATTGTACTAATACCTAAAAGGGAAGAACTCGAAGGTTTGATAAGAGCCTTACCTCCAAGAACCGCGACTGATGGCTCAAAAATCGGTAAAAAACAGGTGCCGACGTATATCAACCTAGCTTCAAACTTAGCGCGACAGTGGTACGTATCCCACTGTTTTTCAAGCTGAAATCTATGCAATCGAGTTATCGGCAGTTCAATGCAGTAACATAGGGCACAAAGGTGCCAACAAATACATAATTTCAGATATCCAAGCTCTTTAAAGGCTCTGCCTTAGCTATAGTTGTTACAAAAGCTTAATAAAGCTAGCGAAAAGAAACAGAGTCACTTTATGTGGACTTCTGGTCATGAGAAAATACAAAGTACTAAAATATTCGATGTTATTGCAAAAACAGGCATGAAGTGTCAATTCTTAGGAATAGATTCAAGTATTGCTCTTTCAAAAGACTACCTACCAAAATGCTTTTTCAAACTCGTTATCCAACAATTGCATCAGATAATCAGGGAAACTAAATCTAACATCAGAATGCAGACATGATTTGTCACAGGTTATGATCCATTTAACAAGCATCTGTTCAAATTGGTTAGATCGAACACAGACCACAGTGCAGGCTCCTCTCTCAACCGGATAAATTTAAGATTGCCAGGTCACTCAGATATCTCAATTTAACTATGCCTAAACCATGAAAGGCTCAAACAATTCTCCTTTTTCAATAATCAAATTTTATTGATGTATAGAATAGGTAAATAAAATTCAATAATATATTATTACTCTTAAATCCAGTAAAAGCAGTGGTTGAATATCACTCTATCTTTGACGAATCGATATTGTAGAAACTTACTATATACAAAAGAATGAAATTAGTGTACCGTATGCAACTTTTCGCAGGTCTTTTTTTATTTTCTTTTTCATTTTTCATGCTTTATGAGAATATAGGGATTCTGCATAACCTGACTTGAATCAGATTCAAAGCTTCTTATAAAGAATTTAATTGTTCCACAACCCATTTTCTGGTCTACAAAAAGTGATATTGTAGCATCGTTGCCATCACAAAATGCAAGTTAAAACAACATTTTTTACATTACGAAATGTCTTTTAGGGTTATTATCAAAGATTTGCAGTTTATACTACTATATTTAGTTATTTCAACAATAGTACTAGTTTTTAAGTTTTTAGACTTTAAAATTCGTTAATAAGTACTTTAGTCTATAGCATGTAGCAGTTGTCTTCAAAAAAGAAAAGTAAATACTGTACAGTACTAGGATGTTGTTATATTTGTTGCTGAGTTCCAGTACAACCGCTTCAGATAAATTACATATAACTCATTTCTTACAGTTTTACGGTAACTCTCTACAACTACGGTAACTCCAAGTCATTTAATACATCTAATATTAAAATTTTATTGGTTGCTTCATTGTCTCTATGATACTCATTGCTGAAAGTTGTAACACAACTGTTTCAGTTTCAGATAAACACACTATTTATAACTCGTATATTTTAATTTCGTAACCGGCTGGACAGATATCTAGATCAACAATAAAATGACTCAAGTTCAAATCGAAATTGATGGTTAGAAAATAAAATTACTGTTTTATTGAATAATTAAGAATAAAGAGTAATAATAATAAGAATAAAAAATAAACTAAAAAAAAAAATTGTAGTAGAGAATAATATATCCAATTCCTACTCCACCAATATCCATATAAATAACTCTCACGTATTTATGAAGTGGCTGTCATATACCCGAAAGGAGTTTCCATAGCCGTTGTAGTTAATTTTGTAAACCTTCATACGGAGGCTATCAAATCTCTGTTTCGAGTTCTCATACCCTATTAGTAGCTCTCATTCATTTTTGCAGTACTATTGACATATCCAAATGCAGCCCTATGCCTTATCCCAATCTGACAATTTTAGACAATGGTTGTCATATGTTCGTATGCAGGTTGCCATATATACATTAGTAGGTCTCGTACTTTCATGCATTGTATTAACTACCTAACAGAACATCGTTTCATCTTTTATTAGAAGTCCCAACAACTCCTATGTAGACTTATAGTGGCATTTCATCGGATCATCCTAACTGTAGTATTACTGCTTGCCTATATGGATGTTGTACTTCTTACGTTTTTTGTATGCATAAGACACAAATTATGTTTTCCACCATTTTTGGTATTTTTTGGCAACTTTGTTCCACATCAATGGATTGTATCTTTTCTGAAATCCTTCCGTTTACGTTGAAGATTTTTATTCTATTAGGCTATATAAAGCTCAAGGCTTGTGAATGTCAAAGAATTATACAACATCTTCAAACAAAAATTTCATCACATAATATAAAAAAAATATATATGTATTTTATATATATATATATCAGTTGCAATTCATTTAATATAAATTCCATAAATTTTAAATTCAGAGATTAATCAACAATTATTATGAATAAATCTCAGCAAAAAAAATACAAACAAACAAACAAAAATTAATTTGATCATCTCAACACCGCAACTCTCATTAAAAATTTTCTTTATTAAAAAGTATTTGTAATAAAAAAAAAAATAACAATAATCCTTCAGTATATTCAGTGTATTATCCTTGAACTTTTTTCCTTTTTAAATTTTTTTATTTTTTCGTTCTTTGTCAAAAATTTTTATTAAATTGTTAAGTAAGGGAATACTATATTCTATATATAAACATATAAATATATTATTTTTTTTTTTGTATATATAATATATTTAAATATATATATTTAATTCATATAGCATATTATAATAAAACATGTTAGGTATAATATATACTCATATATATATATATGGTTATTAAAGTATAAATTTACAAATTCCCTCTGCTACATTTTGTTGAAGCAATTTTAACCGCATGTAGCCTAATGAAGACTATGAAAAAGTAAACCCATTAAGTACACAAGATATATTAAAGAATAAAATTATATAATAAACATATATTTACATATATATTATTAAACACATACGAATATTTGCTCATATATTAATAAGCACTCAGCAACAACAACAAAACAAAAACGACAAAACGAAAACTAAAAAAAGGAAATAAATATGACCTTAAACCTGTGGTAATATTTTTATACGTAGGGAATTCACCTATATCCTTTTATTTTTATTTTGGATGTACAAAACAAAACAAAAAAAAAATAATAAAGAGAAACCAGCACAAAAAAAAAATAAATAATAATATAAAAAAATCATACGTATAAAAAACAAAACATGAAAACTGAAAAAAATCGATAAATCACTTAAAATAGAACACACACATTTATACGCACGCACGCGAAAAATATTTTTCCTAGTACAATTTTCTTACGCTTCTTTAATTCTGTAATTTGTTTTTTTTTGTTTTTTTAGTTTTTTTTCTTTTCTATCATTCTAAATTTAACATATAAAATTTATTTCACTTTATTTTATATACAAATAAATCATAGTCTAACATTTTTCGTTATTTTAACTAAATTAAATTCTTAGCAACATGTTGTATATATACAATATAATAATTTATTATTGTATACATTTATCGATAGCTACATTTTGTATTTTTCAATAACCTGGAATATCTTATAAAAATATTAAAATGAAATATACCCCTATATTTATAATATTATCCCAAAATAAAAATGTTGCTAAATAGACTTAACGAAAAATATTCGGAGTAATTGCGCAACAATTTCATAATATAATAACAAAATTTTTAGTAACATTATTGTATAGGTAGGCACATAGATAAATGTTTGTAAACAAAAATAGGAAATATTATTCTATGTTGAAATTGTTGCGAAATAGTGTGTGTAATAAACATGGTGTTGTATATGAATTTATATACATAAAGATATTATATACAAAAAGGCTGTTTAGAAACCTTTAGAACAAGATGACAATTTTTATATCACTTTCATATACACATTTCCCAGTTTTTAATTGTTGTTATTGTAATCACTTAAATTATGTGTTATCTTATTAGCAAACTGTTGGAGTATTATTACTTAACTTTCGCAAAATAAAAAAATAAATAAATAAAGAGAACCAATCGCAATCAAACAATTGAAATGAAACGTCTAAAAAGTTTTTATAATTAAGTTTGTGAGAGGAAGCGGAAAAAAATTATATGTTTTTACCATGTAACATAGAAGTATCAGATGTATACAATAAAAAATTTATAAGAAATAGCCTACTCACAAATAGAGCCAGACCAAATAATTATATCTCCTAACACAATTTTTTATAACAAATTTAATTACAAATTACTGAGTTTGAAATCGGTAGAAGCGAATTGCAGTACATATATTTGTAAATCCTAATGATACAGTTCCATCTTTATAAAACAATTTTTTACAACTCAACAATATTATAAATTTAATTGAATATACTATCTAATGTTGATAAACATTAAACAATACAAAATTCGATTAGTTGGTTTTGATCCTGTATTAATCACTATATTATTTTTACTTCATAAATTGTTAATTTTTTAAATAATATTTTTGAATTCTGAATAAAAATTGTCAATCGTGAAAATATTGGTAAAAACTGCTCCATTACAATTACTTCGTTTCCTTCCATTTATTCTATTCACGACGTAGTGACTACACTTTATTAAACATTATTCACGTAATCCTAGCAACATATTTTTTATTCCAAATATTGAAAATCATGTTGCACAACATTTTTCTTTCCCTTAACAACATTTTAAATTTTACTTCGTAGAATCTTTATTTTATCTTTATTTTTATTTCGAAAATTTTAAAAATCAGAAAATAGTTTTTTAAAAACTTCGAAAAAGTGTAGGCATCAATTTTAATATGAATATTATTTGTTTTGCCTTAACTTCAGCAATATGAATATTTTTAATAGAAATATTAAGGCAAAGAAGATAAAATATAATAGAGGTTTTTTTTATTTAATTTTTTGGTTTTAGCGCAAGATTTTAGCGCAGGTTTTAATTGTGTAATATTTTTCTCATTGTTTCATTTTTTATTTTGTTTTGCTTTCGTGTGAATTTCTAAAACTGAGAATATTAAAAGAAAAAATTAAAGAAACGGTTAAGAAATAAATTGTTGCTAGTAATCCTTTGTCATTGATTTTTATCGGATTGTCGGATTTCGAACACCTCTCTTGAATACACAAAACGAAATATTTTTATAAGAGAAAATCAAACCAAAATAAATATATATATAAAAAAAAACAAATATAAAAAAAATTTCATATAATATATTTTATTTTATTTTTAACATTAATTTTGAGTATGGTACTATGGTTATTTTGAATATTGGGAAATTTCACGAGCATGTTTATATAAAATATTTCAGTGACTTTAAGTCCTTAATAGAATGTGGTGGTGTATTTGAATTCGGTTTAAATTATTCTAAAGAAAATTACGATTTTTTAAAATATTTTCATTTTCACAAAAAAATATAATAAAGCAAAATTAAATATATTTAAATTGAATTAGTTAAAAATTATTAAAAAAAAATTATTTATTATTAAATTAAGTGATTACAGAAAAAATTCAAATTATTAGTTTTAAAATAAGTGAATTAATAAAATCGGGAAAAAATTAAATTAAAAAATATTATACTTGAATTATTGTATTAAAAATTTGTAAGAATTAAATAAATATAAATATTAGTTTTAATTTGCATTTAAATAGAATTTAATTATTTAATATAATTTTTTAATTAATAAAACCAAATTGTATGTATAACATGTGTATCAATGCAAGAAATCAAAATTGTTCAATAACATTAATACATAATTAATAACAAATTTATTGTAAATGGCCTTTCAGAATTCCAAATATTTGAACATTATGATGAAATTTTTTTCAGAGTAATTCTGATTCAACACAATAAGTGTATCCTACAGCGTAGCTGATGCAAAAAAAATAACTAAAAGTAAGTTTGTTAAATTAAAATATTTAATAATTAAATTTATTAATAAAATTAATTCATATATATAATTATTTTTGCATTTAGGTACTCGTATTACATAGGTATATTTCGTTTTACATCTATCAACATTTCTTGTTAAACATAATGTTTTTACTTGTTTGTCAAATATAGATTATTTTCTTATTTTTTCAATGAAGTTTGCAAAATATCATTTAAACTTCAAATTTTTTAATTAAAATTAAATAAATAATATTTAAGGTTATTTTTAAAATTATGTATTGGATGTAATAATCTGCTGCACCCTATTGGTTGTTTTGAACATTCCTTCTAACTCACAGTTATTGTTCTTCATTATTTATAAAATAAAATTTTTTTATTAAAGTTGTTGAGAGAGCATAATTTGGTAATAACATAAGTAAAATCGAGCTACGCTATTAAAGAACGAAATGCCATTCGGCGAACTCTAAACAGTGATCTCCAAACAATCAAAGACTGGGAAATATAAATAGTGTCAAATTTAGTGCTTACAAAACTTGGAGCTGCCTAATATCAATAAAGAAAAATCTTTTAATATCAAATATCTTTTTTGCAAATGTAAGTATTGAGAGCTACGAAATTATTAGAACCCTTGGAAGAGATATAAATAACAAACCATTATTTGCAGTGCCACATTTTTGCAGCTGCAAAAGATACTGCGAAATATTTAGAATTTTTCAGTAAAACTACAACTATATTTTACGTCATCCAAGCTTGTCAATGCACTATGTATGAGCTAACAGCTCTTTTAGAGACACTGAAAATAAATAAATATACAAAAGATATATTTGACTGAGTAAAACGCATATATATTAAGTTCAATATTTTGAATTAATAATGACACAATACGCACATAATATACCTAACATAACTAACTCACCGTCGAAATCTATGAACAACTACTCGCTATTTTATAAATATCTGTTAGGTAATATTTTTTTTTGATGAAATCCAAATTAGTAATGTTTAAAATACAATAATTCCAACGTACTTAAACGGATTCCAACAATTCTGCTATAGCAGTAAGGGTGCTTTATCCATTATTTCCGACATACAAAAAGGTCAAAAATAAAAAAAAAACATCATAAATTACTTGCAACTCTAAGATAGAGAATTATATTTTAAATTATAATAATCCTAGCTTTATAACCTGCCATAAATGACAGAATTCTAGCATTTCTTTCCTGCATTACAGTTTTCATTTCAAGTTTAAGAAATCCTTTTTGCCAACATTGAAAATTTATCGTATAATTCAGAATCAAGTTAATCCTGTTAACATTCAATAACATTCGCTGCGTAAGTTTAGCGTCAAAGTTCATAGCGAACAAATAATATTTTATAATGAGCCACAACTTTGAACGAAAACAATTTCAAAAACAAAAATAAATAAATATAAAAAAACAATAATATTGTAGGTACACATAATATTTATTTTGATGAATTAAATAAAAACTCGTGTTGGAGAAAAAATTAAAATAAAAACATTACTGCAGAATAAATAGATATTTACAAAACTGTTCATAACTTGTGAACCATTGATCGGTTATTTAAAATTTCATTTCATTTCAAAAAATTCATTATCAAACTGTTCATGTTAAAATTCATACATAACTATTATTTATAACATACATTAAAAAGAAGAACAACAATCAATATGGTTTAACCGATACCTATATATACCTACCTACTATATTAAAAAAAATGCATCACTGTCTACAACATACATTTCTACACACTTGAAGAAAACAAATATACCTAAAAATTATAAATTTACAAAGATAAGAAATAAAAAATAATAGTACAAAATTTCATTTAATTTCTTTCAAAATTT
This sequence comes from Argyra leucocephala, assembly GCA_963942445.1. NCBI lineage: Eukaryota > Metazoa > Arthropoda > Insecta > Diptera > Dolichopodidae > Argyra > Argyra leucocephala. Next base: position 60,430,223 of record OZ012680.1, read on the forward strand.
ATAGGTTGTTATTGTTTTTATTGTGTAAATCAGCAGAACCAAAACCTAACCCCATAATACATACTGAATATTATATACGATCATAAATTTAATATATATATATATATATATATATATATATATATATATATTTCAAAAAAACAATAAACAAAAAAAATAAAAATAAATAACAATTTTAACTCATCATCGCATCACATTTCTGGCTATAGTATATATACCTATAGTACTATACAGGCTATGCATACGGCAGCAAAACTATGATGCTATGATCATTATCATAACAACAACAAAAAAAAAAAAAAATATGTAGACACCATATGCATATTGTGTATAATTTTAAGTAATAAGAATAACCTTTAAGTGCATTATGTTTTTTTTTTGTGTTAAATGCTGTTTGCCTTTTGATTATTATACCATATTAAGCTATTGATAAAATTTCTATTAGTCCTTATTATTATAAATCAAAAAAATTGTTTGTTTTATTTATATTATTATTATTTTTTATTTTTCCTTATTATTTGCGAAGAAGAGTAACATTAAATTACAAAAATATATTTCATGCCATGGGATTTTTCCCTGCAAAGTTTCACCATGGCAGACAGGGGTTAAAAAAACAGTACCAAAGCAATTTGTATACATATTGCAATTTGTATATGTGTTGGAGTATTCCGTCGGACTTACAGACATCCAGACAAATGCGGAAAATTATATATATATATAATTGCGAATAATAAAAATCACCCATGTTCTCTCATACTTTTCGTATGTGATAGTCTAATAGAAGAGAAGATCACTGAAGCGATACTTTTCTATTCTGTTAAACTTTTCATATGATGTGATAACCTTTTTTCATAACTTCAAAACTGGTAATCGATGGAGCATCGTGTCAATTTATTTTGTGGTGTTGGTTAAATAAGTTAAAAATAAATTGATAAAACAATTAAGAAAGGATTAATAAACAATTTATTTATTTATCAGAGGTTTATTAATCTACTTCAGGTCCTTTTCCCTTTCGGGATGTGGGCCTTTCAAACAACTAAAAAATTAAATTTCAATAAATAAACAATTTTTCATTAATTTTTTTAACATTATTATTAAATATTTGGTTTTTGTTTTGAAGAGAAAATGAAAGCTGAGCTTTACTATTACTGTTTTACAACACTTATGTGTTATAATCTTTATACTATTATCTACTGTACTATAATAATTTTTATATAAAAATATTTTGAAACTCTCAACTAATTCCACACCAATATAGCTATTATCCAAAAGTATTCTAATTATATTTTTTTGTTTATATACCAATAATCTTTTTTGACAATAAAAAGTGATCAGTACGGCTAGACGTTCATTAACAGGTGTAAAATCAATGACGTTTTCTCTAAGCCGTTTTCCCACTACGAATCCGCATTCAGATAAGTGATGTTTTCGTGGCTGTAATATATATCTCATGTTCGTTTTAACATGCCAGATCCTTTTCATCAGATTTCCTGTATCGCAGTAATGTCTGCTTTATACTGCGATCGAATTTTTTTTCAATTTTATTAGATGCAGCTGGATGGTAGAGTGTTCTTATATTTCAACTGCAAATTCTTAAATCGGTGTACTTTAAACGTTTTCCTTGTCTGTTTTCTTTAATTTCGATCGTATCCGAGGCTTCAATTGCGTCTCTCAAAACTATGTAATTTTTACGGATAAGGGAGTAAACCTTACGCCAATCTCAAATTTTGAGGATCTTGGGCAACTTACAACTACGGCCTGCTTACCAACGGATGCTATGCAAGACAGTTCCCAGGGGTCATCACGTGGGAGTAATGTAAGCACTTGAATAGGAACTCAATAGTTGCGCATCCGGGTCAGCGACTGAGCAAATGTTTTCCTGTCGATATAATTAAATGTTCTATCGCTTCCCCCCTTATATAAGCGATATAATAAATATAGTGTAACAGAAATGCTTATTCAGCTAAACGTAACGAGATAAATTTTTTCTTCGTCGCAGTAATACGTCTTAGAGAATATCGGTGAATACAATTATTCAAACCCTACTTGGGCTAATTCATTGCAAAGTAAACAACTAACTAAGTACGAAAAAGGTTCAATTACTATCTAAAGTCAAGTAAAGATAAATAAAACATGTTTTGATTTATTTCTTTAGTCGAGTACCAAATATTGAAGAAGTCTGAAAGTAGTAAACGAAATACGTGTATTTGTAGTCTACGTGTATATGTAGCATATTTTATTAAAACTAAAATGAAAATAATTAACATTTTCAACAAAAATACACATTTTAGTCTAACACTAAAGAATCAGGTAATAACAAAGACTTAGTTGCTGACAATAGTAGTAATTTTCCACATTTAATTTTTTTTTTAAAAACTCCTCAATAAATACTAAAGAAAAGCCAATTAATACACATCTTTAAAATTTTGAGTAGTTCTAGTCAATACAATTGGGCCATATCGTATTGTTATTTAACGAGCGCGATTTACAGTTATGGCATAGATGAAGTTTTTTGAGGCATAGATGAAATAATTATATACCCATAAGCATTACTTATTACCTCAGGAAAATACTGCGTATTCGCCACGATTTTTTTATTAGTTTTGTGCAAAATATTAATATTAACAATAATTTAAAACTAATTTGAGTAAATTCAATGTAATTTAATTCAATACACTCAAAAAGTAAAATAATCAAATAATATAACTTCCAATAATCAACAACATATTTTTGATTTATCAGCAAATAGCCTTTTTAAATCGATTGATGTCTGTTATACACTTCATCTCATGCGGCAGTGAGTTAAACAACTAATTTTTTTATACAGTAGGGTTTTTACCTGCTGTTCTGTTGATTTGTATTTGTCTTTTACCATATGGCTACTGGGCTAATCTATTATAGAAAACATTTACTCATATATTATTGTATGTGATTTGTTTTCGTGAATTTATAGAAAATTAACTCTAAAAGAAGCATTAAATTATTTACAAGAAATTTTACCGGACGTACCTAAAACTATATAATATTGAACCACCAAATGAAATTGGAAATTTAAGTAGTTCTTCCACCGTTTAAAAAAAAAATCCATATTCATATGCCATTGCCGAATATGACAAGTACATAAGTGCATGGCGTCAATTGAATGGATGAGAACATCAGTTTATATCAAGTTGTGATTCAAGGTAACAAATGATGGAACAGCATATTTACATGACTTTTTGGTGTATCGATATACAATGCTTGAAAAATTAATAGAGTCCACAATCCGGAAAGGCATCAATTAGAATTTCGTAGACAAATTATTTATGACACCCAACCACTGTCTACTGAAAATATAAACCGTAAAATATCCCTCTCGGAAGTTTTACGTTATGATAATACTGGACAATTTGTAAATTCTGTGGAGAAAAAACGAAAATGTGCTGGCGATTATTGAATGAAGAATGAAGAGATGTGCTGGAGAACTATATGTATCAAATGTGATAAAGGACTGCAGTGCTTACACTGTTTTAAATCTTATCACAAGCAATAATATTGTGTTTCATTATTTCAGCGTTTATTAATAATTTTTCATATATGGTTAATTTATAATTTTACTAACATATTATTTTATTTACATAATAATTTAGCTTAGAATTTAACAATTTACGCTATTTAAATGTTTAAATACTATATTAATGACTTTTTTTTCTATTTGGTTATTTCGATTCTTTCATATACTGTAATTGGCTACATTGAAATAAAGAAAAAAATTATCTTATTAAAATTTTAAAATGTGTATTTCATATATTTTTTTTCTTTAATACATAGCCAAGTGTTGCCATAATATGTCTACATGGCTTCTGAACAGCAGGGCGGTTCGATAAGCCAAAACGAAATACAAAAATATGTTATTTTACTCAGGCCTAGCAGTTTTTACAAAATATAACCTGATTCTATCTGGTCAAATTCGTGTTAATTAGGGCCAGTTTTCAGGTGAGTACTTAAGTTACACTTAAGTTTAAGTATCATTCGACACTTAAGCTTCACTTAAAAATGCAATCCAAGTGACATATAAAATGTAACCGTAAGAAACAAACTGACAATTGTGAGTTCCATATGTCAAAATTTTAAGTGTAGCTTAAGCGGTCATTTTGCCAAGCAATTTGAAGTATTGTTTTAAGTACCGACTGAAAAACACAATTTTTGATTTAAGTGTAGCTTAAGTTTAATTTGATACCTGAAAACTGACCCTTAATGTCATAAACTAAAAAAAATTAAGAGTTATTGTTTCAATTTACAATTAGTTGTAAATGTGATGGCGAAATTATAATTTCACAATAAATTCCATGGTATAAGTAATACTACGAAGTACTCAAATTTAAATTCGTATATCTTTCACTTTATATTCAGGCATTTGCTCTGCTATAGAGCAAATTTTGTATTTTTTTAAGGAACTTTGCTCTTCTAATATTCGATTTTACTGTCTTCTCCATTTTTCTAAACTTAATTCAGAAACTTTCTATATTAAAATTTCAGTACCTACCCTATTTAATAACCGAAAAGGTATTTCTGTTACGTTACATGCATATAAAACTCGTAATCCAGCTCTTTCGTCAAATTTTATTCATCTATACTTATAAAAGGAAAAGTTTGTTTGATTGTTCGCTATACAGTTTTAAAGATAGAGTTCTGAAATTTGCACAGTTATTCATGGTCAAAGAAGGTACCGGATGCGGTACTTTACAAAGCCATCAGATGACAGGTTCGGACTGCTGCCGTACAACTCCTAACAAATCTAAGAAATATTTTATAAAATTTAAAATAATTAATAAAATTTACATTTAAATCTAATCTCTTTCACAAATAAAGAAAGACGACTGTTACAGATTTCGAAAACTTGGACTGATTCGGGCTGCTGCCGTACAACTCCTAGCACGTCTCAGGAGTATTTTAAAAACCAATTGTGTTACATGTATAAAAATTTACAATTCCATACTCTATCAGGAACGTTTCAAACGTGAACACATTACAGACGTGAAAATTTATTCATAGGTACTTTAAATAAGCAAATATGTATGGTCCTGAAAAACTATTTTCGATTTTAGGAATCAGGATAAAATTTGTACATGGGTATGTGAAATGACTAAATGAATGAAGCCACAAAAATGTGACGATTCGTTTTATTAATCAGAAAATACTGTAAAGTGTTCTAGTGGGTCCATGAGTACAAATCAATAAATACAGTTGTCGATGAAAAAAAAATTGTTGCTCCTCATCAATTGGAATTAAAAGTAGTAGCTTCAATATTGCTTCTGCGAAATTTGAAGCAGCCAACACTATGGTACTAGATTAAGAATATTAACTTTGATTCCATTTAAGTAAAATTCAATTTGATTGTGGAAAAAACGAACATATCTTTATTTGAAGAATACCGCAGCAAGGAATATGTTTGCTTATACTCCATCGGAAAAAAACCGAAATATTGTTTACAAATGAATAATTTTAATATAAGTATAGTTTCAGTTGTGGTATTGTTGATTTTGATCTCGTAGTGAAAAAAAATATTAGAATATTTTTGATAACACAATTTTTTTCAATTCGATTCGTAAATCAAACTTCATTGAAGTAAATTCGATACATATTGTGGTCGATCTGGAATTAAAAGGTATTGCAACTAAAAAGTAAAATATTTTTCTCATCAGTATCTATGCTAAATACGATATTATTACTTTTTGATCCGATATTTTCAAGCCTAAACATGTATGAATTTTGCACAAAATTGCTTTATTATTTTTTTTCATTTTCATTATTGGTTATTTTCGTTAATTTAGAATGAATTCACAATCAGTAATTCAATAGAAAATTCTTATGAAGGACATGAAGAAAATTCTAATGAAGGACTAACACTATATTTAGACCCTCTAACCAGTTCAATTTTTTTATGTTAAATTCTAAAGAATCAAATACTCATTAAGTACTAATTTTCTCGATAGAATGTATCAGGCATCAGTAAAATGATTAATAATAATATGGCCAGCTGAATTCATGTACTGCAGAATCATTTTGAAAATTATCTGAAAAATAGTAAACTCAGAAGATGAAAGAATTATGTTCTGTTTGGACATAAGCTACTCGAAATAAATAAATATGTTGACCAGAGTTTTGCTAGGATAATTGTAGTATATGCAATAAATGATTTTCAAGAATGCATGTTGATACGATTTCAATAAAATGACTAACTTCTGTTAACCTTGGAATATATTATTACATACCTATCGGTGCAATATGGTTGCCTGTAATAATATAATATAGTTTTCGCAATATATCTGTCTTCAGTTCTCTGTGTAAATAACATTATATACAAAAATACGATATTAAAAATTACTTAAATTGTGCTTAAATCGATTGAATACATAATGAATAGATTTGTGAATCAACCTTTTCATCACAATTTTAATCAAATAAAATTCTATGAAAATATCACTCTATTTTTCATAGAATTTTATTTAATTAAAATAGAAAAAATAAATGTAAAAATCGATTGCATATGTTTTATTTGCATTTTTCCTAAATTCATAATAAAAAGTTGAATGAAAGAAAAACCAAACAAGTAAAAGATTAAAGTTTTTCAAACAGGTGTCAAACACTGTTTCTTATAGGGTGGAATAGTTTGGAGGATCGTAGAACTTTCACCCACTTACAGAAAAACCACTACCAATCGTGACCAATTTCTAACTTGCTTTTACATCAAAAGACTAAAATACTTTTGATTTACCAAAATCTAATAAGGTTTTGATAAAAACATTTTTTTTAACCTAATACAACTTGCTTTGATCACTTCAATCTTTTAACAAAGTTTTGATTGTCAATTAAAATAGAAGTTTTGGTATTACAATGTTGACTGTGACGAGTTTTTTGCTGCTCAGCGCATTTCATTATTTCATCTTTTAAAAATGAGAATTTCAGATCTCAAATAATATCGGCATTGCGAACATTGCTTTGTTTTTAAACTTTTGGATGCTTTGAATATAAGTTCTTGTTTATCATATCCTTGTATTTGAATACAACATGCAGAGATGTGCTACAACATTTGATTATACATTCAAATTTTGTTACAAATCTGTCAAATAAGCCAATATAATTTTTATTATCTATAGATTGTATATCTGAACTGGAATTCTTGTTTTCTAATTTTAATGTGCTCGTTTTTTTTTAACTGAACGGTAGTGCTCTTGGTAGGTGTGACCTTTTCAGATTTATTTTACTTCCTTATCGGCTTATTCAAAATTGTAAGTCCAAATCGACCTTGACGATTGATATTATTGTTTTTTTTGCCTGAGTGATGTTATGTACGTGTGAGCATTGGCTGCTCAAAATTGTATGTCCCAGCTTCTATCGAACGCTATTATGTGTTTTTGTTTTCCTTTTTCTAATGGGGTGATGCGTGACATTTTCAAATTGAAAAATAACTTTTGAAAAGAACGGTTGCTTGAATTTGTAAGTCCAAGCCCTTGGCGAACGCTATTAATACTTTAATATAATTTTCTAAACCAAACGATGTATACTAAGTAATATTTATATCTCTTTCGAGATATGGTATTTTGATATTTTAATAGAGGAGGATTTAACTTCCAGTAGCAAATAGAATCTGTTTCTAACTGTGTGGGAATTACCAATTTTAAACAGATATTTATTAACTGGACCATGACCTCTGATAAGCAATGTCAGAATTATGGAGTACTTATTGGCGCAGTAAGAGATGCATAATAACAAACATATTATAAAATACTTAAAATGAAACTTGTAAGTCAAAGAAAATGAAAAAAAAAATAAAAAAATAGAAGTTGGAAAAAGGGAAAAAAAAAACTTTATTTTTTTTTTTGTCTTATTTTTATTATTATAAGCAAATAATAATTATCATTAACTTTATACGACCAGACAGTATTTAGCTAGGTCTTAATTTTAATCTGTTAATTTTTACATTAAAAAAACACTTTATAAATTGAAACATTATAATTAATATCTAAAATATAATATAATTTGTTAAAATAGAATTAGTTTTATATATAATTTAGTTACTAATTAATAATTTAATAAATAAATAATTAAAAAAAAAAATGACTAAATTTAGTTTCATACAATTTAATTTTTCATTTTGTTGCACCAGTCGGAAAATTCATGTTCAGTTTTTTGTAGTTTGCTTGTAGCTTCTTCAATGGTATTTGGATAACACCAAAAGAAAGTAGGTAATACTGCTCCATGTTGTGCTATCTTTATTATTGTTATTACCTGATAATGAATGTGACTTAACATGATTACAATACTGTTATTATTTTTTAAAGAAAATGTGGTTTTTTAATGAAAAAGAAATTTATATCATTCAAATGAAATACGTCCACCTCTTGTTTAAAACTTAGTTTTGGGTCTTTCATATTTTCTCTGAAAATGAATATGAGTTTGATATAATCAATATAACACATTATATACCTACATACATACTTACTTGCAAATACTTTAAGTTCCTTTAGGCAAATTAAATTTCACCTACAAATTCAACTGAAACTTTTTTAAATCAAAAAGTTATTTTTTTTCTTCAAAATTTCCATTGAAATTTTTTTCTTACCAACATTTTTGAAGGTTATTAAAAATATCTTGTCAAGAAATTCTTTCCATAAACGAGTATATAAGTGAATAATAAAAAACGATTCTTCTTTTTTAATCCCTTTTTTATTTTTAGTAATCATCTGTACACCTACATTTTTGAAGAAAACAATTCAGGTTTCTTAATTAAAAATTCAAAATTATTTTTTATAAAGTTTTTTGATTACAGTAAATTTTTGGAAAACAATTTTTTTTTTTTTCTTTTTGGTTTATTTTTTTTGGTTTATTTTTTTTTTTTTTTACCTTAAATCAAAAATAAATTAAATATTATTCTTGGAATTTGCAAAGAACTCTGAACCTTTCAAATAATAAAAAATAACATTGTTTTGTTGTTATTGTATACATTTTTTAACGAGTTCAAGGTTAATTCTTTATAAAATTATCCTTAATTTAATGAATTTTGAAAAACAGAAGGTTAATAAACAATACACGAACTATTGTAATTTTGTAATTGAACCAGACTTCTTTCTCAGAAAAACTAAATGGAATAAAAAAAATTATATTATAAACAAAAATAATTGCAAAATTCAATATTAAAATATTTTTAGTTATTCATCATGAAGAATCTACACTATTTTATTAGTTAGTTGGATTAGTTTTTAAGTTCATTTTAAAAAACTTAATATTCTGGAATACTTAAAAGTGTTTCATTTTCTATTTAATTAAATTTTATTTTTATTTTTATATATTATTTTCCATAATTTTTCATACTCATTTTACTCTATAAAATCTTTTTAATTTGAAAAACAAATTAATTTATATAGAAAAAATTAAACATAATTAAATATTTTAACAATTTCTAAGCAAACAACAAAGATATACACTGTTATTATTACATTGAACAGTAATAATCCAAACAGAATTTTTTTAAGCATTTCTGCCCTTCAAATCAAAAAATCAAAAGAACACTTAATTATTATTTGGAAAATAAAAGTCAAATATTATTGCACTTTTAAATACATTTCTTGTTATGTAAAGAGAAGCAATACAATAGTTCGGAACAAGTAACACGATTTGACAATACGTCAAATGCGAACATAATGCAAGCAGTGTTACGTCTATTTACCAATGTTTCAATGCCCAGAAGTTTACATCTAACACTGTATGAGATTGGTGAATGAAGTAAATTGAGTTTGTATAAAGCGAAATTTGAGAAAGAACGTTGGACTCTTTCAAACCGGATGATGTGAGAATAATAATCGGGATCCCAAATGACGCGTTTTCACGCGTTTCAACAGTTTTCTAAGGCCTGACCTAACTAAACTAAAATATAAATTCTTTAGAGTTAATATGTCATGAAAGTCTTTTGAATTTCTCTTTCAGAAACCTAATCTACTAAACGCTTTTGCACAGATAAAATCTAAATGTTTAGAAAACGCAAATTTTACATCAATAATTACACCTAAATCCTTAATTTGAAAAACTCTTGTTAAAATTGTACTACTAATAATGTTGTAGTAAAATAATATTGGATTAATACAGCGGTGAGAAGAAATTACAGCACATTTAGCAACATTTAAAGACAACTTATTACAATTAGGTAGACCAATTTATAACATTATCTAAGTCACGTTGAAGTTTGGAGCAGTTTCTTACAGTGTTAAGTTTTAAAAATATTGTCAAGTCATCGGCAAACAACAAAATCCAACAATCCTTGATAACTTGAGGTAAATCATTTATCATCAGAATAAAAAGTAAGGGTGCAAGATGACTTCCTTGAGGTACTCCAGACGAAACTTGAAACAATTTAGGTTTAAATTCTTAATGAATGAAGCCATTTTAAGATAGATGAATGAAAACCTAAAGCATTTAATTTATAGCATAATAATTTCACATTAACCCTGTCAACTGCTTTGCTAAAGTCCAAATATATGAAATCAACTTGAAAACCATTTTCTATCTCATTGATAACATAGTTAGAAAAATTAGCAAGTTTAGTTGTTATAGATCTACCAGTAGTAAGTGCATATTAGAATGGACTGATTGAATTTTTGATTTTAAAATAAATTTTCCTCTGTATTATTGATTCAAAAAGTTTTGGAATAACCAATAATTTTGCTATTCGTCTATAATTTTGAATTAGATGCTTCTGACCAGACTTAAAAATAGGTATAATTGAGGAAACTATCCACCTATCCAGAAATAAACTATATCATACAAAGACAAATGAAAGATATGACTCAACGGAAGAGATAAAGACTTAAATTTTTTCAATAAGAGGTTACAAATATTATCCATATCAGGGGTAGGCTTATAATAGACCCGACATCAAACGAATTGGAGGCCGAGTAAAAACTCATGAAAAATTTAGCAAATAAATTAACAGTTGATTGCATAACAGAAGAGGAAATAATTATAATGGCTGGATTTTTCGTAATTTTCCTAGTTTAATTAATATGAATCCAAAACATTTTAGGATCTTTCCGAATATTGTTCTATACAATTATATATATATTACATACACTATACATATATTGTTTATAAGGAAATCTATGGTGAAAATCATATTCCTTCCTAAGTTGTAAGAATTTGTAACGCTCAATTTGACAATGAATCCTTAAAAATCTTTTATGTGCTTTGGACTTAGCATTCTTAAGCCTTTTTAGACTGTCCTGGGTTACGGGCAGTTCATTAAAAATTTTCTTTTGCTTGAGATGAACAATATTACAAAATGCATCATTAAGTATACTTAAAAACCATTGATAACAAATATCTAAATTATTTAAAGTTAAAAAATTAATCCAATCAAAATTTAAAGATTCTAATGAGTTAAAATCGGCATTCAAAAAATCAAAATAAGATGTATGTAGATTAGAAGTAACCACATGCTGGTTGAAAGAAATATAATTTCAGTTCAATGTTGATTGGTTTGTGATGAACATCATTAACAGCGAGTGGAAACTCTACAGTTCGAACATCATGCACTAAAACATCAGAAACAAATACTAAATCCAAGAATTTACTAAACATGTTAGGTACATCATTAATTTGGATAATGTTGTTAGCTAATAAATTATCGATTATGTAACATTCAGCTGTAGATGAAATATTTACGGGAACAAGAATATTGTCATCGATGTCAATCTGCCACTTGATACCACTTAAATTAAAATGTCCAAGAAATAGAAATAAGTTATTGGTAGGATTAAGGGTTTCAAGCAAATCCAAAACATTATCCACATGCATTTTATAAACTTCAAATGAAGAATTAGGCGGAATGTAAAATATAATTACGAGTTTAATTCCAGAATAAAAAGAATTTTCAATCATGACGTATATTTACTCAACATCAACGCACCTTAAAATTATAAGTATACAATTATATTCCAATTGTAGACATTTTTGAGCTTAAGCGGTAGACTTTAGGTAAATATTTTTAAATATTTTAAACGTATTGCCATATCCACCAAATGCTTACACTTCATTAATGTTTTCAGGCCAATTGCATTTACCATAAATCCAGTTTACTTCGACATTATGCTTTGGTAAATATTATATAAAAGGCAGACTTCCCCCATTTTGTATACAAAATAGCGGCTTCACATAAAAATAATTAAAGTAAATATTCTGAAAAAAGAAGATATTCTCTTTTTTGCATCCCACACAGCGGCTACGCAAAACAAATAATTTTTCCCAACTATGTAAAAATATAGAATAGTTTACGTGTTTTTGTGTCCAACAGCGGCTACGTAAACTAAATATTTTTTGCAAACTCTGGAAAAAGGCGATATTTCCTTTTTTGTATCCAACAGCGGCTAAGCATAAAAATGTAAATATTCCGGAATTAAAACGATATTTTAAATAAACGAGATTTTGAACAGCGACATTTTGACTTTTTTTTTAATATAAAAAAAGGAGAAAAAAATAAGGTTTAAATTTTAGAATAAATAGAATTTAAATTATTAGCCGTGCAAAGTTTTTATTTAACTGAATTTTAATTGAAATTTACTGTGCGTTTAATTTTCACGGTTCTAAAACTAGTATTATTTAACCTCAGTGTTAATATAATTTTTTTTACAATTGGGGTGTTAGAATATTGTAATTTATAATTAAATTGATCTGTTATTTTTAGAATTTATCGCCCTATGATATCAAAGTTGGGCTTCTGGTGAGGTTTTTTCGTTGAAAAATAAAATGGAAGATTGTAAATCATTTTTGTTTGTTGTGTTGAATTCACTTTGAAGTTTGTTTTAGACTTCAATATCATACATTCTTGTGGCAAGGATGGCTGTATCGTTAGCAAATACGGAAACTAAGCAGTTTGAGCTTCATCAAATGTATACAATATGTTGTATAGTAGTAGACCCAGAACAGATCCCTGAGGGACACCAGCTAGGATCTGAAAATTTTTGGATTTGATTTTGATAATGCAGACTCTATAAGTCTGCGATGAAAGCTATTAACTACTTTGGTTATATACTTTGAAAATTCCAGCAAAATAAAATTGTGCATAAGTCCTCTGTGCGTGATAGTATCGAATGCTGTATTTCATATCTTTTTTTTTTCAAACTTAGAAAGAATCCCTTACCAGATTCAGTAAAAAGAATAAAAAAAATTTCTAAAAGAATGTAAGGACAGCATAGAAAAAATAACAAACTTAAGAATGCCGAATCCTTCATTGCCTAGAATTAGATGCCAACCAAAAATTCACAAAGATGGAAATGAAATGAGGGAAATAATTGCAGATTCTAACTCACCAACATACAACATAGCAAAATGGTTAGTAGCAGAGTTCGAAAACCTAGGAAGAAAAATGAGCACAAGAGCTATAAAAAATACAGCTGAACCGATCGAGACAATAAAGGATACCAAAATAAGGGAAAGTGAAGAGCTAGTATCATTTGATGTCAAATCACTTTTCTCTAGCATACCAGTTAAAAAAGCCATTATAAAACTAGAGGAATGGCTCAACAAAATAGATAATTCAAGGGAATGGAAACAAAAAACCAAATGCTACATAAAATTGGCAGCCCTTTGTATGAATGAAAAATATTTCATGTTTAGAGGGAAGTATTACAAAACCACAAAAGGCATAGCTATGGGAAATCAACTATCCCCTATATCTTGAAATCTTCATGAATTTTATAGAAGAAAGGATAGGAATTAAGAAGAAGGAATTATGCCCAGGATCTGGATGCGATATGTAGATGATATTATCACAGTAGGGGAAAAAACCAAAATGGAAAGTTTACTTGTTAAGCTCAATAACATCAATAACAACAATGGAACTTTCACAATGGAAAATGAAAAAAATGGTGAAATTCCGTTCCTAAATATCAAATTAATTAGAAGGGAAGGAAAAATAAATTTTGATAGCTATATGAAAATTACGACAACTAAAAGAACTATCACTTCCGATTCAAACCACCCCCATTGACGAAAGATGGCAGCATAATCATACAATGATTAACAGACTACTGACTACACCTTTATCAGAAGAAAATTTCAAAAAAGAAAAATTATATATTGAGGACACAGCAGAAGTAAATGGATTTATGAAAGAAAATATTGAGAATTTAATAAAGAAGAAGATCCATAGAACTGAAATGGAAAATCTCTCAACTTTATTCGAACAAAACAAAAATATGGAGAAGCCAAAACGAATTTGTGTAACACATTCCGCATACACAAAAAAAATTAGCATTATATTTAAGAAATACAACTTAAATGTAGTCACTACTAGCAGAAATCTCAAATTATGCAATCTGTTAGAATCTGCTAAAGATAAGAAGATCATAGAAGAAGTAAGTGGTATATAAAAAATATCATGCCAAGATTGCACAAAAACTCACATAGGACAATCCAAGAGGTTAATTACAGTTAGATTCCAGGAACAGCACAATAGAGGGAAGCACAATTGGCGAGGAAAAGAAACTACACGAATTTTAGGTCAGCTGTAGCTCAACATATAGTTGAAGAAGAACATCATATAAATACGAATAGTTTAAAATTAATAAAAGAGGTAAAAAAATAATAATAAACTAGATATGTATGAAAGTCTGGCAATATCTAGAGAACCTGTTAACAACAGACTTAATAATGATGTGGGTAGTGGATTCTCACCATTATTTATATTACTTTAAAATTAAAAATCAGGTTCAGGTCTTAATTAAGATCATAAATACTAGAATAAAGGTTATTACGTAAGACTAGTTTAAATTCAATAAATAATAATTATACAAAAAAAAAAAAAAAAAACACTGTATATTAGGTAGCAATATTAAAGAATTACTATTGTTAACAAAATGAGCATATTATTAAGGATTCAAATTATATAATTATATGTAAGGATTAGTGTAAATATTAATTTTTAAATACAATTAATAAATACAAATGATTAGTGAAAGGAAACTCGACTTTTATTTCATAAATTTATATAAATAAATCTGTGTAATAAAAATTATTTATCAAAGGCCTGTAAAGGAGTTTGAAATTTAATTAATATTTTTATTATATTATTTTTTTTTTTGTATAGTTCTTATTGAATCTTTCTAATCGAGAAACTTACAATAATTAGATCAAATTTTAACATAAAGAATTGGAATATTCCTATCATTGCATTGATTTTTTCCATTTAACAAAGTAATTTAATTTAATGCAGTGATAAGTATTGGGTGTAGAATGACACAAAAACAGTGATAAGTATTGAGTGAAGATATAGGGCGTAGGATGAAGTATTTATATATTATAATAACATTAAATTATTTTTGGTTTTCTTGAAGTGGGTTGTGGGTCTTTAAGTGGATATGGTCTAAATAAATAATGATAGTGGATAAATCTAAATAATTAGACCATATCCATAGTGGTATCTATTGTACACTTCTCACATTTAATTCTGAATAAAATTTTTGCTCAGACTGTATTATTACAAAATATGAATAGACATTACCTAGACTACCCGAGAGCATCATGTTTCAAAATAGATTTTATTGGTACATTTTGATCAGTTCAACAAACAGTAATATCAACAGATATCCGTTACTA
The DNA here is from genome assembly GCA_963942445.1 of Argyra leucocephala. Taxonomy (NCBI): domain Eukaryota; kingdom Metazoa; phylum Arthropoda; class Insecta; order Diptera; family Dolichopodidae; genus Argyra; species Argyra leucocephala. The sequence continues at coordinate 60,445,850 of OZ012680.1, forward strand.
TGAATATCAGACCAGAAATTGTTGTACAGCGGCGGCTTCCAACCAAATGTGATCGTTGTACATATAATAATTCATATTTTAGCCTACAAATTTGCAAATACAGTATTTTCGACACCAAAATATTTTAAACTGAAAACATACTAGAATATGCCATATGATTTGAATTTTATCTAGAATAGTATAAAATATTATTTATTAATAAATTTAATAACATGACGTAAAACAAAACAACATTATATTTGTTCATAAAAAAAATATTTTGAAAAAACATCTAGCTACATGTACCTACCATTTATCAATGTGTTCAAAAATAAATAATTATTTTTTGTTTAAAATAATTACATTTGACGTCGGCGGTTTTCCTAAACACTTTAAAATATTTCATTTTGTTATTTCTCTTATTTATTGTTTACACAATCACATTAATATTTAAAAATAAAAAAAAAAAAATAAATGTAACAACAAAATAAAATCTAAAAATGATTTTAAATATTTAATAATGCTCATAATGTCCAATATACCGTAATAGCCAGCTCATTTCAAATTATTACGTTATTCTTCACTATATACACCTTGTTTAATGTAATTCTTTTCTGTTAGGTATACATCATAATTTTGTTTTCATTTTTCTTATGACAAATGGGTTCTAAGGATGAAACATCATCATTCAACGACATTATTACATCGGAGGGTAGAAAATACAACAAAACAAAAAAAAATAAGAAAACGAAAGAAAATTAAAAAAAAAAACAAAAAGAAAAAAATTATTATTTAAGAGTCTTAGCTATATACTTTTCAAAAATTTTCAAGTTGATTTTGTTTTATTTTCGTTGTTAAGCCAGACCCATACCAAAAAAAAAAAAAAAACAAAAAAAAAAAAATCGCATCAAATTTTATCCCATTAAATTTATTCATAATCCTTAAAATTTAAATAAATCCAAAATCATCCAGAATGCCTACTTTTACAAGGTTTTTAAATACCTTAGAGAAAGAAATGACAATAATATCCTTGAAGAAACAACAATAAGAACGACAACAACACACATCAACATAATACAGTACCTTCTTTTTTCTTGAATCCTGACATAAATATTTAAATAATTTTTTAGTCACTCATTTCCATTTACCTTATATTATATATGTATATTTAACCTTATCCGGTATATTATAGTGTAGCTACAACTTTTAAAAAAATGTATTTTGACAAAAAACAAAAATTCGCATATATCTATACATACGCATAGGCAAACACATATTATTATATCTAGTACAATTTACACAGAAACCTATTAAAATTTATTTTTAGATAATATAAACATGATATAAAAATGAAACAGAACAAATGAATAAAATGGAAAAAAGGAAAAAAAAATAAAAACAAAATAACGGAAAATAACTCCCAGAATAAATCATCATAAAATTTCAAGGTTAGTTTTTATCATTACGCAAACACAAAAAAAAAACACAAAATACAAAACAAATACAACCAAGCTCGATTAATAATTCAAAATCCTTTAAAACGTACAGCAAAAAAAAAAAATCAAAAACACTTCAAAAGGATCAGGCTTCCATCTGTATAATAATATAAAATTCTACTACCTGTGTAACAGTTGTTTTGCGTAAAAAATTTGTATTTTTTTTTTTTTTTATTAATTTTAGTACTAGAATAACAGTTCTAACAACAAGTTTATTAAAAATTTAAAAAAAAAATTATTTCCCACATTTTCCTGTCAAATAAAAATTTAAAAAAATTCTTTAAGTTACTAAAATTGAAACCGACACAATAGCTAAGCTAAATTATATAACAATTTTGTTTTTTTCTTTTTAATTTAATTTTTTTTTTTTTTATTTAGAAATTATTCGACAGTATAAATTTTCAAGGTTTTACAATATACAAAAATGTTAATTCAAAATGGTAGATAATATTTCTCTTAAAAATAGAACTTTAGAATTTATATAAAGTTTGAATTTTGAAAATGTTCTCTCATTTTTCCAACTTTTGATTGTAATTCCTAAATTTGTGATTCTGTATGAAATAGAAATTTTTTGAAATTAAGTCACAGTAGTAAAGGATATTTCATGAGAAATATAATATGCTTCATAATACATCATATCTCCTGTTTTTGCTTAGCTATAAATAAGGATAGGTCTATTATAAAGGTGGTTGTACGGAGTGTAAATTCAATGGTAAAAATAAAGTATTTGTTATGGCAGTTGCTTGTGAACAAAATATTTTGTACTAAGTTATAAAGTTTGAACCATTTGAAATTGGAATTCAACTCTGGGGCTGTACCAGTCAAAGCAATAGAAACATAGTACAACGTTTCGAAAACAAAGTACTACGTGGTATATAAAAAGGACTTATTTCGTCAATTCAAATTTTGAATTTTACCCTAAGCACGTCTTTGATTTTTTACATGTGTTTAACTCTAACTAAGACTGATTATTGATAGAAGTTAGCACAATGGTATTTTGTTGATAGTTTAAATCGTTTCAACTGCGATAATGAGAGTTGAACGGAATGTTGGTTGGATTGTTTTCTGATAAAAGTTCGGAAATCGCTAGAAGTAATTTGTTATTGATAATGTTATAATATGAAAACCATGTTTTTCTAGATAGTGTACAAGGATATCAGACTATAATAACTAATTAAGGGATTTTTGACTCATATAGTAGTATATTACTCGGAGACGTAATATCGGAGTCATAATTATATAAGACAAGTATCTCTCGATTTTTATATAGAATAACGTTCCGTTATAATTTTATTACTTTTTTGATTCAAATTAAGAAAATTTTTAGAGTTGCTTATAAGGTCATGGCTGCCCTTTTTTCCAGAATTTAATTTATACATCTCGTTTAAAGTAACATAAAATAAAAACCCTATCTACTTTATCTTTATCATTTCACATTATCACAATAATATATTTTGCTTTTGAATAGTATTTTGATATATTAACTTATTTATGCTAAAATAACTGGTCTTCCTAATAGTAGTTAAATAACTTAATCATAGTACCACTACAGTCGACTGATTATATCTCTAAATTTTAGATTTTCTTTGATTTTAGTGCCTTCAAGGTCACCCAACGAGCTTAAAAAGAAGGCTCCTAGATTTGATTTCAATGATAAAAAACAGATCAGGTACAAAGTAGATGTTGGACAGTTTCATCTTCTTCCTCGTCATTGCAAGTTTGATGACACACCTTTTCAAAGAAAGTATAGGAAAAAAAAAATGAAAATAGATGATGAATATTCCGTGAAGAATTTGTTTTGAAAATTATAATACTAGAATCTGTCTGAAATGTGTTGCAATTCTAGATAACATCAATTTTTAAAATTTTATGTATAAAAATGATGACATAAGGTTAATTAATAATCAATTTTGACTGAGTCTTCTGATTATGCTGTAATAACCGAAATCGATTAAGATATTTTAATAACATTTGTGAAACATACCTAAAGTTTTAATATTTATTTCTATAAAATATTCTATAAAATATATTAATTACATGGACCTATTTTATACTTGTTAAGATGGCGCCGCTTAACGAGCAGAAATTATTAAGACAAGAAATGGTATTTTGAGTAAATCGATATTGAAAATAACTTTGTAAAATAATTATAAATAGTTTTTTGTGACACATCGAAATCTGAAAAGATGAAATTTAATATTTTATAAATGAGTTAGAGAAAAACCGTTGACTTAGTGCACTTAAGCAGTTTCATTTCATCAATTTTTATTGAAAAGTACTTACTAAAGCTGACACATTATTAGGTTTTAAAAAAATTAAAGAAATAAAAATAGTAGAAAAATAATAGAAAAACTTAATTTGATTTTATTTTTTAATGAAAACAATTAACAACAACAAAAAACATAAATAAAAACGAAACCTAATTGAGTTAATAATAATTTGGTTTTTTTCCGGTATAAAAACAGACAAGATGTAATCTTTATAAAAAAATTTTCTATAAAAAATTTCGCTCACAAAATGTTCATTAAACTGCAGGCAGTTAGTTTTACATAAATTATTTTTTTTTTTTTTCAATAGAAAGGCTACACCAGACTTCACAGAAGGGCCAACTTGAATACTATACAGAGAGTAAAATATCAACATTAAAGGAGTAACTTATCTTGAAATTGCAGTTTTCTCATAAATTGTTTTAGTATAGTCTTATGTGTAGTTATAAGCTTATTTCACAAAAGGTTTTTCCACTTTTTCTTGCAAATAATGTTGTCTCTTCCAGTAATTTTTTCAAGTCTTTTCTAACCGACTGATTGATTTGAGCTTTGGAGTTGAAATAAAATTTTCTTTCTCACTGGAATGTTCACTAGACTCATAATCTTAATCTTTTATAATATCATTATTCGAAAAGTCACTATTATTTTCTGTTTTTTGTATATATAAACATGAAATAAGTAATATTAAAAAAATTTTAAAGCTTGGAATAATACCATAATTATATTTAACTCAAACCTTTTCGACGTACCTACACATGGATCAGACAAAATTGCACATTGGTTTTCAATATATTAGAAACCTGTCTAAGAAATATTTGTATTTGTACCTTTTCTTTTTACCTCATTAGCCATTTGAAAAGTTTTTCTTGTTTTATTTTCAATAGCTAGTTACAATATTTTTTTTTTATTATTAAAACTTTACTTGTCCACCACGTTTAACAACCGAATTTGAAAATTTGAAAATACAAAAACTATATTTCTTATAAAAGAATTTTGTATTATTTATCCAAACACGATTGAACAAGTTAGCAGTATAAGTCATTTGAAAGTTTATCGAATAAAATATTTTAAACAGTAAAAATACACAAAGTCGACTTAATGCTGTTAATGCAATGAAACTAACTTTATTAAGTTCTAAAATATTTACTTGAGACTTACAATGTTTTGGTAGGAGAAAATTTATACATTTCTGATTTACTTTACGTATAAAAATGACAAAAAATTGACAAAAAATGTACTTAGTGCTCTCTGGTTGTTCAGCGACGATGGTTTGTATTCTTAACCTTCACTTGGGCAGGATTAACGTATGTTAATATTTACTTTTTTAGTTTTGCATAAAAACTTCATTATTTGGTCGATCTTAATGAAATCAGAGATCAGTGCCTAATTTTTTTAGTAGATATTGAATATATAAAGAAAAATTCGGAAAAACGTGTCTATGCCCAATTTTTCGGCAATTTAATTTTTTTTTTTCGTTGTTTGGCAAGATTAACATATGTTAATATTTTTTTATTCATACAAAATGTATGGTATTCTATAAAAATTTTGTAAATATTTCGATAAAAGTTAAAAAATAAGATAAAAAGCTCTGAAATATTTTAAATTGAAATAAAAATATACTAAAACTAGCTATTCCCGGCGTAACATTCGCCGGTCTAGCATTAGCATTATAAATGAAACAATTTATTTTATTTGTTTATTTTCTTTATTTTCTTAAAAAAATCAATGTTTTAAATATTTTTTTGTTACATAATAAATAAGTTAAATTGAAAAAATTAAAACTATAATTCACTTTATTTAATATCTTAAAAGTAGTTTAACATTTTAATACTTATTCAAATATTTCACTAAAAACACAATTCTCTATTTCACAGTTGTATGTTGCTTTGTCTAGAGTACGATCTTTTGATAGTGATAGTGTAGTATAAAAATTTATGAAATGTTTGAATAAGTACTAAAATGTTAAACAACTTTTAAGATATTAAATAAAGTGAATTATAGTTTTCAGTTTTTCAATTTGTAACTTATTTATTATGTAATAAAAAAATATGTAAAACATTGATTTTTTTTAAGAAAATAAAGAAAAAAAAATAAATTGTTTCATTTATGATGCTAATGCTAGACCGGCGAATGTTACGCCAGGAATAGCTTGTAATTTACAATATAGTTTGATCTATCTATAACTATTTTTTTTATATTTCTTATTTAGGTATTTATTTATCTATTAAACAGTGGACCTGTAGATAAATCCGCAGGCCTACTTCAGGTTTATATTTTTTTTCACTGTATGTATTAAAATTTTATTTTCACAACAGGTAGGTAGGTATTATAATATGTACGGTATCATAAATTATTATAATTGTAATTATTATTGTTATTTAAATAATAATAATAATAAAATGAATAAAAAAATGAATAAAATTATAATTAACAATATTTATAATATACTTAATATGTATAATATAATAAATAATAATTTTATTTGTCTTTCATAGAATCAAATTGAAAATTTTTACCGCTAATGGTTTTGAAGAAAAACTTTTATATAAGGCAGCGTTTATACGTTTTTGAATTGTCTTTATAACGTATAAATGATGTTCATTAAAGTTTGATTTCCGACTTTGTTATAGAATATCCTTAATTTTTTTTTTAAATAATAGTGCTCGACACGCATTTTCGTATTTCGCAAGTTGAAAAAGTGATTTTGCGAGAAAAGGTATTTATAAACTCCTAATTGTGTTATGCCAATATATTGAAAGATATACATTAAAAAATACAAAAAATTATTATTAAATATTATTATTATTTATCAATACAAATACTTAGAATTGATTTACTATTTAAATACTTATATTTCATAAATGTTCTGAAATCACACTGTATATTTATATTTGTTTATAAATATTTATTATTAGTACTCGTAACGCATATTCGTATTTTCGTATTTTGCAAGTTTAGAAAGTGGATTTTGCATGAAGAAATATAGTATACTTTGTAACTATATTTGTTTATCTTTGAGATATGTAATTAAAACTTTTGAAATAAGATTTGATGTAATTGCAATAAAATTTGTAAATATAATAAAAATAAGTAAAACAAAACTTTCATGAAATAAAATCTGATGTCTAAACGCTTCCTAACAAATACTATTAATAGAGACGTACATTTCAACAACATGTGGCGATCAGAGATGTCGCTGGCAGTATAGATATGAAATTAAATGCATTTAAACTAAATACATACCACACCCACATTAAAAACACATTAAAATAGCCATATATACTTTTTTGTGTTTTCTTTTATTACCATAATAGCCCTAACTATTTCAAAACTCAAAATAAAAAAACAAAACATTTATTTATAGAATTTATATTTTTATTTCACTTCTTTTAAATTTTGGTTTTGACGTTTTGGTATGATTAGGTATGACCATTATAGTAAAGGTTATGATTGGTTATGGCTTTGTTAAATCATATCGAATCATATAGGCCATTTTACGAAGTATCATACGACATCATATGACGCCTTATGACTATTATAGGTACAGCCAATAATTATGCTTTTTCTCTTATTGTTCAGTTTTTATTGACGCCTTATGAATATTGTAGTTACGGGTATAGCCAATAATTATGCTTTTTCTCTTATTCTTCAGTTTGTATTGTTATCCCGATAGGGTCTCTGATGTAGGTAAGTGTAGTCTGTGATTTTTCTTTTTAAAGTTTCTTTAATTTTTATGTTTACTACATTTGCCGTGTATTGAATTGGAACTGATAATAATGTCATAACATATTTTGTTTTTATTGTTCTTAGCAGATCGTAAATTTCGGTTTATGATTCTCCATGTACAATATAATATTTACTCAATGCTATTTCGCATTTGAATTTATACTTTTGAATTATTTGTTAATAAATTAAATAAATTTTAATTTGTGGAATTTGTGAACATGGTCTGGGTGAGGTAAAAAATTTATTTGCTAAAGTATAACTATTTGTTTTACCGGTAAGTTTTTTTGCTGTAATATCGTAATATCGTAATATTTTAACAAAGCTATTATAATAATATTCTGATAATTCGGTTTTAGTCTTTGCTACTTTGTTTTTTTTTTTAAATTAATTCATATAATCAGATATAGTCAATGCTATTGCTCAATAGGTGAATTGTTTTTAGGTTAATTTTAATTTGTTTTTGGTTTTATTTGGTTTTATTGTTTTGTGGTTTATGTCTTTAAATTAAATTTTGCACACTATCGTAATTCTTAATAGTTCTAATAAAGTTGTCTAATCTAGTTGAAAAAAGCTTCGTGTTGCAAAAGCTTTGTGAAAAGTTTAACAGACGTTTAAGCGTATTAATATATAAGATTAATATATTTTAAAACATAAAGTAAATAAAGCACCAAAGGTTTTTTAAAAAAAAATTTTATTTTGAATTTTATTTTTGGTATGTTAGAAAAAGAAATAATAATTCTTACGAAGTTAAATTAAAAATTTATGTCAACCATTGATTATTGAAAATTGAGGCGAATGTTTCATAATCAGCTAAACTTTTTGTTCATGAATTGCGGACTTTTCGATTTTTGTCGGAAAATATTTTGTTGTCTAGCCCTTTGATATGTTGATGGAATTTTATTCCACTTTGTGCCATCCTTTCCAATAAAATATTGATTTGAATCAACAGTGTAATTGTTTTATTCCTGTACTTTTGATTCATCATCTAGTGACTCATCTTCAGAATCATGATCATCCATTAGGTCCAAGATGCATTCTTTGAGCATCTGGCTTTTCATTTTCATTTTACGGAATACGATAATCTTCATTTTCATTTTTGTCGTCATTATCATCACTTTCGACTCTTGAGCGACCGGGAACTGGTTCAAATACTATTTCTTCCGGTAGTCTTACATCAGCATGCTTATCATCTAGCACATGTTACACCAATCTAGAGAAATATGCTTGTTCTTCCTCAAAAGATAACCTGTAAAAATAAGTTTTTTGTATCTTTTGTGTGCATTTTTTTTTGTTTCTTTTTTTTCATTTTTTGTGTTTCTCATAGTAAAACTCAATAAAAAAAGTGTCATATACCTGTAATGGCATTTTTTTTAAATTTCATATATTTTGAATAGTTTTGCTTGATTTCGAAGAAATTTATTAATATTTACACCAAAGGTTAATGGATGGTTTGTATTGATAATGACTGATATTTAATGTCTGTGATATTTAATACATTATTGTTAAATTGTTTTAATATAATACCAAAAAAAAAAAAAAAAAAATATAATTAAGTTTATAGTTGGTAATTTAATTTTGTGGACCATTCGACACTTACTCTTATAGTAACGTTATTATTTACCCTATGTTAATATTGTAATCTTGTTCAAATTTAACTTAAGTATTATAATTGCTTTACATAAAAGGAAATAATAAAGATTAAATTTAAAAAAAAAAAACAAAAAATTCGTTTGTAATGAAGACGTTCAACCTTCAACGTTAGACCTAAAACGTTTTAGTCTGTCTACTTATATAATTTTACAGATTTTTTAGGAACTTTGAGAAATATATTTAGTTTACCCAAACTTTTATAAATTTTATAAAGTTATTTAGGCTAACGTATAAACAAGGATTAATTTATATTTTAAGATATGAATGAATTTGTATTTGAGACCAACAAAATGTTTGATACCTCAATGTAACTTTTTTTTTTTTTTTTTTGATGCATTTAAGTTTAAAATTATTTACACTTGTACAAATTACGTATTTTACAAAAGTTTTAAAATTATAACACTTGTTATTTTCGAAAAAACAAAACAAGTGTATATGTATACGTATTATAAGTCATAGACATGGGTTGTTTTTATGTTTTCATTGTAACATAGTACCTACTACACATCATAACAATTATTTTAATACAAAATTATCATCGCTACTGGCTGACTTTGTCAAAAAATGTTTTCTTCTTGTTCTGTGTTAACATGTGTAGAAATTCTAAAAAAAAACTGAACAACATAAAAAATTAAATAAAAAATTATATAAAACATTATACCGTTACACTTTATTTTTTTTTTATTTTTGGTATTTTATGTTATTCCTTTTTTGTTTTATTTTTCATATTTGTATTTTTCTTGTTTGAAAATTTCATTGGAAACGAATCTGATTTTGGCTTGAAGATCATAAGGAAATTAAAAAACTTTTGTTAAAGTAAATTGAGTTTTTTTATCTCATTCTTTCATTTTGTTTTGTATTTTATTGTTACAATATTTTTTTTTATTTTTCGTTTTTTATTTTGTATTCTGGTAAAAATTCAAAATGAAATACGAGTATATGATTTAATGATTTGATAACGGTATGGGTATACATTTTGGTTAAAAAGAATTTTCCAATATGTCAAAATTTTTAACTTTCAATTTAAGAATTTAATAATAATTATTATTATTGTAACTGGAAGAATTTTCTAAACTGAAGAAATTTTGATTTTATGTTGTAAACAGATGGTAAGTTTTTGACAGGTTATTACGATGTTTTAATATCCATTTTAATTTTTTGACATATTGATTTATTTGAAAATTATGAAATTTTCTTGCTAAATGATGTAACAAACAAAATATTATTAATTTGTTAAAGTTGAAAAAAAAAAATAAATAAATATTATTAAGGCCAGAAGAGATGACATAATAATTTTGTTTCTTTAACTTAATAAAATTAAATTGAAAATAATTAATACAAAATTAATAAATAATTGAAGGTAATTTAAACCATTATTGATAACAAGTAGATTCACTAAACGGATTTTTATAATATTAATAAAGCACAGTAGTAGTAGTTCATTTTATTGTGATATACAAATTATGACTTAGTGAGTGGCTCAAAAGTGTTTTGAAGCTAGATGTACCCGCCATATATATTAATTTTATATGCATACTGTATATAATATGAACAATATTTTATACATATATATATGTATATGTATATACTTAAAACAATTTCTGACATTCTTGCATACCTGTGTAGAATAAATTTATTCTACTTTAGAGCTTAAAGATATCTTTCTTACATATAGAACATTTTGCTTTAACAATGTTGAGTATTATTATTATTATACACTGTAACGAGCGACTGACTTCATTTGAGAAAAAGGAAATAAAAGTAAAATAAAATAAATAAATGTATGATATTATGTTTTTTTTATGCAAATAATTCCCACAACCGGACTTAAACCATCTCGGAATTTGCACTGTGAAAGGGTTGGCATTTGACTCTCGCGTTATGCGATGGAATTGCTTGAGAAGGTAGAAGTGACTTTGATTCCTCGAAACAAGTGCCAACACCAAGTAGATATCTATAAAATAGAAAAAGTGCTCCAACGATACGACGATGACGAAGTGGTATAAGAGATGAGGTCACACTTATGTCGCTAATAAGACGAATGACGCGGTTTTGAGCTTTGTCCAAAAAATTTAAAGCAATTTTAGGTGCAGCTGCCCATAAATATGAGTTATACTTCAGCTTGGGCCAAATATATGCTTTAAAGATTTTTAAGAGGTATCGAAATGAAAACTAAGCTTTGTAGCGACTCAAAAAGCTCAAATATTTGCATTATCGAAAATATGCTCATTCCAGTGCATTGAAGTGGGTCGGAAAAAGAACCGTCAACTGAAACTATGATAGATCGATTTAAAAAAAAGCTTTCAATCCATTTAGAAAAGGTTGAATCAAGGTATGCAGCATTGCATTTTGCTATAAGAGACAAAAATAATACAGACAAGATCATAAGCCTTAGATGTATCCAGAGCTACAACAGTAACTTCACCAGATTGATGAAGACTAGTGTTGAGCTTTTCGCAGAGGTATGTCATGAAATCACTGGTGGAACGCTGTGCTTGAAAGCCGTATTGACTATCATGACCTATATACCACTACTACTATCAAGATATTTCTTCAAATTTTGATTTATTAAGATTTCCATCGTTTTTGAAATAATGGAAGTAAAAGCTATGAGCCTATAGTTCGAAGGATTGCTTTTATAACCTTTTTTAGAAATAGGATAAACTTGGGCAACTTTCAAATAGAACGGGTAAGTTCCTGAAGAAAAGGATAAATAAAATATGTTAATTGTGTAAGAACTACACACAAAATTACTACAGCTCTTGTTTTGAAGTAAATCATTACGAAGGAAGAATTTGCAGCAGTGATTGCTGAAGGATTTTGCGCTGTATTAGGGAGTGTAAAATTGGTTGTAAATAATTTTAAAAAAATATTAGCTTTTCCCACAGAATCTGATATAATAGTACTATTATCAATCATTGGTGGAAATGAAGAGTGGCAAAAATTTTGTTGTTAGGTAGATTAAAGATTTCTCGTTTCAACATTTGATTGTGAAGGAATTTTTGCTGATTGATAATTTTCTTACATTTTTACATTCCTAACAATTTTTTTAACTCTCATATGTGTTGACAATTTTATTATTCTTGTATTTTTTATAAGCTTATTCTTTGGATTTCAGAGCTTTGCTGCAGAGGTCACTAAACCAACCTATGGGATTTCATTTTATATTTTTAAGGCCATTTGGAATGAAAGTTTTCATTCCTAATAGAATCCTTTTGGTAGTCACCTCTGCAACAAAGTCGACATTTTTATATCGGAAGCACAACGATCAGTTCGATGCATTTAAAAAAATTTGGAAGCCTTCCCAGTCCCATGGTGATAATGCCAAACTAGTATTTTGGGAAAATTATTAGAGCTGGTTGTTGTGCCTACTTTGAAACTTGTGCTTACAAGACATTGGTCGGAACCACCTAGCGGAGAGTTAACAGAAATTGAATATTTCTCTGGATGGGTAGTTAGGAATAAATCCAGGAGGTGTCCGGTCTAAAAAACTTTTATAATAATTTTCCAAATTGCTTAACATCATCACATTAAAGTTAATGAAAAACTTGCTTTACTTAATTACTATAAACTTTCAATGTCCTAGGCCAGCCGCCACATTACACTCCACTGACTGCAGTTACGAGCAAATTCTCTCCAGTTGTTAATATGTAGCATTTTCGCATTCCCCGATACTTCGTGGTTTTCTTGAACAACATGGTTTCCCATGGTTTTCTTTACTCAAAGAATAATTAAGATATTTAATATTTACACTATGGAAATGGAATACAAAATTCCAAAATAAAACTTTAACATACAATTTTATTATTATTAAATTCAATAATTTTTTTACCAAAACCTAAAATTTTTTTGTTTAATTTGCATTTTATTAAAAATTTATTACTTCACACATGAATTCAATTGACCTACCTATAATAATCGTACAACACCATATGCAATAATTTTTCCCACTGAATGCATGCATTTGAGAATCAAAAATTTATTTAAAAATTATTTTAAACAGGTGTTAATTTTATCTCTGATTTCTAATCAGAGATGCACTTTTATTCACAATAAACAATATGGCTGTATACAATACCGGATGCACAACATAAACATTTCTGTTATATAATAATAAAAACAATTTTTTTATATTTTTTTATTAAACAAAAAGTTTTAACGGAACTGAACTATTTATATTTTAATTAAAATTCACATAATTTTACATAAATATGTACATAATATATATTCTACTTTACCTATATTCAAACAAACGAATACAATAATATATACATTAAATTTACTTTTTTAACAATTTTCAAAGTAATAATAATTATTATAAAAAAAAAAATTATGTAATTTAATATTTTTACGAAAATATTGCAATTAATTTGTTGTACTTTAAAAAACCTACTTGAATATAATTAAATTTTTTGTTTTAATCTTAGATAATTATTACAAAAAAATTTTACACAACATTTCACAAAGTTTGACAAAAACAATTATTGTTGGAGATTGAACGGAATATACAATTTGGCAGCCTAGCTTCCTATTGGCCTACTTACCCTTATTGCTACTAGTCTTCATATATCAGTACAGGACCTGGCTAGATTTGTTGATTTCATACAGGTGTCATAGTTTTCTAAATTTTTTTTTCCCATATTCAACGGTTGTACTGTATATTTTTATTTATTTATTTCAAGCTTAAATCAAGCAGTTACAAATAATATTTACTTAAATGTACGTTACAAATTTAACAAATTTACAAATTTTAAAAAGATACAAAAAAAATAATTCTAAATGAATCTTATTTTTAAGGTGCCTATTATGTATTTCGATAGAAATTAATCGAATCGTTCATCGTTATCGTTAAAGTTATTCGATTGTGATCGTTAGTGTCATTATGTATTTCGATGAAAATTTGATCGAAAGTGTTTAAAAATGCTGCCATTGTAAAATTCAAATCTACGATGAAAATGACATATGTTTCATTCTTTAACTGTCAAATTCAAATTATTATACGAAAAAAAAACAAAACAATGTTATTAAAATTTTTAAGTTGAAAATAAGTTGAAGTGTTTAAATAAAATATAATTATAATATTATAAGTTTTTATAAATAAAATGATTTGAGCAGAGTTAAATTTTTCAATTTCTGATAGTGCTGGAAAACGCTATCAAATTGCAGAATTAAAAAACAAGCGAACATATATTCGGGATTATTCTAATCCACTAGATTTGGAAGATTATACGTATATAATTATACATGAAATTGAGGACTTATTATCTACATTGTGAAAACTATTAAATTAAGGCAAAAATTGAAATAGCCAATAAGTAATACGTCGATTCCAAATATAATTAAATTGGTTAGTGTATTAAGATCCTGTGCGGTTTGTACCAAGCAAATGATTTTCAACGTAGGAAATGATTTTCATGTCGGACTAGCACAGCTAATTTTTTTTTGTTCTTAAAGAAGTGTTATATGTATTTGCAGCTTATAATTATATGCAAAATGGATCAAATTCCATTACGCACTAGAAGAAAAAAGTCAGGCAAACATTATTTTTATGATTTTTTGAGCAGAATTACTGAAATAATTGGAGCAGTAGATGGAAAGCTTATTCAAATTAAATCACAGAAGCAAAACGTACAACATTTATGTTATAGTAGAAAGGGATTTTGTAGCATTAATGCAATTCTGATAAGTTTATACTTTATTGTAATTAGTTTACATTATTATAACAGTTTTTGTTTTTAGATATGTGATCATAATCAGGTATTTGGTTTTGTGCGTGCAAGATATCCTGGTACCTCTTTTGAAAATTTATAATGGTGTCTCATTATTTACACTATAACTTTTCATATTGCAGTCTATTTGTAACAGGTCTTTCATTCCTATTAAAATTTATTTCAATAAAAAATTATTATGTAGAATAAAGTAAAATACCTACTTTCATTTCAACTTTTAAATTTATTTTTATTTCAAAAAATATCATAAATATAAAACAAAACACCAAGTGTCCAATATAAATAAAATAATATAATGTCCAATATAAATAAAATATATTTGTATCTCTTTTGTTTTATCCTTTCAATTCAAAATTGAAATAATTTGTACAAAATCTCTCTTTCGATGTCTCTTTCGTGGTAAAATTTTACATCGATAAACTTTATCGATTTCGTCGACAATTTCTGAACGATATCGTAATACGTAATGGCAATTTTGCATTTTGACATTTCGTTCGATCAAATCGTAATCGTTATCGAAATACATAATAGGCACCTAAATACTTAACATAAATTCTTAATACTAAAATGACGGTTTAAGGTGTAGGTGAGAGTTGTTTAGTTTGTGTATTGATGCTGTTGTTTTTTTAATACAGCCTTTGAATGAGAGAAGTCAATTACGGACTTGTATTTATTTACCATTATTAACATTCTATTAATGGGTTCAAATCTACCATAATTTCTTCTATGATGAACCAGGGTGAAAAGATTAACGGATCTAAGTCGAGAATTATTGTTAATGAAAATTTTATTAAAAATATAGGGATCAGAGAATTCTTTAGACCAACGCTTTATAAACCCTAGCAAGGAATTTGATTTATTTATGATGCAGTTGAAGTATAATTTAAATGTTAAGTTATCATCGAAGTACACTCCTAAATCTTAAATGGAATTAACTCTTAACAATAATTCAGTATTAAGTGAATAATTGTAAAAGATTGGTTGGGAATGACGTGTATAGCACATTAAAGCACACTTTTTATTATTAAGTAGTAAATTATTATTGTTAGACCAAAGATAGAAATTATTTAGATCAGTTTGGAGTAGGATTGAGTCCTCAATGGACTTTATTTTTTATAATATCATAGAAGAGACCCCAAGTGACTCTCGGTTGGCTACGAATGATGTCGACTTAAACGATCTAAATAAGACATTATAGGATCTGTCAATTAAATATGAATTGATCCAGCTTACGAAAAATACCGAAAAAACTAGCTTTCTTTATTTCAGTAATATAATACTATGAGGCAAAATGTCAAAAGCTTTGCAAAAATCTGTGTAAATGACATCTGTTTGCAGGCCTTCCTTCATATTATTAATAAAGGCTGACGTTGCTTCTACGAGGTTAGTTACCACAGATTTACTTTTTATAAATCCGTGATGATTATGTATTAGGAAAGGAGTGCAGTGAGAATAAACAGAGTCAAACAAAATTAATTAAAACACTTTAGGAATTGAGGATAATTTGGCAATAGGACGGTAATTAATTACGTCATCCTTACCATCTTTCTTGTGGGTAGGTTTTATAAAAGACTTTTCCCAAATTAAAGGACTGGATCACTTTTTTAAGATAGATTCAGGAACCCCATCCGCACCTGGGCGTATATTATTATTAAGATTTGTTAAATCTTTTTCTACAAGGCTTTCCCTAATACGGCAATTTACGAAAGTTTTTGCAAAAAAATCCCGGAAAAATTCAATATAGTCTTCGCGTCACTACTAGATTTACCATTAAATTTCATAAATGTGAGAAATTGATCACATTTTCGTTTTGATTGGACATAGTTCCAAAACACTTTAGGATTTGTGATGATATCAGATGATACTAATATAGTTATTATACGTTATATACGGCAAAATAGGTTTCATTTTTTAAGTTGTAGTGACTAAACCATTGGAAATTTTTTGAAAAAATTTCCCCTAAAATAAATCGGCATAACTGGCTTAACTTTAAATAAATGTAATTTTTTTGACGTAAAAAAAGTGTGATTTATATAGTTTGGGTAAAAGTGGAGGTATTTTTTAAAAACAATATAAAAAAAATTAATTATAACATTATTATTTAGCAAAACAAATTAAATTTGATAAATAAAAATAAACAAAATAAATCTATATATAAAGTTTAAACAAAGGAAAATTTCATTATTTTATAAGTTATTTTTATAAGTAGGGTGTACTCTAAAAAGTACAACCGCTAAAAATGTTTACAAAAAAATTTCAGAATATGTCAAAGCAAACAGAAAAAAAATGTTTTTTTATCGAAAAAATCCCTTTATAGGCCTGGAGAAAGCCATTGAAGCTCTTCTGCAAGAAGATAGTTATGGAAATAATGATTCTGAAGAAATTTTTGTTCCTTTTTTGAAATTTTGTATCTTTTCCCCAATTACTATTTTTGAAATAATATTTTACAACATATATGTGTGACCAGAGCATGATTTATGCATAAGCAGTAAAAAATTATCAAAAATTTGAAATTGCCATTGATGAAATGACAGTATTTATCGCTATAATGATATTTACTGGTCACCATAGATTACCATCAGAATATCATTATTGGTCTCTAGATAAAACTTATTAATAGATTAAATAAGCTAACCAATGAACCGAGATCAATAGTATCTAAATTTTTTGGAAAATATCATTTATCATCTGACAAAATGTATAAAGTAAGACCACTGATGAATATAGTGATACAAATCTATCTATTGGACTAATCTCTATTGTAGAATATTTTGGAAAACATTCAGATAAAGAATTTGTCTAAGGTAAACCTAGCAAAGTTAGCTTAAGTAGATTTTGCTATGACTTTCATATATATTGTGGGAAAAATTAAAAGGATAAGCTACTTCTCGTA
Organism: Argyra leucocephala; assembly: GCA_963942445.1. NCBI lineage: Eukaryota > Metazoa > Arthropoda > Insecta > Diptera > Dolichopodidae > Argyra > Argyra leucocephala. The sequence continues at coordinate 60,463,590 of OZ012680.1, forward strand.
GGTACAAAAAATTGTAACAGATTTCTTAGCAAAAATACCACAGCAAAGTCATCTTAATGTTTTTTTTTATAATTTCTTTACAACATATACCATAATGAAAGTAATAAAGGAAATGAATTTAATGCCACAGGTACTATTCGAAAAAACCGACTTCAAGGTTATGCTTTGGAAAAAAATAAAACTTTTAAAACCAAACCTCATGGAACATTTGATTTGATGTGTAATAGTGATAATAATTCAATTTTTCAATCCAATGGATGAACAATAGTGTTTGGGGAGTCATAACCAAAATATAAATGGGTACAGAATTTCGATAAAGGAAAATAAATTGTGGTGGGTTATTTTTACCTACATCTTTGATTTTGCAATTGTTAAAGCGGGGATATTGTTTTTGTTTTCAAACAAAAATTGGCAATATAAAAGCCAATTTAACTTCTCTAGGTTTATTGTGCGAAAAATTTTGCAAGGAGAAAAAGTATGAAAATGTGAGAAAAAAAAGAAATAAAGTAGTGAAGGCTATAAATCGCCATGTTCAAATAAAATTAAAATCTCAACTTCGTTGTGTGGTATGCCATAGAGGCATGTGTAGTTACAAAATTTTTCAAAAAAAATTGTGTATATAAAACAACTAGCTTTGTAACCCGTCATAAATGACTGAAGCAAAATAAATCCTAGTTTCTTTTTTTCTTTCATTAGATTCTTTATTCCGAAATTACAGTACTTATGTTTATATCACTTTTTATTTATTTTTATTTATGTTTATATTGGCCTAACCCTAATCTTTTTTTTTTTTTATATAACAGAAAAAGAAGTACCATACCAACAAATTTGTATAAAATGTTTGTATTTTTGTATGGTATACTCGTACTCACTTCCATTTAGTTATAATTCGTTAGTTGGGTTCCATTTATTATAAATTATACCGTATTAGTGTTATTGTGGCCTCTGGGAGAGCAAATTTAAAAATGGGATCTTATTTTCATATAAATTTTGTCTTTTGTATAATGTATAGGGATCTTATTTTGCTATATGAATAAACTGTTATTATGGTATTGTGTTATTTTTAAAAAAATATTCAAAATTTTGTATCTAAATTGGTAAAATTTACAAAAAATACAAAAACATTTTCATCAATAATTTTCAATTTAAAAAAAGCAATGTTTTATTATCCGACGTAGAAGTATAGTTTATTATCCTACTCTACTTCTATCAAGTTCTATTGATTGAACAGTGAACCTGAACAGTGAAGTGAACAGTGAACACTTAACACTAAAAATAAAATAATATTTTTGGAATGGAGCATGCAGAACATACAGAATACAGATACAGCAAATAATAAAAAAAAACAAAAAAAACAAAAGTGAAGTGAAGTGAGTTACGCACACAATTATGACAAAAATAAAAGGTATAAGCAATAAAGTAGTATAATGTATAATATTATACAATACAAATATGCTGATACACATGTATATTATTGTTATTGTAATTTTAAGTAATAAGAATAACTTTTGAGTGAATTATGTTTTTTTTTGTGTTAAATGCTGTTTGCCTTTTGGTTATTATACCATATTAAACTATTGATTAAATTTCTATTAGTCCTTATTATTATAAATCAAAAAAGTTGTTTGTTTTATTTATATTATTAGTATTATTTTTTATTTTTCATTATTATTTGCGAAGAAGACTAACATTAAATTAAAAAAATATAGTTCATGCAATCAATTTTTCCTGCAAAGGTTCAGCATGGTAGACAGGGGTTATATATATGCATTTGTATACATATGCAATTTGTATATGTGTTGGAGCGTTCCGTCGAACTTACAAACATCCAGATAAACGTAGAATAATATATATATATATATAATGATGCAAGAAAATTTAATAAACCTAATATAAACAAATAAAAAAAAATAATATTACTTGACATTTTTCATATTCTAATTTTTTTACTTCTCATAACAGTTGTACTATATTTACAAAGTACAAGCTAGTACTCATCATCACTTAAATTTTTCATTTAAGTATCTGGAACTAAAGATATACCAGTGTTGAAAATTATTAAATTCTGACAACAGGTTCTGGTAGCCGTCGTACATTATGAATTAATTTAAGGGCTTTAACATTAAACCCTGCCTAAATTATTTAAAATACAACAGTAAACAGTGATACTGGTTATGACGTCAGGTAGCTACGTGAAATAATTTATGTGAAGTGAAATAATTTACTAAGAAACGCTTAATACAAAATTATCAACAATGAGGCACTTTATTTTCTCGAAAATTATATTTCGGTATACAGACTATTGTTACCATAAAAATATAAGTACCTTTGATAAAGGTTTAATGAGATTCAAAAATCAATTGAATGTTTGTTGACAATGCTTAAGACAATGATCCAAAAAGGAATCTAAGTAATACAAGAATAAGAAGAAGTATTTCCAAATAAAATTTTTCTTGTATGACACGAAGGTACATGATGATGTCAGTACTGAACATCAGAATGAACATGACTAATGTCATGAAAAACCTCAAATATTTTATTAATGTAGATTTAATAAAAAATGTAAAATTCAAACAAAAACTGGAATTCTATACCAAGAAAAAAATATTGAAATCAATGCCAAGTACATAATTAAAATGACTCATAGAATGAATTGAATTTTTTTAAGGTTAGATCAAGCAAAATTTGGTGTATTTAAGTTGTTTGAGAGGAGGTCAAGTATCAATAACAAAAAAAATACAATTCAAAGAAAAACGGGTAGGTAGGATACCTACTTATCCAAAATTTCATCAAAAATAAAAAAAGAATTCAAAAGAATTTAATTTTTTATTTAATATTCAGAATCAAAGAATAAATAACTCAAAAGAAAAAAAGGTAGTTATTCAAAATTTTAACAAAAGAGTAGAAAAAATTTCTGTGGAAATTTTTTTCAGTTGTAGATAGTTTAATTTAATAATTTTAAGAATTTATTTATACTTTTTTTTTTTCATATAATATGTATGAAGGAAATTATGAAATAATCAAAATAATTTTATCTCTTTTAATTTAAACTATTTTAAATATCGACACATACAAAGTAAAGTTTAACAAGTCAGAAAGGACAACTTAATTACTATCGAGCTTAAACGATAAACCTTATGATAATATTTACAATCCATTTTTTTTTATTATTATTTATTTCAACAATAAAATGCCTTTAGAGATTTATCCCATTTGTAGGCTATATATCTTTATTAAGAGAATTATCTAAAAATAAAACAAAGACTTGACAAGTGTAAATGAAGTAGAATTAATATTAAAGCTAGTACCTGCTATTAAAACGATAAGTTCAAAGTTTTGACAAAAAATTAAAAAAAACTGTTTGTTAAGTTTATGAAGGTTCAACCATACTATTGTTATATTTATTTATAAATGATTGAATTAATTCTTTTTTTAATTTTTAGTTGCTAAGTAGTTTCAGGTTGCATTGAAGTTTATTGTAATAATTATTTGCAATATTCATTGTTGTTGCCTTTTCATAATGTGAAGTTGTTTTAGAGTTAACATGCATGTAGGGTTGAATGTTGACTACTTGTATTAACTTGGTGGTGATCTCTTTGTTTGATTAAACATGTGGTTGTGTGTACTCTAGACTAGACGATTCCATATCATGAATGTGAGAATAAGTTTTAAATTTAAGGAGTTTTTATTTAGTAAGATTTGTTGTTCGCGATGAATAAATTCAGTTCTTTCTCTCCAATTATAATTATGATTTTTTGGATTTGAGTTCCATAGATTTGATGCTATATAGGACAAATGGCTATAAAAAAGACCATAATAGACACTTTTTTTATCACATTTGGTATAAGATAACGAAATATTACGAAATAATCTAGCAATTGAGGAAAATTTTTTACAAAGTAAACTTGTATGGTTACTTTATTTTAGTTGAGAGTTTGGAAGATTCATCCTCAATCCAGCACTTTCTAGAATTAAAGGGCTTGCCAAAATTCACAAACCAGGCAATGAGATGAGAGAAATTGGGAGAGCAGATATGTCTTAAAATAGTCAAATGGTTAGTGAAGGAGTTTTGTAAAATGGATTAGCCTTGGGTAACCTAATTAGTGAAAAATTCTAGGGAGCTAGATTAAGAGTTACAATCAATTGGAGGACTTGAAAAAGACGAGGTCATGGTTTATTTTGGCATAAAAGCCCTTTATTCTAGTATCCCAGTCAAAGAGGCAATTCTTCTAGTAGAAGAATGGTTACTACAAATGGAAACTGGACCATAGTGAAGGATAAAAATAAACTGATAGTGTCTGTATACGTCTGGACACTGATATACGAGCCACTACTATCAACATAATATGGCCTATTTCAACCACATGATCTATCGAATGTTAACCTTCCCCATCTCTCAAAAATATTAAGTAAAAAAAACTAAATATACATATTCATTTATTTCATTATAAATTATTGTCGTATATTTGAAAGTAAACGGATATCTAGCAAAAGCCAGCACTGACTAACTCAGTAAATGAAGAAGAACTTTAGATCAGAATTCCCTCACTAACCTTCTCACTGATCAGCAACCCAAAAAAAGATTAGCATTGGGATTTAGTGAGATTTCTCTTCCACTCAGAACGAAATTAAAAAAAACACGGATTAGACATAGCATATAGCAGCAGAACCAATCAACTCAAGACTGTTCTAGGATCAACAGTAAAGACCAAATTGTTTAAATAGAAAAATGAGGAGTATATGAGGTCACTTTCAGTTTGCAATAAAATTTATATTGGATAAACTGGGAAAAACATGGAAACACGACTCAATGAACACCTGAAAGAAGCTGAACTTGTTAAGAAGTAGAATTTAACAAAATTCAGATCCAAACACGAGAACGGGTTCAAATTCATCAACTATTATTGATCATTTAATTTCTGATATGACTAAATATAAATATTATTTTCATAAAGCTGATACTCCCATATCTGATCACAAACTAATTTTAGTTAGTATAAATTTAAAGCCAATTAAAGAAAATTCCACCCATACGAAAACTGTACTTGATTATAATAGGTTATATAATGACGATTTTCGGCTAACGCTTGATAGGTATGAGAGCTTCGATGACTTTGTTAACACCTTTAGTTTATTATTAAAAAAAATACACTAAAGTAATATCTATTGGGAAGTATAGGAAGAAGCATGATTGGATCACTAGTGAGATAATAAATGCAATAAAGGTTAGGGATTCGTTTTCTTACTATAAAAAAAAATATCCGCATGATATTAAAGTAAAGAAATTATATGAAGAGCATAGGAAAAAAGTAAATTTCTCGTAATCACGGCAAAAAAAAGTTATTGCTCTGATATGGTCTCAAGAGATCCAAGTAGCGGAAGAAATTTATGGAACTTATATAAAAGAATAATGTATAATAAGAGTGGTTCTGCTCCTAAAAGTAATATTTAGACAATTAGTCACAACAACAAAAAAATTAATAGTTCCCACGAAATTTGTGATGTTTTTAATAATTTTTTTGTTAACATTACAAACGAATTGTCTATAAGTGATTATCCTATTGACGAGGTACACCCGAACAGTTTTGAAAAAAATGTTTATACAGGGTTCGAACTCAGTCCGACTAATTCGGAAGAGGTTAAAAATATTATAAAATTGCCCAAATCTTCTTCTGCAACGGGTCACGATGCAATCTCAACAAAGGTTGTAAAACATTTTTCTATGGAACTTACACCAATCCTAGTCAAACTTATTAACGCTGCATTTGTAATATTTTCTTTTCCTCAATCAATGAAAATTGCTTTCGTTACTCCTATACATAAGGGAGGCAATGCCATCAATCACACAAACTATCGTCCTATATCGGCTCTTAGTACTTTCTCTAAAATATTTGAGAAGATCGTTCAGTTTAGACTCTCTAGTTTTATGGTAAATAATGGAATTCTGCATCAAGAACAATATGGTTTTGAGAAGAACTCCAACACCACTGCCGCTTGTCTATCATTCACAGACTTTATTACCAAAAGTATGGACTCTGGTAAATATACGGCTTGTGTCTTTTTGGACTTGCAAAAAACCTTTGATTGTGTGGACCATGAAATTCTGCTACATAAACTTTCATCTCTTCGACTCATTGTAGATCAAATACGGTTTTTTAAGTCATATTTATCCAATAGAAAACAGAGGGTTAATGTGAATGAACATTGTGGTAAAACTCTAACAATCAATAAAGGGGTTTCACAGGGGTCAATATTGGGCCCTGATTTATTCAAATTATACATAAATGATCTTGCATATCTTAATCTCAAAGGAAATCTTCAACTTTATGCAGACGACACAGTTTTGAAATATTATACAAGTACTGAAACTGAACTCTAAGATGAGATAAGGGAGGATTTAGTCACAATTGAAGAATTGTTGGTGAAGAATAGATTATCTCTGAATATTAAGAAAACAAAGATTCTCCTATTTGAGAACAAGAATTTCGTTTCCTCAAACTTTACACACGGCCATAAAACTATAGAAATAGTGAAATCTTTTAATTACTTAGGTCTCTTAATAGATAGTAAGTTAAGATGGAATATGCACATTGAACTAATTTCAAAAAAGATTTCGCACTATATTTTTATTTGAAGGAGGTTGAAAAACTTTTTTAAAACAGAAACTCTGTATGCAATATATGCTTCTTTCATACTTTCTAACCTTACGTATCTGAATCCAATTTGGAGCAGGTGCTCTCAAATCCATCTAAAAACGTTAGATATCCAACATAAAAAAGCCATACAAATAATTAATGGATTTACAAATCGCCATCCAACCAATTTGTTGTACTCCTCAAAATTCTGTAGTTTTGATAATATTTGTAGAAGAAAATAGCCTTTAAAATAGCCTTTAAAATAGTAAACAATAAAATCAAACATAATTTGATACTCAATCGAAGAATTGATATACACAGCCACAATACACGTAACAAAACAAACTGATATCTTACTATATTTAAAACCAAAAAAATAATTGTTTATACATTTGCTTGAATGCCTTTAATAATTTACCGGAGAAGCTAAAAATTATTGATTGTATTTCGGAATTCAAAAAGCAAATAATGGAATACTTATTGTCGCATTAAAAGCTGTATATTCTGAAAAAAGAATAATAATTAATGTGTATATGAGTATATTTAAATATGAAAGTCAAAAGAAACAAAAAAAAAAAAAAAACAAAAAAAAAAAAAATTATTTTATTATCATTTACATTATCACACTAAAAGGTGCTTATTATTGGAAAGATAATAAAAATATAACAATACTTAAACTTGTAAGTCAAATAAAATAAAAACAAAAAAGATAATCATAAAAACATGTGAATATTAAATTTTTATATGACCAGACACCTTTTTGCTAGGTCTTTAATTTTGAATCCATTAATAATTATTACATTAGAAATTTGTTAAAATCTTTTTTATTTAAATAATTTAATATAATACATGTTCTTAGTTAGTTTTTAAGTAATAGTTGAAAAATAAAGAAAAAAAAAAGTAGCAGAATACGTCATCAAAAATAACATATTATTTCCAAAGAAGACATTCTAGAGAGATTCTAGATTCAGCTGAGTGCATCAAATTTATAAAACTAAATAAAGGCCAAGGCAATGGATATTCTTCTTTATGTAAATTTTTATTAAATTATTATTGAATAAATAACACAATCCCTACCCTTCACTCTAACGTTGGAAATTATATTTTAAATACTAACAATAAAATAAGTAATAATATTATGAATAATCACAATATAATTACTCAACCCTCCATCTGTGCTATTTCATAGAGTAATAAACAAACACCAAGCTGAGAAAAATGTAAAATTGTTACCTGTGTAATCAAAATAAATAAGACGATTTTAAGTTTCTTTCCTCAGTCGAGTACACAAGACTGAAGAAGTTTGAAAATAGTAGACGAAATACGTAAAATTAGTAAAATTAGCTAAATGAAAAATATTCGACTATTTTCAACAATTATACATTTATTTCAATATGCTGAATAGTGTGAATATATAAATTGAATAATAGTTGCTCTAAGATGCTACTTTGATGTACACTGTAATTCAATTTTTCCTTTTTCCTCTATGGAGCTAAATTGAATGTACTGTGTACGTTCACTTAAATATACAATTTTAATCATTTGTATGAGTTTCCTTTAATACCAAAATTATTTTGAAATGATAATTAATCAAATCTATCGTGGTTGTGATCAGAAAGTGAATCATTCAAAATTCATCAGAAAGTCAATCATTTTCTGACAAAAATTTGCTATTGTTAATTCTGATTGTTTGACATTTGAAAAATCAGCTGATTCATTGAATGAAACTTTAAATTATTTTTTTTGTTTAGTTTTGTGAAATAAAACATAAAATAAAAGTATTATTAAATTTATATTAAATAAAATAAAAAAAAAAGTTTAAAGTAAAATAATTTCATATAAAAGACAAAAATGTAAATGAAATAAAATAAGTTTGAAAACCTTTTTTTCTCAGTAAACAAAAGAGGATTTTGTGAAATAAAATAAAAATCAAACATAAATAAAATTTAATAAAAATGGCCCACATTTCAAAAGAGAAGAGGACCTATAAAGTTGGCCACTGTTAAAATATATGTAAATCAAATCACTGTTAATAAATGTAAATCAAATTAAAAATAATTTAACAAAAAATATTGTGGTTAATGCGAACAGTCTTTTATTTACTATATCAAAAACCTATTTATAGAAAACATAAAATTAATTAATATTAAAAAAAAAGAAAACAAAACGAATTAAAATTTAATTAATTTTCTTTTATTTTAAAATTATACTTAAATTTGTATACTAAATTAATTTTTTTTGACAATTTTAAAATTATATCTATATGAATTTTTCTGTTAATTTATTTTTATCACTAAAAAATTTTAACTTTAACAGAATATAAAAAATATCAGAAAATTTGACAATAATGTTAAGTTCCACGATATCAATTTACCAATTTATTACTTATTAGTGATGTTTAATAAAATTCACAATCGATCAGAAAAACTGATAGTTCTGACAACTACAATAGGACAATATCAGAATTTCTGAAACTAGTCATAGATGCTGATAAATAATACTGATAACTGACAACCACGATTGACACGAATATGATATAAATTTTTGTCAAAATACTGTTGTTTTTACGTATTTTATTTCAAAATCATGTAAATTCCAGATATTTGAATTTTTCTAGTTTTATTTTTAATATTCTAATATCTTCAGTAAAATGGATAAATCGATGATATTTTTATAACATCGCTTAATTTTATTTTACTTAAAGCTTTATAGGATTAATATTAGCTAAATTTTACAATTTTAATAATTAACGTTTTACAGTTTTAATTTGTTTTATTATTTTCAGGCAAAAAATAAAATAAAATTGTTAGTATTATACTTTTACCAAAACAAAATAAATTAGCCCACTAAAAAGAAGAAAATAAAATGGATGCGTCCATCGGGTTAATCCTGAGATTCTACAAACTATAAGATAAATTAGGTTTGCTGGAATATTGTTTATGGAAATTTTTAATATTTGACGCTTAAAAGGTCATGAATGTCAAAAGAACCATGCTAAACTTTTGAGCATCTCCAATTTGGTCTCAGAAATAAATAATGTATAATAAAAACAACATTACTCACAAAATTTATCCATATGAGACCTTAGTTCTACTTGTTTTTTGACTGATATATATTTTCTTATTAGAATATGCTGTAGGCTCTAGGTGGCTCTAAAACTCTAGTTTTGTTTCACAATTTTATTAAATATCTTAATCGATTTCGGTTGTTACACCATCATCAGAAAACTGATGACACATATTTTCCTATTTTTATTATAACATGAATAAAAAAACCACATAATCCTTTTTTTCTTTTTCGATATGAACATGAACCATATCAGCTTAATTTTAAGTATGACCTTGTCTTAAAAAATGTTTTTACTACATTATATATTGTAAAATATTGTTTTTATTTTAGCTTGGACAATTTTTTTTTTTTTTTTTTAATGGCCAAAATAATGGGATAAACACCCTAGCTGCTTTCGCAGAATTTTAACCAGTTAGTAATAGTAATAGAATAAAAGAAAGTACAAAGGAAATAAATAATAACATAAACGGAAAATAAGAAGAGAATAGATGAGAAATAGAAATAGTAACACAGGTTTACAGACAACTTAACAGAAATTGATTCCCTCGTTTTTTGAAAACTTCCAAGTTGTATATTGCTGAATAAAATATTATTTATTATTTAATATTTATATTTTTTAATTGTTCAATATTTTACACCTAACTTCTTTAGTGGCTTCTTTCCCTTATATCGTTTCTCTTGAATGCATGTTTTAAACATAATTACCTTAATTTGTTGATGGATTTTTTTCAAATTTTGACAACTCAATGATAAGAATATAAAATTCGGTTTCAAGACTATAGTGAAGCTGTTATACTTTACTTTAAATAAGTCGATAAAAATTTATGCTGAATTTAAAATACATAGTAATAACACCTTAGTTTGTCCATTTAATTTATCGAAGAAAAAGAGGAAGCTTGCCTTGTGGAGCGTCCTTTTATAGGCTTTTGCCTGTCAACCTTGTCTTTTTTTGACATTTTTTCTTTCACCAGCCAACAACATTTTGGGACGATAGAGGATTCTTTGAGTTCTAAAAATAATTTAAATTCTTTACATTCCTGTGTTTGTTCCACTATTGTTCCATAGGTAGTGGTTTATTTGTATGCAGTATTGATAATACGTAACAATCACTAATACAGCATACTTTTAGGTCGGACGTATATCGTAAGACATTACTATATTATTATTAAAAAATTATTAAAATTTATATTAAATAGTTAATTCAAAAATTTTAATATATTATTTTATTTAATATTTCAGATCAATTACAGCAAAATCATGGTCTATGAGTACAGCATAAAATCTTGATAAAAATCAAAATGAAAATTTATTTGGAGTTAATTTCATAACTAACTAAAATTGGATTGAGGCACTTACAACAAGTTGTAAAATTTATTCTAAATACATTTAACCGAAAATATAATTACATTATAAATTATAATAAAAAAACCATTTAAAAAATAAATAAACATAAATAAATTTGTTTTTAATTATCAACTGAGGGTATTTCATTTCAAATACAGTTTAGCAAATACTTTAATAATTGAATGACTTCAAATAGAAACTTTTAACATTAAAAAAAAAGCGGGGAAGCGCTTAAGTGGAAGTAATACCGATTTAATTTATATTTAGCAAGTGCCCTTGTTTATGATATATCTATAAAAAAAGGAAAGAGCTCCGGCCATACGACGATGTCCAAAAGAAGCAAGATGAACAATGATATTTGGGTCATTGATTACACGAATAGTCCGTTTTTGGACTTTATCCAAATGTTTTAACGCATTACTACAAGCGCCAGCCCATAGATGAAAATTGTACTGTATTTTGGGTGATATGAAAGCTTTATAGATTTTCAAGAGGTCACATGAGCAAAAGTAGCTAAGAAAATCTAGGCATTTGGCTGCGCTTTTTGCAACATCGAATATATGATCATTCCAGTTCAATACTACATTTGGATCATCTCTAAAATACAGAGCAAACTAGACCATTATCTATTTTTCATGCACACTTCTAACTGTAACAAATCTGTGAAATCTTTGAGATCTCTTTCAAATTGTTAAACATATACCCTCCCAACCATTTGAGTCTAGTTTATCTTAGATCCAAACAGTTATAGAGAATATAATTAATGTCTTCTTGATTATCAAGACCCTCACATACTCGACCGTTATCAGTATTGACAAATCAAAGTTGCATTACGTGTTTATTAATCAAGGAGTGACAGGTGTTAATGGATTTTAGGCATTATCGTCTTAATCTTCCTTCCATTAAACTGAAGCATTTTCCAAATTCAATTTGAATTATTGGCAGTTAATTTGCAATGTCTTACATTTTTGTATATTCATACTATCTTAAGATTTTGACTTGAGGGAAGAATAATAGCCTTCTGTATTTAAACGAACAACATATTATTAATTAAAAGGATTATTAATATATATGTATATATATACATTAATATTTAAGAGGGGAAGGAGTCGTTATTTTAAAATTTAAATGTTAACTAAAACGAGGGTTCTCTATCGATTGGCGGTTTTCCACCTTCCGGAAAGGACATCAAATTGGTTTTTTAGTACCAAAAATCCGTGAAATTGGCTTAAATCGAAATTTTTAAATGGGAAGGAGTAATTTTTTATGCAAATTCGGATTCTACGGCAAAAAATAAGAAAATTATGTTAAATGATTTTTTTTTCTTTTCTTAATATTTTTCTTCAAAATTAATAACACATAACAGTAAAACAAAAATGCTCAATATTTTCCTTTGGTAAACTAAAATTAATGATAATCGATTTTATAAATAAATTTGTTTTTCATGTTATCATATTTTTTATCTCAGTTTAGGGTTCCTACAAAAGAGTTTAAACAAAAAAAAAAAAAAAAAAACAATTTCAAAGATTTCGGCCAATTTCGGCAATTTTTGGTCTTAAAAAACTGATACGCATGCTCTGGACCATCCGGCATATACGGATACATCTTCTGTTTTTACACACATTACAACGTTTAGGTGCATTTAATTGACCATCAGAACAATTATTTAATTAATTAGTACGAAAATAATAATAATAAAATAATAAAAAAATGTATTTTTTTATTCTAAATAAAATTTTTTAAAACTTACTTAACATATACGAATAAATTTCAGTACACGCGTCTATAATTTACACATCAATCAAAAATAACAATTTAGGTAAATACGGTCTAACAAAAATAAAAAATCTCAAAAATTTAGACTCCAAATATTAGATTTATTAAGTATGTTACTTAGTCTTATATAAAAATATAAAAAATTTATAAACTAAACTTTAAAAGCTCTAAATAAGTTAAAAAAGATTTTGTTGCATGATTTGAAAGTTTTGAATAAAAGAATAATACGTGAGTAATAGGCAACTATAATTATTATGTACATTTTCTTTATTTAAAAAATAAATAAATAAAATAAATTAATGCATTATTCAAAGTAATTTTTTATAAAAAGAAGATAGAAGATTGTTTACATTAATGAAATTTTAAAATGGTTTAAACTTCAACATACATACATATTATGTAATTTGACATAAAAAGCCATAATTTGATAAAGTCTGATTTGAGGTAAAATAATTTCAAAATTATGAGTTCTGCGATTAACTTGACATTTTAACTCTAATACAATGTTTTTTCTCAACCTCTTTTTACTTTAATGAATACCTGTCTAACAACATAGACGATATACTGAAGCTTAGATTTACACAAGCTATTATAGATTAATTTTATAACTTAAATTGATAATAGTAACAGTACAAGCTCAAATGATAGGTAAGATTTCAAGTACGGCGTTTGATTCATCCAGTTAAGTTTAGTATCAATATAAAATTCATAGCAGATAAAACTATTAATTTATTTCATTTATTGTGCTATATATAAAACAATAAGTTTTTTAAGCATGTCACTAAAATTGATTATTTTTAAAACTAACATAACTAAACATATTACAAAAAAAACAAAGGAAAATGTTAAAATATAGTATTTAAAAAGTATATTAAATTACTTAATTAAGAAAGATAAAACATATTATAATATATAAAAATATTTAATAAAAAAAAAAAACAGTTCCTACAACAGCTTAAACTGTCGTTAAACAAAGCATTATAACATCATTATTATAAGCAGCCAAATTATGATCCTATATTACACCTTATAATATATATTATTATATTATAGATTAAATAATATAAATTTAGTAGAGTTAATAATTATTTTTTTCTGAAAACACTAATTAGTTAGTTGTAATAGGTTTTACATTATATATTTTTTGTTGGACTTTTATAACACACACACACGCATTTATAACATCTTGTAATAATTCATAAAATCAATCTAAATAAAGTGAAAATTAGATACTCTAACACAATAAACATTTACAGATAAGGTCAAGTAGTATTGAATGATGATGAATGAAATCACTCCTTTAATAATGGTTATTGATACCAATTCATTGGTTACCCTTAAAAGACCAACCTGGTATTTTGGAACCAAAAATTTTTTTTTGTGTGAAGGCTCATCAAAAAAGTATTTTTTATTCTCGGACTTTCTAATTTTACGATTTCGGACTAGAGAATTAATGATTTCAATGATGGTATCAAATTTGATACAATCGGTTTCAGAGAAGAAAACAATTGCATAATATTGACATAATTACATAAATTTGATTTCTTTAATTCTTTTAATCTTTAATTTTATTTTTTTAAATAATTTTTTTGGAATAAAAATATTTTAACAATTCATTTAACAATAAAATACAAACATTTTGTAACCCCACTTGATATATAACCCCATATATCAATCCCATTGAGACTTGTTAGGTATGTACTGCTTCAAATAGTTTTGGCCTTTATACTTGAACACATTTGTTCGTCCACACATAAATTTCTATCATATGCAACTGTTTTAAATTTCGTATTCAAGTGTATGGAGCGTAATTTATGCATTCGATCAAGATTTTCATCTGTTTTAACCAACATTTAGTTTTTGTCGTTGAAATCTAAAATTTTTTTATTTTTTTCGAAGTGATTTTTACTCATAGCTTTGTAAATGCCTTCGTAACCTAAACGATTACTCCAATATCAGTGAATGTTTGGCAACTGAATTATTGAAGTATATATAATTATACCTATATAAGATTCTACTTCATTTTTGTAAATATTTGATAAGTTTGTAACGCATATTTGTATTGCATACAAGTTTGTTTGTTTTACAATATGTTCTATTATTTCATCATCGAAGAAGTATTTAAAAAATTGGAAAGGTGTATGCAAATTATTAATTTCAGAAGCATATTCTTCAGGTGTAAAACGTAAGATATGTTTTTCTATTAACACGTTACGTTTGCGTCACAAAATGTTTTTAATCTTTCAGCCTTAGTTCCATTTTCTTCATCAGAAAATTTGTTATTGTTGCAACGTGAAAGCTCCCCATTTTTAGTTTCTTCTTCCAAATCTTCCCCAAAGAAATCATAAGGCATATTTTCTATGTCAGAGTCGTTACCCAAGTAAGATTGTCCAAGAGCAAGACTCTACAAAATTGCAAAAAAGGGCTCATATAAGACTCTCATAACACACTTAAAACTCTCATAACTTTAACTCTTCTTACAAGAATTAAATTAGTTCTCATAACATTCTTATTGTGAGATAATTACACTCATAGAGTATTACTCTCATAGTAACACTCTCGTAATACACTTGCTATGAGAGTTCAACTCTCATAGGGTTCAACACTTGTAAGAAGAACGCTATGAGAGTTTAAGAATAATAATACTTATTAAAATTTTGTTATGAGAAGTAAAATGTTGAACCCTTCATATCAGATCATTATGATTATAAAACGATATAGACAAATTGGAAAAAATTTGATTGGAGAAAGTTAAAAAAATGCGGTAGCTTCCGAAAAAATTGAAAAAACATATCTAGAATTGAAAACGCCCAGGTATATTAAAAGCATAGGAGTAAATTATAATGGGCAAACAGCGGTAGCTTCATCTAAGGATACAATTTTATCTTTTGATTCTTCACATCAAAGCAAAATTTTCTTAGAACCTAACAGCAGTAATTTGATCCAAAACCACTCAAATGCAGATAACGAATAATCCCGTCCTGTTTATAATTCAACAGAACCAATATATGTATAAGTTTATTTAAATTAACAGAAAAAATAGTTAATGAGATAATTTCAGTATAGCTTTCCAGCAGGATTATTATATATGGGATGATGATGATGATGACTATGAAGAACATCAGCTCTCTACGAAGAATATCGACAGTGAATTAGAAAAGGATGAGGTTTTTGGGAAATTAATTAATGAATCAATTCAGTTTAATATAAGACAACAAGCACTAGCACCAAGCACCAAGTGTTGTTAGGAATATGCACTATTATAAATCTGATACTATTAATTATAATATACGTTCTTATTAAAATGAACTTAATATCGTTTATTTAATAAGCTAAAACAAATTTTTGAAATAAATACAAATTTTATTTATTTAGTCTTGTAACAAAATGCTATTGTAAAAGAAATAATACTCTCATAATTAGAGTAATTATCTCATAACAAGAGTAATTATCTCATATCAAGACTTCTGATCTCATAAGAAGAGTAACACTCTTCTTATGAGAGTAATTATCTCATAACAAGAGTTCTTATCTTATAAGAAGACTAAACCAACAGCGGCCATTATACGGAGTTTTTTTTATTTTTCTCCATATTAACCCTTACGTCGCTAAGTAATTTTGTTAAACAAAAATATATATCACTTTGATTCAATTTTATGGTTCAACGTTTCGACGTCCATGTAAATTTAATATATATATAGGTATGCATGTAATTAAAAGAAATTTAAATTTCTATTAAAACAACGCTCTCCGTCGAAAAGTTTTTTAAAAATAATTTACTAATTTATTAGTACACCTTCTTTAAATTTTCCAAATAAAAATTCTCGAAAAAATTTTTAGTAAAAAATTACAGTACCGTACTTAAATCAAGCACGAAAAGGTAATTATAGCTAAGTTACTGTCAACATTAAAAAGTAAAATAAAAGAAAAAAATATTATTTATCTAAATGCAACAGGGTTCTTATATAAGTTAATAAAAATAGTTTCTAAAAAAACTAAATTATTTTGACTTAATATAGGGAAAAGGTGGAAAAAATCTATTTTCAAACCATACCAAACCATAGCTTCTTATTAAAACATGACTGTTTACTGGTTGATAGTGAAAAATATCAGTCTATTTAAATCCCTGTTCTGTTAAAAAAGTTAAATTGGGCTTTAACTTGAATTATACAAATAGGGGTTTTTAGTATTATATTTACTTTTATACTTAGTTTTACTCAAATTTATTTAGTCAGCTATTTTCAGATATATGGGTAAAAATAGCATTATAGGACCCGAAAGGGTTAAAAAAAATTATTAAAATTATTTAAATCATCATTAGAATCATCCAAACCATCTTCGCTTTCCCAACCGTCAAAAATTCCTTCAATTTCTTTATCCAACAAACCATATTTTTTTTTCATGGTTAAACGACCAATGTATCAAAAAAAATACAAACAGTTTTTTTTCCCTAAATAAACCATATTTTAAAACTTTCTACTTATTTGTAATAAAAATAATATTTTTTAATACTTAACAATTTTTTTACACGCCAAAAAATTTTAAAATATGTTACTTTACACTTATTCTAATTGTAACTTAGCTGTTCGGCAGTCAGTGAAAACTGAATATTATTTTTAAATTTCTACTCAAACACATACAAAAATCATATAATGAGAATAATTTTGAGTTAAAACAGTTCGTATTAAATAAAATACAATGGACTTTGGGGACATAGATTGAATATATTAAAAAATGTGAAAGTTTCAATGGTTTGTATCAAATATGATACACGAGACGTTTAAGGGTTAAATTATTGTTGACATGACGTGAAACACCTTTTGTAATTTAAATTTATTTTTTCAACTGAACATAAATGTACAGCCAAAATTTAGAACCTTTTTCCGGGTATAGGATGTGGGCCATCCCTCTATTACAAATCTTATTTAATACCAATGGAAATTAAATACAAACGATTTAAATTATTTATATTATATACATAATATGTACATAGTATCTATTAAATTAATAGTTTTTTATTTAGGAGTTTTCCCTTCTTATACTGTACTTTATTTTGTTTTCCTTTTTCTTTTCTTAACCGAAACAAGGCATTGCCTTCGTATATTATTTTTCAAATTTGATTCCGTAAATTTTTGTATTTTTTATTGTTAGATGTCGTACCATATGTATATAATATGTAGTGTATGTCGTCTGGTTAAGTTTTCTGGTTTTAGTTGCTTGTTTTTCTTCATTGTCATCTATTTCATTATACTCCATCGCATCGTTTCCCGGTATCCATATAATTTTGATTTAAACTCTGTTTTTAAATTATTAGGTCCGTTATAGTCGTTATGAAGTGTTCTGTGTTATTTTAATTTTTAATTGTTCGCATCGTGCTTAGGTTGTCCGTTTATATCAGCTTGTTATCTAGTATTGTCGATTCGTAAAATGCTGTCAGTCCAGCTGTGCAGACGGAACAGATCTGGTTCATGGCTGCCATTGTCAATATGTAGCTGTTTTGTTAATACTGGTATACATACTCCGTGTTCGTCTTTTGATGCGTTTATCTATATGTGTGTCGCTTTAAGATTTCACACTTTAATTTATTCATACATTTTATTATTTTTAGCTTGTTAACAAATTGTTGTTTTTAGCTTTGATATTTTCGGCCTAACTTTTGGAAGTATTTTTAATAAATGTATAGCTATTAACATAGGTATTAACTTATGACTTTTACCCTTTTACTAACAACGTGTATCTGATTTAGTTTATTTTTAGTTTTTTCTAATCAATGGTGGTGGTGTTTTACTAACCCTACTGGATAACAATTATGTAAATTATATTATAATATATTACACAATTAAATGAAGCAAGCCTTCGAATAGACGTCTGATGTACTTGCTCTAAGCATAAATCTGACAGTATTTGTTTGAATTGTTCGTTCGATGTTCTGTCTTTTTGGATGATTTGCAAGTTGGTCTATAATTATTTGCTGTTAGTGGCTCCATTGGTTCTATTGATGTTTTTATTGATTTGATTATGAAAGTTATTCCAGTTTGTTTTTTATTTATATTTAAAATCGAACGAATAAAAAATAAAAAAAATCTTTAATCTATTAAAAACTTTCTGGAAATCAAAATATAAAAATCTTTTTGTACAAAAATAAATTTCGCTTTAAATTTGACATGAAAATCTCTTGAATTGTACTCAACTGTATTATATTCAAATTTGTTTTTTTATGAGAAGGATAATGTCAGCAAGTTCAAGGTACTACTTTATCAAATTTAATATTATTTTTTTTTTATTGTTTGCTTCAAATATTCCAAATCCTATTTGAAAATTCATTTTAAACTTTTTTGATATTCGGGCTAATAGTTAATGAAAAACAAATTCTATGTACAAAAGTTTTACCACCTAGTTCTTCAATAAGTAGATAAATCTCTTTAGAAACTTAAAAACAAAAAAAAAACAAAAATCTTTTAAAAGTTCTTCTCACAATATAATATACATTTGAATACAAGATCTTTTAAAAGTCAATTTTGAAAATCTTTCCATTAAGAAACACGTGTAAAATTTTTATTTAACTTTATTAAAAAATTCTCAATTTTTTATTCTTAAGGACTTAAAAATCTAAAACAATTTTTATTTTGCTTTAAGAAATCCTTTAAATTTTTGTTTTACGTTTTTTTGTTTTTTATTTAAAATACTTTTCTTTTTTTTTTTTTAAATAATAATATTCCAAGGAGAATCTATTTTTAATTTTTTCTATCTATCTGTATATATATATATATATATTTATTATAATATCTATTAATTTTTTTGGAAGATCATTAAATTTAATTAATATTAATATATCTAAACTAATTAAAAAGACTAACAGAAAATTCCTTAAGTTGAAATTTTAATTTTAAAGTTTAAAGAAGAAAAACAAAAAAATATATATGGATCTATATATATATAATAATATATAATATATATATACAATATGTATATTGTTCATTTAATATCCTTTACCGTTGCCAAACTAATACAAATCCTTTTTAAATTTGAACTCTTATTTCGCATCTCATTATAAAATCTCCATAAATTTTTATTCTTCATAAGCACAGTGGTGACAATTTTAAAAGCGGCTAAAAACAATAATAATATTTATCTAAGTATTTTGATTTATAGGTTTTTGATGTTTTTTGAATTGCAGTTATTTCTAATCATGTTAAATAAAGAGCAAACATTAATATTCAACACAAAATAAAAATATAAGACTTTCTTGAACAATTTCAAAAACTTACTGTAGATGGATGACGCAGTAGGTGGAACAGCTGACTTTTTACGGAAAGGCATCAGTTTAGATTGTCGATTAAAATATAATGCTTTATGGATTTTTTGACCTGGTCCAGTACTCTTTGTCATTGGCACAAAATAAATAACAAAAAAAAAAAAAATAATTAAGAGCATAAACTTGCTAACACATTAAAAAATTAAATTACATAACTGTCGTGCATACATCATTTAAGAAGATTTCCATTTAAGGAGCTAACAGAAAAATAAATAAGTACACGAAAAATCATACACTTTATGCCAAAAAAATTGTAGTACAATACGAAAACGTAATTCTATCTCAGTTAATGACAAGAACATAATAAAAATAAAATGACATAACTAATAATTTACAAACTAGACAGTTTCATTTCACTAGAATCATAATATTTGAACATCTACCAAGAAATTCGAAGCTGATAAATCAGATCTGAAATGTCAAAAATGTTAAATTTATTAACAACATTTATTAGAAATCATCTCCAAAATAGCAAACTAAAAACCAAATTTCTAAAAGTCATGGCGTGAAATGCAAAAGACTTTTACCAGCTTTCGGTATGAATACTACTTTAACTTCAGACCCACATTTTAGAATGTGGCCTAGATCTAAACAGCTCATAAAAATTGTTTTGAGCCAGAGAAAAGTAGTACTAAACAGAAACCAGAACCAGAGCCAGAGAAAAGTAATACTAAAGGATTGCTGCAATTCAGCTGGATTGATACCATCCGGTCCTGGTGACTTGAGTGGTTTAAAAGTATTCATATTGCACCTTGGAGCTTATTACTACTAAGCTTTTTTAAAGATCTTGGCAAAAAAATGACAGTTGGTGGAGATTTTAATGCTAAGCATTCCAATTGGGGGTCCAGGTCCAATTCCTAATCCTCAATTTGGTTTTCGTCACAAACACGCAACAATTGAGCAGTTGCATCGAATTGTTAACGAAATAAGTGACTTCTTTAAAAAATAAATTTAGGTCTTCTCGTATTCTGTCGTTTCCTACAAACCAGGGAGCATTTACAATGGATCGCAGTACTTTTGACTGAAAACTTTTAATTATTTCAATGTTTGAGTTACAAATAGTACCTCTTATCTCTAGACCGTAGTATTTATTTACATATTTATTTACATATTTATTTATTTATTTCAATCTATTGGGTATTTGTATATTATTAATTTCGCTATAGCTTGGAATAACGCCCTATAAGCCAGTAGAGTTTATTGAACTTTATCCTGAATTGTCTGTTCTTTTGTGAGAAAATGTGAGTTCTCCAAGTACTTTACTGAATTTATCTGTAGTGAATCGTTTAATTTTACTGCAGGACAGATACTTTTACGATATGTAAACGTAATATGCAAAGATTTTGATGTGTTTACCTTTAATTTCAATTTCATAAGCCAATTTTCAAATTTTAAAATATTTTCTTGCAAATATTGTTTGCATCGGATTTATATGGGATGCCAAAATAGTAGTATCATCAGCAAAAGTAGCTGCAATAATTTTTTGTAATATTGAGAGATCGGTTGCGTAAATTACATAAAGCACTGGTCCTAAAACACTTCCATGTGGTACACCTGATTGTATTTGTCTAATGATTGTAATATCGCTGTTGTACTTTACTACAAATTTTCTATTGTTTAGGTATGATTTAAAAAGTTGGGTGAGGTAGCATCTTCTTCAATTTAAATAATAACCCTTCGTGACGTCGAAAAATGCTGCAGAACAATATTTTTTACATTCACATGTTTCACTTAAATGCTGAACTTTTCTATGGATTTATTTTATGGTAAAATACTTTTGACGGAAGTTAAATTAATAGGTTAGTATAATATTTAGTTCGACTATTGTATCACTCAGTCTTCTGACAAACAATTTCTCAAAAATTTTCGATATGATGGGCAGCAACCTAATCGGTCTATATGATTTAACCACCATTATTATTCATTATTGGTCTATGCACTTTATTCATTATTCATTTATTGATTATTGGTCTATGCACCATTATTATATGGGTTATTTTTCCAGTTTTCTGGGAAATAACGCAGTCTTAATATTGCATTAAATAAGTGCATGAGATGCTTCATTGTCTTGTTTAACACTTCAACCTCATAGCCTGGTTCTTTTTTACTGTTAGCTGTGTTGAAATCGTTTTCTGAACTTCATTAATTTTCAATTTTTTAATAAGTAAACCTTGTTGATATAGCGTATTACGAAACTGGATCATGTTGTTATCTTCAGGATCTGAGACTACCGAGGAGTATGCCTCGAAAATATTTTGTAGGTGTAAAGCAAATAAATTAGCCTTTTCCATTTCGCTTCTAGCCCAGTTGGGGGAATTTTCATCATTATTGCTTAGTGGAGGAAATGCTAAAATTGAAATTATTGTTAAAAATAAGAGCTTTCAAATGCACTATGTAATAATTCCGATATAAATATATACAGATACCGTTTTTTAAGGTATTGTTGTATAGAAATGAAAGAACAAAAAATATGATCATGTACAAAGGTTTACAATTATATAATAATCTTCCTGCAGAATTAAAAATGGAAAATCGTTTGAGAATTTTTAAATGAATTAAATTAGATTAACTCCATATTAATTATTAAGTAAATTTATTTTAATTATTTATTTATGTATGAATATTATTGTAATTATAAATAGTTTTATATAAATTAAATAAAATAATAAATAAATAAAATAAATAAATAAATAATAATCAGTATAAATAAAAAATAAACAGCTAAAAAATGTATGAAACTAAAACTCCTATTTGTTTTGTCGCCACTGTATAATATATGTTATATTATTATTCATATAACTTTATTTATATTTAATTTTCGTTGTACATATATATATATATATATATATATAGCATATATATATTTATGCTGATATTAATTATCTACTATATGAATTTCAATCAAAAGAAAAGTTCTGGAATAGAAATCGATTTTAAATTTTTAATGTCCTTTAAAATATAAATATACAAAAAAAAAACGAAAAAAAGAGGGGAAACAAAAATTCAAAGGTTTATCAAGAATATTTATATTTTATGCATTTGTATTAAATGTTATTCTATTTATTATGTAGATGTGGAAATACATTTTTATTTATGTGTATATTAAACTAATGAGGATCATTTTTATAGAAGACACCATATAAAATGGTATCCAATGAACAGAACTTTCATGTCATTTTTCTTTTTTCCTTTTCCTTTTTCTTTTTGTTTTGTTTTTTCTTTTTTCTTTTTTGTTGTTTGTATTGCAGTATTGATTTTCGTTTCTCTCTTTATCTTTTCAATCTCTCTTTTCAAATAAAATTCCTATACCTAGCCTATTAATAAAAATATTCACTGATTTTCTAAATTTATTTTTTGTTTAGGCGACCGGCGGCGAGGAAATTGAGATTTGAAAATCTTTCAGTTAATGTCTGATGAGTTTCGATTACTCTTTTAGAAAAGAAAAACAATAATAAAGAGAATGAAAAAAAAAAAACTTTAAAAGAAAAATTGAAATAAAAAATAAGATAAATGTTTAAAATCGGTAGGTATCAATAATTTGCGATTCTTTCTTTTTTTTCAATATTTTCGTCTACAATCTAAACAAGGATTTTATAAAGGAAAGATAAATTTAAAAGAAATAATAACAAGAACAAAATAAAAATCAATACTTCAACCCAAAGGAAATTATTACATCATCCCTAATTTTTTTTTTTTTTTAAATTGAAATTTAAAAAAATATTGATTCAAATGTTAAAAGAATGTTATAATCTGCTAACACTAATAAATCTAGAAGATTCTGAAATTTTTTTATACAAATTAAAATACATAAGTAATTTTTAATTAAGAAATGGAAAAACAATTTGAGAACAATTTATGTAAAAGTGTTACACAAAGGGTTGAAAAATGTATAAATAATACATATAAGTATAGTCTTAATATTATAGTCTTCAATTTATAGTCTTTAATTTATTAATTTTATATTTTGAAAAATTGTTTTTAATTGACTGTACAAAAACCGTTTCAAAGTTCCACATGAAAGGAATATTATATTAACAATATTTTATAAACCACATGTAATTTTGATATTGGACCAAAAAAAATTTATTCTATATTTGTCTCTAAAGTTCAAATTTAATTATAAAATATAGATAATGGTTTAATTCACTCTTCAGTCACCACAATTTATTTAGCACTATTGATATTATATATTTAGCATAAAGAAAAAATTATTCGATTTAAAAGAACACGTGTACTAAGCGGGCTCACCAATTTATAATCTTAATTTTAGTTAAAAACAAAAAACATTTCTTTTCGATAGTTTTCAACAAACTGAAAATTTAATTTTTTTCTTATATATCTCAGTACAGTTAAAATATTAAATATGAACAATACAAATAATTAGTATTGCCAAGTTCGAGGTTGATTAATTAATGTGCTATATTATTTATAGCTAACAGATATCTAGTATAAGATAATTAGATGTGGTAAATTTATTTCTGCAGTTTGTTAAATTAGCCGCATCTCACCAAATTGTGAAATGATAATAATTAAAAATTAAATTTGTTATAAATTTTTAAATTGCTACAATATTCAAAGTGTTGGTTTTATGTTATTCGACAGTTGTGATGTTATAAAATTTGTTTCATAAGATATTATGTGGTACTCCCCTAGTAGAGTCCTACAAATATTTAGACGTCAGAGTTTATAGGATAATATTTTTTAATAAGTTCTTAACACATAAACACTATAAGCAATAAGATATTTAGCTATAAAATAAATTTATGTAATTATAAAATCTAATTAATCTAAAATTATTAAAATTTCCATAGCATTTTACTTTTCATAAAAAGAACAAGTTCAATTTATTAATATTCAATATTTGAACATTGATACATTGATATAAATTTATATTACCATTGTATCTATAAATATTACTTACTTATAGTAAATGCTTATAATAAACAAATTATAAGATATTAAAGTACATATCTTATATGAGCAGTTTGGGAATCGATACTTATAATAAGTTGTACAACATAATAACGGATTTCAATAGATTTACAACGTAAGTACATATTGAAAAATAAAATCATTTCTATGTTATTGGACCATTATGGGTAATATTAATACCATTATTATTACTTTTTATTGAATATAATTTAAATTTAAGTCAATAGTGATTTAGAAGCACCATAGATGCCAGGGCTATCGGTTTTCAATATTAATAATTTAAATGTCTTTTTGTTAAATAAAGATATTTTAAATTTAAAAATTTTAATGTTTGTCTTGATGCGATTAGGTAAATCGTGGTTCTAAGTCGACTATGACTAGTTCCAGAAATTCTACAATACACCGTACGATATGTTGTCAGAACTAGCTATTAGTTTTTCTGATCGATTGTGAATTCATTCATTAATCGTTAATAAATATATAAACTGTACCAGTTAAAAATGTCTAAGTGATAAAAATAAATTTACAAAAACAAGCACTTAAGCATTATTTTTAAAATGCCAAAAAAAAATTCATTTGGTAGGACAAAAACTTTAAGTATGATTTTAAAATAAAAATAAAATTAACACTGACTTGAAAAGAAAATAAAATTATCACAGCTAAAAGAAAAAGACAGGAATACAAGTAAAAATTAGAACGAGAAATTCGATTATTTATATAATTTTTGTGTTCACTAAGACCTTCCCACATTACAGCGTTTTATGCTGGCTTTTAAAGCCAACTTTTTATGACAGATTTTTTTTAATTCAAAACGTATGGAATCATGGAATCGTGATCCCACAATGAAAAAGCGGCATAAAAAGCTAAGAAAAAAAAGCAACTTAAAAAGCCGACATTCGATTGAAGTTAGGATTTTTTTCACAAAAAAAGCGGCTTGTTTTTAACGAAGTGTCAGATTTAATGTTATAAATATATTTTGCCAAAATGGGTAGTAGACTAAATATTTTTTTTATTTATTTATTTATTTTATAATTTGTAAAAGATATTGTATGAAATAAATATTATTATATGTAGATACAAATATATATATATATATATATATATATATATATCAGGCACGAAGCGTCCATATATTGAGTTGAATGAGTTCTTCCCCAAATGAAATATTATTTATTATTTCTTACAGCTTAATATAAAATTTATATTTAATTTAATATAAAAATTACTTAAATACAAAAATTCAAAACGAATGAAAAAAAAATTTCAAGCAAAAATTATATGCATTGATATTAACTACATTATGTATGTTTAGAAAATAATGCCTATATAAACATCATTATTTTCTATTATTCTTTCAATCATACAAGCCAACAGAGATATTCAACAACCACAAATTTATAATATTTGAAAATAATGCCTATTAAAAATCATTATTCTCTTACCAATATGCTATAATAATTATACATTGTAAAAAAATATAATGACAACTTAAATATCATTCTCCTCAGTTCTCTTCGCATTTAAAATATACATACACTCAAACACACTGTCTCTATTTAGTTTCGTAGCAACAACAACAAAATAATAAACGAAGCGACAATAAAATAAAATCTTAGAAGGAAAAAAAATTGAATTTGAATGAGTGGCTGATATTCATTCCAAATTTACCTGATATAATTAGAAAATATCTGATAGAAAATAGATTATCTAGGGAAACAACAACAAAATATCGCATGACACAAAATGAATTTACAAGTAAAAAAAGTATCAGGGAATGAATTAATTTTATGCATTATTGTGGTTGTTGACTTAAATGAGAATTAATATTTATATAAATAATGTATGTAGTTTTGGGTTTTTTTTAGAGAGTGGTATTGATTTGTGTTAAGTAATTCTATAGTTTTTTGTTATTGAATGCTACATTGTTTATTTTCAGCCATAATTTTGTTTTATGCAGTTTTGAAACAATTTTTTAACAAATGTAAAAATTTAAAATGTTTTTTTTTTTTATTATTTATAAATAATTAAAATAGATAATTGTAATTGTGTTATTGAAATTTTAAGAAAAAATCATTTTCGGTTAGAAGTTTTGAGGAAAAATTATTAATTGTTAAAGATGGTAAACCAGTGCTTGCTCTACTAATAACAACAACAACAATAAAACGATGTAATCAGCATTTTTCAGTAAAATCTTTTAATTCGTATACGTGATATTTTCCAACATAAATATAGAAAATTCGTATTCACACTTTTTTACATTCCTTTCTTAAAGTCAGAGCTTAAATTAAAGTTATATTTTCAGATGAAAATTTAAATAACAAAAACAGTATATGCAAATATTAACATTTTTAATTCAAACTGGATTAAACAGTTTTTTTAATAAATATTCCCAACTTTGTAAATTTATAATAACATAATAACTGCTTCAGTTGAGCGATCGTTTTTCTGCCTAAACAGAATTAAAACTACTTTGAGAAGTAGATGTGAGTAAAAACTTTGACTGTCGAAATTAGCAAAAATTTCAATAGAAAAAGAAAAGCCAAAGCAAACTGATGCTTCCTTTTATAGTGCTTCCCCTGTTGAAAATTCCACGCCCCGTCACTGATATATATATATATAAATTTCAGACAAGGCAATAAATGAAAAATTAATCGAGTTGGTTAAACAGCAACAAAACCTTGTTTATAAGTCAAAGCCAACTCTGATTAAAAAAATATAATAAAACGGGAGATGGTATGAAAGAACATAAGTATTGATCTGAATCAAACATGTAAACATTTTTAAGAAGATCTCTGGAACCGAATTTTCACTGTAAATATGTTAAATAATTGAATCCAGTTTCCTCTCTGCCTATAAATAATGGCCTAACCCAAAATTCCCATTGTCGCTTTTCCTTTTGTGATTCACAACGTTTTGTTACATTATGAACAAAATGGATTATTCTTAAATTTTCCGAAATCACTTCTTCACTACACGACATTTTAATTTTAAATAAAAAAGCTGCTTTAAAAAAAACTTCATTGCGTTATGGTCAAATTTTTATGTCAGCTTTTTTTGCTGTCATAAAAAGTTGACTTTAAAAGCCAGCATAAAAAGCTGTAATGTGGGAAGGCCTTTATGCTTTTTTGTTTTAATATGAATTAATTTTATATTTTCTATAAATAGGTTTGTGATAGTACAGGTTAACTGTAATTTGTAAGATTAACTGTAATTGTAACAGTAATAGTATGTACTAGGATTTCATTTTTGATAAATTTTTTCAGTTATCAATTTACTAATAACTGACGATCACGAATGGCCAGGATGTCTTTCTTCTTTTTTTGTCTTAAATTATTCACACTTTTGATTTTGTTTAATTAAATATTTTATTTTTGGTCGCGTGTCAGTTGAATCGAATATTATATTCCCTTTCAAGTGCACATAATTATGTACCAATTATGTACAGCAACAATTTAAAAGCAAAAAAAAAATTAAAAAAAATTAGATGTAAATTCAATATTCAACATTACTCGAATTATGAAATAATAAGAATTTAAAAAAAATCAGAGAAAAGTAAATTGTAAGTATTTTAATTTTTTTTTGGACAAAAATGTTGTATGTGTGCATTGAACGGAACTATTTTTTTTTTCGTAATTTCGTTGGCTGAGTCTGAAAGGCTCCATATGCGATCAACTCGGTTTAGAGTAAATGCGATTTGAAGTTTAGAGTTACTTAAAACAAACTGTACGATACAACAGTTAATACTTATTTTGTTATTTTCATTATAAAATTTCAAGTGCCTACGCCTTTTAGTTTAAAAGGTTAGGAGCATTTTTGTTTTTCGAAATCGATTCGCAAACTTTTTTTCCAACAAGTTGATTTTAGTCCATGCACGTGGGTCAAATTTACCTGGATATTTGTCGTTTTATCACTAAACTTTACAAATAAATGTATGGTCCATTACATACTAAAAAATATTTATAGACAAAAATTTAGTAGTTTAGTAGTAGTTTATATACAAAAATTTCAAAATTAAAAATCATACATATGGATATGGCGCATTTCAGAAATAAGCTGATTTTGACGTCAAACTTCATACAAAAATGACCCATATCCAAAAAATTGGCGTATGGGTCATTTTATAATTAACAAAGTATTACAAAGGTGGATATAGGTTAATCCGGAACTAAATATCTCCAAAACGGTGAAAGATAGCGAAAAACGGTTGGGGCCAAAAGAAAAAGCGTGTCGCAAAACCTAAAAATCTGTTCCTAAGTCAAAAAAAGTGAAAATGGCTTATGAAGTCTTTTAGACTCAGCCGACGATTTGTCAAATTTTCGTAATTTTTTGTTTATTTTTGTTTCTTTTCTTTTACGTTTATCTTTTAATTTCATTTATTTTCATTTTTGATTGTAAAATGAACAGGCATGATAAATTAAATAGGGACCAAATTACAGTGCTTTTTGATAATTTAATTGATAATAATCATAATGATGGTATTAACACTTTTGCAGTTGATTCCGGCACAGATTCTGACCATATATTGACTGATGATGTTTTAGATAGTTATTACGCTAATATTTTTTTTTTTTTGATGATGTTAGAATATAACGTACTTTAAAGACAAACCCAAATGAATCACGACTTATGTAATGCATTATTTTGTAATGCAGTATTCATGGCTAAGATAGTCTTTTTTTTTTTTTAATTATTTTATAGATTTATGTTTTGAAGAACAGAAAAATGCTTTGTATTTAACAGAAAACTGCTTTTGTTTTTGGAAAAAATATTAGTTTTATTTTAATTTTTGTAATGCAGTACAAATATTTTTTGAAAAAGTATGAAATAAAACAAATATATGAAAAACACAAAAAATAAAAATATTTTTTATTTATTTTTATGTTTTTTATAAAAACAGATCAATATTTAAATTCAAGATAAAAACAATATTGAAAAATAAATAGCTAGCTATTTTGTATATTTTTTTAATTAAAATTTTGTAGGAAGCAGAAATGGTACATGTGTGCATTTAACGTTATTAAAAATAAGTGTGCATTCAAAAGGTTAAGTATTACTAAATTTTGCAAAACTTAGAGTAAAAATTTTATTTTTCTAAACTCTCTTGAATCTAGAAGGCTCCTTTTGAAACATTTTCATTAAATAAATGAAATAAAATAAATCAATCTTTGTATCTAATGCTCAACATCGCCTTTACGGCCTTTGATGCAAGTGAGGTGATGATAATGAGTGATAATGAATGATAAAAGAATATAAAAACCCAAAAAGTAAATAGTTAGCCCATTGATAAACTCTAATATTGAAATTTGTCTTTCAGCACTCAATTTTGTTTATACCTACACCTATACTGTTTATAAATAACTGTACTGTAAAAGTTTTTGAAAACGATATTACACAGTTATAGTAACAAAAATTAATATCAACTGAAATAATTTCATGGGTAAGTTACTGTATGAAAGTGATCGAGATATAAAATTTTACTGTTTCGCCCACACAATTGAGGTTACCAATCAACAACAATAGAACTCTCAGTATTATTTTTATTTATAATACCAGTATTTTTTTATTATATTTTAAATATTATTACATAATTATTACTTTTAAACCAATATTTCAGTAAAAAGTCGTAACATATAAGTCATGAGTTGTCAAAGAGAAGTGAAAATAAATTTTATAAAAACGATTATTCACAAAATACTTTTAGTTTTTAAGTATATAATTCGATAATTTCAATATAAATCCTAAATTGATTCATATTTCTCCTTTTCCTCTTTCATTCTCTCTTAGTCCTATAAATCGTGCTAATGACATTCATTGCTTAAGTTTCAACACACATTCTACAATATCTATAAAAAAAAATAAATTTTATTTAGAACAAAAAATAAAACGTAATATAAAATTCAAACGCACATTCTAACAACATTATTTTTTTCGTCCTTTCTTTGATTTCGTATTTTCGAATTGAAGTAATGTAAAATTCTAAAAATAAAAACAAATTGAAACCAAAAGGGAGTGAGTAAAATTCTAAAAGTTCTTTTTTCTAAAATGAAATTATAATACTTGAGATATTTTATATACATCATAATATATAAAATAATATAAGTATTAGGAATAAAATGAGATAAGTTAAAAAAAGAATATTAACAAAAAAAAGGACTAAAATAACTGAAAAACCTATTTGAAAGTCGAATAAAAGCTCATAAAGTCATTTTGAATATTTAATATTAGAAATGCAAATCACTCAACCAATAAATTCTGTTTTTTTTTTTTGTTGCATTTTTTTCTTTCCTAAATGCAGTCAGGCACTATTGACCTCTTGCACTACCATCATTTTAAACTGATTTTTTATTATTTTTTTTTCTATACCAGTGTAAATGTTTGTAATAGTGATATTGAAAAAAAAAACAAAAAATAGAAAATCCTAAAAGTTTATAAAGAAAATATAAAAGAGTTAAACTCTAGAATATAGGATACAAAATTTCAGAAGTATGTACACCATTTCTTAACACTATTTCTACCGATTATAATAATGAGTGATTTTTTTTTCTTGGGTAGAATTTATGAAAAGGCTAGCTATCAAACAAGCTGTCATACTGCATCC
This sequence comes from Argyra leucocephala, assembly GCA_963942445.1. Lineage (NCBI taxonomy): Eukaryota > Metazoa > Arthropoda > Insecta > Diptera > Dolichopodidae > Argyra > Argyra leucocephala. The sequence continues at coordinate 60,495,259 of OZ012680.1, forward strand.
AATTTTGACATTTATGATCAATATACTCTGGCAAATGTTTATCAATAGATTCACCAACGTTAGCAAATTATGCAAATTCACTTTGAAAATCAGTCTTCGATTCGCGTAACGTGATTTTTCTGGTCGACATAAATCGCACTGATATATCAATTGACAAAATATCGCATGAAAGGCTTATTTAAAAGCTACGTCCCTTGCTCCCTGGAACATAATCTCGAACTGATCTCGTCATATTTATCAAAGCGATTATTTCAAATTAAACAAGGAGAAGATTACTCTGCTCTACAAAATATTAACGCAGGAGTACTACAAGGTAGTATACTAGGTCCCATACTATATTTACTATACACTAGTGATATTAAGGAGATAGAAAATGCGACGGTAGCTTTTTTTGCAGATGAAACGGCTGTAAATGAAGCAACAAATAAATTGCCAATAATAAAATTTCCATTTGGTGTAAAAGGTGGAGAATTAAACTGAATGAAGCAAAATCCACTCACGTTAACTTTATAAATAAAAAAGTTGAACCGCAGATTCCAGTAAGATGAAAAAAAATAAAAAATTCCGGACTAACAATTATTGCATATTATTTAACAAGCGTCCAGACTTAATTAGATTATTGCAATCACAATGTTTTTCTTAATAACATTACGACATGGTTTTTAAATATTGATCACGGCAGTATCGAAGTTTTGTTGGATATTGAAGTTTAGTTTTCACTAAATATTTTAATTTATTGTTCTTTTTGTTGTTCTTCTTTCTGAGTTTTCTTCGAAGATTGCGTTTCTGAAATATTCTGATGGATCCGTAAACTACTAACATAATTATTGTTTTACTATATTTTGATTTTTGATACCTTCAAGTATTCTCTTCTTTTTAAATCTGTTTATTCTTATCCTTTCCGAGTTTTGCATTTCCTATGGACAACATTTTTTTTTTTTTTTTTTTTAATTTTTCTAGTTTTTGCTTTTTTGCTATTGCACTATTGCATTTTTAAAATTTATTTATTTTTCTCCTTAAAATACCCTATTCAAATACTGCCAAATATCTTGGTAAGCTTCGTTGGAAGGCTCACTTCAAAAACAAGAAAGAAGAATTACGAATCCGCTATAGAAAAATTTACTGGCTCATAAGTAAAAGTTCTACCTTAACAATACAAAACAAACTGCTACTCTCTAGAAAAATACTGAAATCAGTATGGTAATATGGCATCCAGCAATGGGATGCACCAAAAAAAGTAATAGAGATACTATACAGAGGTTCCAGAATAAGGTCCTAAGAAACATTGCGAACGCGGCCTGATTCATCAGAAACTATGACTTACATAGAAATTTGCAAATAGAATCTGTCGATAAAGAAATACAAAAATTTTCAAGTCACGAAAAAAGGCTCCAGCACCGTGCAAATGTCTAGGTTGTTAAGCTCCTGCACAATAGAAATATAGAGTAAAACCTTCTGAGTTAGTGCAGAATAATCACCCACATTCTTGACGACTTCTCGCGTGGGTGATCGGGGATTGAACCCCTTCCACGTTTAGATAGATTTGTTTTTCCGGGATTTAAGAAGAATTTCGTGAATTATGTTGACTGACTACGAAACGAGGTTTTTCACAAGTCTTCCAGGATGAAATGGAATGCTGATGCGATGGGTCTTTAAAGGTATGGATGGTAAAAGAAAAAGTTAGATAGACCTCGCTGGATGTAGTCTACATTGAAAAATAAAATACATTGTAGTCTACATTGAAAAATAAAATAAAGCCAAGATAAAATTGCTCGTTGGTCTTGTAAGACTAGATCGCAATATAGGAAGGGGTGGGTTAGTGTGTAAAAATCCCACACGCAATGTCAAGCTACGGGGCTCATTGTGTCTTTTGAAAATTCCCACCAGCTTGCGTATAACAAAAAAAAACAAAAAAAAAATTTCTTTTTAAACATAAATATTTTAAATTTTGAATATTATTTTGGGATCAGAAAAAACATTATTTGGCTACAAAATCAAGTTTCTTAAGAAAAAACCGTACAATTTATACAAACTTATTTTTTTGTTGTACATAGTACAATCACCGGTAAAGTATAACAACTATACTGTTTCATTAAATAAGAAAAACTGCTACATCATTTTGCAAATATTTCTTGAGTAGTGAGGACGTCTCTATATAGAGCCATCAATTAATGGTTGAAAATCAATCTATATTAATTGAATTTTCATAAAACCTCCTGTTTATAAAAAAATATTTTGTATAATAAGTTGGTACTGCCAACTTTTTTATGTTGAAAAAAATTTTCAATTTGGAAAACAATTAAAGTAAAATTACCTGTCGAAAAATTATCTCAAAAATGTCACTCACTTAGACACTCTCTTGTAACAAACTTAAAATCTATATTATCACACCAATTTAAAATATTTCAAAAAATTTAAAAAAATTTAAATGGTTTCAATACGTTTTTTTTTTTTTTAAATCAAATTATACATTTCAGATAGGTTGGATGTTTCAGGTAAGCTTACTATACTTAAAAGAAAATGAGAATTTAATTTCTTTTTTTTTTGTTCTATTGCAAAAATTGCCTTTAGATATTTCTTAAAGAAAAATAGAAATAAAAAAAAAGAATAATAATAAATCACACATAAAGAAAACTTAAAATTCCAAAGATCTGAAGTTATTTAACTAAATCCTTTTTGCCGACACCTCGTTGAATTAAAATTATTTTAAAGTTATTCAGACATTTTTTTTTTTGCTTTTTATTTTTTTTACCTTTGAAATTTTTTTCAATGTAATAATTGTCTTTTACTTCGTATCCTTATTTTTACTTAAGATTTTCATTTTAGATTGACATTTCGAAAAGGACAACCGATAAATTTAAAAAAAAAAAAATAAAATAAAATCAAAGGGAAAAAATAATAAAAAAATATTCTCTTTTTGTTTTTGTTTTTGCAACGTGATAAAGTGGAAAAACTTGAAAAGAAAAATCTATTAAACTTTTTTTTTTTATTTTCGTTTTTTACTGATGGCATACACCAATTGATGCAATATTATGCACATACATTATATATTTATACAACTTTGTATTCCAATATTATTTATAAAAGAACTTCATTGAAGTAACTTAAGTAAATACAATTTCTGTGATGCTAAAAAATTTCTATGTACCTATCTACCTACCTATAGATATTTTTATTCATAAGGTTGGTAATGACCTTATAAGAAAAGTTTTATGAACTTCTATGAAAATCTAATAAAATTGCTTTAAGATAATAATAAAAAAAAAAAAAATAAAGAAAAAATAATAAATAAAAAAGAAACAGAGATTCAAAAAGAGAAAATTCAATTTTATTTTATGACAATTTTCAATGAATGTGGGTCGATGTGTGTGTGTACAAGAATTAAGGAAATGTCATTTGAAAATATAAAATCCTTGATAATATATTATGCATATTATGAAGTTAATTAATATTATATTAATGTACATAATATACACATATAATATAATATATATATATATATATATAATACTATATTTTTGTATTAGGGTGTTCCTTTTTATCGAATTTAATTTTCAGGTATCAATCAATTTTAAGAATAGTGTAAAATGTTATAAATTCTGTTACTAACTAACGGGTGTTTGTTTTTAGAATGATAGAAATTAAAATTGAAATAAAAAAAATTTAAATGAAAATTCAAGACAAATTTTTTTTTTGATTTAATTGAAAGTTAATTTCATGACATATAGATTTCTGGCATATTACACACCACGACTAGCTTTGAGGAAACCATATTCGATCAGACCACTTTTGGCCAGATTTTGTACCACTTTTTCGAGTAATTCGGGGCTTATTTCATAAATAACACAAGTTAGGTTAACTATCAAAATAAACCAATGGCTTGACATAAGCCCCAAGCGAAAAAATTCCAGTGATACAATGTCGCATGATCTTGGAGGCCTTTTAATTAGATCATTTTTCAAAATAATGTGATAATCAAATTTTTGGCAGTAAATCAATTGTTATGGTAGCTTTAAGTGGTGTAGCATCATTTTGAGTGAAGCAAAACACTTTCTGGGTATCGATCCGGGTCTCACTTTCTTGTTTCACTCACTTTTTAGTGAAGCAAAACACTTTCCGGGAACCGGGACCCGGCTCGATAACCGGGTTGATACCATTCAAATTTTAAAACTAGAAATCTTTGATCATCGATCTGTAACGAGCACCATTCATATTGTAGCATTAGGAACAATTTTACAGTGAATGGTGTTCGTTAATAAACCGATGATACCTCCAACGTGTAAAATATAACATGTGGTGAATTTTTCAGTATGGTATAAAACCTGCTAAATTCCGTCAGGATTATTTTCGCTCCATATACGGAAGTTTTGCTTGTTCATATAGCAGACTTCAACCAAAAATGAGCTTAATCACTAAATTAGGGTTCAATCAGCAAAAAAAACGACGCAGTTTAGTTTAGTTTAGTTTAGTTTTTGAATCAGTTGAATTTTTTAACAATAACTTTAACGTCGACGAATAAACAAATTTGGATCTTTATCAGAACTAGCTCTTACAGCACAGTTTTTAGTAAAAATAATCTCTAATCTATTGATATTTCGACCAATAATTTGTTCTGATGTGATTTCACGAAGTGCTCTATAAGTTTGACCAATAGAATACTGATTTTGAAAATAAAATTCAACAACTTGTAATCGTTGTTGCGTAGTGGGCTTTCCATGATAATTTGTGAATGCCTACTGAAATGAAATAAAAAAATAATTTGGCTTCAAACTTAATGTGTTTTATTTCAATTTAAATCTCTATTACTTAAAATAAAAACCACCCGTTACATGACTGAATATGGTTTTAATTTTCAATTGCAGGAACCGACGTGTTCTTCGTACAAGTTTACGAATACAAGCTTACTTTTCACGATTTATCTTACAACATTCTATCTTGTGATTCAATGATTGGTGTAAAATAAGCGGATTGTTTTTGGTTGAGAAAATTTTTTCTTAGTAGAGTTTGTTTTTGGGATTTTTATCATCTTAAAAGAGCTATTTTATAAGAGCTACAACATTTTTTAAATATCGAGCATTTTAATTGCCAATATTAAACCCAATCAATTTTTGTGCAATAATTGAAAATTATCACTGTAACCACAACCCTACGTTTCTAAAAAACGAACATAGAAATATATTTTGTTCAAGATAATTTCGATGTAAAAATGATTTTTGCAGATTTGAAGGGGTATGTTGTTCATTGCTGCAATTTTTAAATCAAATTAAATTTTTCTTACGTACTGCGGAACGCTACTATTTTCCGGAGCATTTTATTTTCAAAGGTTTAAATGATTTCCAGATGTATTTATTTGTTCTCTTACTATAACCCCATGACTGGATTGACAGCGTGCTTAACCTTCAGAAAATATAACTATATTATATTAAGGGTTTATTTTGCATCGACAAATCCAATTTAAAGAAGAAATTTTTGTATTTAAAAAATTGTTTGTTAGTCTTAGCCTTAGTATATTACTGCACAATCTCTTTCGAAAAGTTAAAATATTTAGTTGACAATCGGCAGAGACATAGAATTAGAGTTCACTTCACGAAAAATTTCTTTAAGCAAGAGGTAAAATTTTTAGCCAATTCTGTTTACAAATTAATGTCAGTCAAGTAATAGATGTAGACCCTACATATTATAATATAATATAAAGATGTTTGATGTGGTAGGAGGGGTCAGAAAAATGTTTGAACCATCGTTCAATGAAACTTATATATGAAAACTATTTCTACATATTATAATAATGAGTGTTTTTTTTTTTTTTTGCTTGGATATAACTTACTTAAACAACTAACTGTCAAACAAGCTATCACATTGGTTAATTCAAATTCATATTGAACTTATTGAACATATTGAACTCTTCGAAAACCTAAGAATAATATAGTCAGCTAAACATTGAATTGGAATTAAAGGGGAAGAGGTAGACCGCGGGAAACATGGCGCAGATCAGTCCATAAAGAAATAGAGAATAACAATAGAACATGGAGTGAAATTTAACACCTTAGAATAGAACAGAGTCCAGATGGAAGAATTTTGTGAAAGCCCTAATTTCGCAAACGGATTGAAGCTGACGTTTTTTGACAAGTAAGAAGAGAATATTGGTAAGATTAATAAAAATATTTCGATTAAAATGTTTAGCTTTCATCTTGAATGATTATGACTGGACAATTTGCCTACGATATCGAAGTTCTAAGCAAATTAAGAAAAAAATATTATTTCATTTTTTCTGTTTGAAATAAGGAACACCCTAATACAAACAAATACATATTTAAAAAAAAAATTGTACTGGTTCTCTTTTAAGTAATTAAAATATATTCATAGGTGTTTTTGTTGTTTTAAATATATCTACGTTCATCTTGTAACATCCTCATTGGAAGCCGCAACCATTATAGACTTTCTGTAATTTTTTTCTTTTTCTTACTTTCTGGTTTTTTTCTCTCTGTATTATTTTGTGCTGATGATAAAATTTTATATTTAAGAGAAAAAGGATTTGTCAAGCATTACTTCAATTTTAATTGAAATGACACTTAATTTTGATATTTGAATTTTTTATTTGTATTATACAAATATAACACATATATTTATGGGATACGTTCATATTATAGTTCACTTGAAAAGGAACACAAACGTTTGTATATTATGAAAAACAAACAGAAACAAAATGCGAAATTTTGAAATATGGCATATTGTGATTATTTTCATAACCTGGCAAATCTATTTCATTTCACATCATCTCGGTAATCACGTAAAAACGTTACGCTTTTATATTTTCATAATATTGTCAATGCACCCTGAAAAGGCTAAATGGAAGAACAAAAAGAAATATTTTCATAAGCAGAACATTGTTTTAAACTTAGGTCTCAGATAATAAATAGACACAAGTAGTTCAGGCAAAAATTCACTTAAACATATTATTGGTCTAATTGAGAGCAAGTCGCAACTGTTTATAACTGAAAATAAAGGTTGAAGTTACGTTATTGAGGTATGGGGGGGGGGGGACTTTTATATACAAATATTTGTTAATAAACACGATTTTATGATTCAACTATGTTACAAATTAGTAAAATAAAATTAGTGTTGACGGACTAATTAAAAATTTCAAGCCCCCATCTCATACACAACAAATACAGTGTACGATAAATTGATAACAAAGACTTTAAAACTTAAACGTTATAGCCATATAATAATCCAAGTTAGCTACAAATGCCTCGTATCTACATTTGCATTTTTTTTATTTATTACAATAATTTAAGTAGCTACTTAACATTTTTTAAATTTTGACAATTCACCTTCATTTTAGACAACAATTTTTTTTAAGACTAAGAGGAAAGGACGAATTCTGTTTTTGTAAGTAGGTACCATCTCAGCAAAAGCCAAACACCGTAATTCAACTTGGAATTGGAAAAGACGTAGTAAAACATATTTTGAATTTCCCAACGTAGGTACTAACACAGTTTCTCAAATGGTAGCCGTGTAATAACGAACTATTTTATTCAAATATTTTTTTAAATTATAAGTAGCTATACTAAAACTAATTTAATTTATTATCCAATATAATTCCTAAGTATTTGAAAGACCATACATTTTCAATATAAAAACAACCATTATCGCAAAGGACAGAATCACAGTATAACATGTTTGAGTTTGAAAAAACAAATAAAGGAAAATGTTTACAAAATGGCGATATTCACGTAACATTTTATTGTTATAAAAACAAAATTAGTGCTATACGACTCCTACTTGACTACCGATAAGCACTAAATGTGTTATAATAATATTTTTAAGGGAATAATGTGATTAATATTGCTATAAGAATGTTGTTTTAACAATTGAAAAACAATACTAATGAAAAATTTATAAATTTTTTTTTCCTTCATCTTTTTGCTCAATTTACATACTAAAAAAGCTTTAACCAAGGCTAAGTGCTGTTGTAATTTCATCAACAAAATGGAATAAAAGAAAAAAAAATGAAATTTGAGTGTATTGTGCAAACGAAGGCTAAAAAGAGACAGTTTTTTACAGTTTTCGCTTAATTTCGTAAAAAATAGTGAGTAAGAAGGCCTGTAATAAAGTGCATTGATTGTTTTATAAGAATGCGCACGAGTTTTATAGCAATAAAATTGTTACGTGAGATTGATAAGATAAATCCCTAACTTTATTACTATTAGAAGAAGTTTTGAAAAATATTAGCTCAGTCTTAGAACTTATAGTTAATTGATTAACAAAAGCCAAGTTCCTAATAAGCTGCAAATCATAGTTAATTTTAATTACAGCATCCATTAAGCAGTCGATAATCCATTATAATTTTGATTTGAGAGAGAGGTAATATAAATAAAAAATATTATTGACCCCAACACTAAACCTTGGGGATCACATTCGTAAATCACTTCACTAACTTTTGATTCAACTCTGACTTCTTGCTTCGTATCTCTGCTTACATCCCACCCGAATTATAGTAAGTTGTTGGATACTGTATGAAATGCTTTTGTGATATCAATGAAAAGAGGATCAATATTTGACTAAGGTATACCTAAAATATTTTCAATTTAACTTACGTATACCTAAGTTTATCTTATCAAAATTTATTCAATCATTCCTATTCAAAGTAACCATACATACAACATTATATACATACAACAAAATAAAATGAGGTTGAAGAACTTTTATACAATGTACATTTTAACTTTCTAAAAATAGTCCACATTTTTGCATTACGGCAAAGAGTTAAAATTGTAATTACATGCTTTCTTTTTTAAAGAAGAATCTTTTTTTTTCTCAATTTTTTGTTTGTTTTGTTTAGGCAGACCTTCAAAAAGAAATTGAAAAAAAAAAAATTTAAAATTAAATTTTAAATTCGATTATATATATAAGAAAACCCATTTCAATTGCCTTTGACAGTTTATCTTAGTAATGTGTTTATAATATAAGATTTCGCATGTAATTAATTTAATTTGTTTAATAGCGTTAAAATGTCTAGGTATTTTGTTTGTATAAAAGTAATAATAGAATAACGAAAAAGTCTGTATAATATTACTTCATGCAAAACACTATAAACATAGGTTTCCAATGAGTGGATAAACTATTGACGGAGATCAAGAACGTACTTTAGGCTGTCCCGCAATAGATGAAAATAAATAAATTCTATGTCAAAAATTTTTGAGACCATAATTAAAAACAGGCTTAACAATTTTATTAAAACAAATAATTTATTGCATCACAAAATATTTGGAAATTCAATTGGAATTCCAACCAATTTTGTAAATTGGGATTTATTTTATTTATTTATTTCAATTTACCTCTAAAAGAGCTAAAAAGCTCGTGTAAGAGTGTACATTATAAATAATTTAAGAAATATAAAAAAAAATATATATCAGTGCAAAAATTTAAATTAATTCAATATAGAGAAAAAATAACACTTTAAAAAACTAATTAACAACGGTAAAACATAAAATATTAAGTTCATTATATTAAGTACTAGGGGCCCCTGTTGAGTAATTATATTTCAAGTTGAAATCAAATTTAAAGTTTTAAAAAAAAACAGTAATAAATTAGTAAACGTAAACGTACTGACATAGACTTATAACGTAAACGTACTGACATAGACTTCGCACGATATAGCACTCATAAATACACGTCCCTCATATACTGCTTCGTTTCCGATATATTCCCTATAGTAAGTGGCATTTAGTGATAAAATTACTAAAAAAAAAGGTTTGGTCATTAATGAGGTACGTATATATATACCTAGATAATACATAATTTAAATAAAAACTATATTATTACTACAAATATCCAAAATTTAGAAACAGTTACTTAAAAAAATAAAAATGAAGAATTCAAGTTATTTGTTTTTTTGTTGTTTTTATATTTTTTATTTGAGATGAACTTGTTTCTTTCTTTTTATTTGGAATATGTACATAGATTCATTTGTAAGTACATAATGTAAATTATAATAACTGATTTGTTTGCTTTTGTTTATTATTTTAATAAGTTCTCACATATGCATAATCTATTTGCTGAATAATAAAATCATATGAGTACAAAATTTTCAACTGTGTGCGCATTTTTGTTTTATATATACATCTTATATACAATATCAGAAGTTCATTAAGGAGTAGGAAAATCGAAATAAAATAAAAAGGTGTCTACTGCGCAGGAACAAAAAAAAACACAAAAGTAAGAAAATAATAAAAATTTAAGTAAAAATAAAAGGAGCTTTAAAAAGATTTAGATATGAAACTAAGTCCCCTATATTTATCAATGATATTTCTTTTTGTGATGCTTTTAAATTTAATTAAATTCAGATTTTTTATTTCATCTGGCAACATATTGTACAAACTGATTGCAGTATTCATGACATGTAACCAAGCCATTTAGATTTCCACCAGCCGAGAAGCGAATATGAGTTGCCATTCTTGTGTTGTGTTAATATAGATCACTATTGTTGATAATTGTTGTGTTTGATATAATGCAGTTTTTTTGTATTTTGAGTATATAGTTAATATTTCTTCTTCGAAATATTTTTTCTTAACTTGTTTTAGAAAATAATGATTAAAACTCTTGTTAATTACTTTTTCACAAGGTTTATTTATTAATTAATTTTAAAATGTTTTATTAAATTTTATTTTACCATTATTTTTATTGTTCTTTTTATTTTATAACTATTTTTAAGAACTTACACAACTACAGATTTTAAGATTTTATTCTATTTTCTTCAATGGTCCATCTGAGACCGAGTTTTTATCTAACAACGGTGTCTTTCATTTCCGTGTGTGCGTGCACAGCAACAGGAAATTGTAACCGGCTTAAATATATCTTTGAAAGACACCATCTATTAGATCCATTACATAACTATATACATCATTTGTAATACTTGTAATTTTAAGTATATTAAATTTCTTGTGCTGAAGGTTTAGTAGGTGTTCTTATGGGGAGTCCAAAAAGATTCTTTATTGCCTTGTTTTGAATTCCTTGCAAGGAATTTATATTTTTTTTTTGTAAATGTTACCCCAAAATCCAAGTCCTGGGAATAGGCTGTAGAATATTGATATTTTTTAGTTACAGGAAATTTTGTGTGATATTTTTTTAAATATTCCTGCAATTCTTCTGGTTTTCATCATAACTTCGTTTACCTGTGTGTTCCAGTTGCATTTCTTTGTCTATAACAATACCTAAAGATTTGTAGTTTTTAACTCTTTGTAAGTGCTTGTTGTTGTAAATAATGTTTATATTTGGATTTTTAGCTTTTATTAACATATATTTTGTTTTGTTTGGGTTGACAGTTAATTTATGAATATACATCCAATGTCGTTAATCGTTGACATATCTGTATTATTATTGTATGTCCCAGTTTTACTAAATTATCTTCACTCTGAACCAAAATTAAATCATCTGGCTTTTCCGCTTAGTCTGATCTTTGAAAAGCTGCTTAGGTAACATCCAAATAGAACCGGTCCGAAAGAACTACCTTGAGTAACTCCATATTCAATATTACTTGTTATACTTCGAATCAATTCGCATTATGATGAATTATGCTTTCTGTTACTAAGATACTTTTTGAACCAATCGTCCCAATTGACGAGATCCCACATTCAAACAGAATTCGTAGCAAAATTTTCTTGTCTACAGAGTCAATTGCTTTGCTAATGCAAAAACCCAAGACATACCTTATTTAATTTACCGACTTCGTTCTGGATATAACTTACTACATCAAATAGTGCAGCAATTGTATTCGATTGTCTCGTGAAACCGAATATTGTAGGTGGCAAATTAATTTATTATCTCTAATATTTTAATATCTCAATTATTTTCCCAAAAGTTGACGATATCGAAATTGGCCTAAAGTTATTCAAGTCTTTTATCACCAGATTTCTTATAAATAGGTTTTACTTTATTTATTTTTAGAGTGTCTGACATGATACCGTGTTGCAAAGACGCATTAATTAATTTCATAATTGATTCAGCTAATTCATTAGAGTAATATTTTATAATTGTGGATGGTATCTCGTCTACACCGAAGCTATTAGATGAGAACAACTCATATATTAGTTTTTACGTCTCTTCCCTTGTAATATACACGAATTTAAATTTCTTGTTTGTTCAGGAAAATATGTTTTATTAAATCCTATTCCCATTTTATATCCAATATTACAGAAGTGATCATGGAATTTATTAATTTTAACGAGCTTTTCATGTGGTGAGCAGTTTTCATCAAAAGTTCACAGTTTTTATACAACGCCATCCGTTATTATGTTTTAAACTACTTGCCAAGTTTTTCGAGGATTGTTTAGATGCAATTCAAAGTTTTTTTTGTCATTCTATCTGTTGTTTTTTTCTTTTTAGTGCCGTACGCTTATTTAACCAAAAGTGACATTTTTGTTTAATATATAGTTATCATTGTAGTTTTGAGTATGTTTTTTGTGCCAAAAATTTTTTCCATTCATAATCAATCCAAGGTTTGTTAAATTTGAATTTAAATGTGATTATTTAATGAATTATTACCGTATAGCTAATTTGAAATTGGAAAAAATTTGAATTGAATTTGGAAAATATTAATTTTAGTAATAAGACAATGGAAATTGAAATCTTATATATTAATACGCTTAAACGTCTGTTAAACTTTCCACAAAGCTTTTACAACACGAAGCTGTTTTCAACTAGATTAGAAAATTTTATTAGAACTATTAAGAATTACGATAGTGTGAATAATTTTATTTAGAGACATAAACCACAAAACGATAAAGCCAAATAAAACAAAAAACAAATTAAAATTAACCTAACAACAATTCATCTATTGAGCAATAGCATTGACTATATCTGATTATATGAATTAATTTAAAAAAAAAAAACAAAGTAACAAAGACAAAAAATCGAATTATCAGAATATTATTATAAAAGCTTTGTTAAAATATTACGATATTACAGACAAAAAACTTACCGGTAAAACAAATAGTAAATTTAGAAAATATATTTTTTACCTCACCCAGACCATGTTCACAAATTTCAAAAATTGAAGTTTATTTATTTTATTAACAAATAATTCAAAAGTATAAATTCAAATGCGCAGTAGCATTGAGTAAATATTACATTTTACATGGAGAATCATAAACCGAAATTTACGATCTGCTAAGAACAATAAAAACAAAATATGTTGTGACATTATGATCAGTTCCAATTCAATACACGGCAAATTTAGTACACATAAAAATTAAAAAAATTTTAAAAAGAAAATTCTCAAACTTTCCTTACCTACATTAGAGACCCTAGCGGGATAACAATATAACAATAAAAACTGAAGAATAAGAGAAAAACCATAATTATTGGCTTTACCCGTAACTATAATAGTCATAAGGCGTCAATAAAAACTGAACAATAAGAGAAAAAGCATAATTATTGGCTTTACCCTTAACTATAATAGTCATAAGGCGTCATATGATGTCATATGATACTTCGTAAAATGGCCTATATGATTCGATATGATTTAACAAATCCATAACCAATCATAACCTTTACTATAATGGTCATACCTAATCATACCAAAACGTCAAACCCAAAATTTAAAAGAAGTGAAATCAAAATATAAATTCTATAAACAAATATTTTGTTTTTTATTTTCAGTTTTGAAATAGTTTGGGCTATTATGGTAATAAAAGAAAACACAAAAAAAGTATCTATGGCTATTTTAATGTGTTTTTACTGTGGGTGTGGTATGTATTTAGTTTAAATGCTTTAATTTCATATCTATACTGCCAGCGACATCTCTGTACGTCTCTATTAATAGTATTTGTTAGGGAGCGTTTAGACATCAGATTTTATTTCATGAAAGTTTTGTTTTACTTATTTTTATTACATTTACAAATTTTATTCCAATTAAATCAAATTTTATTTCAAAAGTTTTAATTACATATCTCAAAGATAAACAACAATGGTTGCAAAGTATACTATATTTCTTCATGCAAAATCCACTTTCTAAACTTGCAAAATACGAAGATACGAATATGCGTGACGAGTACTAATAATAAATACTTATAAACAAATATAAATATTCAGTGTAATTTCAGAACATTTATGAAATATAATTATTTAAATAGTAAATCAATTATTCTAAGTATTATTTGTATTGATGAATAATAATAATATTTAATACACATTTTTTATATTTTTTAATGTATATCTTTAAATATATTTGCATAACACAATTAGAAGTTTATTATGATATTTTTTCTCGCAAAATACCTTTTTCAACTTGCGAAATACGAAAATGCGTGTGAAGCACTATTATCTAAAAAAAAAAATTTATGATATTCTATAACAAAGTCGGATGTCAAACTTTAATGAACATCATTAATACGTTATAAACACAATTCAAAAACGTATAAACGCTGCTTTATATAAAAGTTTTTCTTCAAAACTATTAGCGGTCAAAATTTTCAATTTGCTTCTATGAAAAACAAATAAAATTATTATTTATTATATTATACATATTAAGTATATTATAAATATTGTAAATTATAATTTTATTCATTTTTTTATTCATTTTATTATTATTATTTAAATAACAATAATAACAATTATAATAATTTATGATACCGTACGTATTATAATACCTACCTACCTGTTGTGAAAATAAAATTTTAATACATACAGTAAAAAAAAAATTAAACCTGAAGTAGGCCTGCGGATTTATCTACAGGTCCACTGTTTAATAAATAAATAAATACCTAAATAAGAAATATAAAAAAAAATAGTTATAAATAGATCAAACTATATTGTAAATTACAAGCTATTCATTCAGCGTTCTAGCATTAGCACTATAATTGCAACAATTTATTTTATTTGTTTATTTTCTTTATTTTCTTAAAAAGAATCAATGTTTTACGTTATGAAATATTACAAATTGAAAAACTTAAAACTAAAATTCACTTTATTTAATATCTTAAAAGTAGTTTAACATTTTAATCTATATTTAAAATTTTAAAATAGATATGTTGGTAATTTTCTAATTTAAATCAAATAAATAGTTAATATTATTATTTATAGATATTTTAAATAAAATATAGATACATTTTAGCCTTTCTTTTTATACATTTCATTATACCATCCCCTTTATATTTCTTTTTAGTCTATTGACAGATATTAAACTTAAATATTTCTGATTCTGTACTTGATTTTCTCGTCTTAACATTTAAAAAAAAAATACAAAAACAAATATTTAAAAAAAAAAAACTATTTAAAGAAATTTGCAGTTCCAGTATTTGCGTAGTTTTGTTGTTTTTTTTATAATATTTTCTCTTTAATAATATTACTTTCATTCATATTCATACATTCAACACTATTTAATAT
Source organism: Argyra leucocephala (assembly GCA_963942445.1). NCBI lineage: Eukaryota > Metazoa > Arthropoda > Insecta > Diptera > Dolichopodidae > Argyra > Argyra leucocephala. Next base: position 60,510,643 of record OZ012680.1, read on the forward strand.
TTAATATTAATAACACAAAACTACCCTACAATCATCGGCACGTTTTGTATTATATTATTGTTGTTGTTTTTTAAATTCCTATGCCTGTTCAATTTACGCAAAATCCCAACATATGCTTTTAAAAATACAAGATTCTAAGAATTTTCTTTTGTTCAAAAGTAATTTTTCATCTATATAGCTCAGGATAGAAAAACATTAATATAAGTTAGTCTTCAGTAAGACTCAATGAACGTATTAACATTTTACGAAATTAAATGCAAGAAAAAAACAATAACAAAAATATTAAGAAGAAGCATAAAATGAGAATAAATTTAGAGAAAAGAAAATGTTGAAATGATTTCCATTCTTATCAAGAATGAATATTAGAATGGAGTAGAGTTTCTTACTGAAGAGAGCATTATACCCCATCATAATACTAGACATTCTACAATTTTTTTTTTTTTTTCAAATTCCCACACAAACCTAATAAAATTTTTTTTCTTAATATTAAAGTATTTTGCTTCCGCTGAGATTTTCGCTTAACATGGAATTTAATAAAAAAAAAATGTAGATATCTATATAACTACATATTATTTTTCAATTTTAAACTAGATTTAATTTTTTTTTTTGTTCCTCTTTTGACATGAGTAATATATGACAGCTGAGTTGACAGATGATAGATTCGATTTTAGAATATACATATTTAGAAAATGTTACATATAAAACTAACGATACTAGAATTTTATTCATTCAAAAAAATATGTTGTATCTTATAAGTTTTTGCAAGTTGTTTCTTTCGTAGAATCTTTAATTTTGTGCAGAAATGTTCATTATATTATAATAGCACAAAATAACATACTGTAACCTACATATATAGATAATAATATGTATGTTTGTATTGTATGGTTGTATTATTCACTTCAACAGTTGTTATTCACTTCAACGCAGGATATAAAATTTATTGAATATTAAATTTAAAAATGAATATACTAAAATCATTTTAATGTTTTTTTCAACTTAATACTATTATTGAATTGAAGGATATAAAATTATTTTTTGTTTATATTTTTTTTCTTCCTGAGCTTAAATTTGTTATGAATTTAAAAAAAAAGGATAACATTTATTGAAAAAAGAGAGTAATATACAGTTGAAATTATTTGAATGATTTGGTCATTTACGTGCATAATTTTAGTTTAGTTAGTGTAAGCACACAAATCGATTGCTGTTACGGCACTAGATCACGTGAGTTATATAAACTACATAATTTACCACATATACAAATATTATAGACAGTACGCCATAACTTTCTATTAACCAAATCTACACGCTTAAAACTAATTCATCAAATATTGTAACTTCTAAAATGCAGTGAAATTGTAAAATTTGCAATGTAGCATCTTTTAGAATGTATATCAAAAGCTCTAGACTTTGTATACTATTCCACAATGTTGAAAATAGGTAGCCTAAAAGTAAAGTAAGAATGTAGAGGCAAAAAAAAAAATAGACTATATTTTGTATATGTGTCATAGATAATGTTACCACAATTAATTAAATTATAGGTTAGCATATATTTTCGGTGAGAAAATAAGTTTATTTTCAAATTGCAGCAAAATATATATTAACAAAATATAGTTTACCACCGAAAAATGGTGATCTATGAAAATCTGGAAAGTTCAATTTTTATGTAAAGGAAGATAAATAAAAGTAAATTTAATAGAAAGTTAAACAAAAAGTCAGATTATATTACCGATTTATATTACAAAAGCACAAAATTATAATTTAAACTGTATTTATATTGTCAAAAAAGTATTCCAAAATGTAGCAAATTTTTTATTAAATTATAATTCAAAATGAAGTGTTTAAAATAGTTTTAGACCGTATAGTAGAACTATATTTAAACTATACTCATTATAAATATAATAATAATATAATAATAATAATAGTAATTGAAAATAAAACTGAATATAATTCTAGATTTTTAACTTTAGATATATTTAATGTTTAAAAGTCGGAGGTTGAAAAAACCTCTTAAAAAACAAATACCTAAATATAAACTTAAAAAGTGTTATTTTTTTATATTAAATTAATTTTTTGAGCCTTCAACTTTTGTTATATTAATAAGCAGTTGTTTAGCACAACCGTATCCCCAGACTGGCTTTGATATCTGATTGTATATCAAAACTTTGTTATACGTCGAAAGTGTAGATGTTCGCCCAATTAGATAATACAAATGTTTGTATTTCAGGTACAGTTCTAGTGTATTTTTTTACGTAGTGTTCTTTCCATCTAAGTTTTGCGTCAAGCGTCATACCGAGATATTTTGCATAATATTGATATGGTATGCCAATATTGTTTATTCTTTCTGAAACGTGCGACTCAAGTTTTTTATTTGTAAAGTTAACTTGCTTGGATTTAATTCTTCATCTTTTGCAACTAAATGGAGATTTTGTTATTGACTTGTTGCAATTTATTTGTAGCTTCATTTATATTTTTACCAACTTCTAATATAGCCGTGTCATCTGCAGAAGAAGCTACCGTCGCATTTTCTATCTCCTTAATATCACTAGTGTATAGTAAATAATAGTTGCGTTTTTTTTAGCTGAGCAAACCACTTAAAAGCGCTTCTGAGCACTTTGTAAATAAAACGAAAAAAGTTAGATTTTGAGCTAAACATAACCTCAGACGTTTGTTTGCCTTGGTTTGACGTTTAATTTTTTATTGTTAATAAAAAAATGTAAAAATTTATTGAGTGTACAATTAATTCTGCTTACCACTGTATTTATATAGAATTTGATGAATGCAAACAGCTTTGATGAATGTTCACTACTAAATACTTCTTCATCTTCCTCATCATCTTCGTCTGATTCATTAATCGAAAAACGATGTAACAAAATACCAAAAATTTAAAATTATAAGAAGTTATTGAGAAGTAGTCAAATAATCAGTTTCAACAACATCTTCGTTTGATTTTTATAAAAACTTGTTTTCTGGCGTTAGAGTAAAATATTTTTATAATACTGAAAATAGTCGAATATTTTCCTTTTAATTGTACTGATATGCTTGGCAAATAAATGGCATCCAGAACTGCAATCAGGCTAAAAGCCAATTCCCAGTGGAAACCACAATTAATTGACCACTCTTCTATTATGGAATACAAGAAATTTATTCCAGAGAACCTAGATCTGACTCTTACAGGGTACTTCTTTGAGAGATCATATCAAACCGATATTCCGTCTAGGGAAAGTTGGAAGGGTAGCACGGTTCTAAACAAGGAACACGTACACCTCTACACCGATGGTTCAAAGTTGAATGACAGAGTGGGGGGTGGAGTCTACTCGGAAAACCTGAATATTAGTCTATCCTTCAGCCTACCAAGACATTGTAGTGTGTTTCAGGCGGAGGTGATGGCAATAAAAGAAGCCTCAGACTGGCTGAGATCCAGCGTATTATCTGTTAGAAATATCTGTATACTCACAGGCAGTCAGGCCGCAATTAAAGCACTGGGGTCGGTAGCCATCAACTCAAAAACCGTGTTGGCCTGTCGCAGTTCTTTGGACGAACTAGCGGATAGGTTCAACATATTATTACGATGGGTGCCAGGACACAGTGATATTCCGGGTACCTGCATTGCAGATCTACTTGCTAGAGAGGATACTATATTAGAACTCCTTCCGGAAAGGAGCAATCTGGGTGCACCTCTTGCCACCTGTAATTTATTGCTTCGAAATGATGCAATAAAAGCTTCAAACTTCAGATGGTCAGTTAGACCAGACTGCAACATCACCAAGCAAATCTGGCCTATGTTGAACCTGAAGCGATCCCTTAACCTACTTACCATGAAAAGGTGTAACATTAGCACTATGGTAGGGGTCATTACGGGTCATTGTCTGATTGGTAAACATGCCAGAAAACTGGGACTCCCCTCAAACGACTTCTGCAGAACTTGTAGAGAGGTGGAGGAGGATGAAACTGTCCAACATCTACTCTGTTTCTACCCTGGTCTCTACCATAAAAGGAAAACCCATTTAGGAGCCTTCTTTCTGAACTCGCTGGGTGATCTGGTATCAAAAACCTCCGCCGCTTCGTTAAAAGCTCAAATTGGTTCAATGAGTAGGGTACTACGCGAGGAAAGTTCTCGTGGTATCACAATGGACCTCACCGGTCTAAGCGTGTCGATGCACTGTCGACAGCCACTACTACCTACCTACCTACCTACTGATATGCTTATCATACAGATACGCGTATTTCGTCTACTACTTGCAGACTTCTAGAGCAGTGTTTTGTACTTTGGGTCCTACTAGTCCCACAATTTTTATTTGATCTTCTTTGTTTACTTTTATATATTTTTAATATTTAATGGACTTTGGGTAGCGAAATTTGTTTATTTTATGTTAAAGAACAGATCAAAGCAATTGGTATATGTATTTGAGCGTTCCGTCGAATCGACAGATTTATGCAGGAAACTATGAATTACATAATAATATAATTTTGCTTGTTTTTGTAAAAACACCAGTATTTTCATTTAACTTAATTGTAAATCATTATTATTTAATTGTAAATATTATCTACGCAATGAAATAGACATAATTATATTGTCTACAAAGTATTGTCGACGTAGTTTACGCGGCACAAAACGGCTATGATGCATCGCAATTACGTTGCGTTAGAGTAAAGAATTTATATAAAAATATGTCGAAGACTAATATTGGTTGAGATTTATCGAAGTAAAACCCTTTTATTTGAAATTCAAATTGAATGTTATAGTTTGGATTTGTTTTTGATAAAATTAATTTTTTTTCTTTTTTCCTCTCCTGAAGGGATATAATTTAACATTCCATTTAGGTCTTTTTACTGTGTAGGGATGAGTATCTGCGGCTCCTTTGTTTCGAGGTGGAACTGTTTAAAAGGAGAGATTAGTTCTTTGATTTCTAATGATGATATGTCCACATCTACGAAATATCTATAAAACAGAGACGGAGATACTATACTCTATATTAGATTTATAATAGGGTTTAAAAATAATTAGGTATAGATAAATTAAAATAATATTTATATAAATAATTAATCACTACTTTCTACAATATTTCATACCGTTTGCATGTCAAGGAATAGAATAATTTGGTTTAGGTGTTTTTAGAAATTAATAAAAACAAAACACATTAAAAAAATATATATATGTATAATATAATATATAATATAATATTATATATCAAAACTGCACAGTAATTTCAATTATTATTATTTTTTTTTTTTGTTTATTATTAAATTAATATAATAATGACAGCTGTCATTTTTAAATAATTATTGTGTCGATTCAACCAAAGAAAAAAAATTAATAATCAATTGAATCAGTAACAGAAGGTCAAGAATAATATGACAATATTGACAGTTAATATTAAATTTTGTCAATTTTAGTTACTGATAATTTTTCAAATATTTTTCTATTTTTTTTTTATACCTAATATCTACATTTTCTCGTATTATTTATTTTTTTTATTCTTTTTCCATAAATCCACTTGTCAAAATATTTTGACATTTTAAGAATTTTACGCACCTAATAAAATGTTTATTGCAAAATTATTTTAAGATTCTTTCACTCATAAAAAAAAATTCGAAATGATCACGTCTAAAGTGATGCTGACAGATTGTAAATAAAAAAGAAAAGAAAAAATAACTTGAATATGTACATAGTATTTTTTCTGTCTCTTTCTAACATTTTGAAAAGTATAAAAATGTTTATTTAATAATTCAAAAAGCAAAATTTCAATTCATCAAATCAAGGAAATGTTTGTATGTTTATTTGTGTTTTTTTTATTATGTTTTTTTCATAATGTTTTCCATTTTCCGACTTTATTTTAATGATGTTCTTAATGTCAGTGTCAGCTGCTGAATTAGACTTTTTTTTTAGTTTTTAACACAACTAAAAAATATAAATTATATACACAACTTAAATATTATATAGGAAAAGTTTTCATCACCCTTCATTCTATTAAAAAATATAAAAAAAAAAAAAATAAAATAAAACAAAATTAAAAAAAAAGGTCGAAAAATTATACAAATATAAATTTTAGCACGTAAAAATCTCATATCTAAATTTGATATATCCTTGATATCCTTTCGAATAATTTTTTTTTTTTTTTAATTTTTTGAAATTGTATAAATTAGATTCAAAAAATAAAAATATAATAATAAAATAAACTGTGTAGGGTAACCCTTGTCAAAAGAAATAAAAAAGAGAAACCTCATCCTGCAAAAATTTAAAGTTTAGGTACATAAATATATAACACATAATTACACAAATAATATACTATGTATAGCTAAATATAACTATATCTATCTATCTATGCTGTTATATATTATATTTTTAAATAAGTTGATGTGTATTAAATATCCTAATATTTTTTACACTTTACTCACAATTTTTAAATGTATACCAATAAGTTATCCTGAAAATTTGGTACTCCTAATTTCGTCAGATAATTCATTGCTTCTTTCTGTATTGAAAAGGACGTAATTCAAATAAGCTTTTAAACATTTTATTTTGATTTGATTTATTTTTTCTATTTGCTACCGGTATAACTACTAAAACATATACGGTTTCGACACAACTGGGATCCATTGGGAAAGTAATTGATTAATCTAATATTGCTGATCTATATCTAATGTCATACGCACTACCTGTGGTCAAGTAGGATACCGTAATTTTATCAATCGTTGGATTCGAAACCAGACTTAACACATTGCTGAATTGCAGTTCTATCGCGCTACAAATTAGACTACATATTATATTTATAAAGGAATGTTAGGTTTATTTAATTGCCATTAAAATTAATTAATTGTGAAATTGTGAACAATTAAATTGAAACTCCTAATTGAAAATTAAAAAATTTTGGAAAAAAATATTTGGTGTCGCTACATCTCCTTGTATCAATCATTTAAAATAATAATAATGAATATTAGTTGAGAGCCGAAATGCTGTAAGAGTTATTTGTACAAAAGTTTATCATATTAAATAGAAAAGCAATACGTGCCTAACATTTTACACAACAACAACAACACACACTACCACCTTTTATGAACAACATATTGCATAAGCTCAATAATTAATAATTTTTATAATACTATCAGAATTTTTCCTGTTTTTTTCAATAAATTTAATATAATTAATTAAATAAAAAAACTGCATCATTTTATGACCCGAAGATAACATGTTAAAGTTTTTTTCAGGGAGATAGAAAGGTTAAATATTATAATATCCTCATTTTAGAAATTAACTTATATTGAAGTACAATTTAATATGAAATTAAATAATATAATAAAATGATTAACAAAAGAACAAAAAATTAATTAACCTTTGCACAAATTTTATTTATTTTTTATTATAAATAATTGACGGCAATTTAACTAATCACCAGCATCAGAGGTTTTTGCAATGAAATGCAATCAAATTTCTCCATAAACAATCAAAAATTTCATACTAAATTATCACTCAAAAAGTGCTCTATCGTTCAAGTAATAAAAACTGGATAACCATAATTAACTTATGACCTAAAAATATTGTAATAGGAATATTATGTATTATTGTACTGTGGTAAAATAAAATGATTGAAAACCAATCACAGCTGATTGGTTAATTTTGAATTAATTTCTCAATTTTAATTTTAATTTCTTATTTTAAAAATTATTTCTCCTTAGAATTAAATATGGACATTGGGTGAAATTTTCGCATACTATTTTCGCATACATTGTAGTAAGAAATTGCAGTACCGTACTTAATTAAGTACTCAAAGGTGATTCTACCTAAGTTACTGTCAAGAACATAAAAAAAAGAATAATAAAGTCAGATTAGAAATGCATAAATATTATATCTCGGATCTGTATAATCATAAATATCGGGAATATTAGGCCCTCTTTTAATAAAATAATATAATGCAAGCCTTTTTATTAAAAATAACATAACGGTATTAAAACACAAGTTTTTTTAGGTCTTAATGTTTTTATTTTACTTATTTATGTTTCAAGTATATTCAGGTCTGCTTCCGTCCCTCACTTTCTTATCCCTTGTTACCTCATATGAGGTACCCCAGAGGAGCGACTCGAGTCAACTTTTCTTTATTATTGCATATATCAACAATGTATGGTATCAGCTAAGTTAAGTTTTTTTGCTGGGTCTACTACGTAATCTTGTTTTTAAAATCTTGTTTTTTTTAAAATCTTTTTTAAAGTCCTATATTATTGGAACCCGGTTATTAGTAACGGCAACAGAATTTTAACACTTTTAAAACTTTTGCAAAAGAATTTTTTAAAAAAAACAATATTTTTTGAAAAAAGCAAGAATTTGAAAAACTGGATTGAAAAAAACCAAATAACGTACCGTTCCCTGTTTTACTGACTACTCCAAATTTAGCAAATCCATTATGTATATTGGTGGTTGGTACTCTACTTCAAAATAATCTTAACCATATTCTCGAAAGCTGCTTACTAACAACCTCGAACTAAATTGCTTTAAATGTCAGGTTGATAGCTTTAGTAGTAAGCTTCAAACCTCTATTATTGAATTTGATTACTATCTTTGGAATCAAACTTTAAATCGTTCTGAGTTGACTCGTGATCTAAGTGTTATTCTGAATCACAGACTCAATTTCAAAGCTCATTTCAATTTTATTATTAATAAATCTAGCTACACTTGAATGTGCTTAACACCAAGTTTTGGTCTCTATATCGTAATGTTGATATTTCACGTACTGAAGCAGTTCAACGTACATTTTTACACTTTGCACTACGTACATGGTCTGGCGCTTTTGGACTTCCTCTTGCGAAGATAGGTTGCTTTTGATAGACTTGAAATCTCTCCAACAACCTTGATTGGTTGCTGAAATTACGTTTATTCACCAAATTATTGCTGGGAGTATCCTGTCACCTAAAATTAGGGGTTTAATAACTTTTAGAGAGAATCCGTTCATAACCGTTCAATAATTTACGCTTCGTTGACCTGTTTAATATTGCTAACCATAGTACTGATTACCGTACTTTTGAGCCTTTTTCTAGAATATTAACCTTTCCACTGTGCATAGTTTTCTTTATCGTGTAGTTTGTGCACTGGGGTTCATCTGACCCCATATGTATTTTCATATATTTTATATACAAAATTTTAAATTAATTTTAATTTTTTTTAATCTCGATTTTATTTATAAAATGAAGCAAAAGAAATATAATTAAGATAAAACTAAACAAAATTTAAGTGCAAAAATAAATTTAATCATTTCTTCGTTGACGCAGTTTATGCATATAATTTTTGCATATGCTGCCCAAGATGCTTTTTTACAAATGCAACATAATATTCGTGTTTTAACATCAGCAGATCGAGGACAAATATGATACCGTGGACGTTTACTGACTATATTCATAGCTATTTCTTCGTCTGTTGCAATGCGTCGTCTTAGATTCACTATTTTATAACCTAACTGCTCCATAAGGATTTTAACATTTTCTTTCATTGCTCTAGGGTTGGATAGACAACTTGATATATTTTTTTTGCACCAGTTGCATAGCCTACTCCTTAAAGAACAATTTATGTTGAGATTATTTTGGCTGGTTGAATAGTTGAGGGTTTGAAATTTTATACAAATTAAACGCTACAAGTAAACGCTGTATCCTTATTTTGCACGTGTATATTCTCACTAATTTGTCTAGTGTATCAAATCCGCCTTTGGTTAAATTGTAATCCGATATGATGTTGGGTTTATTTGAACCAGAGTCAAAAAGTTGATAGTAACAAGACGTTCTTATTTGGCTTTGGAATGTATCTTAGCAACACACCATTTTCGTAAAAAAATTCTGAAGAAATCACATCTCTTTTCTTGATTTCTGCTTTGCTGGTAAATCCTTTTGGCAGGTCAGGTTTATTTGAACGAATTGTCCCAAATATTGTTGTTTTTTCTCTTAATAGCTTTTAAGCCAATATACAACTTGTGAAGATGTTATCCACGGTTATAGTTCGCACTTTGTTAACGTATGGCTCAGATAAGCGATGAAATAAATTTAATGCATAATCAGTTGAACGTGGTTCTAAACAATTAAAATAAAGATAACTTTTGTAATAAAGATTTCTTCCTGTATATTATGATCTTTCATATAAAATACATGAAATAAATGTGGGATCATGTTGATCCTCGTTGTTCGATCATGTTTACGTATGTCTAGTCTTCTTCAAAGGGGATAACTACTTGATATACAATCGAATTTGATCCCGTTTTTTATTTTGTGTTTAGAAAATACTAATTCAGGCTTTCGTAGACTGGTTGATTTACTTAATTGACGTGAAATAAGTATTTTTTTATTTTATTTTATTTTATTTTAGAAAGGTTAAGTGAATCTAATTAGAGAGCAGCTTGATTTGATACTAAGCTTAGTAAAAGAAGATTAAAATCAAATTATTATCGTAATTGATATTTGGGGTTTTTCTACTTTGGTTTTGTATTTGAATTTATCCTTTTAACATTCTACTAACTACATCATGTTAAGTATTTTTGTTTTATCTCTTAATAACATTAGTTTGTTACCAGCGGTGGTGAGTATTAACCCACTGGATGATGATCTTACCGCTTAGTAACTGTTTTTGTAGCTTTTAACTATTTTATATTGTTGTGACTTTGTCAATTATAAACTAACTAAAGTCATTTCGAAATTTAAAAACTTTTCAAGACTCAAGCATGGAATCATAAATCACACACCCATACAATTTTTCAATTGTCACAACTTTTTTAATGAATTGCTATTGAGAGTGATTTTCGAAATATCCTGTAAAAATTTAAATTGAAACTTACTTAAGCCAATTTTATAAATTGCCTCATTGTACATTCGAACCTCCTGTACATTTAAGTATTTACTATACGCTCTAGAAAAGTAAGTAAACAAATGAGATTAAGGGAACTGTATCCGATTACAGTGACGAAATCAGGGTATTTAAAAATAAAATATATTCAAATTTCCAAAACCAATAAACGCCTTCAAATATAAAATTGGAAATTTACTGTCAAAATATTTATTCAGGATAACAAAATTTGTTTAAGTATTTTTTTTTTTTTACATAATCTACCTCTCTGCACACAACATAATGTAAACACACTCTTCCCTATCCATTTAAAAAAAAAAACAAATTTGTATGATGTGTTTAATTGACTACAATGACCGTAATAAAATACACATTATTTGTATCTGTGCGTGCGTCTATTCTTTTACGTATTCAGCAATTCATAGGTCTAGTAAAATTCAAATAAAATGTTCATCTATCTACAAAAAAAAGGGAAACTTTCTATATTCAGTATCTCTATTGTGTTATCTAGGGTTATAATATTTGAATAGTAATATTTAGTTTAAAATTAGACATAAAATTGAAATTCGTCTTATATTATGTAAATATTTGCAATTTTTTAAGAAAATTTACAGCACAATTTTTAATTTTCAAGAATAGATAAATTATTTATTTATTTTATATGCAGACTCCTGTATATAGAAATAAAAAAAAAAAAATAAAACTTAAAGTGATTTTGAATGTGTTATTCTTTGTTGAAAAACTTTATTGGAGAAGAATATTTTATTTACAAGAAATAAAACTTGGCATCTACCTCGTTTTTTAATATTTTTAAATAGCTTTAATGCTATAAAATTAATAAAAATAATCATCTTACAGAATAATATGTTAATGCGTCTACCAATATTCTGATAAGAAAATTCTGGGAGATGAACATTAAATTTGGATGTTGGGTGAAACTTAAATCAAACTACCCTGGAATTGTGCATATAATATACATTTTTTTTTATTATACTCAGCTACTAAAATCAGACTAGAATATCTAGGATCTTTTAAATCATAAATAACGGGAATTATTAGACCTCAAACAGATAAGGTGAAATTTTTATCAAAAAAACAAAAAAATTCCCAAAGAAAACATCACCAGTAAAACATAATTCCAAAATACAAAAATGGAGATTCTCTCTGAGAGGCTTTTGTCTGTAGAGATTTTGTCTTCAGTATATTAACCTTTAATCACAGATATGCAAAAAAATTACACTTATCCAGAGCTTACGTAAATTTTACTCCTTTTTTTTTACTTTTGTATTCAAATCGAATTGGGTATTTAATCTAAAAATTACTTTAAAATACTTTTTTTTTAATCGAAACCACAAGAGAGGCAGTTTTTATTATAAACCTCTAAGTCCTGTAGTACATTATTTAAATTTAATTTTAAAATAGAAAATTGAATAAAATCTTAAAGTTAGAAAGATATATAAAAAGTAAAATCTTAAATATTACAAAAAAAAAACACCAGACAAAACCACCGGAGTCCGAACCGAACCTAAAAAATTGTTCAAAATAATTACATACACACAGAGGTTACGTAAATTTTACTCTTACGTACATTTTTGTAACCTCTGTTTACGTAATTATATTTTTTGCATCTTTATTTGTTGTCTAAAAAAACCTTAAAAAAATAAAGAATAGTGGAAAACAAACTGCATCGCCCACGAAAGCAAACAAGCATTTCGTCTATGCAGTCGTGTGTACCAATTGAATAGTTTTTTTGCGAATTTTAATAATAATTTTATTAAAAATTTGTGATATCGCAATTAATGGATCATTCTTTATGTTTTCTTTTCTGGTTTCAATATCATCAAACCGAAGAGCAATAAGCAAGTTTGCAAATCTATTTTTTGGCATTGTTGCTCTGAAAATTTCTCTTCCATAGCTTTGGGTTGAAAACAAAATATTCAGATCTTCATGATTCGATTTGAATACTGAAGAATATATAAGTAAACCCAGAAATGCTTTCATCTCTACTAAATCAACTTCTGTTAATTCCGGGTTTTTTGTTAAAAGTTAGGATCTTCCACAATACGTAATTTTTACTCCACTGTACTAATTTCTCATATATAACATAACAGAAACAGTTAAATCACATCCCGGACATGTTGAAGAAAATAATGCGAGTAAAAAAAAATAGCATTCCTAACTTGATTTAATAAGTTTTGTTTTGAACAAAATTTTTTGGAGTAAATTTTACGTAATGTCTGTGATTAGGGGTTAAAAAGGGGATTTCGTACCGTACTCCGAATGTTTTGTGTATATCAAAATAGGGTAAAATTGACCAGAGCCATGTTATGGAATATAACATCAATTACACGTGTAGTTATTCAGTCAGTGCTTCAGTACTAAAACACTGACAGATGGTTAAACCATCAGTTTTAACTAAAGAAACTTCAATATGGCAAAAACTAAAAATTCTCATTAGATGTATACAAGTGGAACTGGAACAACAATTTTGAAAATATGTGAAAATAAAAACAATTTTCTTTATTTTTATTTTTTCTTAATTTATAACTGAAGTAGTAACTTAAAACTATATTGTATATAATAAAAAAATATTTACAAAAAAAAAAGTTAATTCATTAGCATTAGCATTTGAAAAGATGTTAAAAATTGTTTTTTTTTTTTTTTGTTTTAGTAATTCATATATTTCTGATTTAGCTTATAATGATACATTGATGTTTATACTTATAGACTATAAATAATTCACAATTTTTTTTTTATTTATATATAATTTATATAATTTCAGATTGATATGAAAAATTCGGTGACCTAAGCTTTCGCTGTCTGGTCTTATTGTTATGTATTTTACAGCATAATATCATACTTGTAAAATTCTTGTGCTTATAAAATATAATGTTAAGTTAATGAGTAAGAAAAAGAAAAATTAAACAAAAAAAAAATTTAAAAAATAAATCAAATACAGAGTGATCAGAGAAATGAATGCACATTTTTAAAATCCCCAATATTTATGATAGATTAAGTAATTCTTTAATTTTATTTTTGAAGATACAAATATTTTCAATATTTTTGATTTCATTTGATAACTCGTTATAGATTTTAAGACAGTTATATACGCAATTATTTCTTTGTTTTTCAGTTTTAAAGAATGTTAAATAAAAATTAGTTTTGTTGCGTGTATTGTGATTGTGTATGTCAATATTCCTATTTAAAATGAAATTTTTTATTTATTATCTTGAATGCAACCATGTATAGTTCTTGCTTACATAATTATTTTATTGAAACTGATATATTTTCCAGAATAGAGCATATGAGTGGGGTGCAATGTAGGGTAGTTATGTATGATTTTAATGGCTTTTTTGATAAGAAGATCAATTTTGTTCAGATAGGTTTGTGGAGCTCTGTTCCAAATAGGATTAACGTAGATTACATTTAAAATGATATATGACGAATAAATGATGTATAGTATATTAGAATTGAAAAATATTTTCAATTGTTTTAATAAGAAGACAAATGGTGTTATTTTTTTGACAATGTATTTAATATGCTCATCCCATCTTAATTTTTCATCTAGTATCAACCCAGATATTTGTAACTTTTAACTACTTCAATATATTATGTATTATTGTACATGAATGTGGTATTGATAAATTTTTTATTGTGAAAAAGCAAGATTTTGGTTTTATCGACATTCTTTAGTAGTCTGTTATTTATTAGCCATTTGTCAATAACTTTTAAGTCATCGGATATTGCAGAAGAAAGGTGGTTGTCATTACTCTCGGAATATTTTATGACAACATAATCAGCATAAAGCTGAAAACTCATCACTCGTCACTTGTCTCATATCTGTAGGTAACTTTAGAAGTTCTTCTTCAAGCATTCTGCAAAAATTATGTTCCGTTGAATTTTCCTTTTTTTTTAATTAATGCAGTTAGGCACTCATCTGTTTTTTTAAGCTCTTTAAAAGTACTTCTTTATCTAATCTTTTTTCTATTATGTCGAAAACTACTTTTAGATGTTGAAGGTGTCGATCAAAAATTCGGAACTTGAAAAGTCCTAAAAGATTATTATAATTATGAAAAAACAATTAATAAAAACTGTGATAAAATGTTCAAAGTTAGAATTCTAAAAAATTTTCTTTAAAACAAATTAAATTTATTTTGACTTTACTTCTAAGAAGTCGATATTTGAATCCCAGTACTTTTTAAGCTCCCGTCATCAAAAAACTTTTAATTTGAATAGCACCACAATTTCGGAGTATACTGTTCATCTCGACTTATTAGAAAGTAGAGATGAATAGTATACTCCGTCGAGTCGAGATGAACAGTCGTGATGAACAGAAAAGTCGAGATGAACAGTCGTCTTTTTCATTATTATACTGTGTCTTTAAAGTGTTAATTTTTGTTTAACTTCTTGAACAGTAACAATTTTTACGTTTTTTAATTCTTTGCAGAGATTAGTAGATGTAACTGTTTTCTCTGAGAATTCTATTTATGTAATTTAGATGATTTATATTGACTAGACACAAACGTTTTACGAATTTAAATAAATTAATCAAAACGGAAGTTTGGTTTTTATTCCAATCCATTTTTATTTTTTTTTATTTTAATTTACAATTTTAAGAGTACAATAAGACACAAACACAATAAGATAAATTTTGAGTTTTGAAATTTATATTTGGAACAATGTGGCAACGAAATTTGAAATAATAAAATCGAAATAACTAAAGAAAAGTTAAAATCATTTTACATTTCTTCATTCATTTGTACAACAACAATTTATATGGGTTTTTAGTGAAAAATGACTGAATAACTGATCGTGTGATCAGCGCCAATGAACATGTTCCAGCTTCAAACCTACAAAAACGAACAAAAAAAAAATAAAGCATTGTATTAAATTGAGTTTTTGTTTGCTTTTTGCCTCCATGCTTAGTAGAACCTTAAACCAGATTTGTAACAAGATCAGTTATTGTATCCAACGCCATTTTATTTATATCATATTACTTTCTTATTTTTACTTTAATCCGTTTTGGGAGAATTGTGAACATACAGTTTTAAAACTGTTTCGATTTATTTTGATTATTTTGTTTAAGTTTCTTGAAAACAATAATTCATGTTTACACAAGTCGTTGTAGTTGAATGCCTAATCTATTTTTTTTACATATTTATTACGTAGTTATTTGAATAGTTTTCTTTCATTATTTATAAGGAACAATACCGAATCATGTATTATAAATTTTTTTGAGAGTTAAAAATATGTAACCACTTGAATAAAAAGATTTAGTTCTACTAAATAAATCAATATATACTGCATAAACGTTACTCGTTTCACTTTAGGTAGTAAATTATAGTAAAAAAAGGTAACCCAGCTCTGCTTAAGTAAATATAAAATATGACAAAAATGCCTTGAGCCAAAAGCATTTCAATACTGTCAACATATTCATATTATTTTAAAACATCAAAATCGATTACAGAACAATGAGGTTTCTACAACTATGAGCACCAGTTTATATTTTCTATATTATATGGTACATCATGGCTCAAAAATTGAAGGCAAAAGAAATGTATTAAACGTGTATTTGGGGTAATGGGGTTAACTTCAGCGCTACATTGTCATATATCCAACAACATTTTAAGCTGAAAGCTTTATTATAGAGGTATCGTAATTGCAATATATTGAAAAACGGTACAAAGGTACTAGAATTTACATACTTGCAGACATTTTGGCTATCGTAAAAGCCTTATAGCTATTACAAAAGCATAATTGTATTATTATGTGGACGCCTGAATATCAGAGATTATACGGTAATGAGAAAGCATTGTATCCCTGTAAAAATTCTTATAGGACCTAGAATACTTACCTATATTGAATTATTTCTAATTGAGAAACTAAAGATATTAATACCATTTTAAATAGTTGCCCAAGGACTATTTGTCTAAAACGTTTTTCAAATTTGATATTAACCGGTTAAATCAGGTAATTATCAGGAAAAGTATATATCCAATGTCAGAACACTGATATGGTCTAAATAAAACATGATCCCTTCAAGAAACATCTTTTCAAAATCGTAGTCTCATTTACATTGTCCTGTTAAGTATACCGGGTGTTCCAGAGCATACGTATCAGCTTTTTGTGAGGGGAAAGAGCCGTTATTTTAAAAAACTTTTATTAACTAAATCGATTGGTGATATTTTAAATCTCCATGAAGTACTCGAAAAGGGTTTTTAAACCCAAAAATCAGAAAATCGGCCGAAATCGAGGTTTTCAAATGTGATGGGGTATTTTTTTTGCAAATTCGGATTATACGACAAAAAATAAGAAACTTTTGTAAGGTAATTTTTTTTTTGTTTTTTTTTTACCAAAGCAAAATATGATGGATTTTTGTTTTATTTTTTATTAATTTGAAAGAGAAATACCAAAAAAAAAAACATTTTATATATTGTAACGGCGTATGACCTAATGACCATATCCGAAGAATACCTAGAATTGCTAGCTTTCCAAAAATATATATCTTTAGTGGCGCATCTTATCTTTTAAGGACGAAAAATGGAAGATTCTACTTTGAACTACGATATCTCTATAACGGCAGCACCAATCATCATCAAATAAATGTCAAAATATGATCCAGACCGTTATCTTTCTAAAACATATCACTGAATATATAATATATATCAAATGGATCTACCGATATAACGGTTTTTATACAAAAAGATTAAAACAACAAAGACACTGTCAAACGTCCTTTTCGTCCTTAAAGAATAAGATGCGCCACTTAAAATATATATTTTTGGAAAGCTATCAATTCCAGTTATCTTTCGGGTATGCTCAGAACAACATCTCGCTCAGAATCCCCATATTTTCTTATATATCTCATAATCATAACATTTTTACACCAAAAATAACTTCAAAAAATTCTTGATTCATTTAACATCCTAATTTGAGGAATTTTTTATTTTTTTGTAAAATTTAAATAAAATAATTTTAAAGTGAAAATTAATTCAAAATTAATGACATGAAATATTAATAATCATATTTACGTACACTATATACATAACATTATATTTATATATACCTATTGTATATAATGTATATTATTTTATATCTAATCAAATTATAGTAAAGTTTTAAACTAATACAAACAAACAAACAAAAATTATACAAATATTTACATTTTATGCATTTACATACATAATTAATAAATTATATACACAAAAATATTATATACCTATAACATAATTAGCTACATATATATGACTGACTATAAAATAATAATTTAAAAATTTGTAATTTTCTTTAATCTAAAAATTATTGATTTTTTACAATCACACACACTCTTAATAACATTGATAAAGTTAATATTTGTTACTCTTTAAAAATTTATTTTCAAAATAAATAAAATTGTCAGATTTTGCATAATATTTTTGATATTTATTTTCAAATTTCCTTTTCTCAAGAGATAATATTACAAAAATACCTGGAAATTATTATTATAATAATTTAGGAAAATAAATGACATGACACCCAGCTAATTTCATTTTAAATTAATTTCCATTTAAATTTCAATATAAAATGTGTACATAATAATAATACCTATTTATATTTGTTTATACTTATCTATATAGGTATATAGGTATTATTTTGTTTTTAGTAAAACAAGAACCAAAAATTACAAGGATGTCTACATTTTATATATATTGTGTATATGTATTATATTACCCTAAAATATTTTTAAAAAATTATTTTGAAATATATTCTTAAACTTTTATACCCATATACTCTATTTTTTTGAATAATTTCATTAATAATCAAATTTATACAATTTCCACTCGTGTAGACTTTTATTACTCATTTACTCACTCCAATATAATACATACACATACATGTAAATGTGGGTAGTTCTATACCCAAATTGTTTTTAAAAGTGAGTAAAAAAGCATGTTTTTTTAAATTTAAAAAAATTTAAATTACAACAATACAAATTCAAAGATCAATTCAAATTTTAATTCATTTTAGAAGCAACAGGTAAAAAAATGTTTTTTCAAAAGAGTAACAGTGTTTCCCTAAATTTTATTAAAAGTAAAATATCAGATTTTTGGAATCATTAGCCAAAAAAGAGGTTTATATCTGTGTTGTGTAGTTAAACTCTTGCACAGAAAGTGCCCCTACTTCATTAGCTTTGCAATCATACAGTTCCAATTACACAAGTCTAAATTGACATTAAATACAGACTTGTATAGTTCGAACATTATGCAATGTTATAATTTGCATTATCTTTAAGCTTCTAAATTGTTTTTGAAATTCTTTTATTTCCAATCAAACCTTAATTTTTTAACACATTTATATTTCTTAAAGTTCTATGTCTGATTCTTGTCTGCTTCTATGTCTGAGAAGCAGCAGCAGACGCTCAATTTTGTGATGAAGACGTCGATTATTCATACCATATTTTCAGAGATCTAGAATAGTAAATATCAGCCTTGTCTTTAAAGCAAAAATTGTAGGGACGATCAATCGCAAGTGGACCTAACGAACTACCGGAGACTTAAAATAAATTGCTCAAAAAATCAATGAAATTTCTATGTTTTAGCACTAAATTTCCTTTCCATAAAAATTACACTATGATAATGATTTTTTTTCATCTGACGCAAAAATTGTTAATATTTTAATTTCTTTAACTGTTAACAAAAATAGTTAAATATACTACATTTTGTAGATAAATTTAAGCTAAAGAAACTTAAGCTAATTATAAAGAGTAGCCCGGTTCGACCTGGACAATTTTTAGGTAGTGATTTCTTATGGGATTTTTATCATTTTTCAATTTAGCCAGGACTACAGACAGTTAAATGAAATCGGATAAAAAAAGTAATGTCTAAAAATTGTTCTTTACAGCGCTAATCATTTTCAATTTAGATATGACTTTAACTGAGAAACGACAAATCTGATATGAAAATTACAAAGTTGTAGACGATAGTGATGTACATCAAAACGATAAATAAAAAAAATTAACGGTTTTATTTTGGAGCAAGAAGGTCTTCCTTTTCGTGCAGCAGTTCTTGAAATGCCAATTTTACATAAGCCTTCAGCTACTTCAAGGCGAAAGTTCAATAGGGACAAAGTATTTTGTTTTTCCGCAGAAGCTCTTTTATATAAAATCCACGAGTTTACTAAAGTAAGATCCAATAAGTGGTGAAAAACTCGTATATACCAATAATTTTGATTTTATATCTACCAATAAGACTATCAGTCTTATCTACTCCACCCATAAACCTGCAGTTGTATTCTTCAACTATATTCGGACAATCTACAATAACCATTTCTTTTAGCTTCTTATCATATCGTTGAGCTTTTTGGGTTCCTTTCCCGTGAACATTGAAATCATATTTACGAGTTTATTATATTTCAAAACTGTCGTGGCAATATCATTGCCATCAATAGATGCAACGTATTCTGTAGTGGTACCCCATTTTTCCTTCTTCAATTCGTTTTCATTTCAAACTGTTCCAACAGCATATATTCCATTTTTTGTCAATTCTACAAAAACGTTGTGTAATAGTTATCAAAATATATGTGGTAACTTCCATGTTTTGGAATATTGCGTAATAATCTGATAATAATGTTAGCTGAACAGCCCAGATCTGGTTCATATGATAGCCGCTTGGTCGGATAGTTTTCTTGCCCGGTATAAATTTCGAAATTATAGGAAAACTCGGAGACTACGCTTAAAACAAATAGTTTATAGCCCAATTTATGAGGCTTGTCTGGTAGATATTGCTTCAGATAACTTCTGGCTTTGGTGGAACATAATTGTTCATCAATTGACATACACTCTTCATAAGGTATGTTTTGAAATTTTTCTAAAAGGTTCGTTATAAGAGGACGTTAAACAAACGGTAATGCTCTGAGCTATTCCTAGGAAGCATTTCGGTGTTATCATTTAAATTAATAAATTTTCTCATTTTCTCAAAACGATTTACAGTTATTGTCTCTTGTATTAAATTAATTCCTATGACTGGTGACCAATATTTTCGTGTGTCAGATATACAAATCATGACTGACTTCAGTTTTATTTATCTTGAATGGATGTTCAGGATGTAGTTGCGACAAGTCCAAAGTCCAAAGATATTTAAAAAATTCAGTGCGGAGTCTATGTCAGTATGTAAATTACTGTTTTTTTTTAAACTTTAAATTTGACTTCAACTTGAAATATAATTACTCAACAGGGGCCCCTAGTATAAAATGTATTTGATTATTTATCTGTAACTGTATTATTTATTAATAACTGTATTATTTAGTAAATATGACATGTTTCCCACGTGAATTTCCAACATATTTTTTAACGTCAAATAGTACTAACAAAAATGCAAAACTGCATGGTGTACCAACTGTAATACATAAAATTAAAATCGATTTACAAAGTAAATATATAAGACTAATTGCATAAAATGTCATTTTCTAATAAATAAAACATATTATTATTAAAATTAAATCTTACTTACCTCTTTATGAATAAAAAATATAAAACCTGAAATTGATTTTCTGCTAACACTCTGCTGACTTCTACTGACACTTGCACAAGTACTAGAAGATTTTCATAGAATGGACCCATAACACAAATATAACAAAAACTAAATAACTGAACTTTGGTTTTATTATGAAAGAACAATTATTAATAGAACATAATGTGAGAGAAATATATGAAGAAAAGATTACAGCTTCGTTGTTATTATAAGAAGAAACTTATGTATCACCAGTAATACAATATGAAGTGTAGGGCAGCTCAGATCAAATTTAAGAATAGACGAATTTTTAACTAAAATACTTCCAATATCAATCACTTTTATGTTAGAACAGACCAGCGTGTAAAAAAAACTTTATCACGACAATGACAATTGTGCATATTATAGCAAGTCCCAAATCTATATACAAAATGAATGCCAGATATATTCTAGACGAATTCGACTAAATTTTAATTTGTTTATAAATCTTTTAATAAGCCAATGCGATTTGTACAGCGGAACAAGTAATTATTATTATTTTTGTTATCTACTTTGAGAGTAGAAGATGATTTACTAAAACAAAAAAAAAGATCAAGGCCTTGATATTCTGGGAATACGTGTATTTCGAGAAAGCCTGTTCTAAAAATGTTAAAATTATAATCTCTCTTAATTTAGAAAACTCAAATTAAATAACTCTCAATCAAACTGGACCTTTTAATATTTTTTTTAACGCAACAGAATTATTTCATATTTTTGTCGTTATCAATAATGTGGTGTAGGAAAATTGTTTTGAATAGCAAAACAATGATAAAATTAAAATTAAAATCCAAAATCATCTGACATCAAAATTTCCTGAAAATTAAGAAAATTTGTTTTTCTTTTCCATCAGTGACAAGATTTTTAATTAAGACAAATTATTAAATTCTTAATTTTATTTTAAAATTTATAATTGGGCAATCAAATACAAATTGTCCATAGAAGTATCCATGTACTGTATATGAACTTGAAATAAAATTGCAAGAAAAATTGAAGAAAATCTGTTTTATTAAAATTATTTGACACAGAGAAAAATATTTTTTTTTCCATTTCGTGTTTACAACATCCCCTACAAAATTTAACTTTTGTTATTTTACATTTTTTGGTAAGTACATTATGGAGTAATGAAAAATGAACAAATTTCCTGGAGGCGGTTTTAATTAGCACATATGTATTTCCAAATAAAAAGAAAATACCGAACATATTATATTAATATAATATGGGTATACTACATTCATTATGGGGTGGGTATGATGTGTGGAAAACGCCTAAGAGCATTAAAATTAAATTTTCAATTTTTATTTTAAATTTTTTTTGTTTGTTTTTTTTTTTTTTGTTGCTCTTTTTTTCCCATATTTTATTTTATTTTTGTACTTTATCATCCCATTACTCTAATTCAACTTTGGTTTGATATTTGATTTAAATTACAAAAAAAAAAAAAAAAAAAAAAAAACCATAAAAGAAAATAAGTATAAAGAAAATGTTCCTATAATAAAATGAAATTTTTTGTTGTAAATAAATTTTGTGATTTAGAGAAAGGTAAAAATTTATTTTCAACTAATTTAATTTAAATAATTTAATTGACAACAGATTTGATTAAATATGACATTTATTGATTTCTCTTTCTTTCTTTTTTTTTGTTGATATAAGGTAGTAAATTGAATTAAAGTAGGTATATAGTATTAGAATTTATAGATGAGGGTGCTGAACCCAATACAATATTTAACATCGGTCCTTCATAATGGTATTGATTTATTTTTTAATGTGATAGCTATGTTATAAGTTGAATTAAAGAAAATAATTTTTGGATATATGAAAATTCTCTCTCTCGTACCTATTCTTTACTGACTAATGTTAGCCATCATATATGTCTTAGATGGTGCCGAAACATCTTTTGTACTCATTTCGGTTCTTTGCTACGTGCACTAAATCACTGATACCTCATTTTTAGTTCTTTAAGTTATATAACCGTGACTTCTGTTTCTGCCAATTTTTCTTCTGCCGTCACTTTTTCCTTGCATGATGAGTTGTAAAAGTATTTTACATTTTTGAATCCGTATTATATGTCCAAAACATGCAATTTTTCTCTGCTTTATACTTTCCAGAAGTTTACGGCTTCTCGACAGAACTTTATCATTTGAATTCTCGAAAGAACTTTATCATTTGAATATTATCATTTGAAACATTTAAAATGCCTCGGTTTCTATTCATATAGATGGTTTTTAAGGTTCAAGAGTATTTTTTTTTATATAATTCCAAGGCAATGGAATGAACCCCTTAACTGCTTTTACACAGAGATTGGAATACACAATATATCACATACAATAGCTTGCTCTTTATAATTTTTTATGGTATATCTACTAATTTAAATGTGGGAAATAATATCTACTGCTGCAGAATACTTCGTTTTCATAGTAGAAAAATTCGATTTTATTTTTAGTGATAACCAAACCTCTCAACTATTATTTTACTCATTTATTTTATCCCAATGATAAAGGGTACTAGACCAGGTCGAAAAGTACAGAAAGCATTTTTTTGCCTTTTTCGGAAATCGAACCTGGAACCTTTCGGTTGAAAGGCAGGAGCTCTACCTACTGCGCCACCCAGCGTGTTTACTTTCTATCTAATGCCTATAAGAGTACAGACCATACAACATTTCATAAAAATGTAGACGAAAACCTAAATATAAATATCTGTAACAAAGTACGTTTCCACGTTTACTAAATACATATCTCAAAGCTATTTCGATGCTATTTCATTCCCCTATCTTATTTTTTTGCTCACAGGTCAAATATTGATTAAGCTAATACAAAGAAATTTGACACGTTGTATTGCAGAATGTAGCAGTGATACTTACAGTCAGTTTTCAGACCAAGATTTACAGTCTCGTGATTAGCTTCATCTATTAAATGTTTTAGGTTCTGTAAATTGTCTATAAGAAGGTTTTTTAAGTTGTCTGTTGTAGGTTATTTAAGTTATTTCTGTATTATCGGCGTATTGATATTAGCTGTCTGTCTTCGGAGTCTCCATAACATAAATTTGGATTTTATTTCATAGTTTTTGCATATTTTAAAATATTAACTTATTGTTCGTATATTAGATTAGATTAGATTTTGAATTTCCAGAAGGAATCTGTACCCTATATCACCGCAGCCGCTTATTGTGCTTATTAGTTATTATGATAACTAGTGTCTGAGTCATTAAGGATAAGCAGTTTCGTTTCCGGCAATGCCAAAATGTCCTGGTACCCACATCATTGTGACATTATTTGTTTTTTTTCAGGGTTTTAAGTATTTCTAAACATTCCCATACTAATTTTGATGTGTATATGAATTAAAGGTTACTCTAGCTACTTTCCTGTCGGAGAGAAATTAAATTTTACGTTTTTTGTAATTTCTTCTTAAATTCTTTCGTACACAAAGTTCTATAGTGTATACTTCGGCTTGGAAAACTGTGTTTGTAGAGTCTAGGCTTAAATAAATATGGGCCTTGAAGTTTTTTCATATACTGTCGATCCTACTACATTCATTTTCTTGGAGCCGCCAGTATACCATACTAATGATCATATGTCGAAAGAGGGGGGACAGGTTTTCCACATCTCTCTGCTTGGGATGATTATATTGAAAGGCTGCTCAAAATTATTTCTTAGCAAGCCGTAGTCGGATTATGCTAACGAAAATGTATCATCGTTCTGGAGTACACGAATTAGTTAAACCACTTTTCTAATTTGTGGATTATCAACAGTAATACATTATTGTACGTAGAAACCATTGCTTCTTTTTGTATAAAGAGATGAATGAGTTCTAGGTGAAGCAGTTCTCTAATGATCATCCGCATAGCCCCAGTTATCATTAAAGAAGCTATATGCTGTAGTTTGTTGAGTTTGTGCTTAGCTATATTTTCGTAAGTTTTTCCGCCAAACTGGAGATGAGTAGGTTAAGGTTGGCTTCACTATTGCAGTATATAACCATAATGCCATTTTAAGGTTTAGTTCTAATTTACGGCCACCTAGACTTTTACATGTTCAGAGTGCAATTCTGCCTTTATTTAGAGCATTTTGTAGATGAACATTCTAGTACAGATCGTCACCTGAGAATTATGTTGTTCAATGTCCTAAAATGATTTTTATGGGAAATCGATTTTTAAAGTTTAACTGAAGAGATATTGGGTATTGATCAGTGTAGCATGACAACACAATTGGTTTTTTTTCTAAGCGAATTGCAATCATATTGCATATAAAACTGTGTGTTTGTTCTATTTTAAGCCGCAAATTATGATGAAGAAGGAAATGAGTTGTTTCCGAAATAAGTGTTTGCAATAAATAAATAGTTAAGAAAGGGAAAAAAGTGAAGAGAAAATTATTGTTAGCAAAATTCTTTTATTATTTAATGAAAATGCAAAAATTATAAAATAAAAACAATATTATATTTATTCATTCAAACAAACATAAAAGTATAACAATTTAATTTTATTACTTAAATGGCACTAACTTCTTGAAAAAAAATTTTTTAATCCATTTTTGTATTTAATTATCACATTAATTCAGTCTCTTATAAGATAAATTTATTTTAATAAAATTGTACTTTTTGTAAAATAAGGTAAGAAATAAAGAGTAACCGTTTAATTCCAAGAGTTACATAAATAGCTTTTTACTTATATTTCTTTTTAACTTAAATAATAAAATCACTTAAATTAGTGTTCTTATGCAAACATTTAATATCACAACTTGAACTTTGAATTGACCGCTCTCTTCGTTGTACACCTCGGACATTCGTGTATTCTCTCCCAGTTTGTCGTAATCTTTTGTTAACATTTCGTTTCCATGCTATTACCTTCTTGAAACGTTTACGACCAGCGCCTGGTGGTGTTTCTACAGGAACATTGCTTAAAACAGACACCGATGTAGATTGTAGCATTTTAGGAGATTGATTTGACAACAGGCAAGGGTGTTCCTTAATACTAGGATTGTAGTTTGGATCAGCTTCAGAATCATCAAAGGTGGATAATGGAGAATTTGGATTTGCCGTATTTATCAAACTAAAATAAAACCGTTTTATTAAACAATACTACTTCAATGAATGTTAACTTACCTCAGGATAGTATTTTGTGTTGAAAATGCATTAAACGACGTGCGTGCTACAGGAGAATCTGTTATAATTTCGTTAATCATACTAAAAAAAATTTTTTTATAATAAGAATAATTACACTTTATATTTTACATTTACCTCATAAGTTTTGGATGTGGGGTTTTCGCAAGTGATGAATCAGTATCACTATCGAAATACATTTTTTTAAATAAAAAAATATTCCATGCCGTCAATTACTCATCCAATTGCTATCGTCGACTGAGACAAAAATATTGGTTAATACGGCAACTGCATTTGATATTGATCAAGATAATACGCAATTAAAGAAAAAAAAAACTGAGCAATATTGAGTTACATTTAGGATATTGAACAAAAAAGCACGTTTATTAAATAAAATTAAAAAAATCAAATATTGTTCAATATCATACAAAATTTACAATATTGACACAGTTGTATTGAACAACATAGCACACTCCAATTTTTGAAGTACATAGAACAAAATCATATTTTATATTCAATGTTGACCAAGAAAGTACAGTTTAAGAAAAAAATATATGAAACACGTTCAATACAATACATCAAAAATTAGAGGTTGGATATTGAATAAAACAGACAGCCAAATTATGTCGCTTTGAACAAAGTGATTCCCTACAAATTGAAAATGGGAATAGATAGAACCAAACCGATTTTACTAAACGAAAGAGCATTCAAAAATTACCCCAAAAGCACTCTTAAGTCGATTTCCTGAAAAATGGTCTATTGAACAAGATAATTCTCAGATGACGAGATTTATCAACTACGTTAATCAACTACGATTCCAAGGTATTTGACCCCTTCGGAAAAGTCAATTGTTACACCATTTAGGTTAAGTTTCTTTAATTTGTCCCTAACTTTTATGTTTGTGAAGGCAACAATAGTGCTTTTGCTTGGATTTATAGAGAGTTGAACCTCTCGGCACCATTCAGATGCCATATTTAGTGCCTGTTTAGCCACTGTAGACTCAAATTTACTTCTAATAAGAATAGCCTCATCATCAGCGTACCCTTGTGTCAGATTCATTGAATTTATGTAGTTATGTAGTAGAGGTCATCCACTAAAAGGAACAACAGAATAGGCGACAGTACCCCTCTTTAAGGACATTCTATAGTAGCATTGCCGACCAAAGTTTCTTTATTTAGAGTTGTGATATTATTTCTGCTGATAAGCATGTTTCCAATCCAATTGTACACTTATTATTGTGCTTACACTTATTTCTCGCCTGATGATATCGTTATGGATGATTTCGTATTAAGTGTTGTCAAAAGCGCCCTCCACATCAAAAAAATGTCAAGGGCTATTTCTTTGTCCCTAATTGTTTTTTCAATTTTTTCTGTTAGGTTTTGGTGGGGGAGAATTGTTTATTAGCTGGACTGATATGCATATTGCTTTACATGGATTGGTGCATTGTTTTTAATAGAAACGATGTTAGAATAATTGGACGGTAGGATTTAAGTTGGTGATTTTGTACCTTACCCATCTCCAGGTATGTATGTTACTTGAACCCTTCTCCAAGCACTGGGTATGTGGCCCCAGACGTAGCTGGCTTGGAAAATGTTCTTCAGAATTGGGGCGAGTATGTATTCTCTTTTTTAAAGCAGAGCTGGTAAAATGTCTTCTTTTCCTGGAGATCTATAGGGTTTGAAAGTGCGGATATCCCGCACCTTATTCTCTCCGTCGTGAAGATATTGAATGAGTTTTTCCAGTTTGTTGTTTAGGTTGGTTATATATATACATATATGTAAATACATTTTTAAATATTTATACATTTATATACACATATTTCTAAAATTTATTATACCTTTTCATTTCATATAGTAGACTGTTATAGACCGAATCAAGTCTGAATCGCGTTGCTACTTTACATTAACTAACTAACACACGTAAGGATCTTGAAAAATTATACCATACCTGTTTATGATATTGCACAAAAGATAGAACTTTGCAGATAAAAATTTGTTATTAGGCTAACCACCTACCATGGAAAAAATCTGTAGAACTAAATGACTGATCTATAAGAAGCAATATTTTCTTGATATTAATAAGTGGAATATAATATAAAATAAGTTATTATTTCCAAGCAGCTTGCGTATTATTTGACACAGAAGACTATATCTCATTTTTCCTGCAAGCAATTCTTTACAAGAACTTTCTAATTGGAGAACATGATATTTTGATTAAAAATATATGAGGGGTGAGGTGCAGGGCGGTTATATTTTAAATTGGATTGTCACGTTAACAATGATGATGATATGTGTCTGAACTATTAGGCAGACTTTTAGCTTAAAAATAAAATATAAAATATATTTCGTAAATATAATTATGGCTTAAACGAATAAAATACTTTGTAATTCTAATGCTCTTGGTAATGCAAAAGACAAGTAATGCATTTTCCTATACTAACTTTTGGAAAATGAGAGCTAGTCTTAGGTAATGTGAAGTGATTTTATTCCGAACATCATTGGATAAATGTCATAAGGACGTTCGACAAAATTGGAGGAATTTCCATATCCAAGCTCCAGGAAATATTAAATTAGTAAACAAAAAATAGCTATGTGAAATATCTAGGAGTAATTTTACAATACAATCTTAATTTTACTGAGCATATTAAAAATAAAATTAATTCGGCGAGAAAAGCATTAGCTCTATAACCCATAAATTGTTTAAATCAAAATTCTTGTCTGTCAGGATTAAAATAATAGCGTATCAAGCACTTATTAGACCAATTTTGACTTACTGTTACCCAATTTCGTATAATATTGGTGCCTCACTTACTTAGTATTATATAGAAAGTTAGAAAAGAGGGTGTACAGGTATTTATCGTAAGCCAGATACTGAATATAAACATTTCTTTTCGAATAGAACGCTGTATAGCCGGCCAAATATTTCTAGAATTGATGTTTTTATTTTGCATTTAATTAGAAAACATTATGTTAAACTCAGAACTAATATAATAGATAATAGCTTAGTATCACATTCTGCATATCCAGAAAATACATACATTGAAGCATTTCTCTTTCTAGATTGCAATAGATATATTCAATCCAATTACAGCAATATCCCTATTATTTATCACGGTTTTAGACGTAGCACCCAAGCAGATCACTTTCGAGCCAAATGTTAACCCCAATAGCCCACTAACAATTTGAGCATGTAATATGAGCCTCTCACCAAAAGACGTAAACTATATTATAAATATTAATAAATTCTGGTAGTTATGCTAGTAAGAAAATTGGCAACAAAAACATTTTTTTTAATTTGTATACTAAATTTTAAATTCAACCAAACATTACAGTTCTGCCCAAGTAACATTGTCCAAGAGCAAGACTCTTCAACTCAAAACTTTCATAACACACTTGAAACACTCATAACTTTAACTCTTGTTACAAGAATTAAATTAGTTCTCATAACATTCTTATTATGATATAATTACACTCATAGAGTATTACTCTCATAGTAACACTCTCGTAATACACTTGCTACGAGAGTTCAACTCTCATAGAGTTAAACACTTGTAATAAGAACGTTATGAGAGTTTAAGTATAAAAATAGTTTATCAAAATACACTTGCTATGAGAGTTTAACTCTCATAATGCTCTCACAGGGTTGAACACTTGGCATAGGAGTATAGGAGTAAATTATAATGGGCAATCAGCGGTAGCTTCATCTGCGGATACAATTTATCTGTTGATGCTTCACATCAAAGCAAAACTTTCTTAGAACCTAATCAGCAGTAGTTTGATCCAAAACCACTCAAATGCAGATGTCGAAGCTTCCCGTCCGGTTCATAATTCAACAGAACCAATGTATGTATAAGTTTATTTAAATTAACAGAAAAAAAAGTTAATGAGATAATTGCAGTATAGCTTTCCAGCAGGACTATTATATAGGGGATGATGATCATGATGATGATGACTATGAACAACATCAGCTCTCTATGAAGAATATCGACAGTGAATTAGAAAAAAATGAGGTTTTTGGAAATGAATCAAAAAATTGGGCAATTCAGCTTAACATAAGACAACAAGTACTAAAAGTGTTGTTAGGAATATGTACTATTATAAATCTGATACTATTAATTATAATATATATTCTTATTAAAACGAACTTAATCTCGTTTATTTAATAAGTTAAAACAAATTTTTGAAATAAACACAAATTTTATTTATTTAGTCTTGCAAGCAAAACAAAATGCTATTGTAAAAGAAATAATACTCTCATAATTAGAGTAATTATCTCATAACAAGACTTCTGATCTCATAAGAAGAGTAACACTCTTCTTATGAGAGTAGTTATCTCATAACAAAAGCTCTTATCTTATAAGAAAACTAAACCAACAGCGGCCATTATAACTCCATATTAACCCTTACGTCGTTAAGTAATTTTTTTAAACAAAAAAATATATCACTTTGATTCAATTTTATGATTCAACGTTTAGACGTCCATGTAAATTTAATCAAAAAATTATCCAAGTACTGGCCAAAATTATATTATATGTATAGGTATTATAATCATCACCATTTATTTGGAAAAAATTTGTCAATTATAAATAAAAAAAATTTCATTAAAATTAAGATTTTAGCTTGAAAGTACAATACGGCATACTATTGAAAGTACAATACGGATTTACACGGTACAATATTGTATCAATATTGAATCAATATTGAATGGCAATTGTTGCGTGTAAATGCTTTCATTCAATATTGAACCAATATTGCATGATTGAATGGTCTTGATCTTAAATTTCACAATATTTTTATCAATATTGCTTCATGTAGACGCATACATAAATATTGAACCAATTTCTGGTGTTAGCAACGCACTACATAATAATATAAATTTTTTCTGCTCAACTAAATCAGACATGAAAATCTCATTGAATAAAAAATTGTTTATTAAAAATTGTATTGTGCATATGCTTTCACAACAATATTGAATCAATATTGTATGAAAATTGTTTTTTTCATTGCTGTCATGCAATATTGCGACAATATTGATTCAATTGAAATTGATACAATATTGATTCAATATAATTCGTATTATATATACTTTTATACTTAGTTTTACTCAAATTTATTTAGTCAACTATTTTCAGATATATGGGTAAAAATAGCATTATAGGACCCGAAAAGGTTAAAAAAAAATTATTAAAATTATTTAAATTTTGATTATTTTTGGAGCGCATTGCTTTTTTCGAGGCAAAATGCCTACTTTTATCAATAAAATTTCAATGCCAGGTAAATTTTGGTTATTATTGATGAAAAAATTATTTTAATTTGCTATAATTTTATTTCATTTAATATTTTTTTTAGTTTAATATTTAATATATACATACTTACTTATGATCACACATACATAAAATTAAACATAAACTTTATTTAACTCAACTCTCCATAGTTATTCTAAAAAAAATGAAACCAATACATTTATATTAATATGTTTCTACCTCGTTCTGACAATTAGACTAATAATGAGAGTTAAGCACTCATAATAAGAGTTTCTCAATACTCTCATAGTAGTTTCCTTATGAGACTTTTACTCTCATAAGCGGTGCCCTTTTACTCTCATAACGATCGTATAAGGCACTCATAGCATTCTACAAGAGTAAAATTATGAGAGTAATACTCTTGGCTTAATTCTCATAGAACTCTACTAGAGCCTTATGAGAGGAATTTTGTTACTTGGGTGGTTTAGTAATAGTTGATTAATTAGTTGTAAGTTAGTTTTTAAATTGTTTGTAAGGTTTTATTAAAAATATGTAAAATTTCGTTTTAAATATATAAAGTTTCGTGAAGTCGATTTTTTCTAGCCAATTCCGACTCTTGTTAAAATTAATAATAAAACTGTAACTCAAGAAAGTGATGGTCAGGTAAAACGTATGTAAAAAATACTAAGATAATTTTAAGTGTAATGTAATAACTTAGAGCAATCGTAATGGGTTCAATAAGTTAGTTTATAAGTCATAATGTGAATCATTTTTGTTGTTAATTTTTGTATGATTTGAGATAAAAATAAGTTGGCTATTACAAATAAATATATAAAAAAAAAAGTTATTTTACAGTTCTGAATACAACCGAATCTTAATAACAATTTAATAATATCCACATTAAAAAAATTTATTTCAAAACAGTAAAATTTAAATTGAAATAAGTTAAAAATAATTAGCTTAACATAATAATTACCTTCCAAATTACACCTTTACATTTTGTTATCTTAATTAAATAACACTTTTCAAAATTGATTGCAAATTAAAATTTTTACTCTTTCTACCAATGAAATCTAAAAAAAAAAATAAAAAAAAAACTTGATTTTAATTTCCTCTTCATTTGATTCATTATTTTTTACTAATTAGAAAGTCTGCTCGAAAGCAGCAACATTAGGTTTTCTTTATACATTTATTATAGAGAAATTTCAATAAATATACACAATGAAATAATAAATATTTTATTCAAATTATAAAATTTTTATTGATTTCATCCTGAAGGTATTTTTTTTTTTTTTGTAAATAAATACATCAAACATTCATTTTGACTTATAAATAAAAAAAAAGTTTGAATCAAAAACAACTTAAAAACAACAAAACAGAATCAATCATCGTCTCAGAGGAAATTTATTTAATTTCTATTCATAGGGAACCTGTCTGAAAAGGAAATTCTCCTTAGGTACTTAAAATATTCTATACAATCATTTATATACCAAAATATTTCCATCTCAAAATATTTCAGTTCTCTTAACTTCACTCGACATAGCATTATCGGTTGTTATAAGTGTACAGGTAACATAACAACATGATGACTTCATTAACAGCAACATGACATCCCATCACATTTTCCATTTTATTTTCATAACTAATAAATAAATAAAAAAAAAAAAACAACAAATTCATACTGCTTTACTCAAAGTACAACGATCGGAATAAAAATAAATTTTCATTATTTGCAATAAAAAAAGACCTGTTTTCTAATGGTTTTAGGAAAAACTGAATTACGACATGGAATTAATTCGTTTCGTTACCTACCAAATATTTTTACCCAAGCTCATTGAGCTTATTTTTTTTAAAAATAACATGAATCGCCCCTTCAGTATCAGAACCAATAAAAAGAAAATTTCTAGAAAGCGTAACGTAAAGTTGTGGAAGGAGATTAAGTTATAAATTAGGTTTACACTTCTCATTTACCAAAACACATAAATAAAAAATCTGGTAAATTATCGAAGCTTCAAAATAGACTGCTCATATTACCATACAATCACAGAAAATTTATATTTTAAACATTTGACTTTTCTTTGCATTTACGAAATATATTTGAAATCTATTTTGAATTATTTTCACCATAACTAACGATTGTAATTAGAAAGTGAAACCTATTTTCACCCATACCCATATTCAACCCATTTTCGTGCTAAATAATCCATTCTACTATTTACTTTCGGTCAAATACTTGAGGTTTCACTCGGACCAAAAATTAAAATTGAAAAACATATTAAAACCAGAAGTAAAACACTTACACCTAAAATTTTTCAATTCATACTGGTTAACAGGCAGAAAATTGCACAGTTCCATTTGGAAAGTAAGATTTTAATCTCACTCTAAAAAGTATACTCAAACCAATATTAGCTAACGGTGTGGAACTGTTGCTGCATCAAACCGCTAAAAAATAAAAATTAATAAACGCTTTCAAGCAAATGTCCTTAGGGCAAAAGTCAATATATTTTGAAAAATAATATATAAAAAATTATTTACAAGTAAGGTCACTATAAAAGGAGAAATTCAACTTCAAAGATATGGGGCTCGGTTGGTATGGTATGTTTATGGTATAGCTTGAAATAAAGAATTATACGTCTGCTTTCTTCTGTTCTTCGAGTCACTAGAGGCCAATATCACATTTGATTTTTCTTATATTTGATTTCTCAATTCTACTATCTTACCTACTTAACTTAAAACTAATTTAGTTTGGCCGAATTTAAGTACATTAAGCCGCTGCATGAAATGTACCGCTAACAAATCAATATACTATTTAAAATTGTATAAATTGTTATAATAATTCACCGAATACCTATTAGTACTTTTGTTGCTTGTTAAAATTTCTAAAGTATTGTGATAAATTGTAAATAAACGTAGAAGTCATAAAAAAGATATTTCTTACTCACTAACATACTTAGCTGGTACAAGCTTTACTGAGGTAAATAAATATAATGAAAGAGCACAATATAGGTTGATCCTGGTTTTATGCTGACGAATAATTAATATTTTAATATCAAAAATTAGAAAAATAATTGTAAAAATTAATTTAATTTCAAAGTAACTAAGCAAAACGGGTCACAAAAATCCAGTGGGACTAACAAGTCAAAAAAGCGGACTCTTAATCTAACTCAATTAAAACATAAAACATTATCATCGTACTTAGTCATTTAAAACCATAATATAATTCAATTAAAAAAATTTACGTTTTATCAAACTCAAATAAAGCATTAAATATAAGCACCACATTACATGTCATTGAAATACATAAAATAAACTCAATTCGATATCCGAGATTATTTACATTTTCAAAATAAGGCTTGGAGTTTAATTTCAAAATATTGTAATCTTTATCAGTCTCAATTAAAGCATGAAATGTAGATCTCATATATTAAGTAATTTAAAAACATAATATACTCAGTTCGAACATAATCCAGTGCTCGGCCATCTTACTTACTTACTTGCTGAGCGCTACAGACATTGAAGGTCCTGGGCCTGACACAAAATTGTCCTCCACTGATTTCGGTCACGAGGTCAATCTCTCCAGTTGGTGATTTGGAGTTGTTTCACATCTGCCGATACTTCATCTCTCCAACAAAGGTGTGACCTTCCTCGAAGACGCGTTCCCTGGGCTGGGATTCGAAGAGTTTCCTAGTCGAAGCATTTTCATCCATACACTGTACATGTCCTTGAACAGCTGGTATTGTTCGGTATTATAGCTTCTTCTCCAAACTCATTCGTCAGACACAGGACCATAAATGCAACGAAGAATTTTTCTCTCAAAGATAACAAGTGCATTTTCACTTGCTTTTGGTAATATCTACGATTCAGAACCATACATAAGCACCGGAATGATGAGCGTTTTGTATTATTGTGCCTTGGTATCTTGGGAAAGGAGCTTTGAATTCAGTTGTTTATACAAACTGAAGTAGCAACGGCTTGCTAGGGTAATTCTTCGCTTTACTTCAACATCGGTGTTATTGGTGGAGTTGATGTTGGTTCCAAGATAGATAAACTCCTGAACTCCCTCAAAATTATATGAGCCGACAGTGATGTTGTCCCTTATATGGTGTTGTGAGGACATTTTATTTATCGACAGCATATATTTTATTTTTATTCTCATTTATGAGAAGATCCGCTTTACCTGCTTCCTCTTCAATTTGTCTGAAAGCTTCGCTGTCTGCTCGTCGTGATGCTCTGATAATATCAACGTCATCAGCGAAACCCAGGAGCTGCACCGTTTTGGAAAATATAGTGCCCTGTGTGTTCACAACAGAATATCGCATTTTTGTACATTTTCAAAATAAGACTTGGACTTTTATTTCAAAATATTGTAAACTTTATTCATCTCAATTGTTAAAGCATGAAATATAGACCTCATATTAAGTAATTTAAAAACATAAAATACTCAGTTTGAATTTAAACCCAGTGCTCGACCATCTATACTGTTTGTTAAAAATAGATTTCTATTATATAAAAAATGTAAGCCTGGGGCAGTAGCCTTGGCTATTAACAACATAAAAGTTATTTGTTTTTATATTCTAGACAGTAACTTAGGTATACAATTTCACAATTAAGCACCTTTTCGTGCTTAAATTTAGAACGATACTGTACATTTTAACTACAATATCTTATCAAGTCATTGAATGTAGAAAACTACTGCTATTGTCAGAAAACCACATTTAATTACAATGCTTATACAAAACACTTATTTAATACAAATTTCAACTATCAAATAGTGACTCAATTTTAGAGTGATCAAACTGAAATAACCAGATTTTCAATGGCCTAAGAAATGAGGAGAGATTACGTTCACTTCTGATGAGAATTGGTAGTCTATTAAAAATTCGTGGTGTAATTAACAAAGCAATGCGTAAATTGTGTTGTTCTGGCCATTGGAACAACAACATAATTCAAATAATTAATACGTTGGTTATAAGTTGGAGTTAATCTTTGATCGGGGTAACCAGATCTAATGAAAAAAAATTTCATAGTTTTGTAGATATAGAGATGTCTGAGTGGCAAAATACAGACTCTTTTGAAAAGTGGGAAACTAGATGATAGACGATTAACATTAAGCATGGTTCTTAAGTAATGTTTTTGGGCTAGGAGAATCCTGTTATTGTAAGAACCACCCCCAGCAAGCTAAACCATAATTCAACTTGGAATTTAAAAATGGCGTAGTAAAATATATTTAAAATTTCTAACGTACTACATTTTCACAAATGTTAGCCGTAACGAACAATATTTTATTTAAATATTTTTTTAAATTATGAGTATGTTCAGACCAATTTAATTTAATATCCAATATAATTCCCAGGCATTTAAAAGAGCATACATCTTCAATATAAAAACAACCATTATCAACCATTATCGCAAAGGACAGAATCACAGCATGACATGTTTGAGTTTGGAGAAACAAATAAAGTAAAACGTTTACAAACTGGCGATTGATAAGTTAAATCGCTAACTTTATTACTATCAGAAGAAATTTTGAATAACATTAATTTAGTCTTAGGGCTTATAGTTAATTGATGAACAAAAAACCAGTTCCTAATAAGCTGCAAATCGTAGTTAATTTTAATTACAACATCCATCAAATTAGAGCCACTATAAGAAAAAGCTGTGTAAATCTGCAAAAGCAGTCGACAGCA
This sequence comes from Argyra leucocephala, assembly GCA_963942445.1. NCBI lineage: Eukaryota > Metazoa > Arthropoda > Insecta > Diptera > Dolichopodidae > Argyra > Argyra leucocephala. The sequence continues at coordinate 60,547,995 of OZ012680.1, forward strand.
CATTATATTTTTGAATTAAGAGAAAGTTAATATAAATAAGAAATAATATCGGTCCCAACACTGAACCTTGGGGAACACATTTGTAAATAAAAATAATTTCACTAACTTTAGATTCAGCTCTAACTTTTGCTTTCTATCTCTTAGATACCATTTGGGAATAAAGCCTCGGAAACCAGCATTATACATTTTTTTCAACAGTAAGTTGTGAGATACAATCTGGAACCTTTTTTAGGTTGCAAGACAGTGCACCCATCGTGTATTATTTTATTTCATTGATTTAAGTCTGAAATTTAGAATTTTTTACTCACTTTATTTGGTTATAATTATTCCCATTGGATCTTTGACTCATTGTAATATGAAAATTAACTTAACTGGATTTGTGACTCTGGGACTTGTGATCATTATTACTATATTTAAAGTGATTTTAATATTTTTGAACAACAATTCGAAAGTCTAATTTATAATACATGACTATTTCAATGATCTATAATAATTCTTGAACAGACAACATAAACAAAAACAAAACCCAAAATAAGACTAATAAACGGATTTCCATATTTTCATTTTGCTCAACATTTACTAGACAAGAAAATATACTTTTCTGTTTTATGCATCTAGCTATATAGGGTGGGTAGCTATATTCATTTTTATATTTCCTCTTCAATTCATTCTCTCTAGATGTTTACGATAATGCGCTTCAAGTTAAAAAAAAAAAATATATTATCAAAACGCGATTCATTTTTTTTTGTTTTTTTTTTTTTGTAATTCAATTTGACTACAATAACGATAACAATGATATATTCAAACTATATTTTTAAACCTAAGAAAATTATTCTCTCTCCATTTTTCTTTATAAAATGTATTGCAATTTTATTTTTTCATATAGCTTATATTTTCTTGAACGTCCTTTTAGATATTATAAAGAAAATGTTACTTAAATAAAATAAATCTCCTTGTACAAAGAATTGCGACAGTAAAAAAAAAACAAAAAGCAACAAAAAAAATAATGTTTTACTTAAGAAAAACAGAATTTCGAGTTCATCTAGAGATTTTGTTTTTTTTTTTTTTTTTTTTTCTTATAAAATGAAGTAAATACTCTTCGTAGGATATTATTTTCTTCTATATAGGATTATTATTTTCATTTTATATGCGTCTAGTACATTTTTATAAGAATACAAAAAAAAAAACAAAAACAAAAACAAAAAAAAATTTGTGTTATCCTTATTTTATTTCTGTATGGTATTAGCGACAATGGCGGCTTTTGACATTGCATTCTATGGCTTCAAAAGTTTTTTTTTTTTTTTATTATTTACTTTATTTTTTATCCTGTTTCATGAAAAGAAATCCTTGTTCTTAAAGTTTTATTTTTATTCTTTCATTATTTTCAAGTGATAGAAGACATTTAACTTTAATTTTCATAGTCGTTATTTTGATAAGAAAGTAGTTAAAAGAAAGTTATAACTTTTGATTGCATTTGTTTTTCTATTTGACTAAATCCAAAATAAAATAATAAAAAACAAAAAAATAGAAATAACAAACAAATAAAAAAAAAAAAACAGAAATCCTGCCAAGCCAATAAAGAAAATTTTTACATTCTTGTATATACGTAGGTCTTTTAATATTTTAAGAAGAGTTTTCTTTCATAGAGTCCTTGTATTTTAGTATTATATTTTTTTTTTCGATTTTTCGAGACATAAGTTTTAAAGGATATCTATATACACTCAAGTTGGTTTTTTGTATTTGTGATTAAGGATAACAACAAAGTACAAAACTGAAATAAACTTTTTAAATTTAAGCGAATGGAATTTTCTTATTGGTTTTTCAATTTTTTTTTTGTGATTTTCATTTAGTTCTAAATTTTTGGCGAATTTTATTTTTTTTTTTTTGTTTTTGGTCTATGCAGAGATCTCTTAGTAAAAAAAATTTTGTTTCTTTATATATACCTAGATACAAAATACTTAATAATATTTAAATACTTTAACTATAAAATAATATTAAAATAAATGACATGAAATTGAAAATGAATAATTTTCATACTTAAAATTTATTGCACAGTTAGTCCTTTTTCATGTAGGCATTATAGGGGTAAATTGATTTCCATTTTCGTTTTTGGTTTGTGATTTATTTTTTTTGTTTTTGTTTTTGTATGTGCTCATTTCAAATAAAATTCATAGATATGTACTCAAATTAATAAATCTTCATATTATACATAAGATTTTTTTTTTGTTCCTGTGATTTAATTTTTTCATTTATTTTTGTTTTTTTTTTTTTTTTTTTTTGTTCAGAAGTTAGTTATCTGTGAAAATGGAGATGAGAAAGTTGCAATTTATTTTAATAATGTATGCAAGAGAGTAATGATAAAAAAAATGAAATAAAATTCGTATCAGTTTTAAAAAGTTAATTTATGGTATATAATTTTATGGTTATTCTGTTTTTTTATTATTTAGATTAAGAGAATTTATTTTATGAGAGTAAAATTAAAAATAATTTGAATAACTTTTTTTGGATACTCTAACTGATTACATTTGATTGAATAAAAATGAATATATTTTATCAATTTAAAATAATGATGATAAATATTTCACGTTAAAATATTTTAGATTTTCAAACTGGAACTTGAATTCAATGGCATCACTTTGTCTATTATTTCATTGAGGGATTTCATCTGTGGATCGGTTAATACAGAGATGAAGGCAGAGATCAAGTGAGAAAATAAAAATCATTTATTCGAAATATTATTCATTTCCAATCAGACATGGGCATTTATTCAATTATTTATTTATTTATGTTTAAATCAAACATATTTCAAAAGCTTACTTTAATAAACAGTTAAAAAAAGCAAATAAAAATTGGAAAATTAAAATCAGAATCTGTAATTATTACATGTACGTATATATTTAGTAAAAAATAGAAATTTGTATTGATATTGTTAGGGTAACTTCAAATATAAAGATTTCTTTAACTTGAATTTATTAACCCTAAACCTCTACTTTACCCTAAACCCTAAACCCTAAACCCTAACCCTAAACCTAAACATATTATTTTGTCACGTAAATTCATAACATGAGCCTGGCTGAGCCACCTCATAATGTAATAGAAAAAAATAATTTTTAATAAGTTTTAAATTTTTATTTTAAATAATTAATTTTTGGATGTTTAAAAATAACAAAATTAACAAAATAAATGCTACCGTTTTTGAAATTGCAGTACGAGATGATGAGTGATAATTGCTGCTTTTTAGTACTAGCACGCTTTTTGATAAGAGAATTTACTAAACTTTCACCAAGAGCTCTTAGAAATAAATTTCTTTTATTGGAATTTTTTGTCCAAATAATGTTGATCTTTTTTTTTATTTGGAACAAAATTAATTGGAATATAAGTTTTATTTCGACGTAAAGTTCCTACAATCGTCAATCCATTAGATAATAAATTTTTTGTAAGTTTTAACGTTTTGAAATAGTTATCCATACACAAATTCTCCACTCCACTTTGAGCAAGTACTGCATTCCTGTTACTCTGTTATTATCTTTGTTCCTAGTATATGGAATTCCTTTTAATGGGTGTGCCGTATGAGAGTTACAAAGCCACCAAATTTTAATACCATACTTAACAGGCTTTGATTGCATATATTGGTATTAATTGTTTGTCTACGGTAAGATTTTCTGAAGGTATATATAATATTTTCCCAAATTCTTATTTATTGCTTCAAACACGTCTCGACTTGGGACTAATTTGTCAAATCTACGTCGATTACTTCTTCTGGGTTTTTCATCAAATCGAATCGAATCAATTTCGAAGAAGGCGTGCAATTCGTTCATATCTAAAGCTTTCCATTTACGATTATTATTATAGTATATTATTTCAGTTTCTTCATTAGTATATTTCAGGAGAATCTTACAAAATTCATCTGTTATAAATAATTTGAAAGAATCAATAGGACCAACAATCTCATAATTTGGTAAAAGCACAACTTTGTTTACCAGACCTTTTATTATATTATGACGGGCAGTTCTTGATTGAACATAAGATTTAAGAGAAATATCTGATATAGGATGCTTATATAAGAGCGGTGTTCCTAGACTTGGAAGACCTGTAATTGGTTTTGCGGCAAATGATTTCCAGTGAAAAATATTAATTAACCAAAGCGTTATGGCCTTTGAGTCCATTTTTTACCATTTTTTGCAATAAATTCTTCATGAGAAATTATAATTTCACCACTATTATCAGAATCATAAGTTAAATCAATAATAAGGAAAAATCAATAATAATGCTTATATTCATTAACTGATGCCATAAACATTTTATTAACTAGTTCACATTTCCCGTAGTTAGTACGATGAAATGCCAAATTAACCCATATAAATCTGGAGTGTCGAATACGAAGCATATTACGTTTTCCGGCATAGTGGTCACCCGGTGTCTATTTTAAATTAAACTAAAATTTGTTATTTAATTTAAAACAAATATCTAATTCATCTTATTTTTTTTTAAATGTGACATAAAACATGTTTGCCGAAGGCTTAAAAAGTCAGAATTTCGAGTAGTTTTTTCATTCTTGTTAAAACTAGAAAAAAAATACATAAAAAAACCTTTAAAATAAAGTAATTCAAAGCCATATAGTAATAATTTAATAACAATATAAAACTAATCCAACAAAAATTTGTAGCTACAGGGTGACTTTTTCAAGTAACGTATTGAAAACGAAACATCAGGTTTAAACGATATCTAAAAATTTTATATAAAAAAAAATTCTAGATTCTTTTTTGTTGTTTTTTACTCTTCTTTATTTCTACTTTTCTACTTTATTACGGACCACGTATTGTGCTATTGAGTACTTGAAAATCAAATAACAAGTTATGTTAAATGGGGTCAATAGCTTTATGATAAGAGACAAGAATTCAATACCTGGTTTTGAATTCTTGAGATATAATACCAAGCGACAATAGGATCAACGTCAGTAAATTAGTATAAATATCACAACCGATATTTAAAATTAGTAGATGACAAGAAATTAAATATAGAATTAACCAAAAATTTTTTAAGTAAATATAACGATGAAAATTAAACTCAATTCCTCAATTTAAAAAATAAAATGAAAACAATTTATGTATAAACTAATATTAAGTAGTAATACGATTTAAATTATTTTTATTTAGTTGTGCTTAAATTTCTTTATTCTCATCTTTGTTTTCCTTTCTTTTTTAAATTTTGAATTATAGTTCGTTTTAATTTATATATTACTTATTTCTATTTTCTAATTTGTATTGTTTTTTTTTCTTTTTTTTTCGTCTTCTTTTAACTTGTTACAAAATATTTGTAGTTTTATTACTATAATGTCATAAAAGAACTAAGTTATTAAATTTTTGAACTAAATTAATTTATATAGCCATGAAATGAGAGGAATCTCTTTAGGCAAAGATAATTGAAAATAAATTAATAAATAAAATAAAAAATATTCCTGATATATTGTATATTTCATATTATTATGAATGTCGCCTTTAGGATATAAAACTAATATTAATAAAAGAATAGAAAATGATTTTAAAACTGTCATACTATATGAAGTATCTAAATAGTATGGTCTGCGATATTTTCTTGAAAATATGTAAATTAAAAATATTTTTCAAATCTTTCAAATTTACTGAATTCAATTTATTTATATTAATTTAATTTAAAAATTTCATATCACTAACTCCCATCAAACTCAAGTTAAGTATGCCAATTATTATTTATACTTAGTCGTAAATAAATCATTGAATTTATGTACGTCCTAATATAATATCATCTCCAATGAAAATTGAAGCTAATACAAAATATAATAAAATATAAAAAATAACACATATACAAGTATATATATATATATGTATATATATATATATATATATATATATATATATATATATATATATATATATATATATGTATATATAAAATTTTATTAATTCTTTTTTTTTATTTTTTTAATTGAGAAACAAAAATTAAATATACATATCTATATTATAATACACTTATAAACATGGTCTTCGATACTACAATTAAATTCATAGCATGAAAAATGAAGCATCAATAAACTGTACAAGAACAGTCGTGTTGTATCATAAAAGAGAAGATCAAGTGGTTTAATTTAATTGCATAAAATAACCTTGTATTGGTCATTCTAGTTTCCACTCAATTTTTCTATTATTAAATTTTAAAAGTTCAAAATTTTTTTATAGAAAGAATATTAAAATTGAATCAGCCATTATAAATGGAAAGGAGGATACTAACAAAGAATTTATGTTTATTTAATGCTGAAATCTAACCAAAAAACTATAAAAGTTATAGTGTTGTCTAGAAAGTTGTCATTATTTAATTTTATGTAATATAAAAATTTATGATATAAGTTAATTGGTTGGCACTTTAATTAAAAAAAAAAAAAAACAAATACAATTGCTAAGGTACTTAAGTTAGATAAAATAATAAAATACCATAATAATAAACAGTCATAAGTCTGCATAGATAGCTTTAAAATATATGAATTAGTAGTTCACGAATTCTATATAATAACACTACTGAAACAAATAATATGTTAGAAATACAAAAATTTTTATGAGAAGCCCAATTTCAATAGTCTTATATCTCTCATAGTATTGAACATTTGAATGGTATATTTGATTAGCCCATCATTACCAATTCAACGCTTAATCCCTGAACCCTAATAATATCAATGGAAATAATTTAAAAATAAATTGAATCAATCTGATATATTAGAACTGTAATATATCTCGATATCGAGGAACTGAACCGGATATAAAAATCGCCAAATGAACGAAAGATTTAAGTCAAGTAATAGAACATGTAAGAAGGTGCAAGTCACTTTTCCAGTATAGCTTCTAGAATGCAAATTATCACTTAAATATATACCTTTTTAATGCCACTATGCTTGAGTGACATATTTCTTGTTGTTGCTTCTTTCAAAGGGTGAATTTCACAAGACAGATAGACAATAAGTACGATTGAAAAAGTCATCTCTTTAATTTTATTTTACCATAATAAAGCCTATATTTTAGATAAGTTTTTTCATAAAGTTTGTAATCTGGCTCTTTTAATATCTCTGTAAACATCATTTTCCTTGCAGCCGCAACAACGGAGGTTAAACGGAATATCTAGATTGTTGGGATATTTCCCTAAAGGACCCTTACTAATGCTACCACTATATTTTTATATGGTGTGGGAAAATAGGAAATATTAAACAGACATAAATCAAGTTTATAATGAGCTTAAACAATCTGACTGGGTCTGAAAGCATTTAAAAACTTCAATCCTTTTCAATATTGCTAAATCTAAAAAGATACAAACTTAAAAGTTTAATGCTAAATGCTTAATCTAATAGGATACAAACGTTCAAAGTAAAATTGAGTAATGAAACGACAAAGCGACAAAAAAGATTGCAATTACTCAAATATTATCGTTAACAATATATATCGTCAAATATGTATCGTTAACAGAATACTAAGTATTAGAGTACCTAAATTATAATAAAACTATGAACAATAGTACCAAGTAATGCCACCAATAAATATTCTATTTTCAATTAGCCTATTTTAAAGATGAACAACTCCATATTCCCACTAAAATGAATCTATTTTTTATAAAACAGGTTTAAAATGAATCTTTACACAGTGTTTTTTTCATTTTTAATATTTTTCCTTGTTAAAACCAGTTTATATTGGTATATATACCCTGAAAATATTATTTTATTAAATTTTTAAGTGAAATAGAACAAAAAAGGACAAGTAAAGAAACAAAAAATTTATAATAGTTTAAACATTGTTTTTATTTCTTTTCTTTTTTTAATATAATTAAAACAAAATGCACTGAACAAAAATCATGTTAGACATTTTTTTTTTTTAGAAATAATTACAAGTTCAAATGCAAAAGGATTAGAGTATCTTTAATATTTTATTTCTTTGGAAATAGTGTTAAAAAAATGTTTATTGAATTATTACTGAAAATAAAAAATATATAATAGACAAACAGACAGGATCGGCATGAAATAAAATCTCTTTAAAAAATCACTTATTTATTTATGTAATAAATCTAATAGGTGGTGTCTGTCAAAGATTATTTCAGCCGGTTACTATTTCCGGTTACTGTGCACGTACGGAAATGAAAGACACCGTTGTTAGATTACGACTCAGTCTCAGATGGACCATTGAAGAGAATAGAATAAGATCTGTAGTTGTATAAACAAAATCTTAAAACAGTTATAAAATACAAGGAATAATAAAATTTATAACCAAATCTGAGTAAATAAAATAATTAAAACATTTAAAATTAATTCAAAAATAAAGTTGGTGGAAAATTAAATAATAAGAGTTTTAATCATTATAATAACTATTAAAGTAAGAAAAAATATTCCGAAGAAGATATATTAGCTATATATTATAATTAAAATTAGAATAAATTTATTTTTTAGCTACTCTAGCTATTTGGGCTTTCGGGTTAAAAAATCACTTATAATGTATTTGTGTATCTATTAAAAATATATCTTATAATATATAATACACATGATGAACGACGAGGGGAGTAAAAAAGCAAGAATAGTAAATTACACCACAAAAATATTAGAATTTTAGAAGTTTAAAAAAATTTAGCCAAAAATAAAAATATTACAAAGGATGGTTAATACTTAAAACATTTAAAATAGTTACGTTCCACAAACCAAAAATAAAAAAAAAACATTTAAAATTAAATACCAGCAAACCAAAAATAAAATAAAATAATAATGTAAAAATAAAAATTTTTAAAATATACTTTTATCGAAACCAAACTAGTCCCCTAAAAAGTATGAAATAAAACTAGTGGTGAATGTTGAGCATCTTGCTGGAATATTGTTAATGGACATTTTTAATATTTGCCGCTTGAAAAAAATCACGAATATTAAAAGAACATCACAAAGCGTTTCCAAATTTCCATTAACAATATTCCAGCAAGATTCATTATATACTTTTGTGTTTTATCTTATAGTAGTTCTAAATGCTCAACATTCGTCACTAGTTTTATATTCTACTTTTTAGGGAGCTAGTTTGGTTTCGATAAAAGTATATTTTAAAAATTTTTATTTTTACATTATTATTTTATTTTATACTTTTTAGTTTTAAGTGAAACCTACAGGTATTATAATTTCAAAAAGAGTATATAAGTGTAAACTCTTCTGTCTATAACACAAATATGCCTGAGACGTGCTAGGCCTGAGACGTTGTTTTTGAAATATGCCTGAGACGTGCTAGGCGTTGTTCGGCAGCAACCCGAACCAGTCCAAATTTTTGAAATCGGTAACAGTCGTATTTCTTTATTTGTGAAAGAGTATCTAAGTGTAAATTTTCATGCCTGTAATACAATTGGTTTTCATATATGCCTGAGATATGGAAGGAGTTGTTCGGTAGCAACCCGAACCTGTCATATGATAGCTTTGTAAAGTACCGTGTCCGGTTGCTTTTTTCATCATGAGTAACTGTGCAAAATTTCAGAACTCTATCTTTAAATTTTTTACACAAAATTATTTTTTTTCTTTTTGCGTTTGGTTTTGATATTAACAAAAAAATTCCAACCTACCTACCAAACATATATATATATATATATACATATATATATATATACATACATTTAGACACTGGCAAGTTAATATAAAAGTATATAAAATAGGAGTAATAATTAATATACAAGTTTAGGGCATTCAATCATGGGGTTGTTAAATATTTAAAAATGAATTGTCAATGCTCTGTTGTGAATAGGTAATACAAAAGTGCAAATAAATTTACTCACTAAAGAAGTAAAAAAAAAAAATATGGGATAAATAAAATACAATCACATTAAAATTATCATATTGTTTATTTCTATAATTTCTAGATTGAACGATTGCGATCCTAACTGCTTCAAGGGATTGGTATTTACAATATTATCAAAAATGGCATAGACAATAATATTGTCTAATTCTTAACAATTTTTTTTTCTAATTTTTGGTACAGCAGTACACTATTATAGTCCGTTTAAATTAATGGCTGCCTTTAATACTAACGAATATTTTTTGATTATATTAAAAACCGAATTTGATGAATTAATTGTTTAAATTACGCTTCAGAATATATTCTACAATAAAATCCTAAGACTCACTTTAATGTACTTCAAAATTAAAAATTAATCTAAAAAACCTATACATAGAACAATATTGAGCATTTCAAATTAATTTTAGAATATAATTTTTTAATATATAATTGTTGAATCATTATTTTACTTTGAATTTATAAACTAAACTATCTTTTGTAATTTGTTTTTTTCATTTTTTTTTCTTTAATTCCTATAATATATATTATATTTTGAATATATTGGCTTATATATGTATATGAAGATATATTTATATTTGCACTGAACTTGATAATTGTTTTGTTTAATTATTTTGACTATATTTAAGTTTTAATTTATATATGTTACACTCTGTATGAGCTTTAAGCTCTCATGAGATTTTATGAAATAAATAAATAATATGTTATGCGAAAACACTGATTTATCAATCTACTACGTTGAGAGTAATGGGATTTTATTGTAATAGAAAGGTACAAAGTATCAGAAATTGTATACTTTTAAAAAATTCCCAAAACATTATTTTATTTGTTATTTTTTTATATTTCTAAAATTCCTAATTTCGTAATTAAACTCTCTTATTTTTTATATATTATTAACTTAATAAAAAATACTGCTATGCAATATTACCTAACATAATATCAAATTCTAGGTAATAGCTGCATAAGCAATTTTATTCCATAATTTAGTATAGATCGTTTATCTTTCAGAAAAACCGTGTCAATTTAATGTTTTAGATTTAAGTTTGTTAGTATTTAATTAAGTATATTTTTTTCTATTATAAAATGAATAGTAATAAGTTTTTAATAAATTTATAAAAAAAATATATAATAAAGGCATTCTAGGTTAAGTAAAAAAAGAAGACGGCTGTGTTTAATTTAAATGATTACTTTATAATCTATATAATATTTAATCTTAATATTTCAAAGGTATTTAATTTTAAGTACATACCATTTTGTTAAGCATTATTCAATAAAACTAATTTTTAATTTTAAATTAATTACATATTATTAAATGAATATATTATATCTGGAGACTAATTGGTATGAATTAGAAAGGGAAAATACGTGACAGGCTCAAGTTTAAATATCAAAGAAAAAAAACTTAACGTAACGCTCAAAAAGTAATTATACCCGAGTTACTGTCATAAACATTAAAACAAAATTTTATTTCTTAAATTTTTAGGTTTAATATCCCTCGAATCAGTATTACTAATCACTGGAAAAAGTTGTTTGTTTAAGTTGCACAGCCCCCTTATTTAGTGAATGCATTAACTACTTAGTACTGACTTATGTATGCAGATATGTATTAGATTCCCCATATAAAGATTTTTGCTTCTCATAATGTTTGAAGCAGTATCGTTATTACAACATAAAGAAAAATAATCAAATTTTAAATTTTACCTTTAACGTATCTGAACCAAGCAAAATTTTTGCATTTGAATTGTATCCTGTAAAATTTTATAGTCAAACAAACTAACAAGAAAAAAAAATAATAATTTTTGAAAAAAATCAAGGATAACATAAAAAAATTCTTTATTTTTAATAACAGCAACCATCAGATATTAATAAAGTGTATATTATATGAATTTTATGAATACTCTCGAACAAAAGTAAACCAAAAAAAAAAAAAAATAATTGTTTTTTTTTCTTTTAAATAATATTAAAAATTTATTAATTTCATTTTATACTGTATGTTAATTTAATATTAAAATTAATGCATTAAATTAAAAATAATTAAAGTAGAGTATATTATATTATAATAATAATACACAAAATAAGTGGTACTAAAAATATTCACTACTAAATAATGAAATTAAAGTGAATATCGTGATGATTCATAATTGAATCTCAAAATATCAAATTTATTGTTGCTTTGTTTGTTGTGCTGTGTGCATGGTAATTATTTTTCGCATATCAAATTTGTTGGTAAATTTCGAAAGATTAAAGTCTTAAACAAAAATTTTTTAATTGTTTTTTTTTTTTTTTCTTCGTTTTGTTTTTATAATTATTTTTTTTTCTTAACCCATTTTCGGCCAGAAAAAAAAATCATATCTTGATTATTAATTAATCCATTGGTTTTAGGATAACTGATGCCCAAAAAATTCAAATCCGTTGTCAGATTGGGGCTAGCACATTTCAGAGACTGGGAAAAGGCTGTTTGAAAAATCGAATACTGGCCGCTATTTGACATTTTTTTTTGTTCATGAAAATCAAAAATTAAGTTTATATTTTTAGCAATTTGACTCAATTTCAGTGAAATTAAAGCTAAACAATGAATGAAAATATAAAGTAGAGTTAAACAAAAACTTTATCGAGATAATTAATTAAAAATTTATTAATATAAAATGTTATAAATTATGAAATCTTAATACAAAAACTATTTTCCATGATATTTTTCAAAGATTTAGTGTGTAAATGTACGTTGCACTTCTTGCACATGAATTTTGTTGGCTTGCTGCATTTTTTCAATTGACATTGACGATATTTTCATTCTGCTTTGGAAACAACAACATGTCTGCCTGATACTTTTGGTAAATTATGAGGCTGATATTCTTCTTGAGATGTTTCATATTCAAATGCCAATAATAATTTTTCAGCAACGAATTTTTCAGCACAGGTCTTTTATTTTTATATTTCGCTACAAAACAGGGTCTTCCAGTAATTTACTTATGAAGAACGCAAACCAGCAATCCACAATGGCCAATACTATGTGAAAAGTTATCAAAATAAACTTTGTGTCGATTTGGGTGTTGAATATTTTTAAGTAATCAAATGATGACATCGGCATCTAAACCAATGTGCTTATTATAGTTGTCGCTTGATCCAGCATATGGTTTGCATGAGAACAAGTATTCATCAAAAGAACATAGGTACTATATTTTATAACAGAAGCGGATTGGTTTATTTCTAATATATCGACCTATCCAAAGTAAAGTATGACAACTCGACTTATCTGCAAATTGATTGTTATACATCTGATTGCCCATATTCCAATCTATAACCTGTCAAAATTTCACAGCGATCGCCCTAAAATTAAGGAAGTTATGCTCATAAACATATTTTAACAAAAACTAAAAACTGAAAAATCTTCCGAGCAAAAGTAATCTAAGTCCAGTTGTAATAATTCTCGTCAAATTAAACATAAAAAACAATCAGACAAGGCGATATGTATTACTTAGAGGTAAATTTTTTTTTTTTTTTAGTAATACATTTCGATTTGTCATACTTTTATTTATAACATAATGTTTCAATTCATCTATTATATTTACCGTTTGTACTTTTTTTACTGATTGTGGAGAAATTTTTTTTTACGTCAAATTCGGGTTGTTTCTTTCTTACATGGATATTTTGGGATATTATGAGATTGCAAAACCGTATAATATAAAATATAAAACACACCGTTTTTTAGAGCAAGGCCATACATAAGACGAAGCTGATAGTGTTCATGCCAATATAGAAATAGAAAAAAAAGGGAAGCAAACATATGTACCTAGTCAATGGTTTATGTTAATACAATGTTAAAAAAAAAAACTGGAAAACCATATATGGTTATAGAAATGGTCTAAGACGAAATTTATAATTTTAAGAATTTAACTCCATGTTTACATTTAGATAAGGACATCAATTCAGAAAAAGTTTTATGGAGCCAAGTAAGCAAATATGATTTAAAAGTTGAATACAACGCTATAAATTTAAACAAAAAAAAAACGAGCCAACAAAAAATTGTAATGAAAAAGTTATATATGTACATCAGTTTTACCAATTAGTAAAGTTAAATTCGCGAACACACATGATTCAGAAACAGAAAAGGAAAATTAAAATGTGAACATTAAATTGATGAAACTAAATTTTGTATCAAATTTAATAATGTGATCTATTGTATGTAACATAAAATTAAAATTATCTACCTATATGTGACCAAAATTAAAATGAAGCATGTGATAAAAAAAATCAAAGTTAGTATAAAAGTATGCAAACTTTAAGTAAGATTGAAGTAGATATTTTTAGTTTTGTTTTTCCAAAAAATAGATTTCTGTTAATTTAATGTTATTAATTTTTTTTGCTAATATAATAAAATTTATTTTTCTTAAAATGTACCTAAACTTTTTTATATTGACTTAGAAATAACACTACAATTTAAAACTTTTATATATTATTTTATAGCATTTTGTTGAATTATTAATGTAAAACGAGGTAGTTAGAACTATTATATAAAGAGATGTAATAAAAATCCCGTATAATTATCCACGTAATTTTACTACATTGAGAGATATAACATAGTACGGAATTATTTTTCTCAGCAAGACTATGACATCTACGCTTTATCGAACTTTTGTTTTGCAAATATTCCATGTTAAGGTATTACATCTCAAGATGTTATTATGTTAATAAAAAATAAGGGTAAAAATAGAACTAGTACAATTCAAATATCTCGAACTTAACTAATTTTGAAATTAAACCTAGTGTAAAAATTAATAATATACGTTAAAATAATATGCTGACAAAAATTTGGAGCATCTTACTCATCAGTTAATGTTTTTAAAATAGATTCCAAATATGATAACATTTTAAATTGCTCCTCCTGTAAAATTGACTTTTCTGAGTTGTCATACTTTACTTTGGATCGCTCGATATGTGCATCTTACAGGAGTGACGACCAAAATAAGGCTATTGAAGATTCTTTCTATTTCTGTTGAAAGATTCTCAGACCAAACATCAAATTGATCTATTTCCGGCAAAATTTCTAATATTTTAAATTTTTTTTTTTTTTATTTAAGTTTATTTACTTACCTGATTATTTACGGTAAATAATTACAAGTTTTATATTACAAAAGATATTTTTTCTTACCTGTATTTTATATTACTATAATAAATTATTATGTACCTTATAGACTTTATTTTAAATTTTTATTATACAAAATTATGATATTTTTTCTTACAAATTATTTCATATCATTTTTGTTATACATTGCGAATGTTAGAAACCTTACTCTAAACATTTAAAATATAGTAGCTACGATTAAAGAAAATTGTTCTGGATTGAAAAAATTTAGCAATAATCATAAATAAATAAAAAGTATGAAAAAAGATCAAAATATTAGTCGTAAAAAAAATGTCAAATAGCGGCCAGTGTTCGATTTTTCGAACAGCTGTATTTATACGTATATGACATGTACTGGTGTGATAAAATCGACCAAAAATATAAAAATATGGAAAATATGACTCTTTGGCAGGAAAACGTCATCATTAGTTTTTTGAATTAAAAATTTAACTTTGTTTTGTTTTCATTTCCAAAAAAGCGTTAAAATTAGGAGTTTTTTCACATCCCCACTATCTTGAGAACGAGTGAGTCAATTTTAAATCTAAAACACTTATTTGAAAGCCAAGAATCCAAAGTTTATTGATGTATTAAATTTTAGTAAAAAATATACAGCTATAACAGAAAAAAACTTTATTAAAAATAGGTAATTTTGCTGTTCGAAAAATCGAACAGCTGCCGAAAATGGGTTAAAATAATTTAATAAATAAGTAAGTAATTGTTTCAGCAGAAAAATAACCTTTTGCTACTGCGAATAAGATTATATAAGACATATTGGAGTTAGTAGATATTCATGTACCAATACTAAATAATCCTCTAACTCGAACTATTGTTTTTCTTATAAAATTTTTCAATACAATTCAATGCAAATCGCTAATTGCCCAATATGATACAATAAATAAGTTTAACTGAAATGTTCAAAACATTAAAACTTTATAATAGAAAATTTAGAGATCCCAAGGTGGGACATTACATTTAGCTTAATATTAATATCAGATCATTTATTTCAAGTTGTTTTTTTTTATGATAAAATAAATGTAAAGACAAGTAAAAAAAAAAAAAAAATGAAAAAAAAATTCTAAATAATAAATTAAAAACACATCGCTCCGCTAATAAATAAATAAATATGAAGTCATGAATGAACTCTCCATATTTACTATTTTTTTAACAATGTTTTCGGTGTTAAAAACAAAACATTGGTAAATAAGATTACTGCAAAACTTTCCACCTCGGAGACTTAAAGTAACACGCAGTGACAGGAACACAAAAATTTAAATACCGAAATTACCGATTAAGAAATAAAAAAATCAAAAGATACTAATTTTTGGCCCATTTTTCGAATCATTTCTAAAAAAGCATATCCAACCTCGAAGCCTATATGTAGGAAAACTATACATTATTATGTAATATAAGAACCAAATAAATCCTCTGAATAATAGTAAAGCCCCACAAAATCAATAAAATATGAAATTTTTCAAATTAGAAAGATATTTTACTTACTAAAAATTTTTAAAGTTCCCTGGTTCGTGTCTTTGAATGCCTTCGAAGTGTTTCTAATTGATCAATACAGGTACATCTTCAACTTAAAACGAAAGTTTATTTTATAAAGCAAAATATTGACAAAAAGGAAAAAAATATTGCTATTGTTTTCATGGTGGTCAATCTTGTTTTGGTAACTTCAAGAATTTACTATATTTTCCAAAAAATCTTTGTATAGGAAAAACACTAGAAGAATATATAGAGGTCGTATCAAGGGCATTGACTATTTCTTCAATTGGTGCTGAAATTACAAAACTACCATCTCGACAATGGTGTCTCCGTTGTATGCAAGAGAAAACTTTAAGCCAGAATGGACAGTTATATATCGGTGACGCCGCGGAGCTAATAACAAGAGGATTAGATAATTAAGAAAATACCCATGTAGCAAAAATGTTATGCTTAAATTTGACAATATGTTGAGATAAATTATTTATTAATTTATTTATTTGTTAGTGTACCTGCAGATAAATCCGCAGGCCTACTTCAGATTATTTTCCCTTTCGGGATGTGGGCCTTTCTTGTAAAAAAATTTAATAATACTAATAAAAAGCAAAATAGAAAAATTAATTACAGCTCAATGTTTTTTTTTTTTTTACGTTCTTGACAGTAACTTAGGTAAGAATCACATTTTCATGCTTAATTAAGTACGGTACTGCAATTTTATAGTACAATATCTACAATATTTCGAGTATTTATTTAACAAATTACTGGCTCTACTCATTAAATGTGGAAAACTACTGCTATTGTCAGGAACTAAGCTTTTTTAAATAGAATGGTTCCATTTTATTTAATTTGTTGCCTGATTATATTATATACTCTCAATTATTTTTTGTCATTTATTATATCCCAATGACAAAGGATACTTAACCAGGTCCAAAAACCAATAAAGCATTTTTTTTCTTGCTTCATCGGGAATCGAACCTGGAACCTTTAGGCTGAAAAGGAGCCGCTCTACCGACTGTGCCACCCACCGTGTGAGAGCTATCTTATGTGCTACAAAATAAAATTAAAGTCGCATTTCAATTACTTAATATCTAAATTGTTATTGACTAACTTAGGTCCTAAAAATTAATTCAGAAAATGTTATCTTACATAATTATATAAAAATAGAAGAAAGAGAAAACAATAAAAAGATTTCATTGTATTATAAACTAGGTGTAAATAGAAATTTATATGATGGCTATATGAAGTTGAACTGAAGGTAAATTTGTATGCCAGCTCATTATAATTGATCCCAGATATTGTGGTGGGTAAGGAGTGCTTTAATAAGGGATATGTGGGATGTATTGGAAAATTGTAGGGTTTTAACGGGGTAAAGGTGTGTTGGGACGTGTTTGTATCAGGACAATGAATACATGTAGGGGGAGGAATTCATTTAAAAATATGTTCATGTGTCGGAAGAGTATACCCTAGGCGTACTCTGGTGAGCTTGCCACCTATGGCTCGGGATTTGAGTTTTATTGGTCCGGGAATGTTTGCATTGAGATAAATTATTTGCTTTGAAAATTAATTGTTTTGCGGGAGTAGAAAACTTTGTTAATATTTAAATAAAGGAGAAAGAAATATTATTGCTTCATTGGTGAAAAACTGTTATTTGTACAAGTGGACGTTAAAATGTTGATACATAAATAACTTATATGTATTTTTATTCGCTTTATAAAATATCTTGTACAATATAGAGTTATAGTATATTATGTACAAACTCGTATCAGTCTTGTAGGCTCCTCTATGACCATTTAATTGAATTTTATTACAATATTAATGGTTCTATTATTGAACATATATGTGAAACAAAAGACCTGAGTATCATTCTCGATAATAAATTAATTTTTAATTTCCGAATAGATCGAATTATTTCACACATCAATTTTCTGATCCTTATACATTCAAAAATTTATATACTGCACTCGTTCGTCCCCACCTCGAATATGCTCGTCCTATTTTGGATGATAAACATATTAAGAGAATAGAGTCTGTTCAAAAGAATATGATTAGTTTTGTCTATGTAAATTCAACTGCCAACTCTATATTACTGGATATTTAGCTAAATGTCAACTTATTAAGCTTTCTACTCTTGAGGCTAGACGAAATTCTGCTTCCGTGATGTTTTCCTATGATATCTTATCTGGCAGAATAAAATGTCCATCTATTTTTCGTCTTTATAATATCTACGCTTCAGTGCGTGATTTCAGAAGCCAAAGATTTTTATATCATCATAGTCATAGAACGAACTATGGTTTTTCCGAACCTATAGCAAACTCTCAACGCTTATTTAATAGTTTTTCACTAATTGACTTCAACTACAGTAGATTCGTTTTTAGGAGAAAAATCATCACAGTTTCTGATACATTACAATAATTCTTCTAATTTTAATCAATTATAATTTTTTCTACAAATTTTAATTCTCTATTATTATTTGAATGTACTACCTTTATTATTACTATTAATATTTATTTATTCTAATTCAGTATGAATTTTTCTATTTTTCAACTTCTTGTATAAGGTTAATGCTATTTTTAACTTGAAATTTGTTAATGCATCTTATTATTAATGTTATTGTATATTTGAAATTATTTTTATAGTTATGGAATTTTTGTTTTCTATTTCTAATTTTATCTTATTTTAGTTTTTAATATTTTATAAGCAAAATCTGTAAGGGACTACCCAGTAGATTGAAATAAATAAATAATTCTGCCCACAACAAAATGCTCTATTTGGAAGTACTTATTGATAAACCATTAAATTATCTATGTTCACAGTCCTTGCATTGTCTGTAATACATAGGTGAAATGTCGGATGATAGGGTATACAACACGCTTTGTAAGTCAAATATTATGGAAACCAAATTTTTATTTCTATTGGAACGTTCTTTGCCGCCAACTTTTGAAACATTTGCTTCATATTTTCTTTGAATATGGACTTTATACGCTTATTCATCTCTCTTTATTATTCATTTATTTTTACTTAGTTCAAGTGTTTACAAATTACAATATTAAAATTTACAATAAAACCATTTTACAATAATAAAATATAAAACGAATACAATTAGTAATTTAGAATAGAGATTATAAAAATTATATAATCAGTTTAGACAAAATTCGTAATAAAATTAAGAAATTACTTTAATTAAGGATTTCTTTACAATATCCTTGCTCATATCCAAATTTATTGTTGTGTTGTATTGGTTAGTGTTTATCAGCATTCTGTTAATAGGCTCATATTTCCCGTAGTTAGTTCTGTGAAATGTAATACAAAATATTTTTTCATACCTAAACCGTGCTCTTATATTAATTGTATTTCTTAAAATATTATCAAAATGTCGTGAATCACAGTGTTTATTGAGTACTAAGAAGTGTAACACGGTCAATTTAGGGGGGCAATATTAAAGGTTTATTCCAATTCAAAGCTCTTAATGCAAACCTTAGAAACTTTTTTTGAATATTTTCTTTTCTATCAATGTGTTGGCGATAAAAAGGAGACCAAACTTGGTTAGAATATTCAAGAATTGGTTTGACTAATGTCGTAAATAACGATTTAGTAACATAAGGATCAACAATTTCCTTAGACCACCTTTTTATAAAACCATGCATTGAGTTGCTTAGTCATCTTAGAAATATGTATGTTAAATGTAAGTTTTAAATCAAAAGACACCCCAAGATCATTAAATTCGATGACTCGTCTAATTATAAAACCATCAAAGGTATAAATATTATATTTAGAATTAAAAATTTTCATCTTCTTACATTAATCACAAACAAGATAAATGTCTTTCTTCGGTTTAACCCTGTCCCACCGGCTACCCTTTCCCGTTGTCCAAAACGAATAATATTTCAAAGCCAGAGTAATGTTTGGCTATATAAGCCAAAAGTCAAGTTTGGTTCTTCTAACCCTTGTAGGTTCCGATATATGGACCGTCCTATAAATGGGCCAGCTGGCAAAAATGAATGCATAATTTTAAAACAAAAAGTTTAACCAAATAAAAATATTATTTTGGTTTATTACATTTTTTAGGGTTCGAATGATAAAAATAAATACATTACACTCTGGGTGGCGCAGTAGGTAGAACGCCTACCTTTTAACTGAAAGGTCCCAAGTTCGATTCCCGACGGAGGCAAAAAATGCTTTCTGGATTTTTCGACCTGGTCCAGTACCCTTTATCATTGAGATAAAATAAATGATAAATAATTGAGAGTTTGGTTATCACTAAAAAAAATGAAACTATGCTATTATGAAGGCGAAGTACTCTACAATATATATAGTTTTCCACATTTAAATTAGTCTATACCACAAAAATTCTACAAAAAAAGCTATTGTATGTGATTGTTTATTCCAAATCTCTGTTTAAAAGCAGTTAGGGTGTTTATCCCATAGACTTGGAATTATATATAAAAAAAAAATTGAAGCAAAATAACTAAATATTATAAATTAAATACATAAAGAAAAATAAAACTGTTTACATTTTAGAAACTTTTTTAATTATTAAACATTATAGCTATAATTAAAAATAAATAAGAAATTCAATTATATGATAAAAATTTAGTATACTTTGTAAAACATAAACGACTAATGCATAAGGTCTTTGTGCAAGTGATGGAATAAAGAGCGAAGCTGTTCCTTCATTTTGGGAAGAACGCGATTTGTTGCTTTTTGAAGATATTTACAAAATATAGAATACTTATAGCTGCGATGTGTTGAGATGATTCGTCTGATGATACAAAGTATAAATTACAAAGGTTTACAACTGCTAAATCAATTAGGAAAATAAAAATCGCCCACTACAATCCTTACCTTTTAGTATGATATACCTATCACCGCCCTAGCACATTATGCCGCCCAGACCCTTTTTTTCTAAATACAATACTCCCACGCTTTATATTTCAAATTTATTTTTGAAATAAAAAAAGGATAATATTATTTCCCCGTTATAATGCATAATAATGCTCATTTGTATTCATATTAATAAATAAGTTATTGATATAAAACTAAACTAGGTAGACATTTTAGTGAAAATATTGGTTCAAACGTTTAAAATTTTTTTTATTTTGTTAAGACCATAATAATTAAACTATGATATTCACTTATTTATTTTATTCAAATAATTGTAAAATATATATTATTAAATAAATGATAATACATACTTTCTTCAATTTGTAAATAAAAAATATTTAAAATTGCTAATTAGTTTTGAGCGGGAATTAGGGACACGTAAATTTATGTTGTACGTATTTTCGATCGACCGGGCGATATTAGGAAAATGATATATCGAAATAATTAATTAAGTTATTCAACTATTTGTGATTATATAAGGATGCAACTGGACAATTTTAAATTGAAATTGAACAAACTAAGTTGGACCTCATTACGACCTATAAATATGATTTCGCATATGTGTTTTTTGTTACAACTAAATTTTGAGTTTTTATAAAAATTTGTATGACAATATTGTAATATTTTTTTTTGTTTGAAATACTGAATCGTTGCATTATTTAGTTTTTTTTAATTTTCATATTGAAATAAATGTCAATTTTTATGTGTAACAAATAATTTTACTTACATTATAAATATTTATTTTTTATAAACTAATAAAACTATTTTAATAAATAAAATAAAACACTTGTTAATATTTCACTGATTAAGAAAATATAAGTAAATTTTCTTATATATTTTATTTTGATTTAATATTTTAATAAAAATAAAAAATAGAGTCTAGAGTCTCTATATGTATTTAAAAATAAAGAATATAGTCTTGATAATGTCTTAGAAGGACGAAACATATCGGCTCATATTTTTATTTTTTATTTTTATTAAAATATTAAAATAAAATATATAAGAAAATTTACTTATATTTTCTTAATCAGTGAAATATTAACATGTGTTTTATTTTATTTATTAAAACAATTTTATTAATTTATAAAAACAATGTTTCACCAAGTGCCTAACAAAAAATCTTTAGATTTTTTAATGATTTATTTTTTTTTTTAAATTAGTTATAGCAATATTGATTTTTTATTATAACAAATATTTTTTATAATTTAACTAAGTTTATACTAGTTAATTATTTAAAAAATTAATTATTAATTTTACTCTTAATAATTATTTTAAATAGCTTTTTTGAATAAAATCGTAAATAGGTACTGCGAATCGCAAATAGGTTCAAAAAGCGGAATTGAGTTCATATAAGGGCGGAATTAGTTCAGATTGAAATTGTGTAGCGGAAATACGTACAATCAAATCTTTTTTGGCAGTTATAATTTTTTATTGTTTATTTAAAAAAAAATAAATCATAATTACATAAACATATATTTTTTTTAAATTAAAAAATACTAATTATTATAATTTGAAAAAAAAAACATTAAAAAAAGCTTATATTTTGCTTATTTTGTCAACTTAAACTAATTTTTCCTTAAGGGGGCGGAAATTGGTACATTTACGTTACTTATTACTATTTTGATCAATTCTATCACCACTCATATCAGCGTTAAAATTCGCAAAATTTTCGTTTCCCTGTATGCGTTTCTCTATTCCAACGTTTTTCTGAATGTATAGGATTGATAAAGTCAGCATTAATTAGCATTGCAGAAACACTATTATCCACACATTTAACAAACTATTAAATATGCCAAGTATAGACACAATCACAAATATCTTTATCTTGAGTTAACAACAAAAACGAATTATCATTAGTATCTTCGATTTCGTTATTTTCGTCCCAAATTTTCCCTTCTATTGCACTTTGAACATCTCTTGGAAATTCGTTTTCGTTTTGATCATAAAATTTTTCACAATTCGTCAATTTATCTAATTCTGGTGGGAAAATGTTTTCGTTTATGGCATTATGATCTTCAAAATTATTTTAAACTTCTGTAGTATATGTATCAAAAATAATTAAACTCATATTTACTTCGGTTGTCGTGTATTGACTGACTCTTTATTATTCTTATATTTCTTAAACTACCTATACTAAATACTAAAATTATGCTTACTCATTAGATTTGTTACTTTTCATAATCGTGTGAATATTCTAAAAATTAGCTCACATAAATAAATTGTAGTATCAGATTACTATAAAATATTTATGCCATCTGATTTGCAAACCTTGATTTTTTAGGTATGTGCAACATTAGCATTACACTTCCAATAAAGCTTCAATAGCTTTCTAAAGACCCTTGAACACACTTTTACCATGCAAATGCTTTTACTTGTGTCACAATTACGCTTTACATGTTCCAAAATAAAACTACAACGAAATAAAAAGTGGATTGTTTGATCAACCTTCGAAGTGATTGGACGTGTTGTATATAAGTGAAAAAATTAAACCTCAATCGATTAATTCCATAAAGTAATTAAAAAAAAAAAAAAAAAAAAAAAACAAAAATCAACAACAAAAAAAAAAAAATATTAAAATTTAAAATAATTGTGAAAATAAAAACAAAAATTTAAGTGTTTTATGACTAAATTTAGTGGCAATGACCACTATAAAATTATAAACAAAAATGATATTTCTATGGTTCTCAAAAAACATAAGAATATAAATTCAAAAATGAGGAGCTGTAATAGCCAAAATAATATTCTTAAACAATTAGAAAACAGAAAAAGGAAAACAAAGCATTAAAAAAAAAATTAGATGAATCAAATAATCAGATTTATAAAAATAAAAAAAATAACAACAATAATAACAACAATAATAACAACAATAACAATAATAATAATGAAAACAATTATAATTATAATAACCAGTTTGCAATTTTAAATAATGATAACGATGAGTGTGAAATGGTCATAAATGACAACAACAATAATGGCAACAACAATAATGACAACAACAATATAAATAACTTTATTGAAGTTATATCAAAAAAAAATCAAGAAAAGAAATCAAGTTCTCAACCACCTGCTGCAATAAACATCAACATTTCTAATATTGAGGTAAACAAAAATTTAGAAAACAAAATAAGTAAGTTACCACCGTTAAATGTATTTGATCAAAACCCTAACGATATAAAAAGAATAATTAAAGAAAAATTAAATATAAAAAATTTTTTTATAAAAAGGCTAGGTTCTAATAAACACGCCATAATAGTAGACAATTTAAGTAGTTACAATAGTATAAAAGATGTTTTAGAAAAAATAAATTGTAATTTTTACACATTTACACCCAAACAAAATAAAATAAAATCTTTGGTTCTTAAAGGCCTAAATGAAAGTGACAACCCAGAACATATTTTGTCATCCCTAAAAAAATTAGACGTAGAAAATGTTAGTTTTGTAAAAGTATTTCGTTTAGAAACGAGTATTTCAAAAAAAAATAATAGATTATTACCTACATTTATTGTACAAATGAGCCCTGATAGTATTGTTGCCAATATTCTGAAAATTAAATACCTGGACAATCAGGTAATATTTTGGGAAAATTTAAAAAAAGGGGATTTCACCCAATGTAAGCGCTGTCAGCGTTTTGGACACACAGCGTTTAATTGCAAAATGGAATATCGATGTGTCAAAGGTTGCCAGAAGCATGATCCAGGTAAATGTTCGTTGGAGTTCAAAAACGAAAATAAAGAAAAACTATTTTGTGTTTTATGTAAAAATACGGGTCATCCTTCCACCTACAGAGGTTGTCCGGTTTTCATGAAATTCAAACAAGCTTTACATCTTAAAAAAGAACAATCTAAAGAAAAATTAGAAATGAGATCTTTCTCTTTTAATAATTTTGTCTCCCCCAAAATAAAATTTTCGGATTTATTGAAAAATAACAGAAATTACAATACAAATATTGATACAAATAATACCAATAATGCTGCCACTATGTCTGGCAATAATAATGTTACTAATAATTTATTAGTTGAAATAAAAAATGCTTTAGATATCATGAAAAATAAGGTTAATTCGTTAGAAAACACTTTAACTAACAAACTAAATGAACAAGTTGAGAGAATAGACTTTCTGTTCAATATAATTTCAGAAAATAATAATGAACAATTGTACTAATAATCTTGTCAATATTAAAATAATAGCTATAAACGTTAATTCCTTGGTTTCTATTACCAGACGAGCTTACCTATTCAATTTTTTAGAGGAACATAACCCGGATATTTTATTACTAAGTGAAACTAAATTAAATGCAAAACATAAGATATATTTTAGAAATTATAACCTTATTAGAAAAGACAGACGTAACTCAGTTGAAGGTGGTGGTACGGCTATTCTTATAAAAAACAATTTAAAATTTAGTAATATCAATGTCCCAAGCTTAAATAATTTTAAATGTATTGAAACATGTGCCATATCCCTAAAGTTGTCAAATAATAAAAATATAAAAATTATTTCAATTTACTCACCGTACGAAAACTCCAACATATTCAATACTGAACTAAACCAGCTTTTCCAGATTCTCAAACTGAATAAACCAGAAAATTATTATGTTATCGCGGGCGATCTAAATGCCAAACATTCCTCATGGTCTAACATTAAAAATAATGTTAGAGGAAACTTTCTTTATAACTGGATTAACCAAAATGAATGCCTTTATAAAATAAAATTATATAGCTCCAATTCACCATCCTACAAACCTTCAAATTCGTATCTAGACTTAGCCATAGCAGACAGTAGATTAGATATTATTACTCACCCACGTAACTTGAAAACCCTGCCTTATGACAGTGATCACGACGCCATTTTAATTGAGTTTGACTCTAATCTAAACGAAAATCTAATTTTCCAAAACGAAGAGCAGGTTCATAAAATTAATTATAATTCCATAAATTGGGATAAATTTAGAAAAAAACTCAAGTTAAGCTACATGTTAAAAACCAATGGCCAGACTAACTTAGTTCCATATAATAAAAACTTAAGTAATGCTGAAATTGATGACTATTTAGAAGTTTTATCTAAATTAATTCTTGATTCTGTCGAGTCAGTAGCACCAAAGATTAAACCGGACAATTCCTTAAACAAATTTATGTCTCCAACTTTGAAAAAATTACACAAAGAAAAAAGCTGGATTTTGACTGCCATGAAAAATATTTATAGGAAGACTCAAAATAGAAATAATCCCTTGTATACTAGAGCCAAATCCATTCTGACAAACCTAAATATTTTAATAAAAGAAAATTTAAGAAAAGATATAAGTAATCATTGGGAAAAAAAAGTTAAAGCAATTATTCCCTCCCGTAACATGTTCCCACAAATAAATAAAATTTTCAGAAATAAAAATATGAATCAAATTGTATCATTGGAAATAAACCCCAACGACACTCACTTACTCAACGCAATCAATAGAAGTTCAGCTCATCCGAACACTGCCCATAATAACACTTTAATTATTTCAAACGAACAGGATATTCTTAATGTTATTGGTTCTGAAATTGAGAATAGTCATTCAAATATCGCTCCACCACTTAATACGACACAATATAATTTAATAAATGAAACAGTAACGCAGTTTCTCAACTTAAAAAATAATGATGCTCTAAACAATACAACTTTAATTAATTTTAGTGATAATATGAAAGCCAACTCTTTACTTACCAATCAAAATAATAATAACTTTTTCGCCACTCTTGAGGATGTATATGACGCTTTTCGAAAACTAAATAACAAAATATCTGTGGGACCGGACAATATTCCTAACATAGTTTTAAAAAATTTACCTGATATTATAATTTCTCAATATTGTACCTTATTTAATAATATGTTGAATAATTCATATTTCCCAAAACTTTGGAAAAAAGCTACCGTTATTGTAATTAAAAAACCTGGAAAAGTTTCTACAGACCCTAAAAGCTACAGACCAATTAGTATGTTACCTAACATAAGTAAAATATTTGAAAGACTAATTAACAAATATTTGATTAAAGTTACAGCAGATAAAGGTGTCATACCTAATAATCAATTTGGTTTCAGAGCAAATCATTCCGCCATACATGCTATAAGTAAGCTTACATCAGACGTATGTTGGTATCTTAATGATAAAAACTACGTGGGTGCTTGCCTAATAGATTTTGAATCTGCTTTTAATTCAGTATGGACTGAAGGCCTAATATTTAAACTTATAAACTACAATTACCCGATTTATCTAACGAAAATTATTTATGACATGATAACTGATAAGACGTTTGTAGTTAAAATTGGTAACATTTATTCTGAAAAACTATTCCGCATTAAAAACGGTTTGCAACAGGGAACGGTAAACTCTCCAATTTTGTTTAATATCTTTTTGAGCGCCTTATTACAGAGCCTTAATAATTATAATGACGCTAAGAGTAACTTAGCATTTGCTGATGACCTCATAGTTTACGTGGCGGGAAAAAAAACTGCAAATATTCAATATAAGCTACAGTCAATGTTTAATCAAGTTCTTTCCTATGCTAACTCTTGGAAAATGAGAGTTAGTTTTAGGAAATGTGAAGTCATTTTATTTCGAACATCATTGGATAAATGTAATAAGGACGTTCGACAAAATTGGAGGAATTTCCATATCCAAGCGCCAGGAAATATTAAATTGGTAAACAAAAAATATGTGAAATATCTAGGGGTAATTTTGCAATACAATCTTAATTTTACTGAACATATTAAAAATAAAATTATATCGGCGAGAAGGGCATTCGCTATAACCCAAAAATTGTTTAAATCAAAATTCTTGTCTACCAGGGTTAAAATAATAGCTTATCAAGCGCTTATTAGACCCATTTTGACTTACGGCTGCCAAATTTGGTATAATATTAGTGCCTCACTTATGGAATTATATAGAAAGTTAGAAAGGAAATTTCTGAGAGGGTGTACAGGTATTTATCGTAAGCCAGATACTGAATATAAACATTTCTTTTCCAATAGAACGCTGTATAGCCGGGCAAATATTTCTAGAATTGATGTTTTTGTTTTGCATTTAATTAGAAAACATTATATTAAACTCACAACTAATATAATAGATAATAGCTTAGTTTCACATTCTGCATATCCAGAAAATAAATACATTGAAGACTCATTAAGCTCAGGTTTCATTCCCCCAGAAGCATTTCTCTTTCTTGATCGCAATAGATATATTCAATCCAATTATAGCAATATCCCTATTATTTATCACGCTTTTAGACGTAGCACCCAAAAACAGATCACTTTCGAGCCAAATATTAACCCCAATACCCAACTACCAATTTGGAGATATAACATGAGCCTCTCATCAAAAGACGTACACCATATTATAAATATTAATAAGTTCTGGTGGTTAAGCTACTAAGAAAATTGGCAACAAAAACAATTTTTTTAATTTTTATACTAAATTTTAAGTTCAACTAAACGTTACAGTTCTGGTTTAGTAATAGTAGGTTAATTAGTTGTAAGTTAGTTTTTAAATAGTTTGTAAGGTTTTATTAAAAATATGTAAAATTAAAGTCGGTTTTTTCTAGCCTTTTCCGACTCTTGTTAAAATGAATAATAAAATTGTAACTCAAGAAAGTTGTAAAAATACGTAAAACATATGTAAAAAATACTAAAATAATTTTAATTGTAATGTAATAACTTAGAGTAATCGTAAGGGGTTCAATAAGTTAGTTTATAAGTCATAATGTGAATCATTTTTTTTGTTAATTTTTTGTATGATTTAAGATAGAAATAAGTTGGCTATGTTACAAATAAATATATATAAAAAAAAAAAAAAAAAACGAAATAAAAAGTCTTACATGCTTGTGCCGGTTGGACTATATATAGGAACCAATTTTTAAATAAAAAAATAATTAATATTTTCAACCAAAATCCAATACTTAATAGTTGTCGAAGCTTCTTTAATGCTTAAACAAATAAATTTTGGTAGTTTGAACACAATTAAATATTTTTCAGTATTTATTTTTTAACATTTTGTACATTCACCTCTACTATTTTTAACTTTTTGATAAAACTACATTTTGAATTGAGTTTAAATGTTATTTATAAACTGAAAAGTTGGTGTTCCTATATTGAAAAATGTTACTTTATTTTTTAACTTCAAAATAAGGTACTTTTGACCGAGCTAAGTTAATTTTAATGGAAGTTATACGTATTTGTATGGCATATTTTTTGTTGTCCTATATATGGGCCAACCGGCAGGAATGGGTTAAAGTAGTAACTTATCTTGTTAGCTTCAATAATTATAGTGAGGCATTTAATAATGTTTTCAACAGCAGGTGTTAATAAAAATACTCGGTTTGACGAATATAACAAAATTTCCAAGAATTTTAAGCCTCATCAAAATTTTCAATTAGGTCTATCTCAAGGGAGCTTAAATGAACATGTTTTAATATGTTAAGTTATCTTTACCAGTTTTTTTTTTTGTCAATAAAATCTGACTATTCAACTTGGTAATTTTTTCCTAAAAATTAAGCCGGTAAAATTCAGATAGTCAAACTATTATTACTCTATCTAAGATTTTATTTTCGAAGGACAAATTTAAGCTGGTCTAACTTTTTCTAGATAGGTGTTTTTTGATGAAATAGGAATTTATAACTCAAAAATAACAAATGTACAGATAGTCAGTCTTATATACCCATAAAGAAATATGAAATTATGAAATCTAAATTATATAGCAGGATTTATTAAAAATGAATACATCGTAATTCGGTTCAGTGCAAAATTAGTTGCCTTCAAATTTATTTTGAAATTTTGAAGTTTTAAAGTTCAATTTAAATTTAAAAAAATGTATTACCTAATGTTACTGTTATTGATTAAAGTAAAGGCGAAGTACAGACCAACAATCTATACCTACAAATAGGTAAAATCACTAACCGCAGACACACGAAAATCCAATCAATCAGAGACCGGAACGGTATCCCACTCTCTAATACGAATGACCAACGCCAGAGATGGAAAGAATACTTTCAGGAAACAAGCCACATCAACAACATCCCAATAAATAGTTTCCGAAGTAGTCCGAGTAGTCCATAACTGAATATCCACACTGAACTACCAAGCTTACAAGAGATTAAAGAGGGCATAATAACGCTAAAACGGAACAGGGCTGCAGGTATAGATGAACTTCCATCAGAATTGCTACAAGCAGATCCGGAATTAGCCGCTGAATTATTAGAACCTCACATCACGAAAGCCTGTGAGGAAGAAAGACTACCAAAATCCTGGAAAAAGGGCCTGATTGTAAAACTTCCCAAAAAAGGAGACCTAAAAAGCTGTAATAATTGGAGAGGTATAACACTGCTGAACATCATATATAAAGTTTTCGCAACCATACTGAATCGGAGAATACAGCCTAAAATTGAACAAAATAGAAGGGACGAACAGGCAGGATTTCGTCCAGAAAGGAGTTGCACAAATCACACCAACACACTACGGCTGATCATAGAACAATCTGTAGAATGGCGCTCTCCGCTATATCTCTTGTTCATCGATTTCAAGAAGGCTTTCGACACGGTTCAACGTATTGCGATATGGAATGCATTAAGAAGAAAAAGAATTCCCGAAAAATTAATAAGATTGTCAGAAGCTTTGTATGAAGATGCAGAATTAGCAGTTCTCTACTTCGGACAAATAAGCGACACATTCACCACAAATTCTGGAGTAAGGCAAGGATGTCCACTATCACCACTTCTATTCACGCTTGTAATAGATGAGATAATGAAAGAAACGGGTTCTTCCGGAAGAGGTATAAGGTGGGATCTCTCAAGGATACTTGAGGACCTTGACTATTCGGATGATATATGTCTGCTAGCGCATAGATTCTGCGACATTCAACATAAAGCAGACCTACTTCAGCAAGCAGCAGGGCTAGAAATTAACATAGATAAAACCAAGGCCATGGATAATAACACCAATACAAACACCATAACCATAGAAGGTCAAACAGTCGAATATGTGGAAAGCTTCTCTTACCTAGGTAACATTCTAACAACAAACGGAGGTACAGAAGCAGATGTCAACAACAGACTACGCAAGGCCAGAGCTGCGTTCGGTGAACTAAGTCCAATATGGAAGAATGGCCAAATAACTAGAAAAACAAAGATTAGAATATTCAAAGCATGTGTAATGTCAACACATATGTATGGCAGTGAAACTTGGATGACGACAAATAACATCAGTCAAAAACTTCAAGTATTTGCGAACAAATGCCAAAGAAGAATATGCAGAATATTCTGGCCAAACACCATCAGCAATAAGGACTTATGGCAGATAACAGGTGAAGAACCGATAATGCATCAAATTAAGCGCAGAAAATGGAGATGGATAGGACACACTCTAAGAAAACCATCAAATAATATAACAAGAATGGCCCTAGAATGGAATCCCCAAGGGAGCAGAAGGCGAGGAAGACCCAACAACACCTGGCGTCGAACTGCGACTTCTGAGATAACAAGATATGGACGAACTTGGGAGGAGATAAAGACCATTGTGTACAACAGAGAACAATGGAGAAGGCAAGTTGATGCCCTATGCTCCCACGAGAAGTAACAGGCAAAAAAAAAAAAAAAAAAAAAAACAGACCAACAATCACCGATCGAATTATTTTTACAAAAATGTTACATCAAAGAAAATCCATTTTTTAAATCACTTAAATAAGAATTTAAAAAAAAAAAATTTTAGGTATCTTGTATCTGACCAATTTAAAAGGAGTAAATCATTTTCGAATAATTTTTATATTTTTTTCTCTTTCTGTACAACAAAATTACCTTTCACTTTTTTTCTACTATGTACCAATTTTACTTTTTTATAACATTTTTTATACCTTACATACTAGGTACCCAACATTGTTTTCTGCTTCAATTTTAATTTTGCAAAGAAAAAGAGAATTATTCTCTTGAATATTTCTGTGGTTTTCATAAAAAAATGAAGAAAACTAATGAAATGGTGTAATTGTACTAGAAATTTCCCTATTAAAAAAATATTGTAAAAATATGCAAAGAAAACAAAAAAAAAAGAAACAGAAAAAAAGTAAAATGAAACCTGGAAATGATTCCATAAATTTGCATACAAAACAATTTATATTCACTTATTTCATCCTTCTGCATATCTGTTCTAGTCTTTCAATATTTTCATATTGTGGTTTTTGTTTTTTTTTTTTTTTTTATTTTACATTGAAATGAAAAACATTCCAAGTGTGTTATTTACATCTTCTTTCCTTACACTATACCTATCTCTGTTATATTATTGTACTTATGATTCTTGAATATTAAGAGAACTAATCTTAGAATTGAATTACAAACAATGAAACTAATTCCCTATTAAAATTTGATAAATATTCAATTCACATTATTTTCAAATCTAATTAAATTAAACAAAATTATCAATCTAATATTATTAAAAATGCTTAAAATGCTTAAATGCTTATAGAGTAATCAGTGGAACCCTATACATCCAATACCTATTTCTAAATAGCATTCGACACAATTAATCAAAAAACAATATTCATCAGTCTTAAGCGTGCAAAAGAATAAATTACAAGATAACTGATATGGGCCTATATCTAGGAAGACGCAGAAACAATTATGCTTCAGAATGGCTACATGAATAACACAATAAAATTTAGAATCGGAGTTAAACCAGGCTGCACACTATCTCCCATTCAGCACACTACTTCATGAGGTTATTAATAAAGTATTTAACACAGCAAAATAAATAAAATGCTTCTCACAGAAGACTAGAAGATTTAGAATATGTGTGTGACGTAGCCTTTCTCGCCTAGAAACACACAATGCCATGCAGGAGAAAATAAGACATTTAAAACAAATTCGTTGGAAGTTGATTTCTAAATCAATATCAACAAAGAAAAATGCCAAAGATTTAACGCAAGAAATAGTGTCACCACAATCAGAATAAAGTCATAGAAAATGTCACCGAATTCAGTTACCTTGGTCGTGTAATTATTACAAAATGGAAGCACTAAGCCAGATATGGAAAATCGGTTAAAATTAGGTAAAATTAAGCTTTTGGAAGACTTTTATCTGTGTAAAAATAACCTTACACTTCCAGGTTCACTAAACTTAGACTATATAAAGCTTGCGGTAAACGGTACTGTATGGCAGATAAATAAAAAATATATTTAGGGGAAATGCTGGTGTTCGTCAGCGAATAATATGCTTCTGGCTCAAACTAATTAGAAATAATGAGCTCTGGGAATGGATATACACGAACCAAATAAAGCCATTCAAATAAAGAAAAGGAAATGGAGTTGCCATACACGCAGAAGATCTACATACATAGTAAACAATATAGTAAAAAATTTAGTAAGTAGAGCACAAGAAATATGGTGCAGATCAGTCCATATAGAAATAGAAAACAACTAAGATGGACTGAAATTGAATACCCAACGTGGAACAGAATCAAATAGATTACCTTTGTGGAACTCCATTGGTTCCGAAGGGGGTAAAGGATAGACCAAAAAAATAACATTATTCCAAACATAAAATAAAGATATTGTCCTTAAATATGATTAAATGAACAATAATGCAGAATATATGGCAACGATGTAATATTGATACCAAATAAAATTGAAAAAAAAAAACCGAGATCCACCTGATTAATTGAAAGATACGACTTGAAATCATTAAGCTAAGCAACTAAGTTCTAAGTGCAAAGTTCTGAGCTACTAAGTACAAGTTACTAAAAATCTTAGTTTCGCTGACAAAATCAAAATTAGTTATTGCTATATTTGATTTTGTGTCAATCACTTTTCAAATTAAATTGTACTTCATTATGCTAGTAACTATATTAAATCAGAAAACTTAATAAAACTAGAACTTCCCAAAATATTTCTACTGCAGAAGATGCTAACTAACGTCGAAGTAAAAACTTTTCCATTTGATTAAAAATTTCAAAATACAAATCAAATCCGTCATTTTAGCAAATTTCATCGATAACAGAGATTTCGTTCAAAAATTTATGAACCTTGCCAATATTTCAAAAAGGCAATCAATTCTAGACAATAGCATCAGAGGATTCTGGCTATGCTTGAAAATCATTCTATTAATCTTAGAATTGTTCGGGCCAACTGAAGTTTCCTTAATTTTTTGTTAACTTTCTTATTTTTTTTTTGTCCTGACTCATTTTATCTTGTTTTTATTTATGCATCTGGTTTTCTCTTCCATATTTTTTGTTACAAAAGGAAAAAAAAATTTAAAATACGTTTTTCTCCCTCTGACATGCAACTTTTTCTATTTATTTCTTTATTTTTCATAAGTACATAAACATTTTCTTTTCGTTTTTTTTTTTTGCTCTTTGTTTATTTAAAAAATAATCTTTCTGTTTTGGTTATGTCCTTTAGTGGAAAAAACATTGTTAGAATTTCTGCGTACTAGTATAATCGGGGATGATCCCATGTTGCAACTGCCTACTGGTAAAACTGGTCTAAATATGATTAGCCATGATTTCACCAAAATTACTGACTGGGGCAAAAAAAAACAGAGTTGAGTCCTCAAAACTGTCTAATCTCACGCAAACTTCTAACATTTGAACCCAATCTTTCCTTCCAAGATTTTACTTTGCAAAACTCGGATAATTTAAACATCTTAGGTATGCGCGTAAATCAAAAAATTACTTGGAATGACCATATTTTTGATATTGCAAATAGAACTGCCAATTTAGGCTATTTAAGTCGTTGTAAAACTCTCTTCTCAACTTTGGAACTCCTTAATATCTATAAATATAATATCCATTTATACGACCCAAGATGGAATACAATTCTCACATTTGGGCTGGCGCTCCAATTTCAATCTTAGACTACCTTGACCGCGTTCAAAATCGCGCCATTCGTCTTATAGGTGACCTAAATGTAACTTCATTCATAACTTCTCTTCGACATCTTCGTACGGTAGAGGCACTTTCTCTGTTTTATAGATACCTCGTAGGTGTGGACACTTTCTCAGTAGAAATCAAATCCCTATTCTCCCCTCTAAAACAGTTCCAACGCGAAACCCTCTTGTTTGTGCAAATGCCCACCCTTACACAGTGGAAATCCCAAGATGACAAAAAAATGGTAATGGGAATTCATTTATAGTCCGAGCGTCGCGAATGTGGAATCACATCCCCCCAACGTGTTTTCACAATCAAATAATAACAGAACAGCTGGTTATAATCTCTTTTTTGCTTACATTACCTGTTAATTTGTACCACACTTTCCTTCTTAAGTATTAAAGGTCCTATCTTAGCGCGTGGCTGTTTATAAAATTTTTTTTTCTTTAACAATAAAATATATCTTCATCTATTATAATATTTTGATATCTAATCTACACTATGCGTAAATGTTTAATGAATCTCATAAGTAAAAATTTGCTTGCTAAAGCTTCTCATTCGCACTTTTAAAAAAAGATTAAGGTCACTATGGATGCAAATTCTTTCTTTTCCATATACATTGGCTCTGTAGAAAGTTTCTATGTGGAAGCACAGGCAGGCAGGCGATTTTGGCTTATAAATATCTCTCTTTCTTCCTAATAAATGGTTTAATTGAATTTCAAATCTTCGTTATTATTTATTTATTTATTTAATTAAACTTAAAATGTCTAAAGAGACAAGTCTCAAGATAAGGATATATTAACAAAAATATAAACAGTTTATGAAATATAGAGAAAATAACAAAATGAAGTAAAATTGATAAGTGAAGCAAAAAAAAAGTAAAGGTATAGGCTATAGAACGCCATAGAAAGATAATGACAATACGAAGTTGGGTATCTTTGGAACCAACAACCATAAATCATTTATACTCGCATGATGAAATGTAGTTCAGATATTTGAGTTGGTGCTTCTCTAACACCCGTCGACTATCTTAATTGCTTTCAAAATCGTGCTATTCGTATAATCGAAGACCCAGACATGTAACTTCATCCTTCTCTTGGACATCGACGTATAGCTGGCGCACTTCCTTTGTTTCATAAATACTTCGCAGGTGTAATTACAGACTGAGCAGAAATATAATAACTGGAATCCTACACTGTGAAGTCCAAGGATGACATAAAACCGGTTACGGGAAATCGTTTATATACTTACTTCGAACTTCAAGAATGTAAAATCATATTCCTTCGGTTGTGTTTCCATATTCAACATAATAATTTACAGAAATTTACAAAAAATATTGATACATCTATTCTACAACTGCCTACTACGCTCTCAAATCCATACTATCATATTAAGTGACAGCCAAATTATATTCCAAATTAATTTAGAAGAATAATAATTGAATAAAAATATCTCCATGTTCATGTTCTGAGTTCGATAAGAAACTGAATTTTTCTGATTAGTCGTCCGATGACCTAACCCAAGCATCACATGAGTTGCTATTATTTGATACATATATTTTCCTTCAGATAAGTTCTAACAGCAAGCTTTGATATTAGTATTTGATACATTTTATTTTTCTTCTCCGGATTAATTGAGATGGCCTTATAATTTTAGCTAAACTTTAAATAATTTGCAGAAGTTTTTTGCCAAACACAGTTTTCTTCAATAAGTGATAGTAAATAATACTCATCAAGTCTTATTTTTTTGAAATATATTAACAATGGATTAATATTACTGCCTGGGTAAAAGTGTAAAATATAATAAAAAAAAATCCTAACTAGGATTTCAGAATAAACTAAAATATTATTAAAATAATAAAATAGAGAAAAAAGTAATACTTAGGATTAGCAAGTTTTTAGCATAATACTTCTTCCCCTCATCTCATTTTTTTATCAAGTACATTTAAATTTTGTAAACAATAAATTTTTGTAGTTGACGTCACTGCGCATATGACTACAGAATATATTCTTATTTTTTTTTTATTAAAGCTCACGGGGCAATTGCAATCTCATGCCAGTTAAGAGAAAGAATAAATTAAAAAAAGGGAAAAAAACAAGTGTAGAAGGATTGCTTTGACGTGATATTTTATGGTGTTTTTTTAATTTTTTTTTTGTAAAAATTTCTTCAGAGGTTTTCACTTGAAGTATTTTTTAGAACATGCTTCTTTAGACATTATCTAATAAAGTAATGTTTCTTTATGTATGTATAACTAAACAACATTTTAAAATAAAAAAAAATAGAAAAATTATAGTGAATGACTAATCAAAAATTAGTAACAATTTACTTTTAGTAGTAATGTAGAAGTTGTGTTCGCAATTTTTAAATACTGGGAAAAATCAGGAGCATTTCAATCATTTTAATCAATTTTGTATAGAAAAAGGAAAATTTCAGTATTTTAGATTGTACCCCTGTTACATCCAACTAGGTGAAAAGCAAAATTTATCTCGCAGTTTATTGTGATGGTAATAGTTTCTGTATAATCCAAAATTTGTACTGCTACATTTTAAGAGTCTTCATTCTTACATTTAAATATATTTAATTTCAAAATATCAAAGCGCAACAAATTAAAAAAAAATGTTTTGCAAGTTTAAGCATATACGGTTATAACTACTACAATCTACAGTAACCATCTTCTGAGGTGCGGATTTTTACAATAGTCTAATATTTTACTACTACACAATATTACGGTCATAAATATTAAAAACAATGGTAGACTAAAAATGCTACAAAGAGATACAAGAACAAATAGAAAAAATTATAGAGAAAAAAGAAAATGTCCAATGAAGGTGACATGAAAAAATTCTACAACAGTACTAAAAAACAGACAACAGACTTACAATCAAGAGTAAATGTATGCAAAGATAGACAAGGTAATACGCTCTCAGCAAATGACGACATTATAAATAGATAGTATGAATATATCAATGAACTATTAAACATAAGACACGAGGAACATATAGCAAAGCCATTAATTAGGACACCTTCATACGAAGAAGTCATACAAGCTATATATAAATTAAAGAATACTAGTTCTCCTTACAGCTGAGCTTTTAAAAAAAGGGGGTGAATTTATGCATAGAAAGCTTAACATGTACAATATGGGTGCAAGAAAATATTC
Source organism: Argyra leucocephala (assembly GCA_963942445.1). Lineage (NCBI taxonomy): Eukaryota > Metazoa > Arthropoda > Insecta > Diptera > Dolichopodidae > Argyra > Argyra leucocephala. The sequence continues at coordinate 60,586,339 of OZ012680.1, forward strand.
CGGAGAAGTGGAAGGCTGAGCTAATCTGTCCAACTCACAAAAAAGGAAACAACATGCAATAACTACAGGGGCTAACGATACTGAGATGTGCTTACAAAATATTATTCAATGTAATATACTTCAGATTAGTCTACTTAACAGAAGCAACAGCGAGCTATCGATATATAGGACATTGTACGGTTTGCAAAAGCCCAAAGACTAAGATGGGCTGGCCAAGTAAGTCGAATGCATGCAAGTCGAAAACAAGCAGTGGTGCTGAATATAAAACCCAATAGTAGTCATGGTAGAGGAAGACCAGGAATCAGATGGGCAGGCAATGTGAAAAACGATGTTCAAGCCCTACAAATCCCAAATTGGAGACAAGCTCACGCTGGGTGGCGCTGGTTCAACCGAAAGGTTCCAAGTTCGATTCCCGATGAAGCTAAAAAAATGCTTTATTGGTTTTTCGACCTGGTCTAGTACCCTTTGTCATTGGGATATAATAAATGACACAAAAAAATAATTGAGAGTATAATCTGGCAACAAATTAAATAACTATTTAAGAAGGCTTAATTCCTGACAATAGTAGTAGTAGTTTTCCACATTCCATGAGTAGATAAGCCAGTAGTTTGTGAAATAATTACTCGAAATATTGTAGATATTGTACTGTAAAATTGCAGTACCGTTAATTATAAAAATTTAAGCACGAAAAGGTAGTTCAACCTAAGTTACTGTCAAGAGTATAAAAAAAAAAACAAAAGCGCCACATGATCGGCCTTTTTGGAGGAGCATAGTAATAAAGGCCAGAACTGTAGCGCTATAAGATAATGAAGATCATGATAATGATAAGTCAGTTGTTAAAATGTTCTATAAAGCCAATTGTTTATTAAAATCAGTTCACCGTCAGTAAAGTCCGTCTCACCTTCAAATAGAATATCAGCTGAAGCCACCTTTAATACTTTTAATTAAAAAATTGCAATATCAAGCTTCTACCAGGAAGACCTTCGGCAAAATGGATGCTGGACGTCGTTATCACAAAATTGAGGATGCAATAAAACTGAGGAAAAATTTGAGCTATGTTCACGCACTGAACTATTTGAATGTATTGAATTGGAATATCTTTTTTATTATATTTTGTTTTTACTGAAATTAGACTTTAACGACAACGTTAGCATTGGAGATTGAATTAACAAAGATATTCAATTGGTGGTTAAGGTTACAAGCCAATGTAAATTTCCTAATTGTCTCAACATAAATTATTAAAAGACAATAATGTAATCTCCCTGAAAATGGTATTCTTTTTTCCTCGTCTTTCCCCATTAAACTGAATTACTTTAGCATCATATGTTTTTCTTATACTCTCACTTTTACCATGATCCCTTTGATTGTTAGGTGGTGCTCAAGTACATTTGCATCCATACTATGCATCACGAGAATTAGAAAATAATAAAACCTCATTTTGTTATTCTTATGTATGCCTTCAAATTTCTAATTATACTTATTTTGATACCGAAATATCTGAAATTCGTAACTTATTCGATAGGTAAGTTTTTAATTACCAAATTACACCTGAGATTTTTGTCTTTTTTACTTATTTCTATACATTTCACAGTTACGTCGTTACCACGTTACATAAAAATTTCTGCACATTATCTTAATTATCTTCGATTGAAATCGCGGGTGTCTGTTACACAACAACAACAATTTCTATTTGATTTGGCTTATTCAATTGAACAAAATTATTCTGGAAACGAAGACATTTTAAGTTATTTCGTATCGGCAATAAATTTCTTCATTGTTTAATTGAATTAAATTGAATTTTTACTGCCACCTCACCTTATCTCCTTCTTTAACGGAACCTCTGTTAAGACCTTGTTTACTTTCAAACTTTTTTTGTTATAGCTTTCTACACTGAAATCTAAAATGACGTTTATTATTTGAAGGATAAATGATTTTTTCAATCGTCGCATGCTCAAAATATCGTTTGGCAAATTTAAATCAACGAAGCAAATACAAACTGGATTATCTTTATCATTTCGTTAAATATTTAAAATAGTTATTTTAACTAAATTCTCTGGGAATTGAAGACTTATTTGTCATGGTGGATTATATATTTTTTTTTAATGGATATCGATTCTTCTGGTTCTTACCCCTTCTTTTATAGCTCTTGTTTTTCTTTAGCGATGTATTCCATATTAATCCTTCTTGTCCGTTTTCCCAATACTTCTCCTGCAAGGCGAGTTTTGTTGTTTAGCCTGCTTATGTACACACTGTTTTTACTATAATCTATAACCGACTCGATTGTTTTTGTATGCACTTATTGTGTTTTCGTTCTGATTGTGGCATTTTTCTCGGTTCTATGTCAATATTCACATTTCACAGGCGAACATTAAGATTAAAAAAAGACGAACATGATTACGTTTTGTTATCGGAATTTTAGTTTCCCTACTCAAGAAAAGCGCGATTGTATATCCTATTTTATATTGAAACAATATTTTTACTATAAAGCCAAGAAAAACCTCTCCCGATAACTAATTTAAAAGGAGTTTGATACCAAATCACTTCTTAATCTTTTTGACTATTTCTAAAATTAAAATTCCAAGTTTTTTTTCTATTTGGAAATATTTTAAATATTTAAAAAACAATTTTCTAAAATGAATTTAATAAAAAAAAAACTATTTTATCTATACATACATATTTAAACAAAAGAAATACTTCGTACTTTAATCCGTATAAAATTTAAATTGTTTGAATAAAATACTTTTCCGTCAATTGCATTAAGGTCGTAATATTTCTGTTTCTTTTGTTTTTTGTATTTTTTTTTTCTTGTTTAAGGAAAATAATATAATTTTAAGGACATAAGAAAGTAAAGGATCTAACAAGCGAACATTTTAATTTTTGAATTTTCTTTCTTTCTTCAAATTAACTTACAATGATGATTTCGTTTTTTTTGTTATTTCATTGCTTTTATTTTCTATATTTTTTTTTAATTTAATTTTTAGTTTCTTCTATTCTAAACTATAATCTAAAGTATAATAATATCACTTGAGGAGTCCTTCGTCGTGGGATAATTTTTTTTGAAGAGTGAAAACAAAATTAATGAAAAGAAAATATAGAATCAATGATTGAAGGTATATAATTTTCCAGTGGATGAATGAAATGAAGTGAAAACAACATTTTTGAAATGTTTTCTTTCAACGAATTCGTGTATGTATTTTGAAATTATCATTTTTATTTTTTTGGTAGAAATACTGAATTCAAGTAATTTTAATAAGCCAAGTAAATTAAAATTGAAAAAAAAAAATATTTCATTCTTTATGACATACTGTAGTGGACCTTGAAGGAATGACTGAAAAAGTATTAACACGTGTTACATGTCGAGTAGACAGCACTATTAAGGAATGCTGACAAGTAATATGAGTCAACAAACTTAAGGTCCTCAATCCAGCACTTCCTAGAATTAAAGGACTTCCTAAAATTCACAAACCAGGGAATGAGATGAGAGAAATTGTGACAGCAGATGTGTCTCCAACATATAAAATAGCCAAATGGTTAGTGGAGGAGTTTCGTAATATGGATAAGCAGTTCGAAATCCAATCAGTGAAAAACTCTAAGGAACTTGTTCAAGAATTACAATCAATGGGAGGACTTAACGAAAACGAGGTTATGGTCTCTTTTGACGTAAAATCCCTTTTTCCCAGTATCCCAGTCAAAGAGGCTATTATTCTGGTAGAAGAATGGTTACTACAACAACAAACTGGACCACAGTGGAGGACAAAAGTAAAACAGTACATAAAGCTGATCCGGCTTTTCATGGAAGAAAATTATTTCACCTTTAGAGGAAATTTCTACAAGCAATTGAAGGGGGCTCCAATGGGAAATCCCCTTTCTCCATTCATCAGTGAAATTTTCATGGCTAAATTGGAGTCAGATTTAGCAGCAGAAGAACGGTTACCAAGATTTTGGAAAAGATACGTAGATGATATTTTTGCTGTAATAAGGGAAAGGGACTTAGAATCAACCTTAACTACTCTTAACGGGCTCCACAGGAATATACAGTTTACTGTCGAAGTAGAAAAAGAAGGTCAACTATCATTCTTAGATCTACTGTTAAGTAAAACAGGAACATCTCTAGAACTAGAGATTTACAGGAAACCTACGGATACTGACAGGGTCATCTCGAATACCTCTAACCACTCCTATCAACATAAGATGGTATCGTTCAACCACATGATCCATCGAATGTTAACACTTCCCATCTCCCAAAAAGGTTTAGTAAATGAAACTAAAAACATATTTGAAATTGCGAGAATGAACGGATATCCGGAAAAAACCATCAAGGCCTTACTTAGTAAACGGAAAAGAAGTTTACAACGGAATTCCCTCACTAACCTACTCACTGGTCAACAACCCATAAGAAGAGTAGCATTGGAGTTTAGCAAGATTTCTCTCCCACTCAGAACGAAATTAAGAAAACACGGGTTAGATATCGTATATAGCAGCAGAACTAACCAACTCAAGTCTATTCTAGGTTCAACTAAAGACCCAATCGAACAAATGGAAAAATCAGGTGTATATAAGGTAACTTGCAGTCATTGCAACAAAGTTTATATTGGGCAAACTAGGAGAAACGTGCAAACACGACTCAATGAACACCTGAAAGAAGCAGAACTGGCTAAAAAGAAGAACTCAACAGAGTTCCGATCCAAAGTAGCAGAACACATCATCCAGGAGAATCATAGCATTTCGAAAGACGACATTGTAATGGTAAATTACATTAGAGATTCTAGGAAACTAGATTCAGCTGAAAGCATCGAAATTTACAAAACTAAAAAAGACTCACTCCTAAATAAAGACCAAGGAAACGGATATTCTTCTTTATTTAAATTTTTAGTGAAATACAATAAAACGAATAACACCACCCCTACCTGTCACTCTAACGTCGGAAAAATTATTTCAAATACCAATAATAAAATAAATAAAAATATTTTTATTCAACCCCCTACCTGTGCTAATTCATTGGATGATAAACAACCATGCAGCTGCAAGAAACATCAAATTGTTACCTGTACGAATAAAATAAATAAGACAATTTTAGATTTCTTTCCTCAGTCGAGTACAAAACACTGAAGAAGTCTGCAAGTAGTAGACGAAATACGCGCATCTGTACGATAAGCATATCAGTAAAATTAAAAGGAAAATATTCGACTATTTTCACTGTTATACGTGTTACATGCTATTAACATTAAATGAAATCTTCTTTTTTTGTGGTATAATTTCTAAAAATAAATTTAAATTGAAAACGAAATCGAAAAATGTTTAACTAGAAATTAATTGCAATTCCTGAAATTGCAAATGGACAGTAATTTAATTAATCCAAAAGTGATAATTATTGATTTATAATTCGGAGCTCACAATTTATTTGAATGCATTTATGAAGCCTATAAAATCTCACTTGCTTAACACACCCAAGTAACAAAATTCTTCACATAAGACTCTAGTAGAGTTCTATGAGAATTAATCCAAGAGTATTACCCTTTTTTTTACTCTTGTAGAATGAATGCTCTAACTTATGAGTGCCTTATATGACGGTTATGAGAGTAAAAGGGCACCGTTTATGAGAGTAAAAATTTCATAAGGAAACTATTATATAAAATATTTAATAATGTATGTTAATTAATGCATAACATCAAATTTGATAATTAAATAATTATTCTTTTAAGTAAAATTGATATTTTTGCGAAAAGAATGCAAAATAAAACTTTTCAGTTTTTGTTTATTCAAAAAAAATTTACCTCCTTTGTAGAAAATAATGGCCGTCGCAAAATATTTATCTAAAAGCTACAGTAAGTTTATTAGCAAAGTTATAGGAATACAGTAAAATAATAACACCACTACTGCTATTTCAGCAATTCTATTCTTATAACAAAATTTAACTCCTAATATAGGATCACGAGGTTTTAGATTTATAAAAACATTGCTGTATCACTAACGGAAAATCCCATTATAACAACTCCCGCAATTGCTATAAGAACATTCTTATAGCAATATTAATCACATTATTCCCATAAAAACAACATTATAACACCTTTAGTGCTTATCGGGAGTCATATAGAAGTCTTGTAACACTAATTTTGTTTATAACAATAAAATGTTACGTGAGCACTATCAAGTAGCATTTTCAAGAAATAAAAAATTCGTTTTTTCTCAAAATAACTCTAAATGGACTTTTTTAATTTTTGATTCTATACTACTCGAATGTTTTGGTTTCATTTTTTTGAAATAATATGCAGAGTTGAGTTAAATAAAATTTATGTTTAATTTTATGTATGTGTGATCATAAGTAAGTATATATATTAAATATAAAATTAAAATAAAGTATTAAATGAAATTATATTATAGGAAATTGAGATAATTTTTTCGTCTAAAATATAAACCAAAATTATAGTGGCTTTGAAATTTTATTAACAAAAGAAGGCATTTTACTTCGGAAAAAAGCAATACGCTCCAAAATAATCTAAATTTATATAATTTTAATAATTGTTTTTTAACCCTTCCGGTCCTACAATGTTATTTTTACTCATATATCTGAAAATAATTGACTAAATATATTTGAGTAAAATTAAGTTTAAAAGTAAATATAAAATTCAATTAAAAATTCATTATATGTATTGAATTTAAACTATAATTTTACTATCGTTTTAATAATTCCAACAATGTAAATGTCTTTTTCAGTGTTTGAAATTTAATTGGACCTAATGATTTATAATATGTGAATTATATTATTTGTAATATTTGAAATTTAAGCTATTAAATAAAAGATGTTTACATAATAATTGTAACAAAAATTAAATTCAGTGTACCGTCTATTAAAATTAAAACATAATTGTTATAAAGTTAAATAAAAATAGTTATAAACTACAGTCGTGTATTTACATAGTCTTCAATACTTTGTTTGATTTCTCAAATATTGTAGCCTTTCGTTTTTTATTGTGATCGGATTTATTTTCTTAATGAAATTATCTTTCTATATATAGAAAATATTTTATTAATGACATTATAATGTTGGCAAAAATAGAACAAAGTTTCTCATAAATGTATCATAAATATAATTATTAAATAAGAGGTATTCTCAACTTTATAGAATAGATAGTCATAGAGGTATAATACTTTGAAGCTAAAATCTTAATTTTAATGAAAATTTTTTTATTTATAATTGCCAAACAAATGGTGATAATAATAATGTATAATATAATTTTTTTAGGTATTTGGATAATTTTTTGATTAAGTTTACATGGACGTCTAAACGTTAATAAAATGATCACAATTATTGAAGCAAAGTAATTTTGGTACATACTTTTGTTTAAAAAAATTACTTAGTGACATAAGGGTTAATATGGAGAAAATAAAATAAACTCCGTATAATGGCCGCTGTTGGTTTAGTTTTTAATATAAGAACTCTTGTTATGAGATAATATTACTCTCACAAGTAATGAGTATTACTCTTCTTATGAGATAAGAAGTCTTGTTATGAGATAATTAATCTAATAATAAGAGTATTATTTCGTTTTAAAATAGCATTTTGTTTTGTTTACAAGACTAAATAAATAAAATTTGTGTTTATTTCAAATATTTTTTAGCTTATTAAATTAATCTCTTAAATAGATTGTGAAGACATGAAAATGAAATTACGAATACTGTTCCGGTACAAATTAAAGCTTATAATATTTCAGATATTATTACAAATGAAAAATTGCAATAATTTACAAATACCAATTCTTTAAAATATGTATTAGTTAAGGCAACAAAAATAATTTGAATTATCTTGTTTTAAATATCTCTGGAGTTTATAATGTATTTAAAAATAGAAAAAAAATAGTTAGTTGTCTATAATGCATTATTGCCCTCACCTAGACCCCCATTGTCGAATTTTAATAGTTTTCACAGTCTTAGCTTAATCTAATAATTCAAAATTTATGTGAAGATTGAATTTTTGGTTCCAGAGTTGTACAACACAACTAAGTATTTCTTCTTTTAAATGCATTTTCCTTAAGAGTTGTTGAAAAGCTCAGTTTGGTTATTATTTATTTTCTTTTTTAAATTTTATTAAAACACTATGTCTAATCAAAGTTTTATTGATGATTTTAATACTTCGAAAAGCAATTAACAAGCATTTATTACATTTAGACAAACGTATTGTGTATGGAATATACACGTCATCATCGTTTTGAAAAGATGAAGACAACATTAATTTTGTAAATTTGGATTTGATGTTTCATTCCAGCCGTTACAGAAGCTTAATTTGCTTCCGCTTACAAACCAAACAAAATGAAGCATTGACTATCAAATTGCCAAACTTTTTATTTCTTACAACTCTTCTAGGGGGTATAGGGCATCCACTAAGCCTTTTCACTTATCTCTATTTTGCGTTAAGGCCTTAATATGCGACCATGATCTATTTATTTTCCCTATTTCATTCAGTACTGTTCCTTTCCACTTATTTCTAGGTTATATAGAGCTTCTTTGCCAATCATATTTTCTGATCACCTGATTATGTGCCCGATTCATCTATATTTTTTCCTTCTTATTTGTATTTCGATAGGATCTTTTCGGCACATATTCCAGAGTTGGATGTTTGATATTCTGATTGGCCAAAATATCTGGCAGTTTATTCGGATGCGTTTGCTTATGAAGAACTGTATTTTGTTTGTAAGTCTGTTCGAGGCAGGGTTCACTTCCGTTTAACGGAACTGATTTTACACAAGCTTCAAAACCGTCAGCATTGTATTTCTTATGGCCTTAGAAAATTTCCAGATATTTCTTAGTCTACCAAGTTTTTTTTTTTTTTTATATAATTCCAAGTCCATGGGATGAACACCCTTACTGCTTTTACACAGAGATTTGGAGTACACAATCACATACAATAGTTTTTTCTGTCGAATTTTTGTGGTATAGACTAATTTAAATGTAGAAAACTATATCTATTATAGAGTACTTCGCCTTCATAATAGCATAGTTTCATTTTATTTTTAGTGATAACCAAACTCTCAATTATAATCTTTCTCCATCATTATTTCTTTTATTTATTGCAAATTATATTATTATTTTCCATATTTTTTCAAATCGTATTGCTTTAAAATTCAAAAACCACAGAAAATAAAAAAAATATAGTAGTAAAGAGAAAAAAAACTATATTGAATTAAGTAGAGATTCAATTTGAGTGTGAACGTATTCTAATAGCCCGAAATAGATTTCAAAGAAAGCAGTAACATTTGGAACAATATAACTATAAAAATGATAAAAAAGAGAAGTGTTGTTCTTGGAACAGTGACAAAATATAGATTATTAATAATCATAGAACTTATATCTTAGATATTTCTTTAGTTGTGTTCGGTGAACTGGATAGTCCAACTACTTATAATTTTCAACCTGTTTCAACATTTTACCTAAGAGATAGAATATCCAACTTTTTATACAAAGAAAAACTAGGTATTAGTATAATTTTTGAATTAGTGTTTTTGAGCGAATTATGAATGAATTGTAATTAAAATAATCACTTCCGAAGCAGATAACTCCATATTGTAGTTTAAAATTGAAATGAACGAAATACAAATTTAGGTAAAAAATTAAATAGAAAGTATATACAAACCAATTCAATTTATATTAATTTTCCATTTCCATCCTAATCCTTTTCCCTGCACCCTAACCAACAACTATTTTGTGTAAATGAATGCTTTCCTAGTGATTGGGTCGTATGTAATAAAAAAAAATCATTATCAAGTATTAAACATATTCACACTATCAATAATAAAACAAGAATCACTATGGGGTCATGATGTAAAACAAAAAAGTTGAAAAAGCGATATAGGACATAAAAGAAATTTAGCTAATCAGGAGAATGATAACAAGCATTAAAGTTTTCTATAATTATTAAGCCAAATTCCATAACTATCGTTTTATTACTTATATAACTAAATTATGAACATAAAACTATTTTCGAAATAGGTTACAATTTAAAATTGTAAAATAAGTTAATTAGATTATTAATCTTGTAAGAAAATTGCAGTGCCATATTAGTAACACCAGTAGGTGTACCCATAAAAGGTTGTAGTAACAAGAAATTGATACAAATTAATAATAGAACTGTATCTAATACTAAACCTTGCAATAAACCAACCTTGATATTTCGCAATTCATTCCATTACATTTTACTGATATTATTAAGATATAAATCAAGCCATTTAAAAATAAATGTTCCAAAAACCATCATCCTCATTTTATAAATATAAAAATATTAGCACAAGAACGCAAAAAAAAAATTTGTATGAGTCAATCAGTCAAAAAGTCACATTTTAGTAAGAATAACAAATCTTATCAATATAATACCAAGATAATTATGTTAAAAATAAAGTGTTGTAAATAAAAGTGGAATATATATCTAGGTAGACTAAGTTGGTGATGTTTTCAAATAATTAATTCACACTCTTTAAAATTTATCAATTAAGTTAAATTTAGAAATAAATTATTAATAAAACATAACTACATAAGTAACACAATCCAGACACTTTATTTATTATTAAATTAGAATAATAAACATACATACTTACATTTGTTTTTCCAATTCATTTCTCATTCGTAACGAAATTTTATTTCGTGTTCTATCCTATAAATATTTGATGCCTAATGCTACTTAATTCTATTTATATTTTATTCAAACAATAATCCAGACTCATTTTCATATACATAAGATTAATTACAAAATTGAATTTATAATGAGATTGGCACAAATATTATGTATTTTCTTTCTCAACACGGATATCCTTGATTTGAAAAACAAAAAAAAGAAATTACTCAATGCTAATTAAGAAACTGAAACTGAAAAAAAAAAGTTATAACATAAAAACAAAAATTAGAATCTTCCTTCCTTAACATCATAAATTAATTTAATTATTTTTCCTATATTTTTCTTCTTTTTATTTTCATATTTTTCTCTTTCTTTTTTACTCTTATAAGATTCTTTATTTTTTTTTTTTTTTTGATCTTAGATCAAATTAATTTTTTAATTTACCTTTGAGACAAATTAAATAACGGAACACAAAGTTTTATGTTCGTATATTTATTTTTAATTTTTAGCACAAACTTTTAATAACTAACACATACGCATTATATAATATTTAATATTACATATCCAGTTAATGTTATTATGTACATTTATACAGGGGAGGACGTTATCATTTTTCTTATCTGTTCAAAAAATGTATTTTGACGCAAATCATTATATTACATGTTTGTTTCTATAGTCTCCATAGTTCACTTCTTAAAAAAGACGTAAACAAACTTGTTAATCCTCGCTCTCAACAGATTTTATAGTGTTTTAGTACATATAAATGTAATGTAGTTTAGAACAGAAATAGTTCTAATTTAAGCCTATAACATAATATTCTATTACACATAGCAGAATCAACTATTCCAGATTAAGCAATGTCATCATACCGTATTAAAATTTTGCAAAATATCTTGACGCTTGACGCAAAGCTTAGACGGAAAGAACACATCAAAAAAATAAAATTAGAACTGGGTCTGAAATACAAACATTTGTATTGGCTAATTGGGCGAATATCTACACTTTCGACGATCTACAATCTACAATCAGATATTAAAGCCAGTCTGGGCATACAGTATTCCAATAGAGCGCAACATAGGTGTTAAATTCCCCCCAATAAGTTCAAAATACCGATATTCACAGAAGTTTTGAAAATTTTATTTATAAAACACGAAATAATAAAATGGGCTGCATGACAGAAAATCACCCTCGCCATCTAATACGCCAATACCAAAGCTTCTAGCTTAATCGACAATCAAATCCTTTTTCAACAACTAAACGTAACAAAACGGCTTAAGTTAGATGGTAAATCTTTTATCCATCAAACCTTTATGAGATTTCGGTAAATCAAAGGTATCTTAGTTTATATGAGTCAAAAGTAAATTAATGGTTAATCTATAGGACTAGTTTTAATGTTGCAATAACAATAGATGTTTCTAACGGGCTACAGAAGCAGTCCATTATAACTCTTTCGATGATTTGATGCTATTTGAAAAAACAAACTATGAAATATTCACCAAAACGCTTAAAATTTGGAAGGGTACTTTTACTATTTTTACAACTTTATATTAAAATTTAGGATCAACCTCTGCACTAAATCATTAAAAACAAAAATTTTAAGAATTTTAAAAAACATTAAAAACAAAAATTATTTCCATTGGCATTTTACAGATCGCTATAACTGCAGCCTATCGCAACAAGCAACTCAATATTATTCCGAAATGAAAATGAAGAAACAATGATCTGGTAATCTTCTACTCTATTTTAATAGGAAATTATTTTATTAACAAAATTTCGATACAATGTCGATATAATGATAAAAAAGTTATAGAGTAGAGTAGTCATCAAACACAATAAGGCAACTGTTTTGGCCAACAAGTAGAATTAATTATTGAGTTATTCTAATCCAATCAATTATTGAGGAATAACGAAGGCAAGCGAAAAAATGACAGAAAACATTATGTCCTGTATGAGAAACATAAAAGACTGGACCGGATTAAGAACAACTGAGAACTAAATTACGTTTTCCAAAATATTTGATAATATTTATGTCGAAATATGATACCCATATTATATCCGACCTATAAATGTAGTACCCCTCTGTATACAAAAAAAATTAGAAAATAAGGTAAGCATTCAATTAGAAGAGTTTGTGACTAACAATAATATTGTCTCAAATGCAGTCGGAATTTTGGAAAGTATATATATGACAGAAACGGCATTGAATTGAACCATAAATGAATATGGGGAAGCATGATATTGATTTGGAAAAAATGGTTGTAGCAATACAACATAACGAAACTAATATAACATAACAAACTAAAATTAACAATACTTTGTCAAGCGCAAAACCAATGCAATTGGTCGTTCTGCAAGGATATATGTTAAGAGTTTTTGTGTTTTTCACAAATATAAATGAAATCAGCATTGCGATTTTGTAGGATATTTCTATCCTAGAGAGACGACTTTTATAGCGTACAGGCAAATTTTTTATTTCGGCTTTTATGAGAGGGACCCTTATATCCCTACGAATATCAGCATTGCAAACAAACCAGGGAGCATTAACAAAGTTTCGCAATACTTTATTTTGTAACGTTTGGATAGTCGAATATGCAGTTGTTTAGCACAACCCCATATTTGAATACCGTATGTCCAGACTGACTTTAATATCTGATGAAGATCAAAATTTCGTCGAAAGGGTAGATGTTCGCCCAATTAGCCAATACAAATGTTTGTATTTCATATCCAGTTCTAGTTTTATTTTGTTAACATGCTGTTTCCGTCTAAGCTTTTCGGCAAGCGTCATACCAAAATATTTTGCAGAATTTTAATACTGTATGATGACATTGTTTAATTTTACTAGAATGTGTATTTGTAAAGACAGATTTTGCTCCATTCAGTTTACTTTTCCACCTTCTGCATCAAACAGAGATTTTGGACTTGTTGCAACTCATTTGTAGCTTCATTTATATTTTTACCGACTTCTACTATAGCCATGTCATCGGCAAAAGTAGCTAACGTCGAAATTTCTATCTCTGGAATATCACCAGTGTGTGGTAAATATTGTATAGGGTCCAGTATACTACCTTGTGGTACTTATGCGTGTATAATTTGTAAAGCAGAGTAGTTTTGTCCTTGTTTCATTTGAAATAATCGATTCGATAAATATGACGAGATTAGTTCGACATTATGTTTTGGAGAGGAAGCAACGTAGTTTGTAGATAAGCCCTTCATGCTATACTTTGTCCAAGACTCGCGCAACATCAAGAAACATTGATGAGCAGATGCATTTCCCTTCCAATGTTTTTCCGATGACGTCAGTTGAATATTGTTTTCTAAATTCAAATTGATGATTTGGTATAATGTTTCCGGTTTCAATCAGAAGTGGCATTTTTTTAAGTTGTAGTTTCTCAAACAACTTACAGATTACTGGTAACAATGAAATAGGTCTGTCTTATATGAATCCTGATAACCTCAGAAATTTTCCATATAATTGGAACACATTTTTGTTTAAGTACTGCATTCATTATTTTAGTTAGAACTACTAAAGCTTTTGGTGGTATTTTTTTTAAGATATCAGCTGTGATCAAATCGAATCCTGGAGCTTTTGTTGATTTTAAGCTTTTAATTTCTTTTATTTTCTCGTTTCTTCTAAAAAGCGTTATTAGCCCATAAAGCCCATTTACTTGGGTATTTTATACCAGATTTACATCTATATCAGATTCTATATTTTTTGGGTCAAATGTTTAATGAAGGTGATCAGCGAAAGTACCAGCTTTTTCCTTATCACTACGCGCCGGTTTTTCAGCTCACTGGCTGTTTTCCAGAGTGAATATTTACTTTCATTAGTAGGTTTTGTATATAATTTTGCATTGTCTCTTCCTTCAGTTGCTTTATTTCCCTTTTTAAATCTTGAGACTTGGAATTAAGGATATTTTTACCAGTTTTTCTGTTCTTTTTTGTTATTTATTGAAATATCCCGATCCATGCATTCTATACAATTAATCTAATATAATTAATCAATATGTTCTATACATAATAATCTAATCGTTTAGCTTCTTGAAGTAGAAATAAACAGTAAAACAAGAAGAGGAAGGTACAAATTCTTGAAATTTGAATTGATTAAAATTTTAGAGCCAATAGCTTTACCACAGTTGAATTACTTTCCTTGAAAAAAAATATATGTGTATAACTAATATTTCTCAAATTCAACCACGAAAAGATGTGATATAATACGTCTAAGATGTGATATAATCCAGCTCTGAATGTTACCAATCACATTGTTATAATATAGAAATTTACAATAGTTTTGTTAAATTCATTTTGGCTGTGTAAATCAATTCATCCATCATGGTTCAATTACTTAGTTATGTTTCCACTTTCTGTGGACAACAACTGGTTAACCATTAGTAATATTTAAATATACATTAAGCTGAAATTAGCAACATAGGTGTTAAATTCCCCCCAATAAGTTCAAAATACCGATATTCACAGAAGTTTTGAAAATTTTATTTATAAAACACGAAATAATAAAATGGGCTGCATGACAGAAAATCACCCTCGCCATCTAATACGCCAATACCAAAGCTTCTAGCTTAATCGACAATCAAATCCTTTTTCAACAACTAAACGTAACAAAACGGCTTAAGTTAGATGGTAAATCTTTTATCCATCAAACCTTTATGAGATTTCGGTAAATCAAAGGTATCTTAGTTTATATGAGTCAAAAGTAAATTAATGGTTAATCTATAGGACTAGTTTTAATGTTGCAATAACAATAGATGTTTCTAACGGGCTACAGAAGCAGTCCATTATAACTCTTTCGATGATTTGATGCTATTTGAAAAAACAAACTATGAAATATTCACCAAAACGCTTAAAATTTGGAAGGGTACTTTTACCATTTTTACAACTTTATATTAAAATTTAGGATCAACCTCTGCACTAAATTATTAAAAACAAAAATTTTAAGAATTTTAAAAAACATTAAAAACAAAAATTATTTCCATTGGCATTTTACAGATCGCTATAACTGCAGCCTATCGCAACAAGCAACTCAATATTATTCCGAAATAAAAATGAAGAAACAATGATCTGGTAATCTTCTACTCTATTTTAATAGGAAATTATTTTATTAACAAAATTTCGATACAATGTCGATATAATGATAAAAAAGTTATAGAGTAGAGTAGTCATCAAACACAATAAGGCAACTGTTTTGGCCAACAAGTAGAATTAATTATTGAGTTATTCTAATCCAATCAATTATTGAGGAATAACGAAGGCAAGCGAAAAAATGACAGAAAACATTATGTCCTGTATGAGAAACATAAAAGACTGGACCGGATTAAGAACAACTGAGAACTAAATTACGTTTTCCAAAATATTTGATAATATTTATGTCGAAATATGATACCCATATTATATCCGACCTATAAATGTAGTACCCCTCTGTATACAAAAAAAATTAGAAAATAAGGTAAGCATTCAATTAGAAGAGTTTGTGACTAACAATAATATTGTCTCAAATGCAGTCGGAATTTTGGAAAGTATATATATGACAGAAACGGCATTGAATTGAACCATAAATGAATATGGGGAAGCATGATATTGATTTGGAAAAAATGGTTGTAGCAATACAACATAACGAAACTAATATAACATAACAAACTAAAATTAACAATACTTTGTCAAGCGCAAAACCAATGCAATTGGTCGTTCTGCAAGGATATATGTTAAGAGTTTTTGTGTTTTTCACAAATATAAATGAAATCAGCATTGCGATTTTGTAGGATATTTCTATCCTAGAGAGACGACTTTTATAGCGTACAGGCAAATTTTTTATTTCGTCTTTTATGAGAGGGACCCTTATATCCCTACGAATATCAGCATTGCGAACAAACCAGGGAGCATTAACAATGTTTCGCAATACTTTATTTTGTAACGTTTGGATAGTCGAATATGCAGTTGTTTAGCACAACCCCATATTTGAATACCGTATGTCCAGACTGACTTTAATATCTGATGAAGATCAAAATTTCGTCGAAAGGGTAGATGTTCGCCCAATTAGCCAATACAAATGTTTGTATTTCATATCCAGTTCTAGTTTTATTTTGTTAAAATGCTGTTTCCGTCTAAGCTTTTCGGCAAGCGTCATACCAAAATATTTTGCAGAATTTTAATACTGTATGATGACATTGTTTAATTTTACTAGAATGTGTATTTGTAAAGACAGATTTTGCTCCATTCAGTTTACTTTTCCACCTTCTGCATCAAACAGAGATTTTGGACTTGTTGCAACTCATTTGTAGCTTCATTTATATTTTTACCGACTTCTACTATAGCCATGTCATCGGCAAAAGTAGCTAACGTCGAAATTTCTATCTCTGGAATATCACCAGTGTGTGGTAAATATTGTATAGGGTCCAGTATACTACCTTGTGGTACTTATGCGTGTATAATTTGTAAAGCAGAGTAGTTTTGTCCTTGTTTCATTTGAAATAATCGATTCGATAAATATGACGAGATTAGTTCGACATTATGTTTTGGAGAGGAAGCAACGTAGTTTGTAGATAAGCCCTTCATGCTATACTTTGTCCAAGACTCGCGCAACATCAAGAAACATTGATGAGCAGATGCATTTCCCTTCCAATGTTTTTCCGATGACGTCAGTTGAATATTGTTTTCTAAATTCAAATTGATGATTTGGTATAATGTTTCCGGTTTCAATCAGAAGTGGCATTTTTTTAAGTTGTAGTTTCTCAAACAACTTACAGATTACTGGTAACAATGAAATAGGTCTGTCTTATATGAATCCTGATAACCTCAGAAATTTTCCATATAATTGGAACACATTTTTGTTTAAGTACTGCATTCATTATTTTAGTTAGAACTACTAAAGCTTTTGGTGGTATTTTTTTTAAGATATCAGCTGTGATCAAATCGAATCCTGGAGCTTTTGTTGATTTTAAGCTTTTAATTTCTTTTATTTTCTCGTTTCTTCTAAAAAGCGTTATTAGCCCATAAAGCCCATTTACTTGGGTATTTTATACCAGATTTACATCTATATCAGATTCTATATTTTTTGGGTCAAATGTTTAATGAAGGTGATCAGCGAAAGTACCAGCTTTTTCCTTATCACTACGCGCCGGTTTTTCAGCTCACTGGCTGTTTTCCAGAGTGAATATTTACTTTCATTAGTAGGTTTTGTATATAATTTTGCATTGTCTCTTCCTTCAGTTGCTTTATTTCCCTTTTTAAATCTTGAGACTTGGAATTAAGGATATTTTTACCAGTTTTTCTGTTCTTTTTTGTTATTTATTGAAATATCCCGATCCATGCATTCTATACAATTAATCTAATATAATTAATCAATATGTTCTATACATAATAATCTAATCGTTTAGCTTCTTGAAGTAGAAATAAACAGTAAAACAAGAAGAGGAAGGTACAAATTCTTGAAATTTGAATTGATTAAAATTTTAGAGCCAATAGCTTTACCACAGTTGAATTACTTTCCTTGAAAAAAAATATATGTGTATAACTAATATTTCTCAAATTCAACCACGAAAAGATGTGATATAATACGTCTAAGATGTGATATAATCCAGCTCTGAATGTTACCAATCACATTGTTATAATATAGAAATTTACAATAGTTTTGTTAAATTCATTTTGGCTGTGTAAATCAATTCATCCATCATGGTTCAATTACTTAGTTATGTTTCCACTTTCTGTGGACAACAACTGGTTAACCATTAGTAATATTTAAATATACATTAAGCTGAAATTATGTCCAAATTGAATGAAAAATTGTGTAAAAACTACCCTTGACAAATTTGTGATCAAAATATTATATTCCTCCTTATGAATTCAACCCATATCGAACTAACCTTATGATCTTAACTTTTTTTAATATATATTACAAAATCTGCTCCCTAATAGAAAGCTCCTACCCTGATACATTATAATGTGCATATGTAAGTATATAATATTGTGTATATTATATATGATTGTATTGAAAAGCAACTGAATCTTATTACTTACTGTTTTGATGCTCTTTTTTTATATTTTTTTTGTCAGGATGATATTTTTAAGATTTGTTGTAGAGCGCAACGCGGCGATATAAAAATTAAACTTTATTATCCCAAGTATTAAAATAATGAAAGAATTATAATATTAGAATTTAATTAAATAAATCCAAATGGGAATATTAAAATTCATTTAGGAAAATTTTGTTGAAAACATGTTGTTGTTGTTGTTTTTGCTGTTGTTATTGATATTGTTGGTGTTGTTTTGATTAAATTAATGAGGGATATATTAATGTCCATTTTGTACAAAATTAATTAAATACATTTTTTAAGAATTTAATTTTAATTGAATTTTTTTTTGTTTAAACAAGACCAAGAACTAAGGATGAATTAAGTAAGAAATAGAAATTTGAAAACTAACGAGAATATTTGGGAATACGTGCTTAATCAGTTTTGAAGCATTTGATTTGATTCAAGTTTAGTTACTTGTTAAATTATTATTAAATAGTTAAATTTATTAAATGTACCTAATATTTTATAAAACTGCAATTTTATTCTCTACATTTTAGGCTCCTATAGAAATTATTCAACATTATACAGAGCTACTGATGCTAATCACAGTAAAAAAAAAAGAGCATTTGAGAAGGTAACGAAAACATTTTGTAAAAATATGAAATAAATAAATAAGTAACAATTGCATTTTGTTGTTTTATTTTATTTGATAAAATGTGGAACTTTACTTTGGGTTTAAATTTAATTCACCAATTTTAGATTTAGTTTTCATTATTTTTATACTTATTAAAATAATTTTCTTTATATTTCTGATTTTAGTCGATTAACTTAAATTTTTAGATAAACTTGTAATTATAGGTAAATATCACATTTCATTATTTGACAATTCTTAATTCTTTACTTTGAGTGCACTACAGTTGAAGGCCTTGTGCCAGGTACAATATTGTCCCACGCTGACTATGAGCAAATTCTCTCCAGTTGGAAATATACAAAGTTGTTTTTCTTTAAATTTTTCTGCAAGATCTTTTGATTTTAAGAACTTATTTATGAAAAACACACTGTTTGAAGAAACCGTATATGACACCCTTCTATTTAAAAAACATTTTTTTTATTGAAGTAGCCCTAATATATCCGGAAAACTAAAATCCATTTTTGCGGATGACAGTTGAAGATACGAAATCCATAATTATAATTGACAAGCATTTAGGGACCTGCGCAGTAGACACCTTTTCATTTTATTTCGATTCTTCTAGTCCTTAATGAACTTCTGATATATTATATAAGATGTATATATAAAACAAAAATGCGCACACAGTTGAAAATTTTGTACTCACACACTGATGTCGTTTATGGGATTAGCACTAGGTCTAAAATAGGTCAACTCCACAACTACCTTCGAAATTATATACGGTGTGAGGATATATTTGGTTTTTGTTTAAATTACTTGAAAACGCATTTCTTTCAATTTCTTTTCAATCTATCCTCAACGACCGCCTATTGTGATCTGGCAATGATATCAAAGTCGTCGCAATACCTAAATAGTTGGACGGATGTCCATCAAAAGATATGTCATGTTTACTCCCGGCCAGGTTTAATTTATTTTATATAAAACATGAATAAACACAAAATTATTATTGAATACAATTACAACACACTTCAAAATTTGAATGCTTGCAAAAATGCTTTCAATTGATAGATACAAAAAATTTTAATTTTTGCACTAATAGATGATAAAGTATGTATCAGACGGTATTGATGACATTGTAGTGAGAGTGCTTTATGACTAATAATACCTTATCCGACACACTTATACTGCAAAGAAGTATTTTGATGTAATTTATAAGACCTTCCAATATTACAAAGTCGAGTACAAAACACTGCAGAAGTCAGCAATTAGTATACGCATATCTATATGTATGTCTGTTTGGTTTCTATCAAATATAAGATAAAACTGGATCTTATCAACACGTAGTTTTAATAATAAAGGACTTGAGCTAACTGTTCGTTCGTGAAAAAATACGACATCAAACTCGGCCCTCAAAAACCCAAAATTAACTTTTCTAATTTAGTGGTTAGAAGTAATAAACCCCAATTAAACTTTAAACTAAATAAAAATTTAAATTATTTTAACTCTTACCAGTCTATCAATACTAAAATCTCTAATAATAATAGTACTAATCCGCATGAACTAAAAGTAACTTTAAAGCTAAAAAAACTAAAAGGAATAATTTTAATAATAACAAAAACAAAAATAAATATTCAAACTTCATACACGGAGAGGAGGTCCCATAAACTTCTCCAAAGGTTCTACTTCCAAAAATTCACTGAACTTAATCAATCCCTTATTGCAACCAACAGTAAGACAACCTCAAATTACTGCTGAAGTTAGCGATAATAGATATATACTCTCTATATTCAGAGATCGAAGAATATAGATAATATTCTGCTATACCTTACTTGTCTGCATAATCATATCCTGATAGTGTATGTGTTGTGTTGATTGTAAGAGCAAAACCAACACTAACTTTTAATTCATCAGTAATGCTTGCAGCATTAGATGAAATTTGTAATATTTGAATGAAAAGTATTGGAAAGAATTTTTGATGCCAGAAGGCTTTAAAATTTAGAGTTTACTACAAGAATAAATATCGAGTTGAACAATTTAAAGGTAAACGCGAAATCGTTTATTCTGTTTGGTACATAGAAAGAGAGTAAAAAATAACATTTTCAACACAATACTCTATAATAAAAATCCAAGACGATGACCATAGTGAAGACCAGTCAAATAATATGTCAGAAAAATTAAATTTCGGAATATAAGCCGAAGAGAATGATCGAGGTAAATATAAACTGATAATGTCTGAGATGTTAGATCCATGAAAACCATAATATCAAAAAGTAAGTTGAGCTTCCCATTTTTTAATGAGAATAAGTTTTAGGAGTTGTTTCGTTCATCACAACACTATTTGCACTTATCAGTAGGTATTTGTAGTGTTATACTACCTATAAAACTCCTGTATTTGCTTTTGTTGATTTTATGACTTATTAACAGATTAATAACATCTGTGAGTTATAAAAATCGACCAAATGTTAAATTCAAATTAAATTTTTTTCATTTTTTTTTTATATTCTTGATAGTAACTCTTAGGTAAAATTACATTTTCGTACTTAATTAAGAACCGTTAAGAAATTCGTTAAAAATTTAGCGATATATTAACACAAGCCTCACAGGTAGCAACTTTGAAGACTCAAACCAACCAGAAACAAAGTATCACAACTGCAATAGAGATTCAAGCAACAATAGCGGAAAAACGTAGGCTAAGAAGAAAATGGCAAATTAGTAGATCTCCAACAGCTAAAAAGCTCTTTGAATTAGCACAAAAAAAGTTGAATCGACTTCTGAAACAAAAGACCCGAGACAATTTCAAAAACTACCTTGCCAACTTAACTCCAACTAGCGAAACAAATTATTCACTGTGGAAAGCTGCAAAATCTAAAAAGAGAACAAAAACAAGTGCCACCAATCAGATTACACAATGGAGATTGGGCCAAACTGTCAAGCCACATAACATCAATAGAAACGATAAATGACCAATAATAAGAAACCAAAATAATTTAATAAATCCTATTAAGATTAAGAATAAAACCGTGCAATTTATTATAACTCAAAAAATTGACAACAATAAGCCACCAGAATATGACAAAATTAATGGAAAAATGCTTAGCGAATTACCTGGTATAACTTTTATTCATATTACCCAAATTTTCAATGCTATCTTTAAAAAAAGCTATTTCCTGTCATTATGGAAGCTTTCAAGCATCATAATGATTCCTAGACCAGGTAAAGACTCTACCAAAATAGATTCGTATAGACCTATATTAGTCTTTTACCAACACTAGCTAAAGTATTTGAAAAAGTCCTAGTACATAAACTAATGTCCAAAATAAAAATAAGGGTGTAATCCCACTCCATCAATTTGAATTTCAAGCCAAACACAGTAAAATAGAGCAGGTACACAGAATAGATGCACAAATCAGAAAAGTCTTCGAAGAGAAAAAATTTTGCTCAGCCGTCTTCCTCGATGTCGCACGGGCTTTTGATAAAATTTGGCATGATGGTCTAACTAAACTTTAAAATTCAAGCTAATCTACCATTGAAATTTCATCAAATTATCAAATCGTATCTAAGTGATAGGCGATTTAAAGTACAATACAATGATTATTTAACTGAAGAACATGTTATCGAAGCTCGTGTACCGCAAGGTAGTGTGTTCGAGCCACATTTATGTCTAATATACACTGCCGATCTACCAGGCGAATACTAACATCCACATTTGCAGATGATACGGCTATATCGAGCTCACACATAAACACTTATGTTCCTTCCAAAAATCTCCAGGATCATATTAAACTTATTGAAAATTGACTTAATAAATGGAAAATAAAAATAGATGAAAATAAAAGTGTTCAGGTCATCTTCACTCTTAATAAAGACACATGTCCCACAATATAAATAAATGGAATCACCATTCCACAGGCAAAAGAAGTAAAGTATCTAGAAGTCCATCTTGATAGAAGACTCACTTGGAAAAAGCATATAGAAACGAAACGTGAACACATGAAGCTAAAAATAAATAGTATGTAATTCCTTATTGGAAAAAACTCTCCTCTCGATATTGCCTATAAAATACTTTTAAACAATTCAATCTTGAAACCAATTTGGTCATATGGCTGTCAATTATGGCGAAGCACTACTAAAAGTAATGTAGAAATTATAAAAAGACTACAATCAAAAATATTAAGAATCATTACCAAAGCTCCTTGGTACGTAAAAAATTGCAACATACACAACGATCTAAGCATACCTATGATCCGGGATAAGCTCCAAAGACTAACAAGGAACTATGCTGGCAGATTGTCAAACCATCCACACTATCTAGCGGCGAATCTTTTATGTATACCTTTAGCGAGCAGATTAAAAAAGAGCACCTTGGCAATGTGGGTGTGGCCTGAATTGATCTCTAATAGCCTGAATTGATCTCTAATCACTGGATTATACGTCTTCTACTTAAGTATATAGAATTTGAATAAACTTGTTCTTTCTGAATAAGTCAAAATGCTAAATTATTGTTCAATTTCTAATGGAAAGATTCAATAAATAATTAAACTGTTTAAAAAAAAAAAAAAAAAAAAAACATAAAAACCGTACCACAAGCTTTTTACTATGTATATATTTTAGCATTACTAATAATGGCCGTTATTCAAGGAAATTTTGTTTGATTTACAAATTTTCGATTTCCAGTTAAAACTTACCTTTAATTAAAATATTTTTAATTGAAATCGAATTTATATCAGATTTTGAGCTATAGCTTTTTACTATTTTAATTAATATACTTAATATTTTGTTCATTCTTCAAAGATATTCAATCGGTCCGAATTTAATCAAAATGTTGATAAATCGACTGATATTAAATTTTCTTTGTTAAGGCATAAATTTAATCAAATTTAGTAAACTCTTAAAAAAAAAAAATTAAATTATCCAGTGCGTCAATTTTGATATTGTCCTTTTCTTTTTGTTTGTATTTTATCTTCTGTTTTTGATTGCAAATATTATCAAAAAAAAAACAAAAAAACATAACAAAAAAAAGTTTTTCAACAAAGATTTATAATAATTTAAGTCACAGTAAAACAAAAAAATAAAAACAATACAAACAAACAAAAAAAAAAAAACAAAAACTTTTCTCCTTAAAGGACATCATATTTAATTAAGGTATTAAGAATGAAATTATTCGTTTTTCAAAAGGATCAACAAAATAACACAACAAAAAAGAAAATGTATAGAAAATAATATCAACAACTTATTTATAGTCCCTAAAGAAATAAAATAATAATCAAGGACAACCAATTTTATTTATTTATTTTTTTTTTCTTTTCAATTTACGTTCTGACTGAGTCCTGTGCGTGTTAGGTTACTAAATTCATCTTTATATTTTTTTAAGATATATTTTTCTTCTGGGAACTGGTGTAGAAAGTGACATAAAATGTATCAAGGATAAAAAAATTAATTTTTCTTTTAATTATTCTTACATAATCCTAAACTACTACCTACTCTTCTTAAATTTGAACATAGGAAAGGGAGATGTCAAAAGAAAAAAATTTACAAATATTTGAATAATTATTACATTCTATTTTGAGTCTCGTTTGTTGTATTTTTTTTTTTTTGATGATAAATTTCCTAGTAAGGTGGAATTTTCATAAACACAATTTTGTTTTATTCATTACTTATTATGACAAAATGTATAAGTAACAGGACAAAAACAATAATATTAAAAAAAAAAAAATACAAAAGATAATTATAAAAAAAAAGGTCTTCAAAACAAAGGAAAAGTTTTTTTTTAAGTGGTAAATATGGAACTTTGTAAAGGACAAAGAATATGAATTATTTAGAGAATAAGAAATTAGTAAAACAAAAAACAGTAATAATAATAACAATGATAAAAAACATAAAGAGAGGCATAGCATCTTATTAGCTATATAAAAATTATAATATTAACGATTCAAGGATATATTTGAATTAAAGGAGGTGTGGAAATCCTGATATGGTTATTAAATAATTTCTTATTTTATTTTAAATAGAAATTAAATTTTATTTTTTAATTAATTTAAGAACAGTGAATGGGGAAAATAATATATTTTCTTGTATGATTTATAACAAAATGTGAGTAATAACGATCTTTAGCTCGCTTCAGTTAAGTATATAAAAAAAAACTACTATTTAAGACGCACTTGATGAAAACAATCAGCCGTATAAAATTTTACATTAGATTATTAGATATGTCCACTGATCTAACCTTCAAGTAGAAAATAAACTTCAAATGTTCAAATCAATTTTTCTTATCGTGCTCACATACGGTTACCCAGTTTGGGCAGAAACCGACAAAACCAATTTATTAATGGTAGAGGTAAAAGAAGACACGGTTTATAAGCACAAATTTTTCCTAGTAAAATTGACAAAATAATTTTGTAAACTGTTAACAAAAATTTTTTATTCATACAACAATTTTTTTTCAATTTTATCAAAAATTTTTGTTTGCTCAACAATTTTTTGTTAATTTGTGAATATTTTTTTATAATTTGTCCAAAATTTATAATTTGTAAAATGGAAAATAGCTTTTGTAAAATTGAGTAAGAAAAATTAATAATTTTTATCAAAGTGAATAATATATATTTTGTTATCTTGACAAAAAACCATTTTAAATCAATATTTGTATATTTGACAAAATTTATCTTAATTTGGCAAAAAATTTTACTATGCAGTTCATTGCAATTAATAAATTTTTGTTAATTCTAGAAAATCTATTTTTTCAATAAGAAAATTATTATTATAATTTTTGATGCTGTCATAGTCAGATTAACAAAAGAATTTTGTAAACAGTTCACAAACAATTTTTTTTCCATTTTAGTTGAAAATATAAAAGTAAAGGTGCGATTTTCTGTGAAGTTGCGTTTTTGAATTTGCTTATTAAAGAGTTCAATTAAAAAAAAGTGATGAGTTAAATAAAAAAAGGCAATTGAAAAATTAACTTACCCTTAAAAAAATAAAAATCCCTTCAAAAACAAAATGAAAAATGAAATAAAAAAGATTTTTTGTAGAATTAAATTAAAAAAAGGTAACTTAATTCTAAGTTAAAAAACTAAATACCTAATGTGAAATATTTAAAGCTAAAATTTATTTACTTATGTATTTTAACAGAACTAGTGAATTACTTAATTTGCGATGTTAATAAATTTGGTTAGTTTTAGTTGAATCTTGCAACTAAAACATTTATTAAAAATAGTAAATAATTTGAAGAAGGAAAAAAATAAATTTTACTATTTTATTAATTAAATAGTTTGAAGAAACAGTATGAACCAAATAACTGGAACAAACAGAAACTGAAGTCTGAACATTTTTTAAATATTTTGAACTTTATTTGTATAATTTTGAAAAATGTAATGTGATAAGAAAAACTTTATTTTTTTAACTTTATTTTGAATTTTTTGAATGTAATAATGAATTTAATTTTTTTTTTGTTTTCAAATAATAGAAATGTTATAAAATAAATTAATTGTTAACAAGACTATTATTGTTTTATTTCTAACTGTAATAATATCATGCATTTATTTTCAGACCCACATATATTATGTAGTGCTAGTGCTTATAAGGACTGCCTTGTTTTGCTAATATAAGATATGGTTCCACATTTAACTTGTAGAGTACGGTATGCATACAAATAAATAATTTACAGATTAGTTTATAATCAAAATATGTTAAAACAAAAATAAAGCTATTTATAATATAATATAAATTTAAAACAAAAATAAAGTTATTTATTTGTATATGCATACACTACCCTATTAACAAAATAATTCTGTTAAATCGACAATTAAATAGATGTTATTTTGACAAAACAAAATTGTTGATTTAATAAAAACTTTATTTAAATTGATATATTTTTTTCTCTAATCAACAAAATATTATTTTCATTTCAACATAATATTATTTTATTACATTGACAAAATATTTTATCATAATGAAAATTCATTTCGTCATATTAAGAAATTTAGTTTTGTCATTTCTTCAGATATAAATTGTTATATAGACAACTGTTTGTCATATTTACAGAATGAAAAAAAATTTGTATTTTTTTGTCATATTGACTCATCATTTTTGTTGACGCTATATTTACCTAGTTTTTGTCATTTTAACCCAGATTTTTGTCAATATTACCTAGTGTTTTTTTTCAGTGTAGATTTGAAGTACACGTTATCGGTCTCACCGATATTTTGTTAAAAGAAGATGAAAATCGGTTTCTTAACTTACCCGGATATGAAACATATTTTTCGAATCTTTAAATTCTTTATGGTGGATCAACCATATTATGTTGTCAACAAAATTAGCAGCACTCTCGTTGATGAAGAAGAATTTACTTCTTCAACATTTTTTACAGTCAAATTAACAACGAAGCTAGGTTTCAATGTAATATTAATATATCGATAACATAGAACTCGAGTTGAAGACTTCACCAAAAAACTTGATGAATTTACTCAGAAACACCGCCACTCTTGGGAGATTTCAACATTAATATACTAAGAACTAATTGTAGGGAGGTGGACAGTTATACCAATACCTTACTTAGCAATTGTTCTACCATTTATAAAAGTATCATCGGAATACGCCACAAGATTTA
Organism: Argyra leucocephala; assembly: GCA_963942445.1. Classification (NCBI taxonomy): domain Eukaryota; kingdom Metazoa; phylum Arthropoda; class Insecta; order Diptera; family Dolichopodidae; genus Argyra; species Argyra leucocephala. The sequence continues at coordinate 60,614,193 of OZ012680.1, forward strand.
TTTCCAACACTATCATTGATCATCTCATATCGAAATGATGGAAAATTAAATCCCCACAAAGTAGTTTTAATGTATGAAAATATGGAAAATCCCGGCTAACCTTAAAACGATTGACAATTTTGACGATTTGGTGGGGAAGCTAACGGAAACAATTGAGTGCAATACCAAAACTATGAAAAGATAAATAAAATAGAAAGTAAGAAACATAAACGAATAAAAAAGGATATTTTAAGGAAAATGAGAATTCGCGTTTCCCATTTCAAGTATAAAAGAAAATATTCGGATGATCCACATGTACAAAAACTATAAGAAGGCGCAAAAGATGAAGTTAAGCAATTAGTTTATACAGTGAAAAGAAAATTCTACTCAGAAAAACTTTCTAAAGGTTTTAATAATAGTAAAACCCTGTGGCATATTTATAAAAAATTATGTTTAACAAAGACACCAATGTAGAAACACACGGTAAGTTCGTTGAACTCAGATGCAGCTACGGGATATAATAAGATATCAACTTTTTTTTTTTTGTTTTTTTTCCAGATAGTACTAATTCATCGAAAGAGGCTTCATGGACTACCTATTACCGGGGAAGGCAGTTTGAAGGACTGTGGGAATTTAACCCACTAAAAACTCCTATCATTATTGCAACATTAAAGCTAGTCTTATAGATTAACCAATAATTTACATTTAACTCAAAGAAACTAAGATACCTTTGATCTACCAAAATCCAATAAGGTTTTAATAGATAAAAGGTTTTAACCTAATTCAAGTGGTCTTGTTCGTTTTAGTCGCTTCACAAAGATTTGATTGTCAATTAAGCTAGAAGCTTCGGTATTGACATGTTGGATCAGACGAGTTTTATGCCGTGCAGCGCATTTCATTATTTCGTCTTTTATAGATGAGATCTTCAGATCTCGATGAATATCGGCATTGCAAACATACCATGGAGCATTGACTATGTTGCGCAGTACCTTATTTTGGAACGTTTGGATAGTTTGAATATGGATTTGTTTAGCACATCCTTATATTTGAATACCGTATGCCCAGACTGGCTTCAATATTTGATTATACATCAAAACTTTGTTACAGGTCAAGACCGTAGAATTCCGCCCAATCAGCCAGTATATTTCACTATATTTGACCTGATATATAAGATATCAACTAAATTTATTTCTGAACCTATAAGTTAAATTTTAGTCAAATTTATAAATATTTCTTTTGAAATACCGTGCTTTCATATTTTTAAAAGTGGTATCTGAAACATATGTTTCAATTATAGACCCACTCACAACCTTTTCAAAAAATTTCGAGATTATAATAAAAGACCAGCTTAAACACTTTCTAAAAAACAATAACATAATTCATGAAGAAAAATGTTGTTTTGATCTCAACTCAAATACAACTGTTGCCTGTATGAATCTGATCAATTTCATTTCGAAAAACCCGGAAGAAAGAAAATATGTCGCATGTATCTTCTTAGATTTGCAAAAGGCTTACGATTGTGTAGAATGTAGGTCATGATACTTATCTTACTTAAAAAATTTCAATTAATGAATTTCACAGGAAAATCCTATTATTTTTTGTACATTCATATCTATCCAATCGTAAGCAAGCAGTTCGAATTAACAATGTACACAGTTCGTCAACATCGACCAAAAAGAGTCCCATAAGGGCTTATATTAGGTCCAGAATTTTTTATAATTTATATCAACGATATAACAAAATTAAATGTAAATGGCTTCTCACAACTCTATGCGGATGAAGCAGTACTGTGGTATGCTGATATTGATGAAAGTGTATTGAAATTTACAATTGAGAAGATCTCAAAACATTAAATAAATGCTTTATAAAAAATCGTTTTTGCCTGAACGTAAAGAAAACTAAAATTATGATTTTTTAAAATAAAAAAATTAACAATAACTCTTTTCTTCTTAATGCGATTGAAATTGTGAAAACTTTCAACTATATTGGTCTAGTAATTGATGTAAAACAAAATTAAAAATACCATTTTGATCATGTATTTTTAATATAAGTGTCATCATTTTTTTAATCTCAACTCGAGTTTTAAGTTACAAAAGGAAAAATTACTTTATAAATTAAATTTTTTTTACTTTTTTTTATTGGAGAGTTAGTTTTATATTTAGAAAATAAAATTATTAGTAAATTTCTAACTGTAAATTTTTGGTTTAGTATTTTTTTTCTTTTTTATTTCATTTTTTATTTTTTCTGTTTTTGTTTTGTTGCTTAGATTTTTAATTTATTAAGTTTAGTGGCAGTTAAGAAATGTATTTTAATTTTCAATCATATTTTGAAGATCATACAGCTTAGGTTAAGAGCTAAATGAGTTTTTTGTTCAATTATATTATGTATTAGTTTAATATATTATATATAGTTTTTTTATTCAACTGTATAATATTCTTCATTTTTGGTTTTCAATTAATAAAAAAAACAAAAAAATTGAAAAAAAAATGATACTATTGAAAACCATTTTAGTTTTCTACAAAAAAAATTTAAATACCCTATGCGAATAAATTGCAAAAAAGCTACCTCGCTTTTTTGAAAACGTGAAATGTACTATCTTGCATACAAAATTACAAACCATATGATTAAGCACACATTTTTAGTCAATCAGAAAATAGACATACATAGCCATAACATTAAGAATTGCACAAATGTTTATCTTTCATTGTTTAGATCTATACAAAAATCAAACTGCGCATTCAACAGTTTAAGCATTTTTAACACTCTACCGAATGACCTAAAAAATATAAATTCATATAGCTAGTTTATTTAAAAAGAAAATCAAAAAAAAATAAAGATGGTAAATATTATAAATAAAGTGTGAATGGAAAGGAAAAAAATTAAAAACTAATCGGAACGCAAACTTTAAAAACTTAATTCAGATAAAATAAATAATTATAATAAAAAAAAAAAAGTTGAAAGGCTGGTAGCTTTAGAATAATTTTAGTATTGTTGTATAATTAGGAAACGCTTTTTGGAATAATTTGATAAATTCTAATTTTAATTATTTTAAATTAAAACTTTTTTTTTATTTTGTTGATAATTCTTAAAATGCAACTAACCATACGACCGTACAGCTAAGGCTAAGGTCTGAATCATTCTATATACTAATATTTTCTCCAATAATGAATAATTCAATGGATAAAATGTTGTTGTACAAAAATGTACATAATGTAAACATGATTTTTGGTTAATAAAGAAAAAAAAAGTATCCGATCAGAAAATCCACTAATTGCAGCGGTTATAGATTTAGTTAGGATAACTTTAGTCATTTATAGTGGGGGTATACATTATACTGAACACCGCGATTGATGTTCGGTAGTCAAAAGAGAGCAAAACCACTTATTAATCGTAGCAATAATTGATTTAAAACTTAATTTGAAAATTGTAAATAAAATAATTTATTAATTTGAATTTAAGGTTTTGGTCAAGAAACAAATTGTTTAAATTAATATAGATATTCAATAATAGATTACATTTAAGTAAGTTTTATATAACAATAAAAAAAATAAGAATGTTTTGTCCTCCAGACTGCTTAAAAATAAATATTAAAATGAAAATAAAATATCGCAATAAGCTAAAATAATCGTATTCAGAAATATCAAAAAGAGAGAAAAAAATAACTGAAAAAGATTTATGATTTGTTTGAAATCATTTGATATCAAAATTATTTTATGATTTTCTAAGTTACGTTTCCACAAGGACCCCTCTAATCTTCTTTTCATTATTCCAATTTTTATATATTATTTTGGCTCTGGTAGTCTGGTGGATTAAAAATACTGTAATTTATATTCTATCAAATTACACTGTACTTTTCTTAAAATTTTCTAAAATACTAAAGTAGTACCACCCATTTGGTAAATCTTTGAGCTTTTGTATAAGAACCATTTGATTCTACTCTTCATATACAGTGAACTGTTTAGTCTGGTATGTCTGCTAGTGAATTTCACCGGCTGCAACTAGTTTTTAACGCTTGTACTCGTTTTGTCACAAATCACCGGTGTGTTGTGTACGTTATCGCATTAGAGATGCTTCCAATTTTTGGTGTTACACAAAGTAACTTTTTGAAAGCAAGATATATTGTTGTTATGAAAAGGATGTCATGTTAAATGTTTTGCTATCATACCTTTCCGAAAAAGTGGCTACTGGTAGATCAGTAAGAAATATTAATTTAATAGTTCATCGTCAAAGAAGTCGATTAAGACACCTATCTTATTTTGTAAGAACTATTACTCTTTGGAACTTCATGCCGAACTCAATTTGCACGTTAATAACATTAATAGGTTTACTGAGCTCAGCAAGAGTATTTTAGAAATTATAAGTAGAGGCATACAAATGCATTATTCCAGTTCAACGAGCATATTATATTGATTTACACATTTTATCTATTAACTATATGGTCCCTATTATTGAAAACGGCGTTTCTGAAATAATGCCATACAAATGCATTATTTCAGTTCAACGAGCATATTATATTGATTTACACATTTTATCTATTAACTATATGGTCCCTATTATTGAAAACGGCGTTTCAATCGCGGCTCCTATTGAGTACAACCGTGTTCGGTTCGATCGAATGTTAATTTGGTTTTTTTGAAAACGTCGGTTGCTCCAGTAATCGGCAAAATTTATCTGTCAGTGGTAAATATTTTTTTGTTGTATATATTGTTGTACGGAATAAATATTTGGTAAGAATAAAATATTTCAAAACTGGATTTTATTACTAATACATGAATAAATTGAAGAAATAATACATGAAGAAATGTAGAGAACATTGAAAAGGTTATTTTTAATTTAATTAATGAAGCGTAGTAAAAACAATTGTTTGAACAAAATAAAAGATGTTCTAACAAAATAAGTATAATATGATTAAAAATTATAAATACATATTTATAAATATTTTTTGACTAAACAAAAATTCGTTTAAATATGTTTTAAAAGAAATAGAATTTGATTTTCATAAAATCCTCCACCATTACTCACAATTGTTATTCATTTAAAAATGTAAAATAAATGTAAAACTTCACTGTAAATAAAAAAAAAAACTGAATAAAAAAGATATCGAATTTCATAATTAAATAATTTTGATATAAATAAATAAATATTTAATATATTTAACTTAGAGTTTTTGTATCCATTTTATGAAACGCGCTAAATTGATAGCGGATATGAAATGCTATAATTTGTATGAAACTCGTTTATACAACGTTCTCAAAAATAACAATCAGCTTCACCGATTCATTTTCAAGACGAGCGTTTTCAAAAATACCAAATTAAAATCGAATGAATATCCCAGCCGCGATTGAAACGATAGGCGACTATATTGTATGTAAATTTCTGTATAAAGCATTGATTATTTTACTTTTGTTTTTTTAATATGTTATATTTTTATTAATTTATTAATTTAATCTAGTTATAGTTAAGCACTTTATATTTTTATATTTTTACATTTTCCTTTGTTATTTTCTTTTTTTCCTTTTTTTTTAATATGTTTAGTTTTGTTATATGTATGCAAATAAACTTATAAATAAATTAGAATAGGATATACTGTGGATCCCCAAAAATATTTTTTTTTTTTATAGAAATCGCAATTAATTTTTTCATTAAATTTTCTTTAAATAAAAATCATACCTGACAATAAATTTCATATCTTTTATTTTTAAAATAAAATCAACATTTTCTTAACTATCGTCTGTGAAATGATTTTTCTTTCAAATTTCTTATTACAGTTGGTATACACTAAAATATTTTTCAATCAAATTATAGAGCTTCTTTATTAATATCTAGTTACAATAATAATTTTAAATTAAACAAAATAAATTCCTAATGCAAACAAATAATAAAAATATTAAATAACTTTATTATTTGAAAAATAAATAAATTTGAGAGCATTTTTAATTTGTTTATTGCAATAAAGAAAAACTTTCTTATTAAATATGCTAATAAATTTTCTAAAAGTTAATTTTAAATTTAAAATTTAAATAACATTACAATTTTAGTTATTTATATGTCAAATAGATTACCTTAAATTTAATTCAATTATTGGTAAATAAATAATTTTAATTTTTTTGTGTTGTACTTTTTAAAGTAAAGTACTCGAAATATTGTAAATAGAATATAAAAAATTGAAAATAATTATGTAAAGTAATTACATTTTATATTGAATAAGTTATATATGAATGTACTTTAAGAAAATATAACTCAATTATTTTGAAATTTATAAATCTTATACTTTATACATACATAATATGTATATGTAATATTGCATGTCAAATATACATACTTATATGTATATTTTGTTAATACTAAGAAACAGAGAACTACAAAATTAATGAACAGAATTATAAAAGTTATGCTTAGTTGTCTCAACTCCACAGCCCAATAATGGAATTACGTCACAATGATTTTTTTTTACCGTAACACGGAATCAATATAAATCTACTTCATGAAAACCTCAACTCAACAAACTCATTTTTGGATTGATGCAAACAAAATAATCTTTTAGTCAATTTTGAAAAGTTTTCACAGATTAGCTTTAGCCGACGTTCGTTCTTCTGTTCTTCTTTTAACAGGGATGGGGTATTTATATCGATAAAGTTTTGTACATGTGCCTCCTACGTCCAAATCTGAATCTAGTTGCAAGTCCAGTTAGATCTTCATTTTATCGTAGTTATATCGATAAACTTGAGTAATCCAGAAAAAATGACTTCATTGTTTGACCCTCTACTTTTTCCTCTACTTCTTCCTTTTCTTGTCTATCTTCATACAAAAGTACTGCAATGACATATGTTGAAGTCCCGAAGAACACTTTCTGGTATTGTATTTTTAATTAAAATTCTAAATTTATTTACAGCCTATTAAACAACTGATCGACACCTAATTATTTATACCTATTTTTTTTATTATTTATACCTATTTATTTATTTATTTATTTTAACAGTATTTTAATCATTTATTTTAATCTGTAGGCCAACTTTATAGGTCCTTTCTCTTTCGAAATTTAGGCTTTTTTATTAAATTATATTAGTTATTTGTTATATATTTTTGTATACTATATATTTATATTATTTTTATTAGTTATATTATATCTTTATTAATTATTAAATTATATTTGAACCGATGTGGTTGTATTGAAAATTACATTTTCAGTAATTTTCACCATTTTAAAAATGTTTCGGTTATCACGGGGTTTGAACCCGTGCTCCTTCGGTCGTTACATTATTACACACAAGTGCTTTACCACTCGGATACCGAGGCCACTTATCTTTTGGACATCAATTCCGACATTATAAAACCACTTTACTATTGGTCTATCCATTCGGCGCTTGTCACTCTGCGGCTGGTTATGAAATTTTTTACTCAAAGGCCTTTCCCTATTCGATCTTAAGCTATTGTTAAGCTATTTGATGCGTTAAAATTGTATTTGAATACTATAATAATAAAGCTCGAAATTAGTGTGACAACAACTAGTAACAGCTAGAAAATAGGGAGCAACTAGTAACTAATAAAAATAATAAAACATTCTATACCCAAAATATATACCAGTTAATTACTATGAAAAGGCCCACGAAAGGGAAAATAACCTGTAGTTGATATTTATTTACAGATCCGCTGTAATAAAAGAAAATATAAATTGATGCGATTTATATAAAGTATCATTCCAAAATTGTTCAAAATTATACATAGGACAATCAAAAAGACTAATTAATAATTCTAAGAACATTTACAGGATAAAACCAATTTATCATCAATAAAGGGACATATAAAAATAAAAAATAAACAAAATTTCACGCAAATTTACAGGGATTAAACAATGATTTAGGAAATTAATACTCACCGCTTTTTAAATTAATATAATAATATAATTTACAATAGTATGTATAGGCAAAAAATAATATACAATTGCAGGGATTAGAATATTAAAAGAAGAATAATAAAAGAAAATTTAGTGATGGTGACTATAGTATAGTACTGATGAGGAAAACATATTGCTTCCGAAATATCGATATTTGCAATGAAATAAATCTATACTTAAATATCACTAAAAACAAAATCCGATTAATGAATAAAAAATTAATAATATATTTTTTTTTTACCATTCATTCATTTTTTCCACTCACTATATGCACATTAATATTAAACTACTAATAATACAACTTCAAACTTATACATTTTTTTTAATTTAAAATCTTTTGTTAGTTATCGAAAATGTTTTCAACAATTCAGTTCTATGGACATTTTATATTTTTAATAATAAAAATACAAATAGGAATAACAACAACAACAACAACAACAACAACCATAATTCCAATTTCACAGACAAAAAATATATATTATAATAAATATTTTAAATTTGCACCTAATGAATTAATTCAAATGAAAAATGATATTGATAATATATATAAAATCATCAATCAACTCATCGATTTAAATCGTACAAACACTTTGATTATTTTTAAATTAAATTTTCCAGATGAAATTCAAGATAATATATCAGATCTTAAAAATGATTTTTATAATATTTTTAATAATAATAATGGGAATATAAATTTAAAATTAAAACTATTATATTATTTTGAATACTGCAGTAAAATAATGAAAAAAATTCTTGAAGAATATAATACTTCAAATGAATATAAAACAACAATTATAATATACAATCTTAAATATAAAATAAATAAAATTATTTTAAGAAATTTATTTAATAATCAAATTCAATTTTTGGCATTTATATACTACAAGGATTTGAAAACTTTAAATTTTATTGATGAAATACTTAAAGGTAATCATAAAGCAAAGGGTATATTTTTTATATTTAATATTCTAACAGAATTTCAAAAATCTTTTCAATATGAAAATCAAATTAATATGAATAAAAAAATATTAAATTGGTTATTTGATTGGTGCTGGACTAAAAAATTTCTTAATGTTTATGCTATAACATATCAATTTAATATAAATAATATTAAAGAAAAAAATATGAATGACAATAAATCATCCTTAAGTATATATAGTTATTTTCATAATAAAACAATTTTAGAAATAATTCCAATTAATATAAAACAAAATATAAATAATTGTAAAATTATATTAAATAATATAAAAAATTTTAATATTTCTACAATAATATCAGCAATATTCTGTAGTAATATTAATAATAAAATAAAAAATGATATTGAAGAAATCAAATTTAAATTAAATTTAAAAGGATTCGAAATACGTACACCAATTGCATTTGATGCACCAAGAGTTTTTAAATATCAAAAATTGAATATAGTAAAAGAAAATAATACTAATAATAATAATAACAATAATAATAATAATAACAATGAAATTTTAACTGGTTTTGCTAGTAAATTATTTCAATTATTTTTATTGTATTGTGATGCAAAATTCAAAATAATTAATAAAAATAATAATGGTAATATTTTGAATTTAAATAATACAATAAATTTTAAAATAAAAAACATTAATATGGATAGTGTAATTGAATTATTAAAAAATAATGAAACTGATATTAGTATACATCCGTATATAAAAATTAATGATTTAGAATTAACATATCCAATATTAACGGTACCATGGTGTATAATATTACCACAAAATACTGAAATATCAAAATATTTATATTTTATACGTCCATTTTGTATATATTTATGGTATACAATAATTGCATCAATAATAATAATACCATTTTTTATATATTTAATTAATTTATTACAATTAAAAATATTTAAAATAAAATATAATAATATAAATAAATCATTTCAATTAAATGAATATAGCTTTTATTTATTAAATGTATTTCAAAGTATTATAAATAATGTTTACTATCAAAGTAAATTTAAATTAAAACAATTTTATTATTATTTTCAATGGAATTCAGCTTTAATTCAAATTATTTTATTTTGTTATGGTTTTATATTATCAAATTTATATTTGGCAGTATTGACAAGTTTTCTAACAAATAAACTACAAAATCAATTAATTTATAATTTTGAAGAAATTGTTAAAAATGGTCAATATCAAATTATGATAATTGATTATGAAGCAAAATTAATAATGAATTTATTAGATTTACCAAAAGGATTCAAAGACTTGCTATTACCAGTTGATGTTGATACATTTAATAAACATCGAAATTCATTAAATTCAACATATGGTTATGCAATAACTTCAGATAAAAGTGATTTTTTTCTATATCAACAAAAATTTATGTCATCACCAAAATTTCACATGACCAAAGAATGTTTTTCAAATATTTTAGGTGGTTTTCTTTTACAAATTGATTCAATATTTCTAGATATATTCAATATATTTTTACAGCGTGCCATTGAAATGGGTATTTTAGAATATTTTATTGAAATGACAAAAATTGAAGGTATAGATGGTAAAATTATAAATTTTATTTATGATGATGTTAAACCATCTAATGATAATTTAAAACAAATACAACAATTCAATCAAAATATTTTAACATTTGAACATTTTCAATTTTGTTGGGGAATTTTAATTGTTGGTGAAATTTTTGCTTTAATTATATTTTCAATTGAAATTCTAATTAATATATTATTGACATATTTTAGAAATTTTATTGAAAATAAATATATATTATATAGAAATATTCAAAAATAAAATCAAAACTAATGATTACTATCAGCTATCAGGTTAAAATATGTTTTTTTTTTTTTTCAAAATAAACTGAAATAATTATTATGAAATAAAAATATTTCTAAAATAGTTGATAGCATATATTTTTGTGCTTCTAAATTAACATTGTGTATATTTTTAATAGTATTTAATAAAAAATAATAATAATAATATTTGTGTAACAGAATTTTTTTGGCACTGTGGAGCCATTTAGAATTTGTTTTGGTTTAATTAGAATTAAATACGGTTTGTATGCAAATAGATAGATAGGGCAATTTCTGTACAAGGGTTAGATAAGCTTATACAAATAGCTTTACAATTAAAAAATTATTTTAAAAATAAAATTAATTAGATTAATTAATTTGATTTCAATTAGATTTAAGATTATAATAAAACAGAAAATTAAAGAGTAAAATAAAAGAAAAAACTAAATGTTTGCATTACTTTTTATTTTTAAGATTCAATTATTATTCAATTCGCTCAAAGATTTACAGATAATACACCTTATTTACAGCTGATGAATCATAAACGGAAATAATACTGAATGTTACTGAATACTGATAATATTTTTCTTCTTTTCAATAAATAATAAATCGGATACATTTTGTAAAAATTGTTTACAAATTAAATAAAATTGTTCAATAATGAGATTCAACTTCAACCTTTAGTATAATGTCCTTCACAATAATTTTATCTATTAATAAATAAATTTTAATAATAAATTTCGTACTCCCATTTCGTCATCATATCTCAAACTATTTAGATTAAATAAGACGAAGAGTATTCTACTACCAGAGATATTTAAACAGGTGTGCCTCAACGTAGTATTCTGGGTCCCATACTGTATTTGCTCTACACTAATGATTTATCACAAATGGAAAATATAACTACATTTGCTGACAATATGGCGTTGTAAGATCTAATATTGAAGAGGCTTCAAATAAATTGCAACAAGCCAGCGACAAGCTATACCTTTGGACAAAGAAATGGAAAATTAAACTCAATGAACTAAAACCGATACATGTAAATTTTACAAATAAAAAATTTGCAAATCAACCAACGATAAATCTGAATGTAGTGAATATACCCCAAAAAATGTACTGGCTCCTAGGTCGAAATTCGAAATTGCCTATACATAACAAGATATTGGTATATAATCAGATAATCAAACCTATATGGTTGTACGACATACAAATATGGGGATGTGCCAATCAAACACATGTACTTTGTATACAAAAATTAGCCACTAGATTTAATATGATAGAATTTCGTAAGCTTTTTCATTAATAAAATAACACAAGCGATAAATTAATAATGAGTCCGTCGGACTAGTTTTAATGGGAGGGGTATGGTTTAGTCAATAAAAATTTGACACCCAATGGAAGCTAATGAAGCATTGTGCCTATGAAGCTAATCTATACCGTCTTGGCTATATCGTCTCATATCGTCTCATATTACAAATCAAGATTTTTTGCCGCTTTTGAAATTTCTAAGTGAAAATTTTAATTCACCTTAATTTTCAAGTTCTAGTACAGTTTAAAGTAATGAAAAGGATATTGCTATACCTAAGTTCCTAGAATTATACATAAAAAAATATGTTTTATGTTGAAAATTTTATAGGTAACTTTCAGTTACAACAATCTATTATAATATTTATAACTAACTTAACGGATTTTTTTACACAACATTAATTCTAATTTTTTACCACCAAATGCACTTAAAAATAAATAAAAATACACTTACATATCTACTAAAAAGATTCTAAAATAATTTAGTACCAACAAACCTAATATACTTTTCTTATTAAGATATCACTTTTCATAGCTTCTTAAATTTAAGTAAAGCAATTATTATTGAAAACGCATTTCCAAACCCTCAAAATCATTAAAAAAAGAATAAAACAAAAATAGAAAGAAATCTTTTGATTTTTATTTTTATTTCGAAAAGAAATTTTATATTTAAATTTATTATATTAAATAGTAATATATCCTTTTAAAATCTAATAAAAATCCTTTCTTCTTCAAAATCATAGTATTATTATTTTTTTTTTTTTTATTAGATATTTTATTTTTATTCATAGGAGAGAAAAAAAAATTGGGATTTTTTGTATAAGAACTTTTATTTCAATTTGTTTTCGTTCGTTTTCTTTTTTTTCTACTTAATATTTCTATCTAATATACCAAATATACTTCCTTTATTTGTATATCTCGCCTTGTAATGAAATAAATATAATTTTTTTTTTTTAAATTTAAATTTTATTTTATTTATAAAAATTTTGCGATACTAAAAGAGTATATTATAATATTTTTATTAATAGTGATTATATACTTGTCAATTATAGGGTATATACAAATAATATTGAATTATTTTAATTTTGTGTCAAAAGTTTGTCTGGTATCTGCATATCATCATCATTAGATAAATGTAATAAGGATTTTCGACAAAATTGGGTAAATTTCCATATCAAAGTAGTCGCCCTAAATACATAAAAGTCGGCTAAAATACTAAGGTAGTAGTCCTACAATATAACCTTAACTACACTGACAACATTAATAATAAAATAAATTCGCCAAGAAAAGCATTTGCTATAGCCCAATTTTTCTCTGAAAATTATTTCCAAATTATTATCTGAAAATATCTGAGAGTATGTACAGGTTCATATCGTAAGTCAGAGACTGAATTTAAATATTTTGTGTCAACTTAAACGCTGTATAGCTAAATTTTAGAAGTGATATTTTTATTTTGTATTTGCTTACAAAACACTCTCTTCTTACTCCTAATATAAAAAATAACAGCTTGATATCACATTATGCATATCCGCAAAATAAATACATTGAAGATACACTTAAATCTGGTTTCATCCCCCCAGCAGCATTTCTTTATTTTGATCGAAATAATTATATACAATTCAGTTTTGGGATCTCCACAGTGCAGGGCTGAGCATTTGCGGCGCCTCTTGTTTCGCGTTGGAATTATTTAAGGGAAGGAATCAGTACCTTGATTGCATGTGTTCACACCTACGAATTATCTATATTTTTTTTTTTTTTGTTTGTTTTTTTATTCACAATCTGTATGTTAATTAAAAATAATACAATAAGTGAATATGTTTTTGACTGACTTAGTTAATAATAGACATGTGAAATTACAATCTAATAAAAGTAATTTCTTAATTTATAATAAAAAATATATTAATAATAATGTCAAGAAATTTCTACAGATCTCCTGGTGTATTTCGTTGTAATCTTGTATGTTGTGTAATATTCATAAGTGTACTTGCTATTACATTGGGATGACTATTTAATCTAGCACGATATCTCTGGCTGTGTCGGTGAATTTCGTCTTGGACCGTCGACACTTGCAAATCATTGTGTATTATGTAATTTGGCACAAACCAAGGTGCATCAACTAAAGCTCGCAGTACCTTATTTTGGAAGCGTTGTAATATTTCAATATTTGTTTTTTTGGCTGTTCCCCATAATTGTATACCATAAGTCCATATTGGTTGGAGTATCATCCTATATATCAGCAATTTGTTTTCCAGTGTCATTTGAGACCTTCTACCGACAAGCCAATATAATTTCCTGAAATTTGTGCTTAGTTGGATTCTTTTGTGTAGATGTGCTTTTTCCAGGTCAGACGGCGATCCAGATGCATTCCAAGATACTTGACACTTTCTGTTTGAGGAACAGCATTACTATTTAAAAATACTGTAGGACATGTACCCCTCCTTAATGTGAACGTAACGTGATTAGACTTAGTTTCATTGGCTTTAATCTTCCATTTGTTGAACCATAATTCGATATTGTTCAAGCTCTCTTGCACGAGCCCAGAAGCCACATTCTTATCCTTGTGCGATGCAAGTATGGCTGTATCATCGGCAAATGTAGCTATCATTGTGTTTGTTGTTTGCGGTAAATCGGCAGTGTATAGCAAGTAAAGCACTGGACCTAGAACGCTACCTTGTGGAACTCCCGAATGAATTTCTTTGAGGCTGGTAAAATATTCATTTTATTTGACAAAATAATAGCGTTTTTCCAGATAGCTTTTTAACAATTCATAGTAGTGATATGGCAAATTTTGTTTTAATTTATAGAGAATTCCTTTGTGCAAGACTTTGTCGAATGCCTGGCTTATGTCGAGAAAAACTGCAGAGCAATAATTTTTGTTTTCAAAATCTTCATTTATTTTATTTACAATTCTATGTATTTGTTCCACTGTGGAATGTTTATGCCTGAAGCCAAATTGGTGTGCCGGGATTAATTTTTTTTGCTCAACTATTGGTTGAAGTCGTCGTAGGATTAGTTTTTCCATCACTTTAGATAACACTGGAAGAATACTGATTGGCCGATATGATTTGACGTCTTCAGATATTTTGCCTGGTTTTTGTATCATTAGGATTTGCGAAATCTTCCATTGGTTCGGGAAAAATTTGAGCCTTACGACCGCATTGAAGATTTGTGTCAGTTGAATAAGGCTCCGTGGTGAAATTTGGCGTAATATGTTTCCAGTGATCAAATCATATCCTGGTGACTTTTTCCTGTTGATTTCCTGCATAATTACTTGGTTTATCTCTTTTTTATTAAATTTTTTTATTGGTAACTCCATCTGATAAGCAGCTTCCATATGTTCTTGTATCTCTTTTTCGACTTCCGAGTTTGTTGGTAGAGGCCAAGGTGTGAATACGCTAGCAAGGTGCTCTGCGAATGCATTGGCTTTTTCTTCATCATTTCTTGCCCATTTGCCATTTAGCTGTCGAATTGGTGGGTTTGACTTTTGAGGCTGTTTGACTTTTTTTGTTGCCTTCCACAGATTATAGTCAGTTGTTTTGGTTGCCGTCAGTTTAGACAGATATTGTTGAACTGCTTCATTGCTTTCTTTTTTTAGCTCATATTTTAGTTCCTTAATTATACGATTTAGCTGTCTTTTGATGTTCCTTTTTTGTTCTGGGATTCTTGTGTTTTTCCATTGTTGCTTTAGACCGCGCTTATTTTCAATCATTTCCCTTATTTTATGCGAAGTTCGATTTGTAATAAGCCTGTCAAAGGAATCGGGTGTAGCTGCCCAAGATGCTTGTTGTATGTTGTTGGTGAAGTCGTTGACAGCAATTTCAATGTCTTCCTTTGTTTTCAACGGAATGTGTAGATTGAGTTTACTATCTAGATGTTCCCGGAACTGAACCCAGTTTGTATTTCGGCTGCATAACGTCGGAAGTTTCTCCTTTTTTATTACCGAATCATGTAGAGTCATAATTATTGGCGAGTGATCTGATGATAATTCTAACAAAGATTCTATCTTTAATTTTTTAAGATCAATTCTTTTTGCAATAAAGAAGTCTAGTAAATCTGGAATTTTATTTGTATCAGATGGCCAGTATGTTGGAGTATCAGGTGATATAAATTGCAAATTTCTGCTTTCCATTGACATTAGAAGCTCTCTACCCTTGTACGTGATTAATCTGGATCCCCAATGGGTATGTTTCGCGTTGAAATCTCCACCACATATAAATTTGTCTCCAAGTGTATCGAGAAATTTGGTAAACTGGTGTCTATTTATAGTATGTCGTGGAGGGCAGTACACTGATGAGAATATATATTTTCCCTGACTTAGTGAAACCTCAATGTTGGTTGCTTGTAGGTAATCAAACGAATATTTTGAAGTTTCGGCATGTTTAATGTTTGTTTTGATTAATATTGCTGCCCCTCCGCGAGCTCTTCCACTTGGGTGATTAGTAGTATAAATTTCGTAGCCTTTCATTTTTAAATAAGATTTGTTTGTGAAGTGTGTCTCTGAAATTAGCATTATATCAATGTCGTGGGTTCTTAGAAAATATTTTAGTTCCTGTGCATTTTGACACAGACCATTGGCATTCCAGAGAGCAATCTTAGTATTGTTTTGAGACATTTATGCGAGCTTAGACACGATAGTAGTCAAGAGTGTTAATATTCCTGACATTTGTGACATGAGTGTTTTCATCATAGTTTTTAATTCAGACATATCATTATTTTCCGTTGTAACATTTTCCTTGATATTTTCAACCTTTTCTTGGGATTTAGACTGCTTTAAGACTTCAGCGAAAGTGACATTGTTAATAATTTTTGACTCTGTAGGTAATCTGTTATTTTGTTTTTCTATTATTTTTTCGCGCAATGCTGGATACATTTTTTTACGCAACTCTTGATAGCCCCTATAATTGGCTGGATGATTCTTACTACAGTTTATACATTTGACGTTTTCATCTTTTGTTTTTCGTGGGCACTCAGAAGTTGGATGATTTTTGGTGCACTTAATGCATCTTGCGTTTAAGTTGCAGTATGCTTTTGTATGTCCAAACCTTTGACAGTTTCTACATTGTGGTATTTCTTTTTTCGCGAATGTGGTCTCAAAGCTAACAATAGTGTGACATAGTCTTGTGATCCGAAATATCTCTTTGTTATTGGCCTTTGGTTCGAGGTCTACAAAGAACATTGGCAAATAATTTCCGCTTTTGTTTTTTACTACGGAGATGTTTCGAACAATATGTCCCTCCTTTTCTAACTCAACTTTTATATATTCTATGTCAGCGGACTGATGTAAATTTTTTAAAACAACTTTATATGGTCTATCTATTTTAAATTGATATGAGTGAAATTGTGCTCCAATGTCTTGAAGTTTTTTAACTGCTGTTGAATATTGATCTTTATTTTTTGTTATTATTTTGATTTGGTTTTTTGCTACCAGCTTAAAAGTGAAATCTTCAACCACACTTTTCATATCGTCCTTCAATTTTTGAAAATTTTCCACTCCATGTATGAATAATGGGGGTGGGCGAATTTCATTAATTTGTTCCTGTATATTAATTTCACCATTTTCAGTATGATTAGTACTTTCATGATTCGTGTTGCTGTTGTTTATGTAGTCATTATTCCGGTCTGGGTCTATGAGAGCATACGGGTCAGCTCCTACAATTTTATTCATATAATCGGTGAGCGGTTTTTGTTTTATTTGTTTTGTTGCCTGTTGTTGTGTTTCAGTTGGGCTTAAGACGTGGCTTTTTCTTTTTGATGTCTGAGTTCTCCATTGTTCCTCATTTGATTTGTTGGAATTTTGTGTTGAAACGCCTGTTTTTGGTGTTTTTGCTGACACGTTTGTAAGCGGAGTGGCATCCCCTACATTTTGTGCACTTCCGTCCTCTTTGGGAGGAGTTCTAGATATTGGCATTTTATAGGTATAATGGTATTGTGTATATATGTAGATATTACTTCTATTTCATATAAAGGATACAATTTATCATTTTTTTTTTTTTTTAATGTTATTAGTATATAATACCATTCCAGAGTGATTAAATACAATTAATATATATATACATAAGTATATACATAGAATTATATTAAGCACAAGAATTGTAATATTATATTCAATATTATATAATTAATATATATATAGGACTAACTATATACATACAATTATATACAGTTATATACTATGGAAGTTATTAAAATATATAGAATTTTATTATAGTTTTATTTGTAAATATTCTGTATGCAGTATTATAGATATTATTAGTAGCTAAAATTTATTACATAAAATATATTTTTTTTTATTTATATTATATTTATTAATTATTAATATAATTCACCAATAGATGTCGCTCCTTACACTGTAATAGTGGTTTTGTTTTGCACTTGACCACACCGTTTTTATCAATATTCTGTCAGGGTGTCAAAAATGACAGTAACAAATTATTATGATTTTGAACGGTCGCGGTTTTTATTATAATTTTTATTTATTTTATAATATTTTTTTTTCCGGCGCGAATTTAATTTGTTTTTTGCGCGAACTATTTTTTATTCGGTACACTAAACATCCGTGTTCTTTGACGGTTCGAGATCGAATCGAATTATCTATATAACAGAGAAAGTGCTCCGACTACACGTCAATGTCCAAGAGAATTTAGGGATGAAGTTATATTTGGGTCGCCAATTAGACGGATGGCGAGATTTTAAACGTGGTCAAGGTAACCTTAAGCTGTAATGGAAGCACCAGCCCAAATGTGTAAGGACTTGTATAACATCTTAGGATGTATAAACGATTTATAGATATTAAGGAGTTCCAAAGCTCAGCTTAGATAATTTTACTTACAGCTCAGCTTTACATTTACTTAGATAGTCTAAACACTTGGCAGCTCCTTTCGCGATATCAAAAATATGGTCGTTCCAAATAATTTTTTGATTCACTCGCATGCCTAAAATATTTAGAGTATCCGTGTTTTGTAAAGTAACACCTTGTAAAAAGAGAGATTAGGTAGAAATCCAGGAAGTTTGCGTGAAATAGGACAGTTTTGAGTTTTAGATGAGTTAAACTCAACTCTGTTTTTTTGCCCCAGTCAGCAATTTTAGTCAGATGGCCAATCGTATTAAGCCTTATCTGTCTTCTATTGCCTACTGTAGCATTAACGAAGAAAATCGAAAGATGCCACCAGAGTACTATCATCAGCAAAACTGTGGATTAGATTGAAGGTTGTTTGGGGTAAATCATTGATCAAAATCAAAAAGAGAGTAGGTGAAAGACATATCCTTGCGGAACATCAGCATTTATATTAAGTTTTTCAGACGTGAAGCTGTTTACTGAGACGCGAATCGAACGATTAGAAAAAAAACCTTCAATCCATTTAGAAAATACAGACCCTAGACCAATAGCTTGACATTTCGTAATTTAAGCTGCGTGTCATGCTCGATCAAAATCTTTCGAGATATCATAGGGAACAATATCAGTCTCACCAGAATTATGTAAGAGGTGATATTGAGCTTTTTGCAAAGGTAAGTCATCATGGGTAACATGAGACAACGGTAGACCGGTACGATCTAAATCCATATTGTCTATCAGAGATTATGATTTTAATTTTGCTAATTTGGCAATTTGTAGACACAACATCAGTCACTCATCAAGAGAGTTCAACTGTTAATAATCTGTTTCGTAAAGAGTTTTTTGTACCTTTGTTTAGAAGCTGTTTTCAAGCATTAATGCGGAGCTAGTAGAACATTATTTTTCAAGTTAAAGTACGAACTTGTTGCACGACATTTCATCTATAAAACGAAAATGTGTTCTGCAAGGTAATTTTTAAATGCTTTGTATTCAGAACATGCCATAATATTCCCCATTCTTACAAAATGGCGTAAGGCAAGTAAATTATAAACGTTAACAACAACTTAGTATGTAATTCAACATGTACAACATCAATTTAAATAGGATCTATTATAAAATAGCGGTAGTAAGCACTAATATATTTACATCATATCCTGTTTCGTCACATTATCCTTTTGTTTTAGCCTTTTCTGTGTATACTTTGCCTATAACAATTCACCTGTGATCATTTCGTATCCTTATACGAAATAAGAAAAAAAAATTCAAAATTTTCTCTTCTACTTCTTTTTTTTCCCAGTTAGATAATCAAAGTTGAATTTTTGTTGTTATTTTTGTGTTTTGTTATTGTATTTTCAACTTGAAGGATTCAAATGAAAGGATATTTTACTACTTCCATATAAACATAAAGTATTTTGTAATATCATCAGAGATTTTTTTTTAACATATAACAGTAAAAAATAAATATGTACAAGAAAGACAAAAACGACAACAACAATAACTAAATAAAAACCAGGAAGAATATGAAATCTGAGTATGTGGAAAGCAATAAAATGTAAGTAAATTTTGACATTTACAAGGAACAAAAAAAAAAACAGAAAAACAAAGAACATAAATCCCAAAAAAAAAAATAAATAAATAAATAAAAATACCTTCGAGTTTCCGTGTAAATTTAATTTTAAAATCTCTAAGGTGTATTTTTTTCTTCTTGTTTTTATGAAAATTATTTTTTTATTTTGAATTTGAAGTAGAAAATATAATAAATTTTTTTATTACCATTGAGAATTCAAATTACTAAAAATGAATAAAAAACGAAAAAATAAAAAGACAAAATCAAAAATTGTGAGAAGAGAAGTATAAAGAAAGAAACTAAGAAATGAAAAGATGTAGAAGAGTGGGGGGGGGAGCCCATATTATGCCCCAAAGTTACAATAAATTTCAGATCCTGATGATAAGAATTGTTTATGAATTTAAAATGTAAATATTAAATTTCTTACTAATATACATAATGTTATGTATATATTTTGTAATATATATAGGTATAAATTTATCTGTGGGTATATTATGAATATGTATTATCACAATAAAATATTTCCCCCTCAGTTAAATAATTTAGGCAACAGTTACATTTTGATTTGATATTCTGTTATAATAATACAAAATTTAACATAATCAAACAAATAAAAATACACCAAAAGTTAACTTAAACAGCAATGGGAATTGAAAATTATCTTTAATTCTCCTTTGAGTCAAAAATTTTTTAATATCTTTTCGTTTTAAATATTTTTTTTTTTTTATTTTAAGAAATTTTGTATTACACTGATGTGTTAACCTTTAGTTTTGGATTATTTCTTAGCAGGACATTTTTCGTATGAGGTTGATAATAATTTAATACAACTTTAATAGAAAGTAGATAAGACCATCAGAAGTAGGTACACTGAGAGAAAAACATTCTATAAAATTTTCAATAAGACAACCTTTAATTTAATGAGATATGCCTCTAGAACAAAGTTAATACGATTTGTTGAAATGTGTCGTATTAATCCAAAAATTTTAAAAGTCTGAAAAGAATAAATATTATAAGAAATCTGATTATTTTAATAGAAATCTTTTATGGTTACCATACCATTAATTTTAAACTCTGTCGAATTGCCCATCAATAAGGTTTGCTCAGATAAAAACTAAAGTTCACTCACATTAATTTTAAATTGAAAAAATAAAATTTACAGTTATTTTCACAATCAATCAATCATATCTTAAAACAAATAGTGTTGTGTGTTCGTTGGTGAAACGATGAATAACTAGGCTCTCAGAAAAGAAGAAAAAGTAATCTTTTTATTTTTTGAATACAATTATAACAATATACAACACATATATAAAAAAACGAATCTTGCAAAAAAAAAACAACAACAACAACTACAAACAAAATTTGAAATTCTCATTCCACAATCCCCACTTGCAGGAAATATTAAATTGAGGCGTGGTTTCTATACACTAGGACTGGGTACTGCACACACATATGTATTGAAAGAAATAAAATTAAACTCTTTTTATTATTTTATCGTGTATCGATTTAGGGTTGCCACTTAACAAAAACTTCATATAAATTTCTGAAAAAATGTAACTTGAAGAAAATGAAATATTTGAATATATTCGGATCTAATTTTTTGAATTCAACAGATTTTTCAACTCTTTTCAAATTCAGTTTCATTACTTAAATATAACAAAAAATGTCAACTTGGCAATATTTTTTGAAATTTTTTTTATCTTTTCAAGTTCAGTTTCACTACTTAAATATAAAAAAAAAAATGTCGACTTTAGAATATTTTTTGAACAAAAATTATTTTCTTTAAATTTTTTTAGAATATTGAAAAAACATTGATTTTAATATTAAATTTATGAAAATTATAAATTTAAAAACAAGTATATCGTTGTATAAAAAAGAGTGTATTCGGTATTATTGGACCTAAGTGGCAACCCTATAATAAATTATAATATAATAATTGAAATAATAAAAGGAAGAGTAGGCATAGACCAAAATGAATTTAAAAAAAAGTGTTTACATACACATATGTTTACATACACATATTACATAATACCAATGTTATTATCTTGAAACAATTATGACGCATATAAGCAATCTTGATACCCATAGACTAATGGTAAAATCAAAATCGGAATTGAATTTTTTTATATATGTAAGTGTGCATAAGTTAAAAGAGAACTATTCTATCAATTTGATTATGTATACACATATGTATGCACAAACCTCATTTAGGTGGTACAGTACATTATATAATAATAAAGGTCAGTTATAGGTACTGTGTGTACGCGAAAAATTAAAAAAAAATTCAAATTTTTTTTTTTCCAAACATAATTTTTGTTGTTCTTTTTTTTATTTACACAATCCAATGTTCTTTCAGTATATTTTTTTTATTTCATTTATTTTTATACCCGAATTTTTATTTTATTCATATAAAAAAAAACTTTTTTAGGAAACCGATAGGTAATCAATTTATCAATCTACATATATGGTCATCATAATTATTTTGTTGGTTTTTGTTTTTGCTTTTGGCTAATGAATAAATAATATAATGAAAAAATAAAAAGGATAAAATAAAAAAAAATAAAACACACAAATTTTGTATTTTTTTTAATTTATTTGTTCTTGATTCATTCCAAAGCAAGATGAGATTGCGTCGTTGGTTCATAAAACAATACTAATAGGAGAACAGCAGAAAACAAACAAACTAATTCACAAAATCAGAAAAATTTGAAAATAGGAGTATTTATATATGCATATATAAATACATATGAATAAGCTCTTATATCTTTCTCTTTTTTGCTTACGTTTTTTTTTTTTGCAACCGTGTACGAGACCGAGTAAGGATATGCATTGAATGGGTTAGAAAATTTTTTTTCAGTTTTTTTGTTTATTGTTATTTTTTTTATTTCCACAAGAAATAAAAGGAAAGAAGTAAAAGGAAACCTCCTTTTTATTTTAATTTTTTTGAATACACGTCTAACTAAAATTGAGATGGAATTTTTTTCTGGGTGAGTGCAACATAATTTTTAAAAAATTCCAATTTGGTCAGTTTTACAATCTGATTTGTTTTTGTTTGTAAAATGTATATCATGAAAGAAAAAATGAAAATAGAAATATCTATCCATATAAGTACATGTGTGTGTAATAATATAATAATTGATAATAAATGATATAGGCATAGTTAGGTGCATCAAAAATATGAATTAAAGAAACATCAATACTATTAAATATTATATTATGCAATTATAATTAAGCCAATTATATGTAGGTATACAATATAATATGATTATTATGATATATTATTCATATATCATCCATTGAACCAATCTTCTGGCCTGGAATGTAAAACAAAAATGAAATACTTATTTGATTGGATGAGTTCAAATATTTTTTGTTTTTTTTTCTTTCAAAACATACTTTTTATTGATTACATTTGATTATAGCTACAAGCGCATATTATTCTTTTCTCGGCGAAATCATCAAAATAAAAATTAAAAATAAAAAAGGAAGGAAAATTATTGAAAATAAAAAGAAAACACAATTTTTTTGCAAATACATATTGCAAATTAGTACGTTTTTTGTTAGGCTGTGTGGTACAGTTTTAATAAAAACTAAAAATAAAATAAACATAAAAAATTCAAAACTCATATATAAATAAAATATGGCTAATTTATATAATGTTCGATGTTACCAAGTTCAGAATCAAACTTTTACAGTAATACTGTCTTGAATCACTGAATTGTTGCGCTGTCATTTGTCAACATAAATATGCAACAACGTCTAAATTATTTCAAATAAACGTAGGAATGTAGGATTAAATAAAACAGTGAAAAGTTTTTTCAAAATTCACAAAATTGTCAAAATGTCTATATGTATTAAATTTAAATATGTAGCAATGATTTATGAAAATAAATAATGTTTTTTTGCTACACTTTAATATAAATAAATATTTGCTACAAATAAATTTTTTAAATTGTCAAAATAGAAAATATCAAAATTACAGAATAGAAAATTCAAAACGTTGATGAACTGAATAACTGATAAAAAAATTGGAGTGATAAAATTTACGCGTGCATATGAAGATGCAATTGCAATTGATGACATAATATAAACGGTAAGAGCTAGCTTTTGTAACAGATTTTTTTAACTGCTATTGCAATTCAATGTGAACACATCCAATTACCACGCGATCTGTTATTTCTTTTTTTTCTACGATAAGTCTATTATTCCTTTTATGAAAGGAGTTGGTTTAGTAAGTTAAGATATAATTTTGTGATAAAATTTATTTAAATGATTAAACCGTGCGTGAGCATGGGCCGTTCCTAATAGTAAACTTAATACGAATATGACATCCTATTAATTCTAACAGATATGTTATTAATGTTATTATGCAATTATAAATTCAATTCGACATTTTATTATTTATATAGGATTTGATCTTATTATTAGAGTTTAATATGCATCAAATATTTATAAAAAAATATCAATACTTATAAACGATTTTAGAAAAAAATAGTCATTTATAAATCGCTGTACCTACGTCAATTAAAGTTTGTTTTATAAAAGTGAAGAGTTTAAAGTAGTTAAATCAGTAGTGAAAATTAAAAGTAGTTAAATCAGTAAAAAATATTAAAAATAAATTATTATAATATTATAGTAGTGTACGGTACCTAGTTACTTAAATCAAAATAGTTATTTTATTAAAGTAAAAAAAAAAAAAATCGATTTGATCTTTTTAAAGAAAATACCTATTTGGTATAAAAAAAACTACTGTTTCTATAAATTGCAATGGATATTTTTAATAATTGTGATACATCTGAAATACTAATAAATCAACACGATGATCTTAGTAATTTAATTATCAGTAAATTTGGGTTTGATGAGACAGTTTTTCAGCGTTAAATTGATAAGCAAAATATATTTTTTTTCTTAATTATTTTAAAACACTGCTTATTATTGATTAAAATAATTTTTTTTTAACATAATAATGTACACATTGCTACATATTAATTAACTTAGATATGCTGTCTATGGAGACATGTTTTAGAACTAACACTTTGTAACGACCAAAATCATTTAAATTCAAAAGCTTCACAAGTCTAAACATATTATCATTTATATGTAAATATTTATGTCATTTACATTTTTTAATGTATTTCTATGTCATGTTTACTTTGTAATAAAATTAGTAAATTATGTATTTAAATTAATGAAATTAGTAATAAAATTAAAAAATTAGTAATAAAACATGAGTTATGTGTTTCTTATTTATTTAATCTGGCTTCAAATAAAATTGAAGTTATGATATAATTGAAATAGTAAGTCTCATACTATTAAAGATGAAGAGAGGTAAGTAATTAAAATACAAGGACACATCATTGAAGTAATAGTATGTCTTATTAAATTAGTTATGTTACCACCTTTTTAAAAAAATGTCAGAAGATTATTTCTATAGTACTTATTTACCATTGATACAATAATATTGTATTTTTGAATTAAACTGATCGCTCTGATGAAGTAATAGTATACCCTATAAAAATAGTTATTCTAGTATAATTTTGAAATAAAATGATAACATAATTCTTTCTAAAAAACATACCATCAATATAATTATGGAATGATCATTTTATGTTAAAAAGATCTTAATATAAAATCAATAGTATAAGACATAAATATAATATAAAACGTACATTATTAAACAAAAACAATGTCGTATTACAAAATAATATGATATTTCATTAAAATTATAACAAGATATGCTTACTTTTATACGACATTCCTTATATTAATTTAATAGATTAAATATGTTTATTTTAAAAGAAAAAATCGCATTGACCAAAATTAATAACAAAAACTCATAATTTTAATAGGATTTCGAATTAATATTACCTGATTTTTCTTTCAGTGTAAGTTGTTGTAGCATTTGTAATTACAAATATGATGGGATACGAATTTTGGCTCAAAAACTAATGTGAATATTTCTGTTATTTTTAATTTTTTAATCGATTTTAATCAAAGTTTTTTATTAAATTTTTTGACATAGAAATTAGTTTTTAAAACTAATTTGTTTTAGATGTCTTCCACAAACTGACCAAATCGTTGTTAATTGCTGCTACCAATGTTGCCCAAAACATTGGCGTTCTACATACGTCCTAACTGTGTGGATGTTTTGGAAATTTTCATTAGCCGATATACAACATATGCCTAATAGAAAGGGTTACAGGACAATGATGATGATGAATATACGACAGTTTTGTTTGTGTGGGTTTTTTTTTTATATACTACTCAAACACTAGGAAAAGATTTCTTTATACAAAATTATTGAACGTTTTAATAAGGATATTTATGATTAGTATGGAAATAGGATGCTATGGGAGAATTGATAAGTAGGTGAGACAATCCTAAATAGATTTTATTGTAAAAATATTCAAATTGTAAAAAGGAACATTTCTATCGGAGAGGAATACATGAGGTGGAAGTACGATCCAAATTTCACAATTTCTTCCAATAATAAGTTTTCGAAAACAGTTTTTGGATCACATGGTCATTTCGACGACGTAAAAATGCATACTTGAAAACACACTAGTATTACGCAAAATATTTTAAAAGAAAGCATTATTGATTTTATTGATGAAAGGTATTGGATAGATTTCTTGGAGAATAATATAAGCTTTATACGGTGAAAAAACTCAAATATTCGGTAACGTTCTTAGCTGTATCAAACAAGCTTATTCCAATGCATTCTTTGATTTAGCTGGGGATGCCTAAAATATTAAGAATTTTGGATGGTTGTAAATTAGCTTCTTGAAATCACAGCATATTATCATCAATTACAAGCATAGTTATCTGCAACTGCTCAGGTCTTACCGGTGGTTAGAGGTGTATATTTTTTTTATATTCGGGAAAATTAATGGAATAAACACCCGAACAGCCTTCGCAGAATTTAAGCCATTCAAAGATGAAGGAAAGAAAAAAAAATAATAAATAAAATAAGAAAAGAATATAAAAAAATTAGAATAGAATAGAAGAGTTAGTAAACAATATTATGGATAGGTTAAAAGATATTTATTTAATCGTCTGTTGAAAACTTATAAGTTATATTATGTTTGTGGTTATAGGAAAGGATATAAACATGTGCTTCGTGAAAGAGGTGGTGAAAATACCATCAAAAGATACCACGAAAGATTGCAGCTCCATCCAAACCAACTGGTAAGTGACCTGCTGAACACCGTCCCTACAAGAAGACTAAAATTCTTCAGGCCTCAAGATATCTTAAGTAGATTCTTAAACTAAAGTCAAATCATATTATATTTATTTTATGTTTTCATTTTTCTATTCTGTAAGTAACTGCAGAGACATAAATATTTAATAGTAATATTAAAATTAGTATTAATTTTTGATAAAAGGGGTCGACTCAGTGCATATCGTCCCTCCACAAGCTATTTGTACATTTTCACAAATTTTTACTTGTTCTCTTGAATATGCCTTCTGCATATTAGTAATTTATAAGATAGTTGGAATGTAATACAACCATGAAGATAAATAAAAAAAAAATGTTTGTAGAAACACAAAAGATGTGAGAGAAGAAACGTCGGCAACCTGCCCACTCTCTTTCGACAAAGGATCATTAGTATGGTATACTGACGGTTCCAAGAAAATAAATGGAGTAGGACCGGGAGTATATGGAAAAAGCCTCAAGGCCCATATTGATTCAAGTCTAGACTTTACAAACACAGTTTTCCAAGCTGAGTTATAGAACTCTGTGTGCGAGAGAATTTAAGAAGAAATTACAAGAAATGTAAAATCTACATTCTCTCGGGTAGTGAAGCAGCCATTTTAGCTATTAATACCATCACATCAAAGCTAGTATGGGATTGCATAGATATACTCAAAACCCTGGCAAAAACAAATAAACAGTCACAGTAATGTGGGTACCAGAGCATTCCGGCATTGCAGGAAATGAAGCAGCAGATTATCTAGCTAGAAAAGCATCGAACACGCGTTTCATAGATCCAAGTCCGTTCAGGGGAATTCCCCTGAGCACAGCTAAGATGCAATTAAGAGTTTGGGTAGAACAAAAAGCTGAGGATTTCTTGGCCAAAGTTTCTGGAAATCGTCAAGCAAAAATGCTCATGCCTAAACGGTCGCTCAAAAAAACCAATACACTTCTAAGTTTCAACAGGAAACAGGTGCGTATCTTGGCAGGGATAATAACAGGCCACTATCAAATAAAGAAACATCTCTATAAAATGGGTCTTACTAAAAATAACCTATCAGGTATCCTTATGGACTCAGAGACTTAAAAACCGGGTTATCCCAATAAGCCTTACATACTACCAATGTGTAAGGGGGACCTGCCCTGAAAATATGTTTGAAAGCTTAATTTTCAATATGTTAATAGATCTGTCACAGGGTATAGTTCATGTTTGTGCTGTATCCTCTATACGATAAATATAGCCTGAAGTCATGACAACAATAGATTTCTGGTAGCTTTTTAACCAATTTAAGCCATTTAAAATATAAAAACAATTAAAAAAAAATTAAAACCTATTTAAAAACGTTGTTTGTGGACTTGTTTGTTACGAAATTTATTTAATTTGTAAATCCTAATCTTAATCTGGGGAAATTAATTGATATCCACAGTAGCTAGTACTTTTTACTAATTAGCTAGTAGGTAATTGAAATTTCTGTATTCGTATTCATATAAAGTTTATTTATTTCACTGCATATAAATGAATAGCAAGCCGCAAATTTGGATAACTATTGTATTAAATAGCAAAAATTTTATTTTTTTTTTATTTTTTTGTTCAATAATTAATTTTTGTGGAAAATTCTATTTGAAAAATTTTAATTTCAATATTTTTTTAACTTAACGATTATATAATTCATTTCTAAAAAAAAAAATAACAATAACATATTACACTAATGATACTTCTATCAAAATCATTTGTTTTTAACCCAAAACATGAACAAAAACAAAAAAGGAATAGCAAAAAATTGACCAAAACAAGATAAAAAATTGTTTTAGAAAGAAAAATTTTGTAATAATAAAAATTGTTAGTTTTAACCTTTGAGTTATTCATTTTAGTTATTTTTAAATATTTTTCTTTCTACATAATATTTTGCTTACATCATTAATTCATATAATATAATGTTCACGTGTATGTATATGTTTTAACCACTTAATATAATACACTAAAAATTCTTGTAATTATAATTTTAGTTTATTTATTTTTTGCTTGCCTTATTTTTCTATTTAAAATGCTTAAAAAATTTCATTTCATCGACCACATAATGACCAAAAATTCTACAGTATCTTTTTCTCTCAATTATATCCTTTACAGCCACCCACCCATACTCACACCCACCTACATCAAAACTAATTGTACACTTATATTGTATTTCAGAAATGTAAAAAAATATTCAACACATACATTTTTACACATGTCACATTATAGTTTCTAGTATGGGTTTTGATAGTGTTGATATTTGTGTATATAATAGTTTAGCTAAAAAATTTTGTATTGTGTATTTAGATATTCTATGTATAGCTTTAGGAATTCACTGGAATAATTCTATAATCATCACTGATGGTTAAATCATCACATACCTAAATAATAATATATGTAATTTTTTGTTTTATATGTAATATTTCTATTGCTATTTCATTCATCCAATTAAGTAAATTTTCAACACAAAAAACAAAATTATCAGATTTGAAAAAAATTGTTTTAAAGACCAACTAGAAAACCACAAAATAAAAAACAAAGGACTAGTAAAAATGAACGACATATTGTATGTGAATCGTTTAGTCTATGTCAATGGCTTTAGTAATAATAATGGGAGGAAATGGAGTTTTTCTATATGTATTAAATAAAAAGTATGTCGTAACACACTTACACACATACAAATTTAAAAATAATTTTTTTTTAATAAAAACTACAATAGAAGCAGAAAATGAAATATTTTTTGTTTATTTCTGGTTTAGTTCATTTTTTCATTAACTTTCATCAGACAGATTCTTCTTCTTTCACAAAAGCTATAAAAAATGTTTTGTTTTTTTTCTTTTTTTTTAAATGTAAAATTATATGCATACATCTTCAATATAAACATAAATATTAAGAATTTTTTCTGAAGGTTTGTTTTTTGTTATTACTTACTACATTACTATCCTAGTTAGCTCTGAAATAAAATGCCAAATATTACTTCCTGTGTCTGTTCAACCTTACAAAAAAAAAACGGAAAAAACAGAAACCCATATGTAAAATACGGATAAGCAAGTGAACAAGAAAGTTAAGACACGTGCATGCTACAAAGCTATCATTTTGCTGCATTTGCAGAAACAGAAAAACACTTGAGGGAAAAAATTAAATGACTCTCTAAACTAAGGAATGAATAAAAATTCAATTTGGTAATTTTTTCTATCTAAGAATAAATTATACAGGGTGTTTTGTTATATAACTAACAAAGTCACCGGACGTTGAGCAGAAAATGTATAACATTTACTTTAATAAAGTTTTATTCATCAATCGAATTTTAAATATATACACTGGCAAGTTAATATAAAAGTATATAAAAACATTGATTTTTTTAAAGAAAATAACAAATAAAATAAATTGTTTCATTTATGATGCTAATGCTAGACCGGCGAATGTTACGCCGGGAATAGCTAGTAATTTACAATATTGTTTGATCTATCTATAACTATTTTTTTTATATTTTTTATTTAGGTATTTATTTATTTATTTATTAAACAGTGGACCTGTAGATAAATCCGCAGGCTTACTTCAGCTTTATATTTTTTTGTTTTATTTTGAAAGCATCTTTCCTGTATGTATTAAAATTTTATTTTCCCAACAGATAGGTAGGTATTATAATACGTACGGTATCATAAATTATTATAATTGTGATTATTATTGTTATTGTTATTTAAATAATAATAATAAAATGAATAAAAAAATGAATAAAATTATAATTTACAACTAGGGGCCCCTGTTGAGTAATGATATTTCAAGTTGAAGTCAAATTTAAAGTTTTTAAAAAAACAGTAATTTACGTACTGACATAGACTTCGCACGATATAGCAGAAACCACTCGTGTTTAATAAAAAGAACTTACTACACTCGTGGTTAGTAAGTTTTATTTAGGACACATAAATACACGTCCCTCATATACTGCTTTGTTTCCGATATATTCCCTATAGTAAGTGGCATTTAGTGATAAAATT
The DNA here is from genome assembly GCA_963942445.1 of Argyra leucocephala. NCBI lineage: Eukaryota > Metazoa > Arthropoda > Insecta > Diptera > Dolichopodidae > Argyra > Argyra leucocephala. Next base: position 60,645,752 of record OZ012680.1, read on the forward strand.
ACTAAAAATAAAAAATTTTGTCATTAAAGAGGTATGTATATATTACCTACATAATACATAATTTAATAAAAACTATATTATTACTACAAATAACCAAAATTTAGAAACAGTTACTTAAAAAGATAAAAATGAAGAATTCAAGTGATTTGTTTTTTTGTTGTTTTTATATTTTTTATTTTAGATGAATTTGTTTTTTTGTTTTCATTTGGCATATGTACATAGATTCATTTGCAAGTATATAATGTATAAATTATAAGAACTGATTTGTTTGCTTTTGTTTATTATTTTAATAAGATCTTACTTATGCTTAATGTATTTGCTGAATAATAAAATCATATGAGTACAAAATTTTCAACTGTGTGCGCATTTTTGTTTTATATATACATCTTATATATTATATCAGAAGTTCATTAAGGAGTTGGAGAATCGAAATAAAATGAAAAGGTGTCTATTGCGCAGGACCTTAAATGCTTGTCAATTATAATTATAGATGTTTATAATATACTTAATAATATGTATAATATAATAAATAATAATTTTATTTGTTTTTCATAGAATCAAATTGAAAATTTTGACCGCTTTTATACGTTTTTGAATTGTGTTTATAACATATTAATGATGTTCATTAAAGTTTGACATCCGACTTTGTTATAGAATATCATTATTTTTTTTTTTTAGATAATAGTGCTTGACACGCATTTTCGTATTTCGCAAGTTGAAAAAGATATTTTGCGAGAAAAGGTATTGATAAACTTCTAATTGTGTTATGCCATTATATTGAAAGATATACATTAAAAAAAGAAAATGTGTATTAAATATCATTATTATTTATCAATACAAATACTTAGAATAATTGATTTACTATTTAAATATTTATATTTCATAAATATTCTGAAATTATACTGAATATTTATATTTGTTTATAAGCATTTATTATTAGTACTCATCACGCATATTCGTATCTTCGTATTTTGCAAGTTTAGAAAGTGGATTTTGCATGAAGAAATATAGTATACTTTGCAACCATTTTCGTTTATCTTTGAGATATGTAATTAAAACTTTTGAAATAAAATTTGATGTAATTGCAATAAAATTAGTAAATGTAATAAAAATAAGTAAAACAAAATTTTCATGAAATAAAATCTGATGTCTGAACGCTCCCTAACCAATACTATTAATAGATACGTACATTTCAACAAAATGTGGCGAACAGAGATGTCGCTGGCAGTATGAAATATGAAATTAAATGCATTTAAAGTAAATACATACCACACCCACATTAAAAACACATTAAAATAGCCATAGATACTTTTTTTGTGTTTTTTTTTATTATCATAATAGCCCTAACTATATCAAAACTCAAAATAAAAAAACAAAACATTTATTTACAGAATCTATATTTTTATTTCACTTCTTTTAAATTTTGGTATGATTTGTTACGACTTTGTTAATCATATCGAATCATATAGGCCATTTAACGAAGTATCATATGACATCATATGACTCCTTATGACTATTATATTAGGGGTAAAGCCAATAATTATGCTTTTTCTCTTATTCTTCAGTTTTTATTGACGCCTTATGACTATTATAGTTACGGGTAAAGCCAATAATTATGGTTTTTCTCTTCTTCTTCAGTTTTTATTGTTATATTGTTATACCGCTAGGGTCTCTAATGTAGGTAAGGGTAGTTTGAGATTTTTCTTCTTAAAGTTTTTTTAATTTTTATGTGTACTAAATTTGCCGTATATTACAATTTTTGAAATTTGTGAACATGGTCTGGGTGAGGTAAAAAATATAATTTCTAAATTTACTATTTGTTTTACCGGTAAGTTTTTTTGCTGTAATATCGTAATATCGTAATATTTTAGCAAAGCTATTTTAATTATTTATAAATCGATATAATAATAATATTCTGATAATTCGGTTCTTGTCTTTGCTACTTTGTTTTTTTTTTTAAAAGTTAATTCATATAATCAGATAGTCAATGCTATTGCTCAATACGTGAATTGTTTTTAGGTTAATTTTAATTTGTTTTTGGTTTTATTTGGTTTTATCGTTTTGTGGTTTATGTCCTTAAATAAAGTTTTTCACAACTATCGTCATTCTTAATAGTTCTAATAAAGTTATCTTATCTAGTTGGAAAAAGCTTCGTGTTGTAAAAGCTTTGTGAAAAGTGTAACAGACGTTTAAGCGTATTAATATATAAAATTATATTGTTGCCACATCTATAGTAATATCAAATAATTTGTCAAATAAAAATAAATCGCAATGGTGTTAGGTATAGCTAAGGATTAAATCTAAGGAAAATCAACAACCAAAAAACAAACGATCTAATTAAAGGTGTCACATATCCCAACTTGACGAGCCAATTTAAAACAAAAAAACATCAAACACCGCTAAGTAGTGCTAAAAAAATAATAATCCAAAACAAAACCAACCGCTAAATATTGGAAATAACGACTTTACTTGGGATTTAATACTAGAATAATTACAAAGTCAATACGGTCAATACTAGATTGAATAATTTAGGAAAAGGAGGTACCGAGAACTATCAAGTAACACAGTGTAGAACAATCAAATAAATAACACTAAGAGTATAAAAATCTTAACTTGGTATCCGAATGTGTCGACTGAGAATTATTTTATCTCATACGCCATTTTTATCAAATTTAAACTAATAACAGGGTTAAATTTTCTTTGTGACGCACTTTCAGAATCTGTAATCCATTTTTCTCATGTCCTATATCCACGTTTTTTACTATTTTTTCTCACATTTTGTCTCATTGACCATTGTTTGAAATTTATATCCTATATTGCCATAGTAAATCACAAAATTTTATTTTTATTATTATATTAACCCATATCCATTAATATAGGAATTAGGAAATAGATTATAATGATTGAAAAAATTTTTGGTTTTGGTAAAATCTTGGGGTATTTAGTTTTTCAAGAAAAAAATAAGGATTGTTTTTTTTCCAAAATTTTCTACTTTAAACTACAATATTTCCGTAACGGCAGCACCAATCATCATCAAATAAATAGTAAAATATGGTTGAGACCGTTATCTGTCTAGAATATATAACTGAATATATATATAATATATATCTGAATATATATATATATATATATACATATATATGTATATATCTGAATATATATATATATAACAGATATAACGGTTTTTATACAAAAACATCAAAACACCAATGATACTTTCAAATGTCCTTTTCCTCCTGAAATCTGAATCGTATCTGAAACGGATTTATACGAAAAGAACAAAATAAAACTAAATTAGTGTTTACAAAACATTAGATGAAAATAGGCCTTGGCTAGTAATAAATTAAAATTGAAACACCCTATATACGTGTCCATTATTATTATATTATGGTATGCATGTATTGAAATATACTTTTATAATAATGTAGGTACTTCCTTTTTTATGTAAGATTTCAACATTTTTCTATTTCAATTTATACCCATTCACCTTCATTTATCTTCTAAATTTTCTCATTCCGTCTCCGACCCTTTGTTTCAAAATTTCCTTAACAAACTCATTATCATTCCGCCCAAAAATGTACAGAAAATGTAATAACATGCGAATTCTTTTTTTCTTACTAGAATAATTCCTATATGAGCAAGAATAAAAAAAATCCTGTCTTTTTTCAAGATTGAACAATATTTGGTATACCTATACTATTCTCATATTGTATATATACATAAATATATTAACTTTTTAGAACTACCTATTTATGTATTAATTTATATGTGTATAAAAATAATTATTTATGTTATGTAGAAACTCAAGTAAATGTCTAAAGTTAATTCTATATGTAAAAAAAAAAAAAAAAAAAATCATGAATGAAAGTAACAAAAGTAACAGGAACAAAACATGAAATTAGGAATCCGTAGTTGTAGTGAAATTATTTTTTTGTTTATTTTTTCTGTTATTGTTATGTTATTGTTATAATATGTTTTTTTTTCTTGCAGTATATTTAAACTATTTTGCCTGCGTCTAAAATACAGAGTGTGAAAATGTTGCAATAATTTCGAAATAATTTCGCAAAATTAATAAAAATGAAAAAAAGTAATAAAAATAGTTTACAAAAATGTGATATCTTATTGAGACCGATGATGTAAATTTCAAAAATTGTCGTACTATATTTTAGTAAGTTACTGAGACAATAGCTGTATTGTTTTCATCCGGTTCAAAGTCCAAGTCAGTTGTTTAATATGAAAATACAATAAAAACTCAAAAACCAAATACTTACCTGGTTTTTATACGGGTTTCAAATATTTATAATAGGTTAAACTTTTATAGGTTTATATATAAGATTAAAATTTTATAAAGGTCTCAAATAGTAATGCCGGTCTCAAATAGTAAAAAAAGGTCTCAACTTGTAATGAGTGGCGCTTGCATAATTTTGTAATAGAAATTTTTGATAATTCAATTAACAAGTTTTCTAATTTCAAAAAATTATTCAGATGATTAACCCACATCTTTCTTTTGAATTTAATAAAGTCTAGATCTTGAACCATATGAAAGGAATACAGCTTATGTCAATTTTCCAATTGATTTGTTAAAGAACTTATTCCTCGTCTTCGTTTTTCAAGTGCGATAATGGCGGTTGAATGGAATATTTAGCTTGATAACATTGCTTCCTATCACCCCAGTGACCAGACTGATAGCTACTACTCCAATATGTATTGAAAGTAAATTATTAGATTAAGTATAGCTGGTAATCCTGATTATAATAATTGAAAGTTTTTAACTGTTAAGTTAGATGTATATTAAATATTATAAGAAAACATGTTTTATTTAGGATCCACATAAGCCAGATACAAAGCCATACAAGGCTTAGGCCAGATACAAAGCCATACAGGACTTAATTGGGATTTTTGGAAAATATTTCAAACCAAAAACTAACATCATTGCAGAAAGATTCAAGTTTTATAGGAGGAATCAGAAATTGCACGAGACAGTTAGTGACGATATCGTTGAGTTAAAGGCATTAGCTCAAAGTTGTGAGTTCAAAAGTTTCTTGACAGAAGCATTAAGGGACCGATTGGTCTGTGGACTTAACAATGAAGGTATTCAGCAGAAACTACTAACTGAAACGGAACTTGACAAAGCATGTGAAGTAACCAAAAGTAGGGAAATAACCAAATCTCAACTGAAAGAAATTAGACCGGCAACAGTGAATTATGTTGGAAGATTGCAGTATAAAAACAGTGATAGAAACATTCGTCAGGGAAGAGATAATCATTCAATTATGCAGTACAAAAAAAATTAAGGTAATAAATATGTAAAAAAATTAATTTGTTTTAGATGTGGGCACATAATGATGTGGGCACATAAAAAAATATTCTAAGGTTAATTTGAGTTTTAATAACAAAAATTACAATTATAAAGAAAAATTTAATAATGTAAATTATGTAGCTAAAAGTAATGAGAATAAGGATAATTTAAGTATTGGTTATATGAATACAAATGTTGATACAAATAAGTTTGCTTTTTGAAGTAAAAATTGGTAATGATTATTTTATAGAACCTGAATAAATAACACGTTAATTAATTAATAGGATTTAGGATGTATAATTAGAATTATCAGCTATACTTATAGTAAGAAAGTATAGCTGGTAATGCTAATTAGATTATAATCTAATAATTTACTTTCAATACATATTTTTCTCTTGATATATCAGAACGGGATCTAGCGATTGCAAGAACAATTTCACCTGGAACTCTAATCATAAATTATAATAGAGTTAGTTGTCAACATTTCACCTCAAAATTATTCAATCTATTTACCAAAAATGAGATATAATAAACCACCACACCTCGACCACACCTACATCAGTACACCATCCTATTTATACAAATTTCAAGAGAGTGCATAGCATAGGTAGCATATATTTTATTTTGTTCAGTTCAGTTTTATTTTCATCATCAAATGTATGTAGGTACTTAGGTATAGACAATGTAATGTGTACCGTAGTAAGTTGTAAGCAAAATTTATGTTTTTTTTTATGCCTATTCATGGTTTTTCGTTTTGCCAATGTGTGAATTAAATTTCAATAATTTTTCAATAAATTCCAAAAGTTTTTTATTTTGCGTAATGAAACATTATTATTAATAATTATTATTTATATATACCTATATGTAATTAAAGCAAATTTAAATTTCCATTAAAAAAAATCTACTGAAATTAAGCACGAAACGGTAATTCTACCTAAGTTCACATTAAAAAAGAACAAAAGAAAAATTATTATTTATCTAAATGCAACAGTGTTCTTATATAAATTAATAAAAAAAAAAAATAAAAAATAAAAAATAAATAAATTTTCACTGAAATTTATATAGGCACTAATTTTTTATCATCTTTATAATTATTTATTTACTATTTAATTCAAACAGTTTACAAAAAATAATATAATTTAATTATTAAAATTCTCAATTCTCAAATATAATATACAGCGAGGTTAATATTTAGGATTTTAACAGCTACTTTCTTGCTGCTTCCTCCTTTGCTGAAATGATGAACTTAAAAATAAGACTTAGAATAGTAGAAGTTAGCTTAGTGGACTTCACAGTTGAAAAATAGTTTCTAAAAAAACTAAATTATATTGATTTAATATAAGAAAAAGCTAGCAAAGGCATGTTAATTAACAAATATTTTGTTTTTTCAAACCATACCTAACCATAGCTTACTTCTTATTAAAATATGACTGTTTACCCGAAAAATATGTTATTGCAAAGACTAATAATTACTATTTATATGATCATATCAGTATCAGTATATTTAAATCGCTGTTCTGTTGAAAACGTTAAATTTGGCTTTAACTTGAATTATAATTAATAAATAGGGGTCTCTAGTAATTTCATGTGTTTTTAAAAATGGCTGGTATATGTCTCATGACATTAAACAAATATCACTAGCCAAACATAAGTCAGAAAGTGTATAAAACACGAAAAAAACGAGTATGTACCCATTATTACCCATTTCTCAAGTCAAATAATGTGTGGCCCAGAAATGAATTCTCACAGTGATTAAATGAGACAATCGTTGTTACGATAACATCAGTAATTTCAATAATTTCTTTTTAATTGAATTCTCTTCGATTAAAGATATTTAAATTATTGTTTTCCACCTGTGCTGTAGAAATCTCAAGTAAAAAAGTGTATGAATCCATTTATATTAGACACTTTCACAATATTTAGACATACATAGATAAATACATATACTATTTTATATTTACCACATTTTTTTTTTTTTTTGTGGAAGGAAAATTATCAATTCCATGCTTAAAAACCGTTACATCTGAAAAATGTTTTTCATAAAAGAAATACATAAGCATATCTACTTACTTATCATTAACTAAATAATATACATACAAATTATACTGCATATACATAATATACCCGTACACATAATAAAAGCAATAATATATAAAATGTTATATGTTACTATGTACATATTATATATATACAATTGTGTATATAAATTCTATGAATAAGAGACAAAAATATATGGTAGGCTGATTTATTGGGTGATTAAATGATTGAAGCCTAAAAAGAATTTCTGACATAATGTAGTTAATGCCATTATGTATGGAATAACATAAAAAAAATTAAAAAAAAAGTTTTTTACTACTTCTATAATAAATGAGAATGTGAAAAATATTGAACTGCCATATAAAATATGTGCATATTGAAATGTTACCAGGTGTACAAAGAAAAAAAGAGACAGGATTCAAAGTATTTGAAATTATTTAAAAAAATATTATTTTGGCTGTTACTGGTACGACAGGGCTACCACATATAATATATATTAAGTACATGACGTCGACCGCATGCTTCGTTGACCCATACGCCAGAAATTGTATATTGAGAAAAATGAGTTTTGGAGTCTAAAAGACTATAAAAATGAAACCGTTTCATAGCAATTTTGTAAATGTAACCTACTTGTGTATATACCCGGAAAATATGTTCATGTCAAGACCAATAATTACCGTTTATATGATCATTTTATAAAGAAAATTAAATTTAAAACCTTTGATATCAAGGTTTTAAAGTGAATTAAGTTTTTCATTGTATGACGTGGATTAAGGATATCGCACGTGGATCGAATAGGCATGCATTTAAGCCAAAGAAAATCAAGCAAGTAGCGTAATAAATAAATAGATTAAATTTTAACTAAGAAAAATGAATATTTTTGTATCTAGGTACAAATAGTTTTAAATTATTAAAGTAATTACAGATTTCACAGCCATTATCTTGTGTACTTTATGTTTGAAACAGTAAAATAATTATTTAAGCAAAACAATTAGATAAGTTACGTCACTGATTTTATATTTATCACTTTTGGACGGCTTCGAAGTAAGATGCTGAAAATTAAACAAATTTTTTGGTGTTCGAAGGATCTTTTTTGATGCCTTCCAATTTATGATAATGCAATTATAGTCCAAACCCAAAAAGAAAATTTTAATATATAATTACAAAAGGCTAATCCTTTTTTATATAATATGAATTTCAGATTTGAAAATGGAACCTTGCTAAAATCTAATTTTCCAACAGGGTTAGAAAAGATTTTAAAATCCTTATTTACTAAATTGTTTTCAAACAAATTTTCTTTGCGTTCATCGAGTTCCTGTAAGAATGAACGCAATCAACGGCTTGAATAGCTAAGTGGCCAAGTTCCGAAAGTTTTTGAGTGACTCAGTTGGGGAAAATTTTTATAGCCGTAGTATTAATTTTAGTCTTGTTCTGGGCAATGCAATTATTCTTGATGTTTGAAGGAATGGAGGATTTCCTTTATTTAAATTTTTCAGTAACGCCGAACTTTTTATATATAATGAATTGGAGTAAAATGGAATAAATAAATATAACATACATGAAACGAAGTCAGATTAAGAAAAACATTGCAAAATTTAACAGTTTATGAGTGCCATGTGTATTCTACATATGTAGTTGTGAATCAAATAAGCACATATAATATTTCAAAAGGTAAAATTTCATATATTTGTGTATGTGTTTCAAAGTTAGGTACCTCCCATGATCCCAAAAATATAAGATATTGAAGAAAACGGATAAGACAGGAAAAAAGATCATATTGTAGGACCTCAAAAGTGCTTTTATGTCAAAAATGTGATAATTCCCTCTGGTTCAAAGAAACATGCGGCCGACGATTAGCACATAAAGTGGTGGAAATTTAGTTATAATACCTGATTCACTGCTTCAGAACATTTTGTTGAGAACACATGCGCACAAATATTTTTTATATGAATATTTGAATTCCCTCAATTTGATATTTCTGACATTTAAAAAAAAATATTCAGGCATAAAAATATTTTTTTTTGTTTTAATTTTAAAATAATTGATTTTTAATAATTAAAAATTTACCAAATTAAAATAAGCAATAATTAGAAAATTATTCAAATTTCAATTTCAGTTGCTTCAATTTTTGTTGTTCGAAACACAATGTTCTTAAGCACTGAATCGCAATCGTAAGAATTTAACAAAATTGTTCGGAACATAATATTGTTCTGAAGCAGTAAATTAAGCATAAGAGTATATAGAATATTTTAATAAAAGAGTGAAACAAAAAACTTCGGTCGAACTAAATAGAAAAATCAATTCAATAATTTTGTTTTTTTTTTAGTAACGCCTTTGGTCTGTTCGAATTTCCAAGAATGAATTTTGGATTTCAAAACGCAGCACAATCTTTCCAAAGATTTATGAGATTTAAGTACTCTTCGGATTAGAATTCACGCTCGTCTACATCCACGACATACTAATAGTTATCACAAGCCACAACGAACACCAAACACACCTCAAGCAAGTTTTCGAGAGACTAAGAAAATATGGTTTAACAATTAGACCCGCAAAATGTGAGAGGCATGAAACCATCACATGATCGCTTAGTAATCATCGACAAGTTCCAAGCTCCAACTTCTATGATAAATTATTACCATCGATTTGTCCCTCTACTTAGCTACACCAATCTGTGATAACCTTACTGCGTCTCAAAAACCTAATAATAAAACAATAATAAAATAAAAATTTGTATGGTCAGAGGAATGCGATCAATCGTTCAGAAAGATCAAAGATGCATTAGCCTCTGCAACCATCTTAACGCATCCAGCTAAAAACGAGATAATTAGCATTACTACCACTTGTAACACAGCCACCGGAGCTGTAGTTCATATGTACACCCAAAAAGGATGCCAACCGTCCGCATTTTTCTCAAAAAAATGCTTATCAACCAAAATAACCGCTAGTTACTAGGTATATACTTAGCTATAAAACACTTCAAGCAGTTAGTAGAAGGTCGCATATTTACACTGTCTACACTGACCCAAAACCTTCAGTAAACGTGATCAATTCAAAAACAGAGAGAAGTACTAAACAATAAGACACCTAGAATTCATTGCTCAGTTCACAACTGATATTCGACACATTAGTGGAAAAAACAACCGTGTAGCAGATTATCTCTCACATAAAGCGCAACCATTTGCGCACTTGAATATAATCCACAAAAATTCATTCAAGACCAAGAGAAAGACGAGGAAGCGTGTGATAAGGCTGTAATTCATTTTCCTGTAATATCATTTGCCTGTTTTTTTGAAATTTGCCTGCATTTTCAATTGCCTGTATTTTCATTTGCCTGAATTTTCATTTGCCTGTATTTTATTTGACTAGATATGATAGGTATTCATAATAAAAATTTCTTGTAGCAAGTTTTTATCAATTAACCAGTATTAGAACTACATCTTCTAGGTGGTGACTGGGGGAAAGTGCAGTTTCAAGAAATTGAGCAGCCTCCAGCATAAATAGTTCCGGGTCCCGTCAGACAAAGTCCTCGAAAATTTTTAACTTGTCTTTACTATAATGGGTCATAAGCACAATACAAACAAGAGCAGACCCCAACTTTAAAAATAAAAAATTTTATGCGTTTACCTGCCGCAGGCAACAGGGTTCCAATAAATGAGTGGGGGGTGTTGGAGGCGGCAATCCCCGACTATAAAAACGAAATTACTTAACCCCCCTATTGTTTTCATCACATTTAAACTGTACTGTACTGATGTACTGATTGTAAAAACTGTACTGATGACAAAAAAAATTTTCAAAGTCTTCGATCTCGGTACTTAGGGCGCCGGACCTCTTGTTTGCATCGTGCTTAATAGCCATTGTAGTGAAGACAAATTAAAAAAAAAGTAAAAAAAATTTTTTTTTCGAAAGTTTTGTGAGATGGGACCCGGAACTATTTTTGCTCGAGATTGCTCAATTTCTTGAAATTGCCACTTTCTACGAATCACGATCTAGAAGATGTGGTTCTAATATTGGTTGATTGATAAAAACTTGCTACATGAAATTTTTATTATGAATATTTATCATATCCAGTCAAATGAAAAGCAGGCAAATAAAATACAGCAAATGAAATGCAGGCAAATGAAAATACAGGCAAATGAAAATTCAAGCAAATGAAAATACAGGCAATTGAAAATGCAGGCAAATTAAATGCAGTCAAATTAATTTCAGTCAAATGAAATACAGGCATGTGATAGTAGCCCAAAGACGAAAAAATGCAAAAATATGTGTTAAGGAAAAAATCGTCCAACAGTTCTTAAAAGTTTATACACGTCAAGATACCACTACTACAAGGTAAACTAGGTTGCGAAACATCAACCGAAACAGAAACACTCAGATAAACCCCATTCAAAAAATTACACAACTTATCTCATCCAGGTATCCCAACCACAAGAAAGCTAATAACTAAAAGATTTTTCCGGCCCAAAATCAACATTCCAAAATATTTAAGTAAAACTTATTTGTATTTATCGCAATTTTATGTTAGTTTTGTTTTTATTTTCTTTACTAATTTAACAATTTGATTTGATGTAACTTCGAATTATTAAGCTTAAGATTCATTTCATTTGTGTTACAAGTGTATTGTAGTTGTAGCAAATATAAATATTAAAGTTACAAATGAGGGATATAGAATCAAAAATACTAAACCTAATAAAATAGTCTAAAAATTGTAAATATCCACCAATTTTTGTATTGAAAATTTAGAGTTAGAAGCAAAAGTTAAATAACTGCTTTCCAATTTAGAAGTAAAAATTAAAGTATTCTGTTCTGTCTAATAATTAAAAATTGTATAACTCCTATATATACATTTCAGTATTCTATTTCAAAACTTTAAAAAGTCCAATTAGTTTAAATGCAGAAATTAAAAATGTTTCACGAATATTTTTGCTCCTAATTTTATGAGTTATTAGGAATTCCCCAAGGAAGTGTGTTGGGTCCAAACTTGAATTTGTTATATAAATCTGACATGCCATTCAGCAATCAAACCTTAACATCTACATTCGCTGATAACACAGCAATACTAAGTAACCATTCTAACCCTAAAAAACCTACTAAATATCTACAAGATCACTTAAAACTGGTTGAAAACTGGCTAGATTACTGGAAGATTAAAGTTAACGAATCCAAATGTGTTCAAGTAACATTTACACTAAGAAAAGAAAAGTGCCAAATATTAAAAATCAACAATCATACTATTGCTCAGGGCAACGAAGTTAAATACCTAGGTATTCACTTAGATCGCAGATTGACATGGGGTAAACACATCGCAACGAAAGTAACTCAAATAAAACTCAAAGCAAATAATATGCATTGGTTACTTAATAAGTACTCAACAATAAGATTAGAATACAAAGTTCTTCTGTACAAAGTAGTCATCATACCGATATGGACTTACGGAATTCAAATATGTGGTACTGCTTCTCCATCCAATGTAAAAAAACTACAAAGAATTCAATCAAAAGTTCTAAGGAGGATCTCTGGAGCCCCCTGGTCTATCAAAAATGCAAACATCTACAGAGATCTAAAAATACCGATGGTCAGCGAAGAAATCTTCAGATATAGTCGAACTAATCTACGAAAACTGGTAGATCATCCAAACCCTCTAGCAAAAACCACAAACAGATTTAATTTAAATAAATAAATTTTAATTTGAAGATTAATTACATAATTCATTTGTGTTAATTATGTATTTTAGTAAAATTAAAATTTTTTTTTTTTAATTTTATAAAATATATTAAATAATAAAAATAAAAATGTATTAAAGTTAAAAATTTTTGTTTTACTTAATTTAGAACCAAAAGTTTAATTTATACAAAAAAAAAATATTTTATTTTCGAAAACAGAAAACAAAAATGATGCTTATTTTCAGAGATATAGTTTTTTACGTTTTTTTCGAAAACATAGTTGATGGACTTTTACACTTTTGTTTCTAGACCCCTCAAATTAAATAGCAAATATAAATCGAAAATAAGAAATAATAAAGTAGAATTGTAGTTCACAAAAATTTTCCTATACCTAAGTAACAATTAAATGATAATATTATTATCTAGACCTTTTAATTATTTTTAAATTAGTCATTTAATTAATTTTGAACAACAAAGAGAATTTTTTTTGCTTAAAGCAAAAAGACTATAATAATTTAATAGAAAGTCAATAAGACTCAGAACTCTCAAAAAATCATATTACATCTTTATAAAAATCTTCATTATATACATACAAACATTACTAACATTTTAAAAAAAAATATAATTTTTAAAAAATGTTTTAACTCTGGCAACTCTAATATCCATAATCCATAAGATTTTCTTTCATAGGTCTATAACATTATTATATGACGTCTATTTAACATGTTTCAAGTTAAAATATTCATTTGATACGTACGACAAGACTTAACTATTGTATATATACTACTGTAATATATATATATATATATATATATTATATATTATGATATTATATACGTATATTACTACATAATATATTTTTATATAAAATATCCACATTCATATGTAAATAATACATATTCGTATCAATATTTATGTATGGTGGAGAAGGCAAATATAATTTCAATGAATTCTTTACCATTTTTTGAATAAATGAATGTAATGAAAAATTGTTTCTTCTCTTTTCACTTTCTAATTCCTTTTATTTTTTATTTTTATTTTTTTTTGTTTTCTTCATTCTCTTTTCTTTGCTCTTCTTTTGGTAATAAATCAATCAATTTCTGATTTAATATAATTTAATACAATGAAAGGAACAGGGAATTTTCTTTTTTGTTAACAAGAGCATAAAAAAAAATAAAATAAAAATATAAAAAACTTTTTTTTTATGTACCGACCTCCACCAATATTTCCGATGAGTAGATGAATGTTAACCAAATATGTGTAAACTGAGAATTAAAAGAATGGCAAAGCATAACATGTCAAAGTGAAATAATTGAAAATCAGACATGGAGGTTTCAAAGCAAATTTTTAAGTAGGCTTTAAACTTTTATTTTTTATATTTTTTTTTATTTTTGTTTTTTTTTTTTTTTTTTATATTAACGTGAAATGAAAACGTTATGAAATATTATTCAATATAATAAAAATTTAAATTGAATGTGACTTTTTTTTGTATTTTAAAGGGAACACCCATGTTTAAATAAATTAAAGTTGACTTTATTATTTTTAGGTAATTGGTCTCATAATTATTAAAAGTTGACCTTCCAAAAAAAACTTGAATATTTTAAGCACTCGATTTAATTAATTTATTTTATTTTAAATGAATTTACTTATAAATTTAAATTTTAAAATAATTTTAGCTTAAAATTAAATTTTTACATTTAGTTTCCGATGTAAAATAAATGAATTTTTACTTCAGTATTATTACCGATTACTTGAATCTATGGTAGGTAGGTAAGATGTAGTTGGTATAGGTGGGTAGATAGAAGTGACAATTTCTTTGCTTCTAGAAAATTTATTTGTACTTAATTGCGCCCTTTTGAGAATATGATCTTGTTGCTGGTTGTTTTTGGGGGGGATCACTCTCCACTTTCTTATGAAACACAGTACTAGACCCACCCTGTGCCATTGATTGATCATATCATCAATTTCGTTTTCCGCTTCAATACCTATATTGTTAGAGAAAGTTTCACTTAGTCTAGCTAATGCTGGGCAGCTGAAAGTGTTCAAAAGTTTCTATCACATTTACTTTTTTGTAATTGCGACAACGAGGGTTGAGCAGAATACTTAGAAAATGTATTTTATTATATTAAAATATTTTTCTTGTTCTAGCTCAATTTTATTGATGGCAGACTAAGGTGTTGACGATATCTTTGAATGCATCGCCATGTATCATATAATTATTAGTTATTATAGTTATTGTAGTAGCAGTAGTTGTACCATTATTGGTAGTAGTAATAGAAATAGTAGTAGTAGTAGTAGTAGTAGTAGTAGTATCAGTAGTATTAGCAGCAGCAGCAGCCCATTCTTTCATTTACATTAAATGATCTAATTTATCGACAGTTGCATTTAATTCCATTTCACAATTATCTTGTTTTTGTTGACATCCATCACCACCTTCAACTGCTCTAACAACTAATGTTTTAACTTTTTGACATAATTATTCTTCTAAATCTATAGCATTGCCATTTATATCATCTGATTCGAGATCAGTTTTGTTATTATTATTATTATTATTACTACTACTATAATGGATATTTATTGTTATTATTATTGTTATTTATAATATTATTTTTGTTATTACTATATTTAATTTTGTTTATTAAATGTTGAAACAACTGATAATGAACTATGATTACTTTGTATAGCTTGAATATTCACTATCAGTCATTGATAGAAGATCATCACAATCACCAGTACTACCATCACTACCACTACATTTAACCAAATCAAAGTTAAAATCTAATGATAGTTCAGCTCCAACACCTGGTTCTCTTGTGGATATGCTATATTTTTACTAGTCCACAGCCATTCAGTCTGCAATCATGATAATGTTTCCTGCCCATCTTCAAAATGTTCTTTTAGAGCAATTTAAAATATTTCATACTTTACAAAATTACATAGAAAATAAAAATTAATCTAAGATGAAATTAAAATATTCGAATAATAACTTTTGTTTTTATAAATTTTGTACCTTGGAGCTTAAAATATTATAGCTGTAAAAAAAGTTTTAATAAAGTTTAAATACAGTTCAACTACTGTTTAAAGCTTTTTTACAACTACTTCAATGTAAAATAAAAATTAAAGCTTTTGCTACATTTTTGAATACTATTTTAAAAATAAAACACATACATAAATATACATTCACTTTGATGTTTAAATGATAGTTCTAATATCACACGGCAATAATAATAATAATTTCGAAAATGAATGTTTTCATTAATATATTAGCCAATAATTTGATTAATTTAAATAACTATTGCTAAACTTAAATATAAAATATTTTATTTTTCCTTACATCAATATTAATATTGCCAGACCTCCATTGGTCAGCATATATTTTCGGCGGAAAAATGCATTTTATTAACATATTTTGCTACAATTTGGCATAAAACTTAATATAATATTTTAAAATTAAAACTTCTTAGCTTACAAAGTCAAGAGTTTTAGAAATACTTTCTGGAATATGCTACATTGTAGATTATACGATTTCACTGCATTTTGGAAGTCACGGTATAGTAAGTAAATAACTGAAAAGATATGCCATGCTGGGTGGCGCAGTAGGTAGAGCCTTTCAACCGAAAGGTCACACAGGTTCTATTCGCGATGAAGTAAAAAAAACGCTTTAATGATTTTCGACATAGTCTACTACATTGTCATTGGGATATAATAATTAAACAAAATAATTGAGAGTATAAGCTGGCAACAATTTAAATAAAATGGAACTATTCTATTTAAGAAAGCTTAGCTTCTGACAATAGCAATAGTTTTCCACATTTACGCTGGGAAGAACTACCAAGCAAACAAAATTGCTCTAAATTAAAAAAAAGCTTACCCACTATTCTGGAAGTAATAATCTTGGAGAACATTTATCCAAACAACATAATCAACTTAAAATTGGAAGAACTGTAACTGATTTAGCAATGCTACCAGACAAGTTTGGTCCAGGTTGAATCAGAAACCAAAATTTATTTAAAAAAAAAACTGAATATCAGGTGGTTGGTGGGGCATCTTGAGGAGTTTTTAGTCGTTTTAAATTATTTTTGCAGAGCCAGAGGAATAACGACAAAGAAAAGGAAGTCCAAAAATTTATTATCCAGGCTTGCTTATTGATCGTACTGGTGGCATATATCCACAACCTCTAAATTTTTGATGAAAGTTTCGAAGTGGTTAATTCATGATATGAGTAAATTGGTCTGAATTAATGGGTTCTTTGACTCCATAAGATACCATATCATTAATATGTGAAGAAAATAAGATATCATGTCAGATTTCAAAAGCGGCTAATTTGTATTCAACTAATTCCAAATTTCGTCATTATAAAATTTCTAAATAATATTAATATTGAATTTAAAAAGAAAATTATTATTTTTACCGCCATTAAGCAAAAAAATCTTTTATTTTGAATATGAAAATGAAAATATTATGCGATATTGGTCTTTTATTTTCTAACTGTCTACTTTGCCAAAGTTGAATTTTTAAACTATATTATTTCAATGATTTATTCAAATTAAGAGGTAGATCTATTAGAATTAGTGGTATCGGTGAAATAAAAACTATTTCACCCTGTCACTGTCCTACTAAAGTCATTTTTTCACATGTGTTTTCCAACACCTTGGTAATACGAAGTCGTGTACCTGTACAAAGTCTTGTATCGGCCCACTTTGATTAAAATACGATATTGTAGTACTTCAGTCGAATCAAATGCGTTTGGGTATTCTTATGAAAACTGAAATCTCATTGACAAGTTCGAACTACATTTCCTGAGTAGGCGATGTAAAGTTGATATGCTTTTTTATTTTAATATTTTAGTACTCTTGCAACCGCAACGGATGCATTCAGCTCTTCGATGTTGTCGATTTTTGTATGTACTTTTACGTCTTGTTGATTTCGTACCGGTACACATATATGGAGTTGTAGTAATGTGTTGCTGATTATGACTATACATTTGTGTGTGTCACTACAAATTTGTGAAAAAGTGCGTTCAAATCAAATTAATAGTGCAAAAATCTTGAACTAAGAGTGCACAAATATAAAATATCATATACAGGACCTAAGTATTAAAAAAATTATTTCTGGATGAGTATAAATGAAATTAAACTTATTTTCTAAAATTATAAGGATATTTTAGAAAATAAATTCTGATAAAATAAAACCCCGAGTTATTAAATTAGTGCACAAATTTTATCAAAAGTGCGACAGAGCACAAGTATTCGAAAGAGTGACCTTTTGTTCACTAAAATGCAATACTGGCAACACTAATAGATATATAATTGTTTATTTTTGATAATACAATCATGACAACTATCCGAATCATTTACATTTACGAAAAATAATAAAAGACATGCTTTTGTTTACTTTTGATAACATAACAGTGTTTTTATATTTGTATAACAACACTCGTTTTTGTGATATTCTTGATACTTACTAGGAGTTAATTTTGCAGCTACCAGAGCTAGTTGGAATTTTAGAAAAGAAACTATCGCCATGTAAAATTTTGTTGAAATTGTGTTTGGACAGAGTTCCGGAATATGCAAACATTCAAACATAAAAAAATATCCTTCTTTATATATAAAATTTATTTGTCTAATCCTCAAAAAACTTGCTACTACTATACATAATCAAAAAACTACACTGACCAAAATTTACCCTGAATATTATTTCAAAAAAGACAGAATTAAAATAATTATAAGTAATTCAACAATAACATTCAATAATAATGTACATATACAACAAAAAAATAAATAGATACATTTATTTCAAAGTGCAATATCCATAAGTAGAGTAGGTGCTCATGACAAACACATAAATCTAACCTTTACTTTTATATTTTATTTAAATTATTCAATTATTATATTATTTTATAAATACTATTATATAGATATATAATATATTTCATTTATTTATTAAATATTCAATTTCTATATATATTTTGTAAAATATAATACAATTAAGGATTTAACCCTAATAACCAAAACAAAAAAAAAACAAGAACAATAAAACTAAAACAAAATATTTTATTTGAAAAGTTAATCGAGAATAAAATATCTGGTAACAAAATTACGGAAATTGGCGTGGTGTTAAAGCGCATTTTAATAACAATTTAATAAAAATTTAAAAATCATTACAGTTAAATGAACCTAAATCGTTTAAAATATTTATATATTATATATATATATATATATATATATATATATATATATATATATATATATATATATATATTATAATATACACGTTTATATAAATTCATAGTAAAACAAATAAATACTATTATCAAAATATTATAATATAATACAATTGTTTCACCTGTTTTTTTTCTTTTACAGGATCCTTTTTTGATTGTTGTAGTTGTTGTAATATTGTTAAGTGTGAAATTTTAGCAGTTTTTCATGAAGAAAAATTATTAAATAATTAATGCGGAAAAATCATTGACTTTATTGATCGAATTTTTGTTATGAATTATTCATTAGTGTATAACAATTATAAATAACAACTATCACTAAAGGTTCACATCAATAAATATGAATATACATCCAAGTACTTGAATAAATTATTATTCTATATACCTATATATGATTATATACTACTAATATAAATTATACTCACACCATTTATAATGTATTCATATTATTTTTCAAATATAGTTAATTAACCATTTAACCTTATTTATTCATGTATTCTATTCGTTGTGACCTTAACTAGAATTTGAACATATATGCTTACATAATATTCATAATAACTAGGTTCATGTTACAATGAAAATAAATCCTTTACTACACTCATAGGATTAAATGCTTTATAAAGTTTATCCTTTCTTATAAAATCATATCAAAATATTATAAAAAAAAAAAAAAACAAAAAAAAAAAATCTTTTTAAGTAGCTACTTACTTTTAATTTGTTTATTTCCTTTTTTCTTTCCTTCACTTTTAGCAATGGCACTAGAAAGAAAAACCATGTCACCTGTAAATTTTCCCATAGATTTACTGTTATACTAAATATAAGAAGTAAAAGAAAAAATTTCTTTTTTAAATATCAAAAGTAAGTGTTCTTCTACCTTATTATTTAATTTGGTATAGATATTCAAATATTTTGAATCAAATTTTCATATGCATTACAAGTAGAAAAATAATGATTTTTTTTTTTTTTACTTTGACAAAAGAAAAAAAGTAAATTTTTACTTTCCACACCACTAACCCCAATCTTTTTGGAAGTGAAACTTTTTGTAATTTTTATTTTTTCTTTTTTTGGATAAGGGTATTTTAACTGGTTTTGTTTTGTTTTTTTTTTTTCAAAAAGTAAAGAAACAAAGTACCTACACGTTCTAAAGGTTATAAATGTACTTATATACATAATATACATTTTTCATGTATGTAGATTGAAATCATGTATTACCTTTACTTACATACTTAACACATAATTTTTTCAGATTTTCCAAATTTTTTGTCAACTTTATAGAACATTAATTTAATAATTTTCAATTAATTTTCTTTTATTAATTTACACTCACAGTAAACATTCATTTGGATTATGATTTGGAATGGAATATTGTACAAAAAATTTTTAAATATTTATTTTTGTAGTACATACATACATATTTAGGTTTTAGTTTGATGGTCGAGTTTGATATTTGTTCGATGACTTCAGATTGAAAATTTTATTATGATTGATCATCATTCATGGTCATTATAAGTATTTGAAATAATTAATAAAGGAGTATTTCAGTTATTTTAACACTACTGGAACTCGTCAATAGGTATTTAAGTGTTAAAATACCTCTACAAGTTCTGATTTTGATATATGATTGATTCTATAATTTATATTATCATGATATGGTAGACAACATCTGTGAGTTATATAAATCAATCAAAAAATTAACACTTTGTTTGATAATAAATAAATTACTAGGAAAATATTTATTAAATTCGATTTTGCATTTGATTTCAGGTTAGATATTTTTAAATTTTTTGTCCTAATATTTTTATATTACCAAGTTATGTAAGTAGAATTTGGTTGATCAGATATTTTTTTTAACATATTCAGATACAATCCAGATAATAGCGTAACGAGTACAATTATTGACACCCTCGCATAGTTCCTGACACGGTCTAAAAAGTACAGTTGTTGACACCCTACTATAATGATAAATATTAGCTCTTAACGAATAATTTTAATATTTCATAACGTATTTTAATTCCATTAATATGTTTTAAAATAAATAAAACAAAACTAATTCAATATCATATAATTTTTAGCAAAATAAAAAAGTACAAACAATATTTTTGAGATATTATAATATTTTATAAAATTAATGAAACAATAACAATTCAATATTTAGATACATAAATAAAAGGTTCACGTATAAGATTGTAAAAAAGCTAGTTTAAGTTATATATAATTATAATTTTTCGACATATAGATATTCTTATTTCTTCGGAAAGTCATTTATACGAATAGATAATCATAGGCGGGATCATGGTTCCAGCAGCACAAAAGAAAACATTACTATTACGTTTGCATTGTCTCTATCTATTTCGTAGTTAGTTCTTGCGACTTTCGCTGCCAACACAGTTTTCGTTTTGAGTTTGTTTCGTTCCCGTTATACACACGATCAGGTTTTTACAAGATGCTCATCCAATTATTTTCTTTTAGATATGGTTCAATGTTATCAAACCAAGATGCAATATCTGCAGAACGAATTATGGCACCAGGCATCGTTACAGGATCTGGTGTCCTCAATGATATTTTTGTATGTCTTCGTAATAAGTCTTTAAACCAACCTTTTCCTGGAATGCCATTTTCATTAAAGGGATGTTATCTTGGTGTATCCGTTAAAAAGTGTTTAACAGCATCCAAAACATTCTTTTCGGATCTATTTCTTCAATTTTTTATCCCTCACATTCATTTTAAATTGTTGCATGACCGTGGCGAGATTTAGTAAATTTTAGGTCTAATCTAAAAATCAAAAGTATACTTTAAAATTTGGTATTTCTTTGTTGCTAATTTTTTTTTATTATTTTTTAGACACGGTGTCAACAATAATGTACTTCCATATAATACAGTTATTGACACCTGATGTCAATAATAGAATAGGTATCAAAAAAATGTATAAATTATTGACACCAATATTATTTAATATATTATGTACTATTATTAAATTTTTATGCTCAAAATAAGCTAAAAAACATTTAACCTTTACAAAAAAAATATTTAAGTTAAAATTTTTGTATGTATAATCATAAGATAATCCCCAACTTACTTGAAGAAGTTTTTGAATGAATTTATTATGTTTTTGGCCAAAACTGCGTACAACAAATCCGTCTTGTCACTTTAAAGATTATAAACCGACTGAATATTTTAATAATAAGGTTTTATACTGCATTTAAAGGGGAAAACCCGAATTATTTTTACAAATCAATTCCCAATAATAAATTTATACCAAAATTGGCAGAAAAATGCTTATAAAAATTTGGATGTCACCAACTGCATCGAAAATTCAGGGTGTCAATAACTATTGTAAAGATAATACGCTACTAGTCTTGCCTATCTTCATCTCTACATTTATGCATTTAAAATTAATGATAAATTTGGAAATCGTGTTTTTCCCGAAAATTTAAATTCTGGCCTATATTTCAGTCTTCCAAAACATTGCACTGTTTTTCACCAAGAAGTGGTGGGCGTAAAAGAAGCCTTAAATTGGCTTAAATTTAGCATGGTATCTCTGAAAAATATCTTTATTTTCACAGATAGTCATCAGTGACAAATTAAATCACCATTATTTTTCGGATGATGGATTATCCAATAGTGATTCAAACTATAATGTATGGATTTTTACCATGATCAGTTATAGCTGCTATAGCATTCATTTGCATTGCATTCATTTAGCATTGAGAGAAAAATTCGTGCCGAAAAAATTAATGTTATAGCATTTAAAAAGAGTTTTATATTTTCGGCCAGTTTTGTACTTAATTTTAAATCTTGAACACATTGCTGCTTTTCGAATTAAAATATCTTTAAAACTACAAAAGTTACAACGACCTTGCGGCCGTCCATTCTTTAATGGTCTAAGTAGAATATATGAATTCGGGACCAGTAGTTCTGATGGTATGGGAAGGTTTGAATGTTGTAAGAACTGGTCACCAGATGCTTGGTGCTACAAATCCAGCTGATTCAATGCCAGCAACAATTCGTGGTAATTATTGCATAGAAGTTGGTTGTAATATTATTCATGAGTCAGATGCAGTAGAATCAGCTAACAAAGAAATTGCACTTTGGTTTACCGAGAAAGAATTAGTTGCATGAAGCCCAGCTGCTGAGAATTGTATTTACGAATGAATATATAACACATTAAAATCAAAATTATAACCAATCAAAAGAACATTCATACCAATTAAGTAAAAATTCCATGTAGTATTTATTTAAAGGTTGAATTAAACCAAAATTGTCTAATAAATGAATGTAAGTGTGTTTCTCAGTAGGTCATGGTAAAAAATAGTGAACAAAATAGTGAACGCGAAAGGGATAGTGAGTGAAATTCCAGGAAACTGTAAAGCAAATGAACTTGCTCTCATTTGGCACACCTTCAGCTACACTTATAATCTGCTGCTTCAAAAAATATCAATTACAGGTTCCAATTGGAAATTTTGCTGAATGCAATGGACCCAAACTTATCTGGCTCATACTAGACGTAAATATACCTGTTAGCTACTATGATTAACAAGATTCGATATCAATAACATTGTCGAGGTAATCACAGGATACTGCCTTTTAGTCAAACATACGAGATGACTTGGCCTTCACTTAAATATTTTCTACAGAGCCCACAAAAATGAAAATTTTAACGAACGGACGAAATATTACCACTCCATTTTTTCACCTGTATCAGATTATCTACTTTATAGAATCTGTGAGTGATATTGTAAGTCCGAAACACTTTAGCGTTTCCATTTACTTTGTAAAAACATCAAATTAATTTTAACAGCGATTCTGCGCGCAAAATCAAAATTCTTTGGATACCTGATGAATTACCTTGATCTAACTGTGCAGACTTCGACAGGCATTTGAATTTATCTACTTATCCACTAGCAATAAAATGATAGGAAACTACTCTTATTTAGATAACTCCGAATAATGTTTTACACATTTCAAAATCAAGATTTGTTTACAGTTTTCGATTTCAAATCGTAATCACGTCCACTTTATCTAAACCTAAAATAATCTTCTACAAATGAATCTTTGCTACAACTGGGAAGTATGTAAAAAAAAAGGCGATGAATTTATTAAATTTCTACATTTTTATATTTTTATTGGTAATCTAATATAGCACACAACGAAAAAGATTTTCATATCTCAAACTCAACAAACTCAGCAAGATTTAGTTTCTGTTTAAATCCTGTATTACATTTCATCCTATTAAAGTTCTTATAATATAAAATTAATATAAAATTTAATATAATGTTTGCAAAAAAAATAGTTGAAACTATTGAAACTAATAAACCCAAGCTTGAGTAGATGAAAATTTTAACACAAAGTGACAATAATAATTGCCATAACTCGGTTACAATTCTGCCCATATTCAGTGGGTACCAGATTATAATTAAATTCAAAATAAACTTGCCAGCCTGTACGGTGGTTATATGTGATCATACTACCAATCAACTAGATCCCTGGTTCGAATCCTGCTCAGGGCAAGGATGTTTAATTTAAGTTTTTTTTTCACTATTCTATTCATAATATTAAAATCTTATTGAAAATCATTGAGGGTACAATTTAAAAATAAAATTAGTAAAATGGAAATCCATGTTTTAATTTTCGACATTTTATTAATTCATATACATACTAGAAAATTAGTAAAAAAAAAATAAACACTAGAAAAACATTAAAACATTTGCAGTACCTAATGCAGTCAATGTGAAGAAATATTACTGACAAGTTTATAAGGTTAATCAGAAGCTACTGACAAATAGAATATAAAAAATGTACTATTAGCTTATTAGCTTTAAATGCTTTTCCTAAGTCGACACATACAACAACAAAGAACATTACAAAACGATTATTTATACCAAAGATCGGATTGCATAATTATGTTTCAGAGTGTGAAACATTTTTGGTTGGCGAAATATTGGAAAACTTGACCAACAATTAGAAATTATTTGAAATAAAATTGTAAACATTTAAAGACGAAACCATATAAATGAAATAATTGAAATGTTTTAAAATAATATTAAAAACAAGTATATATAACTAAATAATATCTTCCAATACTATAGTTATTAATTCAGAGTTGCTATTTTATAAAGAATAAATCCAACGATTCCTATTTCATTTGTTTTTTATATAATTCTTAGCTGCCTTAAAAGGTGTAAGTACATTTTCAATGTGTTATGAGTTCAAAATCAAAATTATTTTATCATATAATATTATATTTATATACGCATTAGTAATTATATTTAAATGTATGGATATATTTTATGTACAGATGAATTTTCATTCATTAACGAGCAATTTGCCATTTTTATCGATATCAATAATTTAATTTTCATTACAGAATTAATTGCCTTATAAAACGATTTTCTGCTAATTGAATGAATTTTCTTCTATTATACATATACATACATTATATATATATATATATATATATAATAATCATATTCAAGCTTATTAGTAACAGTATAGTGTAAAAGTTAAAACAAAAAAAAAATCAAAAAGAAAACTTTCTATTTTTTTTCTCTTTCTAATTTTAATGATTTTGTTTCATTTTCGTTTCAGTTCGATTTCGAGAATTTTTTGAAAGAGAGTCGGCTTGAAGAACAAAAATATTTTATTAAACTGACAAAACAAAAAAAACAACAAAATAAAATAAAATTAAGAAGAAAAGAAGGAAATAATTAGATAAAAACAAAGAAAAAGAGGAAATCCAAAACGAAAAAGCAAAAACAAAATAAAAACAAAAAAATAGGAAATAGAAAAAAAAGTTAAAATTTATTTAATTTATTACATTACGATATAGAAAGAAGAAGGAGAGCACTTCCAATTTTTTGTCAGGATATTTTATTTTATCAATTTTATATTGAGGATTAAAAGTCACATTAACAGAAAGAGAGCATAACACTAGAGAGAGAGAGGAAGGAAATTAAAGCTGAACAGTTGATATATTTTTGTAAATAATTTCATTTAAAAAAAGAAATTTTTCAAAGAAATTGTTTGTTAGTCCGTTAGAAAGTCACACCTTGACAATTTTTTAGAAAAATATTTAATATATCTATAGTCTTGTATCATTTTAAAATTTATCCATAAAATAATCTTATGAATCTAATAATAATAGTATGTAAATATAATTTGTCACAAATAGTCGAATATTTTCCTTTTAATTTTACTAATATGCTTGTCATACAGATACGCGTATTTTGTCTACTACTTGCAGACTTCTAGAGCAGTGTTTTGTACTTGACCGATTGCATATTAGTAAAATTAAAAGGAAAATATTCGACTATTTTCGACAATTACACAAAAAATTTAACTCTAACGCTAGAAAACAAATTTTTTGAAAACTACTATGTATAAATGTTATAAGCTACAATTATGTTAACCTTCTGAATGCACATTTTTTTATAACGTTAAGTGCACACATGTACCATTTTTGTCCTACAAAATTTTAATTCAAGAAAATAGCTATACAAAAAATTTATTTATATTTTTCTTGAATTCAAATATTGAATATAAAAATATTTTGATTGGTTGTGTTTTTCAAAAACAAAAGCAATTTTGTATTTTTCAAAAATAACGCAAGAAAAAAAAAAGTCTCTCTTAGCCACAGCGATTAATACTGCTCTACAAAATAACAAAAACAATAATGAAAATTTAAATAAAAGGTAAATAATTTGGTTTTGTATTTAAAATACGTACGTACGGTCCAAATTACAGTAACTAAAGCGAAAAAACTTATTGAAAGACTACCAATGAATAGCAGTTTTGGTGTTGATAACATCAAAACGTCAACTGTAAAATTTCTAAAATCTGAGCTAGCTGAACCTGATACATAATTGATAAATAAGTCGTGAATAGAAGGTAACATTCCGTAAATCCTAAAAATAAACAAAGTAATACCCATATTTATAAGAGAGAAGGCGATAAATCTGATATTAATAATTTTAGACCAATATCAATAGCTTCAGTATTACGAAAAATATTTAAATCATATTATGTTAATGATCAATTGGTAAATCATTTGGTAGTAAACAATTTAATTTGGAATCGGCAATATGGTTTTATAAAAATTTCTAATATAAGTACAGTTTTATTTGACGTTATCACATATGCCACCTGCAATTAGTTATGGTAATAAGGTTGGTGTAATTTTCTTTGACCTGACGAAAGCTTTTGACTCCGTAGACAGAAATACTCTGCTTAAAATTATGTTTGGATGTGGTGTTCAAGGCAAAGAATATAATTAGTTCCATTACTATTTTAAAAATCGAAAACAGTATTCTAAATGTGGAGGATTTAAAAGTAAACAAAATAATATTGAATTTGCTGTCATTCAAGGAAGTTCACTAGGACCAGCATTATTTTCCTGCTGTATAAGTAGCTTCTCTTCACTAAAACATCATGGGCAAATTTATTTTTATGCAGATGAACTAGTACTAATATATTCGTAGTTAAACCATAACATTCTCGAATCCAAGGCAAATGAAGATATAAAATATGTTTATAAATGGATGTATCATTACAAACTCACAATTAATACAAATAAAACTAAACTCGTGTTAATCAAAGCTAAACAACAACCAATTACGGTGTCATATAATAATAATTCAATTGAAAGGGCTAATAAATACAAATATGTATCTTGGCGTAATTATGGATGATGACTTGAATTGGAATGAACTTGAATTGATAAAGAATTTATCAATCAAAACACGAAGAATAGCTGGTGTATTTATGAAGTTAGCTTCATATGCTCCTCGTATAGCAAAGAAATCTATATTCTACAGTTTAGTTCATAGTAAAATGACATATGGTATTGGAGTCTGGGGAAATACATATGAAAGAAACTTAAATGTCTTACAGATTATTCAGAACAAAGCAATTAAGAACCTGTTTTTGCTTCACTGCCGAACATCAACAAATTTAAACACATAAAAAGTATGACATTTTAAAAATAAGAGATTGTAAAGAAATGAATCAGTTGTTGCACATTAATAATATTAGAAAAAACAACACCAATATTGATGTACACAATTAAAACACAATAAATACTAATCATCTAAAATTTATGCCTGGTCATAATCTAAATGGATTAGAAACAATAGTTAATACTGCAACTACAGCCTATAATAGATAACCATAATATAGTGTTAAAGATTTCAACAATATAAAATTAAAAAAATATTTAAGAAATATTTATCTTGAAAGTTATTAGCTTATTGATTTATAACTCATTATACATGTTCTTAATCAATTTTTTTTAAACATTTTCATTTGTTTTTTGTTTATGCTTTTAATTTAGTTTTTCCTTTGCGTTGCTATGTTTGATAATGGAGAATAGTTTTGAAGTATTTAACTATTTTATAAGAACTCTACAGGAGCTTTCATGTATAGCTCTTCTGAGATTATTTTTGAATAAATAAATAAATAAATATAAAATAAAATTAAAACATACAATACATAATAACAACTATAAAAAAAAAATAAATGTTAACATTACAACTTTCTAAGTCATCTTCTGATGATATATGGTTAGATTCTATGCCAGCGCTAGTATAAGTAAGGAGCACTATAATTATTTGTTCCCTATTTAATTTGCCATGCCTCCTCATTTTGCACTCAAAAATGAAAATAGATCTAATTAAAAGATAATAAAACGAAAATGAAAAGAAAAAAAAAACGTAAAAGAAGAGAAACATAAAGAAATAAAAAATTACGAACATTCAAATAGTTACGTTCAATGCACAAATGCACCATTTTTGTGCACTAAAAAAATAAAATTACTTACAGTCTTTCACAAGCCTTTCTCTGCTTTTTTTTTTTAAATTTGTATTCTCTCATAATTCGAGTAATGCTGAATACTGAATTTACATTTAAATTTTTTTTTAATTTTTTTTGCTTTAATAATCATATTTTTAAACTTCTGCTGGACAAAATTGGTACATGTGTGTATTCAAAAGGTTAAGTATTTTATATTTTATATTTGAATTCTTAGTTCTTCTGTCCATAAGCCCAGAGAAATTGTTATTATTTCATTTTGTATTTGCTGTACTAAGCTCAAATCTTAAATATATGCATTTCCCTATACCTGTAGGTAATCATGTTTTGGAACATACTGTAATAAAGCAATACTTCTTAAGTCTTATTTCTTATTTTATTATTATCTTCTTGCTTATTTTAATTTTGATCATCAATTTATGAATCCCAATTTAAATTTATATTAATAATTGTGACACTCATCCTACTTTCTGTAATGTCGTCTACGCTGCTACTCAAAAAAATCAGCTGTCAATTGACATGCTTTCGGTTATGTAAAATTGGCAGTCAAATTTGAGCACACAAAGTAGAAAAAAATGTTATGATTAGTTTTCGATCATTAATGGTCTGTATTAGTGTGTTGTGAGTTATAAAAATTTACTTAAAAAAAAAAATTAAATAAAAAACAAAAATAGCTACATCCAACAAATCTCAATTCTGAAATTAAAAATTTATGCTCAGTAATATCGAAGACACACATGCAATATGTGTAGTTGACAGTGTTGATTGGTTGAATCAAAAGTTAACTGATTGTTCGTCAATTCAGCATTACCGAAAGCAGGGTTAAATATTTGCACCCATCAACTTTCTCTAGGTTGTAATTTTTTAAGGTAATATTGATGTTTTTATTCTTAAGTATTACATTTTTCGCTTTTTGTTTTGTATGTACAGTTAATTTGTGTTTATTTCAATTGTATATATCTTTATTTATTGCATATTTATTTATAATTTTTCAAACATACAGGTAACTTAACGCTATAAACTATTCATCAAGTCATCTGTGAACATATAAGGTCTTCCATCTAAATTCCTGCTTGTAAAGTTACTTAAATATATCAAGAAATCAGTCTTTAGTGCAGAGAACTACACGCTTTTATTATCGCAAACGATAGCATGTTTCAAAAGTGCAATTATGTCAATATTATCTAAACAAAGTATGTTCTCCAAGCGAAAAACCATGTATTTTTGTCAAACACCAACAATATATTTTTATCAAAAATTATGTCAAATAATGCTCTTCGTCTACTAAACTAAGTAAATTTTTATAGTAATTCTAAATAACCAACAAGTTCTTCATTAACATAAGTAAGTGGCAATTATTTTACTAAATATTGATGAAATGAATATAGATCTAAAATTATTTATGATGATTATATATTAATGTCATTGATATCAACTGATACCAATAGTACTTAATTTGTTTTTTGTTTTGCTGTGTGGTGGGAGACTAACTTTTGGAAGGTACGCTGTATCAGAATTTTGTACCGAAGCATCAAATATCCGCGTAAAAAATATTAGATTGCCAGATTACGAATTTGGATTTTCAGTTTGTTTTTTGGCATCTTATATTTACATACACACAGTGTATATTAACTATACACTCTGTAAGAGCTTATAAGCTCACTTGAGAGGAACTAATAAAAATAAATAAATAAATAAATAATGTTAGTACGTAAATAAAAATTGCCAAATGTTCAAATCTTAAATGCTATTTGACAATTTTCCTTTTACTTAGTGTTCAATCCATTTTGTCAAACGTTTCTATGCCAAAAAAGTTTTTTGAGATAATATCGCCGGGTGAGCTCTAAAGTGTCCAATACCTATACTGAAAAATGAAATGGGAAACAAAACGAATTTTAAGTTTCAAAGAAATTTTTACGTATTTTTTTAAGGATATAGGAATTCAAACTTTTTGTGACATAATCTGTAATTTGTTAGCTTTGAAATACTATGTTTAGATTTCTTAAAAAAATTATATATTTCTGTTGATATTCGAAATTTGAAAAAATAGCCCAAATGTATATTGGACAAAAACGTATATGGGTGACAAATATTTTGAAAAAAAATATTTTTTTCAATGTCCAATATCTTATGGGGAATTAACACAGTTAATAAAACTTCATTTGATATTGGTCACTTAAGACCTTCAACTAAACATTTTTCTCATGTTTTGGGAACAAAAAATAAAACTAACAAAGACTTTCAATATTAAGGAGAAACATTATGTTTTCTTCATTCAAACACATTTAATTAAATAATATAAAAATAAAACAAAACAGTCTAAACTAAAGTGCTAAAACTAAAAAACAATATTCACAATGTGTATTAAAACAATTTTTAAATAAATCATAAAAAATAAAACTAAACAGCCTTTTTTGCTTTATTTTATGACAAAATCTAGTACTTATAGCCTCTAAAATTTTCGTTGTGATAATATTATTTTTATTTTATTTTGAAAATAGTCTTATAAAATAACACGTCCTCAGGTGGCATGTAATCAAACATGGATACAATATCTTTTATTTTTTCTTGTGTAATGGAAGTTGTAGTTTTAAAATGTATTACTTTAAGAATTTGTCTTGCC
This sequence comes from Argyra leucocephala, assembly GCA_963942445.1. NCBI lineage: Eukaryota > Metazoa > Arthropoda > Insecta > Diptera > Dolichopodidae > Argyra > Argyra leucocephala. The sequence goes on from OZ012680.1 coordinate 60,677,392, forward strand.
AAACCTTTCTTTCGAGTATTTTGTTTAAAGACTGGAACGGAAGTTTTTTTCGCATATTCTCCATAATCTTCTTGAAATATTATATGAAAAAGATTCCTATTGTAAATTATTTCTTTTGCAGAGTTATATTTAACAGCTGAAAAATTTAGCCCCACACTAGCTGCATTATAGTTCCAAAAATCTTCCGGAACACATTTTAAAACTCTTAATTTCACCTTTGGATAATTCTTTGAGGTCAGTTGTTTAAGTAACGCGAGTGTACTACAAACACTTTTGTGTTTTAAATGGCGATCTATAACTGAGTCAACAGCATCTATTTCCTGGATTCTAGAGTGTCCAGGTTCAGAAAACTTTTGAACTACAGTTTTTATTTCTTTATTTTTTTCTATAAATTTTAAAATTGCTAATGACATTATTCGGTTTTTATTCTGTGGAACACAAGCGTCTGACCATAAAATAAAGTTCTGAATATCAGGAATATCAAGAAGAATGACTTGTAAAATTTTAATTAACGCACTGGCCAGGTCATCTGCGCTGCGACCACTCTGTGTTTTGTACCAAATTTATTCTCTCTCTTCGATTATTCTCATTCACATTCACACTGATAAAACTCTCTCAAGAAAAACAAACATTTGCCTTGATCTATACAAAAACTTCATTTGAAATAGCACACTTAAGCACAAAATTTTAATTACTCACTCAAGCGTAAAATATTTTTTGACATTTTTTGTCCAATATCATATTAATTGCAGATGGCACACTTAAGCACTATAAATGTAAAAAAAAAAAATTCACTTTGTATGATATTGAACAAAAGCAATATTAAATATCTCAAAAACTATTATAGATAGAACAAAACTGATTAAAAATTTAGAAAGAGCGCGTCAGTTTAGATCAATCAAAAACTCAAATGTATGATATTGGACACTTAAGAACTCACCCGGCGATATCTCCAAAGATCAAATGTTCATTTTGAAATTTTGCAAATATACTGTACCCAAATTTTATAGTTCTAAAGATGCATTAACCCATATAGTCCCGGACCTACATCCAGTTCACCCAGAGTCATAAAAATTCATACATAAAGTACTTTTAACTTAATTAAGAAAAAAAAAATAACGTATTTGATATCAAATCCTGGAAAGGAGATATTACATGTTTCGAAAACGAAACTTCAGGATCATACGATATAATTTTTGCAAAAAAAAAAATTCTTCAAAAATCTACAATAAGAACTTCCTGAAATGAATAAATATCCTTACAAAAAAAAATAACAATTTATTTTATAAAAAAAAAGAATTTTATTGTTTTAACAAATTTTAATCTTAAAAAATTATCAAATCTTAGGCAAGCTGCGATATGGTAAAGAATATTTCGTATGCAAATTAACGCCACATTTGGTGCATGAAAAAACAATTTGATTTTTGCAGTGACGGCATCGAGCTCGTTTTTCACTATGGATGATATTGTGATCAACACGGTCATATCTAATTGAAGTACCAGAGCATTGTCGCTCTCTCTTAGTGCTAATACTTTTCTTAAATGAATTTTCGGGCGATTTCACTAAGCACTCAACAAAAAATACTCGAAATTCAAGTTGGTGTATAATGCTTTTTTTCAACTTTTCTTAGTAAACAACGCAGTTTCCAAAAACCTTACCAGTTGCAAAATAAGCAAGTGATGAAAGACAGCACATAAGTTTGTGTAATGTAAAGAAATTATCGAACGTAATGGTGTGTTGGTTTCGATTTCATATATTTGCAAAACTACATTTTCTCCTCCATATAGGCTAACATTAGGTCCATATAGGCTATCAATTGCTCTGAAGTTCCTCCATAAGGTATAAATGAGAACAAGTAGACTTCGGCAGAATAAAGAAAACAGTACTTGAAGCCAAATCGAATAGGCTTATTTGTTGAACATTTTGCAGGAACGGTGTCCAAAATAAGCAATCATTTGCTTATCTATAGATAAATTGTGAGAAAATATTCCAAATTGCATAACCCGTTTGTTCATAAATTCGTTCAAAGGTGTTTTTGCTATTATATTTCCCAGAATTAAAAAACAGGTATTAAGTTCTTGGCTTGTAAGCTACCTACTGACGCCGATTTTAGCGTGCCTTGCTATTGTGTTTCCAAGAATTCAAACTCAGGTATCTCTTATCATCAAGCTATTAACGCCGATTTAGCATAACTTGGTATTTGATTTCCAAGGAGTCTTTCGCAGAATACGTGGTTCGTAATAAAAAAAGACAGTATTGGTATAATTATAGCTTGGAAGAGGAAAAAACAACAAAAAAGGATCTAGCTTTTTTTTTTATATGAAAATTTTTGGATATCGTTTAAACCTGATGTTTCGTTGTCGATACACTGCTTGAAAAAGTGACCCTGTAGCTACAAATTTTGTTGGATTAGTTTTATATTGTGATTAAATTATTACTATGGATTTGAGCTAGTTTATTTAACAGATTTTTTTTGTATTTTTTTTTTTTTTGTATTTTTTTTTTTTACTTTAACAAGAATGAAAAAAAAACTCGAAATTCGGACTTTCGGCAAACATGCTTTTTGTCACGTTTCAAAAAAAAAAAAGGTAAATTAGATATTTGTTTTAAATTAAATAATAAATTTTAGTTTGATTTAAAATACACACCGGGTGACCACTATGCCGAAGAACGTCATATGTTTCGTTTTCGACACTCTGGGTTTATATGGGTTAATTACAGCAAAGATGATAATAAAATTGAATTCATATTATTAGCATTAACTGATGTTGTATAGTATGGCATATTTTCAATATTCTACTATTAAAACTCTAACATCATCTTATTATTAACATTCAATTACCACACTACACTACACACATACAAATTAAAGAAAAAAAAAATTGAAATTCTATAACAATTTAGGTATTATAAACAATTTATGTTACGATATTATTTTTCACCTATTCATTGTTTTTCTTCTTAATTTCTGGTTTTTATTGGATTATACTAGAATTTTAATTAAGTTTAAAGAAGAAAAAAAAAATAATAACGCCTACATTTCAAATTCATTGCGCTACTGAAATGTTAAATAAATTTATTTTCTAATTACGTTTTTGGTAACAAAAACAAAAATAACAACAACAAAAAAAACAAAAACAACGCATAAAAGAGTTTGTCGATAGGAGTCCTTTGTTTTTTTTTCTTTTTCAAGGGAATAAATATTTTTTTTTTTTTCGTTATTACAAAATTTTGTTGTTATAAATAATGTGAAAAGTTTCCATAGATTATTTTGGGAAAAAATTTTATAAATCCATTATCAGAAACTTAAAATTGTTGAAAATTGAAAAGTAATTTAAATTTTTTTTTATTTTGAAATTTTTGTTATATAGCTACATTATAATAATATTACACATAATATATGAGGTAGGTACTTTAAAATTTAAGTTTAAATTAATAATTTTTTTTTTTTTGTTTTTATAAATAAAATTAATTTAAATTTAATTTTTTTTTTCTACTTAAATTGGTCCATTAAATGGTCGATTAAAGTGGATCGAAAGTAATTAAAAACAAAAATAATAATGGTAATAAAGAAGGTTATATAAACTGATTTGTTATTAATTTCATATAAGGTCATAATATTGATTTAAATTTAAACACAAAATATATTAACATTTTAATTAAATGATAGGTGAATCATTTTTTGGGTGAGTCATCGATATTCCAAACACATTTTTGGAAATCAAATTTAAATTAAAGTAGTATTTTGAAATTGACAACGATATTATGCCACCCATGGAACATATAGTATATACGACTATATGCCTGAACCTGGTATATCATATTGTATAGAATTTTTGACATCTGACTTTTTTTTCCTTATATTTTCTGACTTATACCAACTTAAATGAAAGTGATGTTCCAATTGATTCCAACATCTGACTTTTTGAAACAAATATCGACATTAGTACAAATATCTGCCAATGGGATGTGATTTTTGTTTTATGTAATTTTTTCTGACTTAGCTAAATTTTTATTCTATCGTGGAATTTTTCTGTTGCCTAAATGTTATCAATCGAGTATCGTTATGAACTCTTTTTTTTTACACTCTTCACAGTAATTTAGATAGAATTTTCCTTTTCGTGCTTCATTAAGTACGATATTGCAATTTTACACTACAATATCTACAATATTTCTAGTATTTATTTAACAAATTACTGGCTTATCTAATCAGCAAAGTAGATCCGATAAATGCCATTAGATTCTTGCACACTCTTTTATATGAGTATTTTTGTTAATTTGAATGCTCCGAAATTGTTGTGAATAGTTATAAATACGTTATAGCACTAAAATGCAGAATCCTATAAGGCACCGAAGCAGTTGTTGAAATATTGTTATAGGATTAGTATATATATGCGATTAGTGTACATATTTTTATGCTTTGAAGTACTTGTTATGCGAGAGTGAGATAAGTATAATTTTTATTGCAAAATAATAATTTTATAGATTTTATATTTATTTCATAAAAAAAGATATTAATTACATATATTTATCTTTCTATGAAAAATATCTTACTAATAAATAACATATTTTGCGTAAAAGAATAATTGTTTTAATATTTATAATTATTATATTGCGATCAAAAGAAAAAAATTGGCTGAGAAAGAAATATCATTGGCAATTATTATAATAATACTTCAAAAAAATACATTTCTCTTCAAAAATAACCAATTTTGAAATAAATAAAAGAAAATAAATATTTTAAATCTTTAAAATGAAAAATAATGTATGTACGTTAACTAATGCATAATATCAAATTTTATATTTAAATAATTATTCTTTTAAGTAAAAATGATACTTTTGCGAAAGTAAAGGCAAAAAAAAGTGTTTCAGTTTTTGTTTATTTAAAAAAAAAATTTTTTTTTTACTATGTGTGGTGTAATGGCCATCGCAAAATATTTTATTCTAAATATTTATTAAAAAGCTACAGTAAGTGTATTATAGTAACATCATAGGAATACAATAAAACAATAACACATGAACCAGAAAAGAAAAAACGTAGCTAGTATTACTATTGTCCTTCAAAAATACGAAAAATGACAAAATCAAAATGTGATAAATGAGCGAAAGCAATGTGCAGCGAACATAAGTTTGAAGTATTTAATGTATTTAATTTTTATTTTTATGTTTTAGTTAAATGATTTTTAATAATTTATAGTAAATAATTTATGAATTATTTCATTATGAATTTATTCATTAGATTCTAAAAATTAAATGAAAAACTACTATTTTCATATGATAGAACAAAACGTACAAAAATGGACATAAAAATATAATATAAAAAAAATTATCTGTCTAAGGTTAAAGAAATTTGGTCAATGTCGGCATTTGCATTATTACTACACTAACTTTCTTATAATTTGTTTTTAACATTTGCTTTATTTTTTTTTTTGTTTCCTTAATATTGCTATAGTGGTATATGGCTATATTATATTCCTTTTAAATTGTGTACAATGGCGCTATGCCCCATTATCGACTTCTTGAATAACGAATGTCCTTTTCGGACTATATATTTGTGTTCAATAGAGTTTAAGTTTAAAAAAAATTTAATTTTAATATTGGATGATGATATTAAAATTAAATTTTTTTTATTTTGTACCTACTTTTTCTATAATCATTTTTAAAGCACTCCCTATATTGTTCCCTGATCTTCCACTTTATGCTTCAGTTCATATACCGCAGTATGTTTTCTTATATATAAAGTCATCTATATTTGCAGTGTCCATAATGAAATTTAACATTTTCTATAAAATTTATTTTGGATAAATATTATCAATTAAGTAGCTCAGAGCAGCTAAATCTTGACTTATATGCGGAGCGGGTGAGGATTTTCTGACCATTAAATGGTAATTTAGAAAACTTCTTATTATAAGAGTTTATACAATTTATTTACTTTTCTTCATTTACAATCGATATTTATAATAACATATTACGGAACGATAACAAGTAGTTTAGTGCATTGTCATAACTAATTACTAGAAAATGATTCTCTCCTTACTATGTGGAATATTCCATTTATGTATGGCATACAATAAGCAAAACCTTAAAAGAGATTTCGCGTATACGACAACAAATTAATTTTATGTATGATACCACTGCTTGCTATTAGTAATAGCCAGCAGTGATGGTACACATAAAAATAATTAAACACGATAAACAAGAAATACAACATAATTGATAAAGTACTAGCACGCAAATTTACCGTTCATGGATAGAAGGATGATGTGTTTTAAAGTCGTTTTAACTTAAACCAACTGTGTTTCAAACTAATTTTAATTTGTTACTAAATCCGATTAATTGGCGAAATTTTTCTAAAAACTTATAACTTGATTTGCCTAAATAACTAAGCTAGAATTAAATTCTTTGACAGACAATGTTGTGAAATGATAGATCGCAGACAAAATTATCGTACTGGGTTTATAATTCTACCTAAGCTATAAGGTTATTTAAAAGTTAAAATATACATTAGTATTCGCTCGTAAGTCCTACTAAATATTTCATTATGAGTTATGTTTTCTATAATTTTACTTTTTCGTTGGTAGGTACTGTATTTTTTATTGATTCATCTTAAACAACAACCCCATAATCTATTTATTTACAAAACAAAATAAATCGGAAGTAGAATAGAAAATTAAAAAAATTTGAAAAAAATATTTGAGTTCGCTACGTCTCCATTTAAAAATCTATCTTTCAAAACAAAAATCGGCTGTGAAGTGGTTCAGATTTTTGTAACATACCTTTTTCAATTTACAAATTAAATTTAATTAGGATATATGCAAAGTATCATAGAGGTTCCTCAGATCACTGAAAATATTAAGGAAAAGTGAGACACTGTCACAATAAAAAATATTAAATAGATGTACAAACGTAGGTATAGTATTGAATAGGTATTGAAACGTATTGAATAGGTGTCCAAGTTTTAATTACCAGCTTAAATCTTATTTGTCGTATATGCCATAATGGCATGGAATATACGACAAACTCGCAACTGGTATCTTTCAAATGAAGATAAGTAGCGAAATTTTGACTAGAACATTTGAAAGACCGTATTTTGTTTAGTATGAATCAAGTCTTAAGTCAGAAAGTACCAAAAAGTGTATACGACACTCAAGTACTAAAGTGACGACTTGTGCAGAATATCTAAAATTGAACAAGAATCTATTTGGTTCAACTTTCCCCAAATAATACATGTTACCGCGTACACCACTGAAGATCTATCTGAGTGTAATTACTAAATCAGACATCTTAATAGGCTCAGATCCTTAATTTGAATAAATTGGGATAATCACAATACCCGTGTACATAATTTTATTTCGTAATTCTTAATATGTATACACTTGCACATTTTATTTTTATAATATTATATTAAAATCAAATTTACAAGCTCAACCTAACTTAAATTTAGTAACACTTAGAATTTATTTACTAACATCCTTCGGTATCATCAAAAAATATTTCAATACAAAATAAATTGAATTTAAAATGCTATTACAAAAATAGAGTGTATTCCTGATTAGTAATTCAGTATACAATAAAGTTACTAAAATTATTCTATACTTAAGTACTTCCTCGTAAATACACATACCTAATGCATATACATATACGTACATAATAATACACAATAATGTAGATATTCTTTATTTCATAATTTACTTTTCTTTATTATCCTTAATATATAATCTGATATCAAGGTTTTATTTTTGTAGCTTTTTTTTTTTATATATAATATAATACAAAGTAAATACATACTAACAATATTCCTTCTGGGTTTAATTTTCTATCAGATGGACGAATAAAAATGCACATGAACACATTCGTACAAAGAAATGAAGAAATGCATTGTATCTGTATATGTGTATATGTGTGTTTACAAAACAAATATTCTCAATGGTCGAATAATTTTGATAAAAGGTTCTCTTCAACACAATTCGAAAAATGAAGAAATAAGGAATGCGGCATTGTAATTCTGCAAATTTAGAGAGATAAAAAAAGGGAAAAACACACATACACAATGATGAAAGAATTTTCCTTTTGAAAAAAAATATGAAGCGAAGAAAATCTCATTTAAAGTTTTTTTTTTTTTCTTGTTTTTATACATTTTGATTTTGTTATTTCTAAAAGCGTTTCTATATCAATTTATGTATATACATACTCGTACATCTTGTCGTCAAAAATAAAAAAAAATTCAAAAAAATATTTTATAAAAAAGAATTTTTAAGGATCTTAATTTTTTTTTTGTTATTATTATTATTGTTATTGCTTTTTATTTGTGTAATATACACACAGAATGTTTTGAAGAGATTCCTTTCACATTCAGTTTAATTTTTTTGTTTTTATTTTTATTATGATCATTATTTGAGTTTGTCTGAATCTGTGCAATGCATCCTTTTCTTAAATGTTCAAATAAAAGCGCTCTAAAAAAAACTGCAGTTTCTAAAATGCAAAAAATTATAATAACAAAAATGAAAAACATAAGAACCGTTTTATTTGGTGAGAGAAAGGATTTGATGTTTATAGAATCAAATTGGATGAGAAAATTTAATTTGAGTTTTATCTACATCAATGTTTCCTCCTAATCACAACTTTATTAACATGGCTTAAATTCATATCGGCATTAGAATAACTTAATTGTTCGGTTCTTTTTGTGTATTTGTTCCTACTCAAATTCTGGGTCATTATGAGCAATATAAATTAGCCAGAAATGTATATATATTTATAATATATTAAGTTTGGCTACTTTCAGAAAAAATTGTGATTTTTAAATATAATTTTTAAAAAATTGGATCGTACAATGACAAAAATTATTTTGGAAGAGGACTCAAGTAAGCTTTTAAGGTAGATATTTCTTTTAAAATGTATATTATGCTAATCAATTAAGGTGTAGTGTTCCTGGTATTAAATTTCGTTCATGGTATGTATATGTTATAAAAATGTTTGTATATCAAGGCTTTGCGTAATATAATTGCGATGTACACTCCAAAGTATATGCAATAAGTAATAAAATGATACACCTAAATCAGTGCGGTCCACTGAGATACCATGACAATTTTCATAGGATACACTTATTCAGTAAACCATTTTGACTTTTCACAAAGCGGTGGCGGTTTACAATATTAGTGTCTGTTTGTCCGGATGAATTTTGCCTTTTCGATATTTATATCCTCTTTGACATCACTAGAGGTTCTGTAAAAGTCTTCAAGGATATTCGCCAATATTACTCGTAACACCTAGATAGAGAATTATATTTCGTGGCTTTTGGAGGCTAGTAGATTAAGGGAACGGTTCAGGTTCAGCATAAACTCGATTCAGTTTTCGTAATAAAATTAATTTAAAAAAATTTCCCTGAAGGTTTCCTGACGTTTTATGAGTAATGTTAAATTATACCATATAATTTATACGAGATATGTTGGTATAATATTGTTCAAAGATTACGTTTAGCACTTTACATTATACTAGCTATTCCCGGCGTAACATTCGCCGGTCTAGCATTAGCATTATAAGTGATACAATTTATTTTATTTATTTATTTTCTTTATTTTCTTAAAAAAAAATCAATGTTTTACAAATTTTTTATTACATAATAAATTAGTTACAAATTAAAAAACTTTAAACTAAAATTCACTTTATTTAATATCTTAACATAACAGTTTAACATTTTAATACTTATTCAAATATTTCATGATACTTTATACTACACTAACTATCAAACTATCAAACTATCAAAAGATCGTACTCTAGCCAAGCAACATATAACTGTGAAATAGAGAATTATGTTTTTAGTGAAATAGACCGGCGAATGTTACGCCGGGAATAGCTAGTAATTTACAATATTGTTTGATCTATCTATAACTATTTTTTTATATCTTTTATTTAGGTATTTATTTATTTATTAAACAGTGGACCTGTAGATAAATCCGCACGCCTACTTCAGGTTTATATTTTTTTTTGTTTTATTTGGAAAGCACTTTTCACTGTATGTATTAAAATTTTATTTTTACAACCGGTAGATAGGTATTATATTACGTATGGTATCATAAATTATTATTATTGTAATTATATTTTATTATTATTTAAATAATAAGAATAAAATGAATAAAAAAATGAATAAAATTATAATTTACAGTATTTATAATATACTTAATATGTATAATATAATAAATAATAATTTTATTTGTTTTTCATAGAATCAAATTGAAAATTTTGACCGCTAATAGTTTTGCAGAAAAACTTTTATATAAAGCAGCGTTTATACGTTTTTGAATTGTGTTTATAACGTATGTTCATTAAAGTTTGACATTCGACTTTGTAATCGATAGAATAGAATATCTTAAATTATTTTTTTTAAATAAATGTATTTATAAACTTATAATTGTGTTATGCCAATATATTGAAAGATATACATTAAAAAATACAAAAAATGTGTATTAAATATTATTATTATTCATCAATACAAATAATACTTCGAATAATTGATTTACTATTTAAATATTTATATTTCATAAATGTTCTGAAATTACACTAAATATTTATATTTGTTTGTAAGTATTTATTATTGGTACTCGTCACGTATATTCGTATCTTCGTATCTTCGTATTTTGCAAGTTTAGAAAGTGGATTTTGTGTGAAGAAATATAGTATACTTTGCAACTATATTTGTTTATCTTTGAGATATGTAATTAAATTTTTTTAAATTAAATTTGATGTAATTGCAATAAAATTTATAAATGTAATAAAAATAAGTAAAACAAAACTGTCATGAAATAAAATCTGATGTCTAAACGAACTCTAACAAATACTATTAATAGATACGTACATTTCAACAACATGTGGCGAACAGAGATGTCGCTGGCAGTATAGATATGAAATTAAATGCATTTAAACTAAATACATACCACACCTACATTATAATTTTTGTGTTTTTTTTATTATCATATATAATAGCCCTAACTATTTCAAAACTCAAAATAAAAAAAACAAAAAATTTATTTATAGAATTTATATTTATATTTCACTTCTTTTAAATTTTGGTTTTGACGTTTTGCTATGATTAGGTATGACCATTATAGTAAAGGTTATGATTGGTTACGACTTTGTTAAATCATATCGAATCATATAGGCCATTTAACGAAGTATCATATGACATTATATGACGCCTTATGACTATTAAAGTTAGGGGCAAAGCCAATAATTATGGTTTTTCTCTTATTCTTCAGTTTTTATTGTTATATTGTTATCCCGCTAAGGTCTCTGATGTAGGTAAGGGTAGTCTGTGATTTTTCTTTTTAAAGTTTTTTTAATTTTTATGTTTACTAAATTTGCCGTGTATTGAATTGGAACTTGATAATAATGTCATAACATATTTTGTTTTTAATTGTGCTTAGCAGATCGTAAATTTCGGTTTATGATTCTCCATGCACAATATAATATTTACTCAATGCTACTGCGCATTTGAATTTATACTTTTGAATTATTTGTTAATAAAATAAAAAAATTTCAATTATTGGAATTTCTGAACATGGGTGAGGTAAAAAATATATTTTCTAAATATACTATTTGTTTTACCAGTAAGTTTTTTTGCTGCAATATCGTAATATCGTAATAACGTAATATTTTAACAAAGCTATTATAATAATAATATTCTGATAATTCGGTTTTTATCTTTGCTACTTTGTTTTTTTTTTTTTTAAATTAATTCATATAATCAGATAGTCAATGCTATTTCTCAATAGGTTAATTTTAATTTTTTTTTGGTTTTATTTGGTTTTGTCGTTTTGTGGTTTATGCCTTTAAATAAAATTTTTCACACTATCGTAATTCTTAATAGTTCTAATTAAGTTGTCTTATCTAGTTGAAAAAAACTTCGTGTTGTAAAAGCTTTGTGAAAAGTTTAATAGACGTTTAAGCGTATTAATATATAAGATACTTTAAAAACCAAGGAAAGTTTTGATGATCATGACTCCCCCACTTAACATCATGTATTTCGTCAGTTTTCATTTAATTTATTTATTTATTTAAATAACCGTGAGTCTACAGGTCATTTACCTTTCGAAATGTGAGCATATAAGTGGCTTTTTTCATGTAGTTATTTTATCCAAGATTTTATGTTAGTCATCTTGTTGTATAAAAAACATTAAGTCTACCTACTTGATGTAACCAATGTAATTGCATAATATTAGACACTAATGGCAGTAAGGTTGGATACATTTTCATCTAAAAAGTGATTGTTTTGAAAATCTAAACCATCTGGAAAATTTTCAATCATTTTATACAGCCAATTTTTTTTACTGCAAAACTAAGTTTTATAAATTAATAAATTAAATCAAGAATAATATCGTTACTAGAAATTATCTTTTAAAATTTAAAAGTTTTACACAATTTACTTCATTTTCCTTCGATGGTGAATTTTAAAATATTCTTTTTTTCGACGGGGATATGACCTTTTCACAATTGGTCATATTGTTTGTTTGCAATATTAAAATTGCAGATCTATTAATGCTTTAATATCAATTTCAGAATTAGACGATTTGTGCTCCTGGAAATATTTATATGTTTTACGAGCTATGTCACAAGACCAATAAAATATGAGAGAAGAGTTCCTCCTCTTAAGTAGAATCTGCCGGATCTGTTAAATGGACTATGACTACAGTGACCATATTTTTTAACGAAAAGAAAGGACATTTACAAATGTAATAACAATTAAAAGTAGTAAAAAATTATAAGTTCAAAATAAAACTTTTTGTATATAGGTATAAAAACAATTCAAACTTTATTGATTAGAACTAATTAAATTATAGTAAAGTATATTATTATTAATAAAAAAATAAAATAAAATATCATAATCTATGACCAATGATAATCATTTGCATCTATTATCATTGATTATCTGATTTAATCGGTTAATGTTAAATTTGAAAAAGGCCTTAGACTATGTAAATCCTTGGCAGCTATCCCATATGATTTACTTAACTTGAATTTAATAATACCAATTTTAAAAACAAAAATAATAACATTTTTTGATTACATTATTATAAAAACAAAATAAAACCTTTAAAAAAAAGACAAAATAAAATAATCTTAAAACATTCTAAATGAAATATTTGTCTTACATAACGTCCCCTCAATGGCAAACTCGGAGGACAAAAACAAACTTTAACCTTTCGTGTAAAATCAGGTTTTATACTTTTCGCTTTGATTTTTTTGGCTTCATTATTAATAGTTGTTTATTAATTTATTTTTGAAGTGTGAAAAATATGTGGGTAAAGCAAAGATTTACGAAAGAGACGAAAAGCAATTGCAGTTTTGTTAGTTTGCTGTTGTTAGTTTTTCAGTGTTCCTAAAAATTTCGAGTTAAATTTTTTGCATGAAGTAGCGAATCTGCATATAATTTTTGAAAAACTTGAAATTAATATTTAAAAAATTAGTAAAAAGTATATAAGTAATAGAATGTAATATAATTTATTTTGTATTGGAATAGAAAATACAAAATAAATTTTATTCCAAAACATTTTATATAAAAATAAATGAAAACAACAATTAAAATTTCTATCTATAATAACAAATAATAAACAAAGCATAACAATTCATTTTATTAAGTATAAAAGTTAAATAAGTTTATTTATGAAAGGGCTTCAATTTTGAAGCTGTTCATAATCAGATTCTTCAGAAATATCTGTTATTGCAAAAGCATCTCTTACTGAACCAGAGGGCGTCAAATTCTCATAAAATACGTGATAGACTAGAATTTGCAATTCATCGCACAGTTTTTCTAAATCCCATTGATATTGAAAATCTTATCGAATAGGCTCGTATTTGTTGTAAGTTCGAAAGGTAACCTCTCCTTTGCTTTAAAATGTATTGTATAAAAACTTGCTCATAATCAGTTTTTATATGCAATTTATCCGGGGGATGACCTTCGAATACTGAAACCAAACAAAAATTTTGAAAGGGAATGTGTTTTTTTCGTCTCCTATAAAAAAAGTTTCTCTGAATTATACATAGTCTATAAAATCTGTGTGTGGTAGCGAAGAAACGCTATACGTAATTCTTATTTGCTGAACCCATTCTTCTGGAGTACACACCGGAAGTCATTTTACCGTCACAAATTTTTTTTGATGTATTGAATCGCATTGTACTAAGCTTTTTCTTGATTTAAAATATATGTGATTTATTATTTTAAGGTAACGTGGATGTCTCTTAACTAACTTTAAACACATGCACACAAATTCTTCTGTTGTCCTCCACAATTATCTCACATCATAAATACAGTTTCTACTTCAGGATACTGCAAAATATATTTATATATGCTAGTAGAAATTTCAATGCTTAAACTTTTTCCTTCGGTCTCATCCCAGAAAAAGCATTCTCTATTTAAAATCAACTAAACATTTTAAAACAATTTTTAAACACATAAATAAGATCAAAGACATAATAATAGCTATTTATTATGCATAAATAGGGATTATTGTAGAAATATAATATGTAATTGAAAGATTCGTCACTTTACTGAGTGTAGATTAAGTAAATTTTAAGTTTAAATTAAAAATTCACAACGACAAAGACACTAATCTGACACTTTCGCTACTTTTTCAAAGTGAAAATTAGCATTTTAATAAATAATGACAAAAGTAAATTAACCCAAGAGCACATTCGACAGTTTGTTGTAGTGATAAATGTTAGATATGTACTTTCACCAAATTACAACAGGCAATTACATCGATTTAGAGACAAGATAGAGATTCGGGACTTTTTCACAGTAAAGAACTTAAAAAAACATATAAAACTACGATGCCAGCTCAAATTCGCTGATTTTGCAGATTCGATAGTTTGTCATTGAGTGGACGATAATATACACGAGGAAAATTAAACTAAACTATATAGCAATACAATATTTTTAGTTCATCAAATAACTATTTGGGATATGAGCTCTTAAATACAACAAAAGGAAAAAGATATTAAAACCAACAATGAATACAACATAAATAGAGTAGAAAAAAAATATGGAAAAAATGTTTTTATTTCTCTTCGTGTTTTTTATTATGTCAGCTAGAAAATATTTGAACACAACAATTTCCCTTTATAAATCTGATAAAAAAAATAAAATAACAATAATGATGAATTTAAAGTTAATTTTGTCCAAATAAAAATTCTTTGGTGGACAAGCAATTTTATTTTTATTTTTCAAATTGAGAAGATAAATTTAAGATCAATTATTTTAATCAGACAAAAATAATAATTAAAGAACTACCAAATTTACACAAAACCTTTCTTTGAATTTGTTGTTACCTATATTTATTACATTATTTTAACCCTTGAATTGTATTTTGGCACAATTCATAGCTGAGGCATTTTAACCCATTCCCGCCGGTTGGCCTATATATAGGACAGCAAAAAATATGTCATACAAATACGTATAACTTCCATTAAAATTAACTTAGCTCGGTCAAAAGTACCTTATTTTGAAGTTAAAAAATAAAGTAACATTTTTCAATATAGGAACACCAACTTTTCAGTTTATAAATAACATTTAAACTCAATTCAAAATGTAGTTTTTTCAAAAAGTTAAAAATAGTAGAGGTGAATGTACAAAATGTTAAAAAATAAATACTGAAAAATATTTAATTGTGTTCGAACAACCAAAATTTATTTGTTTAAGCATTAAAGAAGCTTCGGAAACTATTAAGTTTTGGATTTTAGTTGAAAATATTAATTATTTTTTTATTTAAAAATTGATGTCCTAAATATAGTTCAACCGGCGTAAGTATATAAGAATTTTTATTACTTTGTAGTTTTATTTTGGAACATTTAAAGCGTAATTATGACACAAGTAAAAGCATTTGCATGGTAAAAGTCGGTCTTCAGGTAACTATTGAAGTTTTATTGGGAGATCAAAATAATTTTCAAGATCCTAATGTCATAAACAAAAACATTTTCCCACCAGAATTAGATAAATTGACGAATTGGGAAAAATCTTATGATCACAATCTCTTTGAAAACGAATTGCCAAGAGATGTTCAAAGTGCAATAGAAGGGAAAATTTGGGACGAAAATGACGAAATCAATCGAATATACTAATGATAATTCGCTTTTGTTGTTAAGTCCAGATAAAGATATTTGTGATTGTGTCTATATTTGTTATATTTAACAGTTTGTTGAATGTGTGGATAATAGTGTTTCTGCAATGCTCACCAATGTTGACTTTATAAATCCTATACATTCAGAAAAACGTTGGAATAGAGAAACGCATACAGAGAAATGATAATTTTGCAAATTTTAACGCTGATATGAGTGGTGATAGAATTGATCAAAATAACAATAAGTACAGAATCAAGCTAAAAGGTAAGGATTGTGGTGGGCAATTTTTATTTTCCTAATTGGTTTAGCAGTTGTAAATGTTTGGAATTTATACTTTGTATCATCAGACAAATCATCTCAACACATCGCAGCTATCACTATTCGATATTTTGTAAATATTTTCAAAAATCAAGAACTTTTTAAAAGAAAAAAAAATAAATCCTTCCTCAACAGTAGACTCCGAAATAACAAATCGCGTTCTTCCCAAAATGAAAGAACGGCTTTGCTCATTATTCCATCACTTGCACAAAGACCATATGCATTAGTCGTTTATGTTTTACAAAGTATACTAAATTTTTATCATATAATTGCATTTCTTATTTATTTTTAATTGTTTTTATTCCATTTCGGGAATAGCTATAATGTTTAATAATGAAAAAAGTTTCTAAAATGTAAATAGTTTTATTTTTCTTTATGTATTTAATTTATAATATTTAGTTAGTTTGTTTCAATGTATTTATTTGTGTCATTCGAACTCTAAAAAATATAATAAACCAAAATAATATTTTTATTTGCTTAAACTTTTTGTTTTAAAATTATGCATCCATATTTGCTGGTTGGCCTATTTATAGGACGGTCCATAGATCGGAACCTAGAAGGGTTAGAAGAACCAAAATTGGCCTTTTGCTTATCTAACCAAACATTACTCTGGCTTTAAAATATTATTCGTTTTGGACAACGAAAAAGGGTAGGCGCCGGTTTTCAATAAACAATCTGTACTACTGTAACACATGTACAACGGATACTTTTTGGAGTGCAAATGTAAAGTTTCACAGCGGTTCTTGGTTTAGTATATTCCAATGCACAATGCTGAGCACCAGTTTGGCTTTACACACAAAAAAGTTTAAGAGTTAGAGTTAAAGAGCACAATTCGTCTCATCACAAAAACAACACCGACATACCCCCTAACAACCTACATAGCATAAATGCTTTGATTAGAATGTAAAATTAAATAATGCTAAATAACGAATTACCAATTAATAATAATATCAATAAACTGCAATAAAACCAAGATTAAGTTAATGCCTGCCACCAATAGCCCAAATTTTCTTTTATCAAAATATATTTCTTGTTTTTCTTCTTCTTCCGCCTGTGCTTTATTCGTTGCGAACCTTAGCTACTATAACCGCATGTTTATCTTTATCTGCTGCAGCTTGAAACAACCATCTGGTTTGATAGATTAAACTATTAACGTAAATTTCACGATATCCTACTTATTGTAAGGGGTAGGTTTTCTTAGAATAATTTTAATTAGTTGATCTCTAGATGCTTTATTATTGATACTATAATTAATGTCCAAGAAATTATATTAAAAAAAATATGGTATTCCACGCTCAACATTACAGTTCAAATTTGGTGAAAAATTTTCAGATTTAGTAAAAACTCTTCCAGGCCCTGCAACTATGATGTCTGAAGAAGAAAAAGCAGCATTAGTTAAATGGGTGAAAGAATGTAGTACTAAAGATTTTCGACAAAAAAAAATTAATTTAAAATTAAGTGTACAGCAATTTTTAAATAGTAGTAATAGAAAATATCCATTTAAATTTAACATGCCTTTATGAAAAGACATTCGGACCTGAGCTTGAAGACGTCTGAATCAGTAACAAGAGCTAATATTTCAAAGACGAAACTAGCTCTCAACTCTGCCCTAAAACAAAAAGTATTCTTCTGGAAAATGCGCTCCTTCGATGGTAATATAACCGTAATATAAAAGAATTTCAAATGAATGGAGAGTGGGTAAATCTGATTCAGGATGGATAAAATCTGAATTATTCTACGAATATATTGCCAATATTTTACACCTCCATTTGGTTAAAACATATACAAAATTTCCAATTATATTATTTGTTGATGGTCATAAAAAAGTTTTAGCTTATGAAATTAATATGTTAAACACATCCATTGGAATGTTAGATATAGAAAAAATGTCAATAATATTTGATAATTCACCTCGTACAGTTAAAAATAATTCTTCAACTTCAATTAATGATTATCTTACATGGCCAAAAAAAGGAAAATTTAGTTAAAATTTAAATGTACCTTATGTCTTTACATCTAAGGTTGAAAATAAAGGTACCATATATTATCAATATTACTTCTACGAAATTTGAAGCAGCCAAAACTATGGTACCAGATTAATAATAAGAACTTTGCATCTTCATTTCATTTAAGCATAAATTCAAATTTGTTGTGGAAAAGGCGAATATATCTTTATTTCAGGAATACCGCAATAGCAAATAAACTGTTTGTTTATGCTCAAACAAAAACCCCGAAATATTGTTTACAAAGAAATAAATTTAATATAAGTATAGTTTAAGTTGTAGTATTGTTGATTTTGTTATTGTATAGTGGAAAAAAATATTAGAATATTTTTGATAAACCTACTTTTTCAATTCAATTCATAAACCAAAATTCATTGATGTAAATTCTATACATTTTGTGGTCAGTTGGACAACGTCGGACACCTTTGCTATTAATATAATAAAATTTTAAAATTGAATCTTCTGCTTAATATATTCTGTATGAATTTAGTTTAATTTTGAATTAAAAAGTGTAAAAATAAAAAATTAAATTTTGAAATTCTTATATATACGGAAATTTAAATATGGTTATAATCATACTAAAAACTCCCGTAATCTCATTTCACCAGAATGTATTTATCAATTTTTTAATTATTGTCAGTTAATGTTTAATTTATACTTTTTTAGAATATCAATACAATTTGCTTCGATTGTTTTTAAAAATCAAATTTCAATTGAATTATTTTTTTAATGAAAATGAGAGTGTAAAATTTTCCCCATATAGAAACAACAACATACCAATAATTAAAAATTGCAAAAATATAATTGTCATACATTTAATATTATTTTAATATTCAATATTAAAATGTCTACAGATAAATTCATAAAATAATTTAAAAAAAATAAAAATAAAAACAAATTTGTACAATAAAAAAATATAAAACAATGCATCCTTCATTTTCAATAAACATTCCCAGACAAAACTGTCAGAGCATTTACCTATCATTTCTAATACACTTAACAAAATACATACAGCCTCTATTATTTACATATATATATATATATATATATATATATATGCATGTAGAATATTATATGTATAAACTATATGAATCGAGTATAATACTTTTACATCCTTTTTGAAATTGTATTAAATCCCTAATAGAATGAATACTTTTGTTTTAATTTTTTTTTTGTTCATTTCTTGATAGTAAAAAAAAATAAATCTGATTTCTTGATAAAACAAAAAAATATTCTTAAAAAGATTTTTAAATAAAATTTCTAAATCAAAATGAAAAAAATATTTTTATGTAAATTTCTAACTAGCTATTTACCTTAAGCATTATTATTATATTTTACTTATAAATTCAGTCACTACCACTATCACAAGTAGACTGCTGTAATATTATATAAAATTGAAAATAAGAGTAAATAAAAGATAATAATAATATATAGAAGAAAAAACAAAAGTGAAGGTTCTATAATAAATTCCCTATTCTAAATAAAATATTCTCAGAATATCACCACCATCACCATCGTTTTGTGAAACTTGAGACAACAAAATTCCACTCAAATTATTTATTTTGTCCCAGAGGATCAATGAAATTTGATTTATTAAAAATAGCAAGTTTAAATGGAAATAAAAAATAATAATAATAAAAAAAAAACAATAAAACACATTAAATAAATAAAATAAAATATTTAAATCTCTACACGTTATTGGTTTCGTTTATACCCAAAAAACAAAAAAAAAAAATGAAAACAAAGAAACAAAAAGAAAAATGAAGGATTTACAGCGGATTAAATAATTTTTAATTTCTTAACAAAGTACGTAAATCTTTTTGAAAATTAGACAAAATATTTAAAACTTCAAATAAATTTTCTTTTTTAAATCACTAATTTATAATTAAAATCTTTAAAAAATGTTATAAGCTGGAAACGGGTCCGAGTAAATTCACTATAAAGACACATATTCTCTAGTATTCACACAAAATGTATAAACGTATTTTATTCGTCTTATGATTAACTATGAGAGATCTAGTTAAATATTATACAAGGTTTTAATACAATCAGAATCATATTACAATTTCAGACAACTCCACTCTTCTTATTGAAAATTTAAAATTGTCTGCAGAAGATGTTTTTCTTGCCATTAATAGATATCAAAAAAGGATCTGGACGAGATATTTTGTCTCCTATGCTTGCACAAATGTATTTTAAATTTAGCCTTTCCTCTCACTAGTATTTTCAACGAATCACTCTCCCTTAGTATTTTCCCATCTTTTTAGAAGACATCCTTCCTAATTCCGATAGAAAAAAAAGGTGATAAATCCTTATATAATAATACGATATGTATACAGACATATTTCTATATAATCCTCTATCCCCAAGTTATTCAAAAAACTTATAACTCAAAAAACACCTCCTTTTATAAATCCACTACTCAATTGTGAACAGCACGGTTTTAGAAAAGGTCGGGCAACTACCACCAACCTTTTAGTACTTATACATGGCATTACTTAATAGAAAAAGGCTTTCAGGTAAATTCTATTCAGCAAAGCATTTGATCGTAGCAATTACAATATCTTAACACTTAAATTGATAAAATTCGAATTTAATGGTCCTATACTAAGTTGGTTTTGTTCATATTTTGTTGATTGATTACAGTTTGTTAAGCTTTAGGGTATAAAATCCAAATCAATATATATGTGCTCTGGTGTACCAGAAGGTAGTCATCACTCACCACTTCTCTTTAATATATATATTTCCGCTATTTCTAAATGTTTGACAGTAATTTCTCACCTTACATTATGGTGATGATCTAAAAATGTATCATGTAATAAAAATACATCAGATTTTAGTTTTCATCAATATAAATTACAAAATTTATAAATGTGGTGCATTGAAAACAAACTCTTCTTTTTTATATCATACTGCTATATTTGATTTGAACAGACACTTTTATCTCAAATTATAGGTGCTTTTGAATTGCAATAAATCAAAAATATAATTAAATCCAATTTATTGATGGAAATTAATATGTGTTTATATTATGTAGAAGAACAAATTATATAATGTTCATAG
The DNA here is from genome assembly GCA_963942445.1 of Argyra leucocephala. Taxonomy (NCBI): domain Eukaryota; kingdom Metazoa; phylum Arthropoda; class Insecta; order Diptera; family Dolichopodidae; genus Argyra; species Argyra leucocephala. The sequence goes on from OZ012680.1 coordinate 60,698,887, forward strand.
CATATAACCGTTACTATCCAGTAGTATATTGAAACATGTGTAAATATCATCTTACAAGATAGATCTTGGAACAATCATAGTTCAGCTGGATTAGGGTGTATACTTACTTTCATACGATTTTGAATAAAAACTGTTTAAAAGGTGTTTAAATAAAGGAACCGTGTGCAGTTGGTGATCAGTGGTTATCTCTGATTTGATGTATATATGTGAGTGTGTGTTTGTGTAAAATTGATTTTTACAAGAAAGTTCATAAAATAATAAATTGCATTCTTTATGTTGTGTTATACCAACGTTTTTGACTAAAAATGAATATATACTTAAAAAGGTATTATATTTTTTTATGAGTTGATATTTTTCAATCTCTTGCATTGCATATTTCACTTCAATAAATTTAAACCAGATTTAACGAATAATATTCATTAAATCTGTGGCAACAAATCATAACCGCTTATGTGAACATACGAAAAAATCGAGATAAAATAACCACTATTCATTTCTGGAAGTATTCAAAAATTTGATTTGATATTGGACAAATTTGATAATAGTACAAATATATACAAAACTATATAGTTAAATTTGACGTTTTGATTCGTTAATCGTTACTATTCGTTAAGTTTGACGTTTGATGCTTATCAAAATAAAAAATAAATAATGGAGCCAAAAATACTTTTAAAAAAAATTGTAAAAATAATTTTAGTTGATTTTGTAAGTAATGCAAAAAGACAAAATGCTATTAAAAATAAAATAAAAACATTAAAAATTAAAAATTTTAAAAATAAATTAAATCAAGATTATAATATTCATTTGTACAACTTACATGAAAGAAATATCTGGAAAAAAGTTATTTGTTTAATAATTTTTGGTTTATGTTTTCTTTTTAGTTAGGCAAATATAATATATGTATATATATTTCTTTCGTATATTTTAGTTTTTTTTAATTACACAAATTTGTTAACAAATTTATTTTCTTTTATTATTTTTACAATTAATTGTCTGAAATATATCTTGTTGAATATGTCTATGGTCTAGGTATATTTTAATTTTATTTACATTTTTACTTGTTTGAAACTTCAAAAATATCATTGTCAGGTTGCACAAAAATAAAAAATACGATGTATAAAAACTACGATATAACATGAAAACAGGGCTGTGAACGTGAATTTAACATAACTTAAGTGTGATTTATTATAATATATGGAAAAAAAACAAATCGCACTTAAATTATGTTTATATTATAGTTCAGTACTAAATCATAGTTAACTTGGTAAATGCGAACATAGTATAAGGTACATAATCCCTTATCTCGATATGACCTAAATATTTTTTTTTGATAATCGCTCATTTAATTTGAAATATTTTAAATAAACATTATAACATTTTTTTAATTATCTTATTATTATATTTTTAAATATTTTAAACTACGACAATTAGCCATACAGTCACCATATTTTTAAACTTTAAAACTAATTCAGTCAAAACAAAAAATTCAGACATAAGCCATTTTGTTGCAACAGAAATTAATTTGAACTTTAAATGACACAAAACTCGGCCTTGATAATAATAATAATAAATATTGATGGGATGATCAACCTCCTAGAAACTACATATTTCTAGTTCGGTCATTTGTCACTGTTATTTAATTTTTTGTTTCTTGTTATAGTAATGTATCTATATAAATGTATATATTAGTTCATTTATTACAACTATAACACAATACGTATTATCATACCAGTATATATGTATATGTATAGTAATTTGTCAGTAAAATCATCAAAATGTCCTTCGCTTTGATATATCAATGACAATAAAATAACATCAATACTGTCATCAATTGACAATATTTAAAATTACAAAAAAAAAAAACTCAATTACGTAAATTGAAATTCCATTTTAATTGCTTTAAAACGAATGTAAAATGAGAAAGAGAAAAAAAATATAATACAAAAAAAATCAAATAACAACTAAAGTACTATAACAAATGAATACACAAAAAAAAAGAAAAACAAAATATTACTCCAAAGACATTCCTACTGATTTTGTTTTATTTTTTTTTTATTTTTTTTTTCCTTTCATTAATCAAATTTCAATACTTATTATGATTTGTTATCTTATGATCTTTCATATAAGTATAATTCAAATAAAAAAAATAATATTTAGACAGGACCAAAATTAAGACTGCTTAAAGTGAAAATTAATTTTCTAATAAAAAAGAATTGTAGTAGATGGATTTATGCATATTATTGGTAGAAGCAGTTTTTAGGCTTACATATGCACTGATTTGTTTCTTGTCAAGTATCATTAATAAGATTTATAATAATTTCGTATAACGAATTATATTTGTTTATTTTAATTTAATATTTTTCTACTACTTCTAATTATATTGTCAGCTAGTTATGACTAATTGAAAATAAAACCCCGATTCAGTTTAAGCATAAACTCAATATCATATTTAGTTCTGAAATAATTTTAGATAGAACTAGGTAAAAATTGCCTAATACTGATAGCACATTATGGCGAGCTCATGTAATAAACTCCCACGTAACATTTTATTGTTATAAAAACAAAATCAGTGCTACAAGACTTCTATATGACTCCCGATAAGCGCTAAAGGTGTTATAATGATGTTTTTATGGGAATAATGTGATTAATATTGCTATAAGAATGTTCTTATAGCAATTGCGGGAGTTGTTATAATGGGATTTTCCGCTGGTGATACAGCAATGTTTTTATAAATCTAAAACCTCGTGATCCTATATTAAGAGTTAAAGTTTTGTTATAAGGATATAATTGCTGAAATAGCAGTTAGTGGTGTTATTATTTTACTGTATTCCTCTAACTTTGCTAATAAACTTACTGTAGCTTTTAGATAAATATTTTGCGACGGCCATTATTTTCTACAAACGAGGTAAATTTTTTTTAAATAAACAAAAACTGAAATATCATTTTTACTTAAAAGAATAATTATTTAAATATCAAATTTGATGTTATGCATTAATTAGCATACATTATTAAATATTTTAAAGATGCAATTTAAAAATATGATTTCTTTTATTTATTTAAAAATTGGTTATTTTTAGAAGGGCAATATATTTTTTCGAAGTATTTTTATAATAAATATCAATGAAATTTCATTCCCAGCCAAATCTTGCATTTTGTTCACAATAATTATAAATATTAATACAATTATTTTTGACCGAAACATATTATTTATTAGTAAGACATTTTTTATATTATTAACTAATATCTATCTCCCTTATTCAGGAAATAAATAGAAACTCCATAAAATTATTATTTGAAAATAAAAAATAATACCTTTCTCACTCTCGCATAACATAAATTATTTCAAATGAATATCATTTCAAAATAAAAACATATACACTAATACATGTATACTAATCCTATAACAATATTACAGCACTTGCTCTGGGGTCTTATAGGATGCTCCATTTTAGTGCTATAACGTATTTATAACCTTTCGCAGCAATCGCGGAGAACTAAAATTAATACTAATACTGCTGTAATAGTGTTTATAATAGTGTTATAAGAGTGCGTAAGAGTGTTATAGCAATAAAATTGTTACGTGGGCTGATTTTTTATTAATTCACTCACACATTTTTGTAATACAATTTTAATGTAACTTAGGATAAATAAATTAGAGTCAAAAAAATGTTATAGCTTTTTTTTAATCCGAAAGCCAAAGCGAAATGAATGAATAATAAGCGTATAAAATTAATTTATGTGCCCTAGTTATACCTACCTGCACACATTGGTGACCTGACATAAAATTGAAATGACAAAACTAATGACATTTGTAATATTGCATTCTCATTTTACATCTGATTTTAGTTTTTAGCCTAAGTAAGAAAATGTACGGTACCTGAAGAAATACTAACAATTGACTTAACACATGATCAAAAATAATTAGATAGACAGAACCGAATTCTATGAGACAAATTATGATCTATACCGTCATTTAAAAATATTAATAATTAATGAAGAAATTAATAATACAAGTTTAAAATATAAAAAAAAAAAAAAAATCTGATCCCATGTTAATACTCAAATCCAGACGCTATCAGAATAGAAAGAAGAAGAAAAATAAACAATTGAAATAATCAGACCACACATGGTTTAAAAAATAGATTTTAAGTTTCGAAACATAGGTTGTACTCATATCAGGCTCAGGTTTGCTGTTCAAATTCGGTTTCACCGATTGTGCCATGTGACTGTAACCCATTGGTGGCTGTGTTGAATTTCATCCGCATCCAATTCGATTGGCAATGGGGAAATTTTTGCTATTAAGCGTTTCAACATATTCCAGATCCTGGGAGTGTTTCTATGTTCCGACCTAGTTATGGAACCTAGTTAGGTTTGGTGGTGTCTTCTTATCCATCAATAATACTAAGTTATTAATTTTAATGTTGTTAATCACTTTATTGCACTAGAGCTTTGTTGTAATCGAGTTGGATATTCGGTGGTTCATCTTAACCAGAAGTGTTGGTATAAATTTTGTAGATGCTACCATTTTTCTAATCGGTGTACGCTAAGATTTAGCAGTGAAGGTTCTGGTGGTGTAATTAGCCCATCTCGAATCAGGAAATGAGCTGGAATTAGTGCGTTCAGATCTTATGGATAATGATAGATCTTAGATATAGACCTAGAATTCAGATAGCAATATAAACAATCTGTAATAACAATCTAAATAACGATTTTTTTGTTTTCCTTCTTTTTTAATCAGTAATTTAAAATTGTAGTACTAAATTATTCTCTAACATTCGATTTAACCCACCAAGTAATTGATTAATTCATTCCGTTAACTTATATTCTTTTGAATTTCAATTCTTTTTCCTCTTATTACACAGATATCACGATTGGACTTAAGTTTAGTATATCAGCTGTTGCAGAGCCCTGATATTTTGAATTATAATAAAATTTCATTCAAATTAATTTTATAAATTTTTATTTATTTTGTAAACATGTAAAACCGGTTCTAATTTTGTATTACACTCTATTATTTGTTGTATCAATTGAAATTTATATGATCAATTTTGTTTAGTTTTTATTTTAATCATTTTAATTATTATTTTTTTTTTTTTGTTTGTTTTTTGGATTCTTCTTACTTTTTTTTGTTATTACCTATACAATTTTTTTTGTTTTTTAAATTGTAAATATTATTGTAAGATTAAATTCACTATTGTAACTTGTTTGATTTAAACATAGTAATAAATAAATAAAATAAAATAAAAAAAAAACATGAGTGAATTTAGGAAAACCACAAGGTAAGAAAAATTTCGAGCTGTCTTTTAAGAAGACATATGAAAATAAAAATGAGATAAAAACAAGATTTATAATTTTTTTTTAGGAAAACTTCATTGTAGCGTTAGAGCAAATTTTGAATAATTGTTATTGTAATTTTGTATTTTTAACAATTAAATTACGATATATATATATATATTATATATTATACATAATATCTATACTATACCTAATAATAAGAAATTCACAAAAAAAATTTATCGTAAAGGTAATCTATGAAATAACATGACAGCCATCGTTAAATAACAACTAAAAAACAATCGAAAATTATTTCTGTACAAACCAAATCCAATTTCTTATTATAGTTTTAATGCAAAAATGCTTGTATGACTACTACACATTAGCAACAATTCTTTTTTATAATTTTCGAATTTTTAAAATAAATTTTTAACCCAATTTTTCCTAATCAATTTACACATATATCTCTATCCCCCTTCATCTCACTCTGTTTTTCTTTTTCTATATATAAACTTAATATATAATATATATCTTTTAGTCATACAACGAAAATGTATTTTAAATAATGAACAAATATATCTTTTGTAGATGTTAGATGTAAACCCAAACTCGTTATAGCAAATAACAAATTGTAATAAATATGAGTAATGACACATGCTACGCACCTGGAAGCCTGTCATTGTATTCAAATTATTTTTTCTCTTAAACGACTTACAGGATTTGAACCATTTTTATTCATTTTTGAGTCATATATTATATATATGTAATATTATGTATATACATAATGTACACATTTTTAGAAAAATTTCAGCGAGATATTAAAGCAAGAAATAGAATAAAATGCAAATCAAAATTACAAAAAAAAAACAATAAAAAAAAAACAGAATAAACAAGATAAAGTCCTTTTGATGTGCTATCAATCTTTTTATGGTTGTAATATATTTTGTTCTTTATTTTTGCATCAGGGATTCAAATTTCGCTTTTAAATTTATTTTTATTATTATTATGTTTTTTTTTTCATTTGTCCATTCGATCATCATTTGTCCGTTCAAATTTATTTATTCGTATGTTGCTTTAATCTTCTTCAACTAGTTGCTGTCGTTTACTACTTTCTACTCGTTAAATGGAATATTTTAATTTTTATTTGTCCTTCTTGCTTTTGTTTTTATTATTGTTGTTTTATATTTTTTTAACTTAACTATTTTTACAGACTCATTTATTTGTGTGTGTGTCCATTTCTTCAGCGCGTTGAATTATTATTTTGTTCTATATATCAATATAACTATTTTTTAACTATACCGAACAGGACCATTGGTGTTACATTAAATTCCTGTTTGATTGAAATTGGAAAAAAAACTGAAAGAAGTAAAAATAAATCTACGCCACCTAGTAGAATACTATTTTTATTTAGTATTTCTGGAGAATTTTTATGTACAGCTTCTATTATTCTCAGCCAATCTTCCTTACAGCAATAATTATCTGTGGTAGGCATAAAGTCTGGTAAAAACGAGCTGATGATTCTAATTTAGAAAATAATTTCAAAACAAGTATAAATTTAAAGATTTGGAGTACCTCAAGTAATACCAACAGTTGATATTCACCTTCAAATAAAATTTAAATCAAATAATTAAAAGCTCAAATTTCAAATTTGCTTATAGACCAAAATAGTGTAAGAAAAAGTTTCACAAAAAGAGGTTTGAGTGTATTTTAAAATATACAATGTAAGATTATCAATATAAAAAAATAACTAGATATGTAATTAAATGCTATCAAATTGAAGTAGATCAATTTCTTTCGGAGTGTGAATTAAAAAAAAAAACAAATAACAAAACAAAAACAGTAAAAACACTCACACAAAAAAAAATATTTATGTTTTAAGGATAATGTTTTGTAGAAATAAGTCTCCATCAGCATATAAATTGAATCCGAGAATAATACAACTATAGAACTATGTTATATTTTAGGTAAAAAATATTGATTGATGGTGTTAAAAGACAATACAAAAAAATAAAATCAAAAACAGAATAGTACAAAAACTACGAGTTGAAGTTTCAGTTTTTGTTTTATTTTCTGTTTAGTTTACAGCTTGACTATAATATGTATAGTTGCTTATTTAGTTGAATTGTTACGAAGTCGTCATTAATAGACTTCAATGTGACCGTAGTTTCGATACAAGCGTGAGTAAAAATATCTATCTAAAAAGATGTGGGGGGGAAACAAACAAAAAATGTACTAAGTTTAGTTTTGCAAATAGGATATGGATATGCTAAGGAAACAAAATTGGAATTTGAATTCATATTAAAACGAAAGAAAAAATAAAACAAAAAAAAAAGCAAAAACTAAATTTTAAAATTGAGTGAATAAATTTAGAATTTTTTTTTTTTGATAGATTTTTCTTTTCCTTTTCTGGTTTTTTCCACTCCATTTGTTTTATTGAGTATACAAAATGAATTTGAAAATGTATTAAGAGGAAATGAGTAATTGAGTTAAAATGAAATTGATTGATTGATTTAGGCTTAAAATATTAATTTTCAATTAAATTGAAAATAAAATATTTACATTTCGTTTTAATTGTCATAGAATGTAAAATATTTAATTAGGTAAAATTATCAACTCAATAAAAATATGGAAGTGAAAATGTTTTTATATTATTAAAAAAATTTTCAATCCAAAAATTTCCATTTTATTTGATCAGATATTTTTTTTTAAATTAATTATTGTACGTCCTTGCTTAAAAGAAAATAATATTTTTGATTATTTTGGTAGATGAAAATAATTTTCGGTAAAATTACTCTAATTCATAAGATAAAGTAATAAATATAGAAAATATTTCGACATGTTTTTACAAACATTGACAAATAAAAAACAACACAAAATAGAAATCAAGGATTATTTAATTATTTATTTCGGCTCTTCTGAGGAAGATATTGTATCGGCGTAGAACCTAATGACTATATCCGAAGGATAGATGAAATTGCTAGCTTTCCAAAAATTTATATCTTTAGTGGCGCATCTTGTCCTTTAAGGACGAAAAGGACATTTGAAAGTATCCTTGTTTTGATGATTTGGTATAAAAACCGTTATATCTGTTGATCCGTTAGATATATCATATATGATCCATTAGATATAAATAAGTATACAGTTATATATTCTAGAAAGATAACGGTCTGGAGCATATTTTAACATTTATTCGATGATAATTGGTGATGCCGTTATGGAGATATTGTAGTTCAAAGTAGAAAATTTTGAAAAAAGAAAATCTTTATTTTCTTTCTCAAAAAACCAAATACCTCAAGATTTTACCATTAAACCTCCCCAATATTCATATACTGTTGGAAACGTACCTTTTTTTACTATAACTCATGCATACATACTTTATGTCTACGTCGAATAGTTCAGCATTTATTAAGACAAAAATGTTTTATTTTACCCAACAATAAATTTTTAAAAGTCTGAGTAAAAATTCAATGCGTGTTGGATAGTTTTCTAGTTTTCTTGCATAAAATAAAGTCTGATGTTAAACTGCGTTTACATTTCAGAATTTCGATGGGGATTGTATGTAATACCTACCTTGGCAGCGTGGCTTCCTATCATAACCATACTGATAGCTACTATTCCTAATATATAAGTAAGCGTTCTGGATAAGAGTTTTTTGTTTTTTTTTTATGTTATACGAAGACCATATTTTCCTAGAGATCGTTCAGGTTTTATATCGTTCAGATTCCTTAAGGAAACCGTCAAGATTGAAACCCTCCTTGGTCAATACATCACAGCTCTATCACTCTCATCTATTATTGTGACCAGATATCCAATATCCAGATATCGAATTTGTTTCGGCATTGTTAGAGTAGATAGTGTTCGACATCAAAACTTTGATAACGGCTTGACTATCCGTATAAATAGTGACTTTTGCTTTGGTTGTATCAGTATGATTAAGGGTTTTAAGGACTTTCATAATTGCAAGTAAATTTGATACTAGCATATTTAGGGAGACAATATGACTTTTATATTTTAAAATTTTCTGAGAAAACTCTTGCCTCCTACCACGGAGTTCATTTTTGATCCATCGAAAATTACTATATCATTTTCCCTATTCTGTAAGACACGCTTTCAATCAGTCCTAGCAGGAAAATCTCACCTTAAACTTTTTGTTGAAGTTCAGTTTAAGAGTGATATAATCAGTTGTGTCTGGAAGCAGTTCATTTGGAAAGTGGTCTATGATATTACCGTAGCCATATGATCTAAAATACCAGACAACAGTTTCTCTTAGTTTTACTTAACCTTTTAAGTACAGATCGGAAGAAAGAAGATTCAGGATTACATTTGGAGCGTCAGTAAGGAACGTGTGTAACGCAGTTGTGATTTCAATTCCTGGCGTTCTTTGAATTCTCCCAAGTTTAGTAATATTGTATGCCTTATATACCGTTGGCCATCAGGCTAATGATCCATGTATAAGGATAGGACGTATACCACGTTTTGGCAAGATTAACATTTAGGTTACATCTTATAGAACATGTTAAAATGAGTTTAGTTAGATAGTTAGGTAGTAGATAATTCTGAATACAAACTCTTATTTAGGGTGTCTTTGGAGACGTACGTCAAAATCAATAACGTTCTGGTGTTTATTGTCCATTTTTTTCGTTTATTCCATAGTTCCTCCAAAGGAGTGTATTTCAGTTCGGTTAGATTTCTCCATTCCATTCAATTCCATGTTCCCAAAGTTCTATTAATGTTTTCTGGATATTTTGTGGCAACAAATAAGATTTTATTCTAAATTCTTCAGCCATTGTTAACCTGTTTTATCATTATATTGATCGCAACTTCTAACACTGTTCACAAAAGTGAAGATTCTAATAAGGTTACTATCACATGCCTGTATTTCATTTGACTGAAGCTGATTTGCTTGTATTTTCATTTGCCTGCATTTCATTTCATATATATAAATATTCAGAAAATTTTTGAATCCAATCTCGCATATACCATATATATTTATATATATATTTATAAAAGTTTGTATATATATACATAATACATAATGGATAATATTTATCGTATTCAGTATCCAGCATATTCAGTCAAATGGAATGCAGGCAAATGAAAATGCAGGCAAATTGCAAGAAAACAGGAAAGTGATACTACATGCATATCACACGCTCCCTTTTAATACAATTAGAAACATTATTAGAATAAAAACAGAAACAGTTAATCTTAGAAAACAACTTCTATCTTTTTTAACTTTCTTAGTTGCGCATAATCCTAAAAATATTATTAATTTTTTGCCAAAACTTAATGTAGAATTTTTCTTTAACCTTTATGTGAGTGACAATCCAAGCACCTTCATCAGGGTGACGAGGTACCCGTGTACCTCCATATATTTTGTATCAAAAAAATGTTTTTTGTACCTATGTATTGAAAATATTCATATTTATGTATGTGTATTATACATATAAATAAATATACACTTCAGATTTATAATAAATACAGTAAAAATAAAATGCAAATAAAATAAAATAAACATCCACATTTACATAGCATATATTATAATAATATGTACTATATTTATACGCTGATTAAAGAATATTTTATGTTAATATAATAGGAATTATTTTAGTTAAAACTATATATAATTATAATTGACAAACATTTAAAGTCCTGCGCAGTAGACACCTTTTTATTTTATTTCGATTCTCCTATTCCTTAATGAACTTCTACTATTATATATATATTATTCTGCATTTATCTGGATGTTTGTAAGTTCGACGGAAAGCTCCAACACATATACAAATTGCATATGTATACAAATGCATATATATACAAATTGCTTTGGTGCTTTTTTTTAACCCCTGGCTACCATGCTGAACCTTTGCAGGAAAAATTGATTGCATGAACTATATTTTTTTAATTTAATGTTAGTCTTCTTCGCAAATAATAAGGAAAAATAATAAATAATAATAATAATATAAATAAAACAAACAATTTTTTTGATTTATAATAATAAGGACTAATAGAATTTTAATCAATAGTTTAATATGGTATAATAACCAAAAGGCAAACAGCATTTATCACAAAAAAAAACATAATTCACTCAAAGGTTATTCTTATTACTTAAAATTATACATAATAATACACATGTGTATCAGCATATTTGGATTGTATAATATTATACATTATACTACTTTATTGCTTCTACCTTTTATTTTTGGCATTATTGTGTGCGTAACTCACTTCACTCAAAAAAAATTATTTTTGTTTTTTTTTTGTTTTTTTTTGTTTTTTTTTTATTATTTGCTGTATCTGTATTCTGTATGTTCTATATGCTCCATTCCAAAAATATTATTTTATTTTCAGTGTTAAGTGTTCACTTTTCACTTCACTGTTCAGGTTCATTGTTCAATCAATAGAACTTGATAGAAGTAGAGTAGGATAATTAACTCTACTTCTACGCCGGATAATAAAACATTGTTTTTTTTAAATTGAAAATTATTGATGAAAATGTTTTTGTATTTTTTGTAAATTTTACCAATTTAGATACAAAATTTTGAATATTTTTTTAAAAATAACACAATACCATAATAACAGTTTATTCATATAGCAAAATAAGATCCCTATGGCCTATACATTATACAAAAGACAAAATTTATATGAAAATAAGATCCCATTTTTAAATTTGCTCTCCCAGAGGCCACAGTAACGCTAATACGGTATAATTTATACTAAATGGAACCCAACTAACGAATTATAACTAAATGGAAGTGAGTACGAGTATACCATACAAAAATACAAACATTTTATACAAATTTGTTGGTATGGTACTTCTTTTTCTGTTATATAAAAAAAAAAAGATTAGTGTTAGGCCAATTTAAACATAAATAAAAATAAATAAAAAGTGATATAAACATAAGTACTGTAATTTCGGAATAAAGAATCTAATGAAAGAAAAAAAGAAACTAGGATTTATTTTGCTTCCGTTATTTATGACGGGTTACAAAGCTAGTATATAATATATAAGATTATATATAAAACAAAAATGCGCACACAGTTGAACATTTTGTACACATCCGATTTTATTATTCAGCACATTATGCATAAGTGAGATCTTATGAAAATAATAAACAAAAGTAAACAAATCAGTTATTATAATTTATATTATGTACTTGCGAATGAATCTATGGACATATGCCAAATAAAAACAAAGAAATAAATTCATCTCAAATAAAAAATATAAAAAAGCAAAAACAAAAAAAATCAGTTGAATTGTTCATATGACTAGCAAATTTATTTTGATATAGTAGGTCACTTGAATTCTTCATTTTTATCTTTTTAAGTAACTGTTTCTAAAATTTTTTTATTTGTAGTAATAATATAGTTTTTATTAAAATTATGTATTGTGTAGGTATATATTTACGTACCTCTTTAATGACAAAACTTTTTATTTTTAGTAATTTTATCACTAAATGCTTCTTACTATAGGGAATAAATCGGAAACGAAGCAGTATATGAGGGACGTGTATTTATGTGTCCTAAATAAAACTTACTAACCACAAAACTTTTTATTAAACACGAGTGGTTTCTGCTATATCGTGCGAAGTCTATGACAGTACGTAAATTACTGTTTTTTTAAAAACTTTAAATTTGACTTCAACTTGAAATATAATTACTCAACAGGGGCCCCTAGTTTTTATTTTTATATCTGAATAATACAATAATTCTGGGTACCGAACTACAGTTATTTTCATACCTTAGTAATGAAATAAATTCTGGGCGAAATATCTTTATTTTCATGTCTGAATAATGCGATATTTGTGGGTACTGAACTACAGTTATTTTCATGCCTTGGTAATGAAATGTATTTCGAGTACCAAACTATTTTCATTCTCACCTCTGAATAATGCAATACGTTTTGTATTTTTTCTCTTACACCTTCAGTAGCAACTTTGTTAGCAAGTTAACAAGCAATTAAATAAATTAAAGACTTTAAAAAAAAAATATAAATTATAGAAAAAAAAATTAACATATTTATAAAAGTAGCAACTAATGCTAGGCCTAAGATTAAGATCATCACATATTAAAACCAAACGAAACTCACAATCAAAACCTCCGACAATATGGACAAAATTTTGGATGAATATTCTGTAAAACGAAGAACCAATCGTTGGCCACTGACATTGTTCTAAAATATGGTTGATACTGCTGGATTGACCGCATATATTATTTATATGGATCATCATCCAATATTTTCCACCACTGATTGCCACAGAAGGTATAGATTAAAAGATTTGACATTTGATTCGTGCAAATTAATATCCAAACTCGTGCATTAAATCTCATAGTCGTAGCAAACCATTTATACTTTCAACAATGCAAAATATTCTTGGAAGACAAATTCTTTTATAAGCCTTTAATAACAAGCAACCAAGAAAAGAAAGACTATACTGGTAGACTCGAAGTGGCTGGCAGTTACTACTCATGTAGAAAACTGAACCTCAAGCAAAGAAAAACTAGAAAAGCCTACGTTGAATGCAACAAACCAATTTCTGGTGAGCATAGTACAACATTAGCAAAATGTAATAGTTGTTTTGAAGTCACTGGGAGTAATTAGTTTTATGGTTTTAAATTTTTTTCTTGAAATGTAGTTACCACATCTACTTTGAAATAAAGTTTGTATGTAAATAAAATACAAATAAAAATAAAAATAAAATAATAATATTCAAAATTAAAAGTAAAAATAATATATTTTTTAAAAATAAAATATCAAAATAAATAAAAAAACATGGCAATATCTATGGAACTCCATACAATATGTACAGGTACCTCGTCACTCGTCGTGAAGGTGATTTTTCAAAACAAGGGTAAATCTCGACTTCCATTGATTATAAAAATCCAAATCCTTAAAAGCTATTAAATTTACATCTTTTTAGAAGTTGAGCTCGTTAACCTTTCCAAAACCTTTTTTTCGTGGTTTGAAAATGCAAAAGGCACCTGGGTAACTCATCACTCACATAAGGGTTAATCTTTTAATTATTAATTTTGTACAATAATAAATTTCTTTTCAAAATAAATTAATTTCATTCCTCTAATTCCTATTTATATTTTGTATTTTAATAATATTTTAGCTTTACATAAAATTGGCAACAAGATTTCCTTACATGCAAGAGAGAATTAAAAACAAAAAAAATAAACTTTGTTTTCTGAATATAGAAATTTATTACATAGTTACATTTCTTGGAATTATTCCGAAATAAATGTAATATTGTACATTTATTTGGATGTAACGAAATAATATTATGTATACATTTTCATTGCCAAATTATTTGTTAAGATCAATTTTTCAAGTGTAATAAATTACTGAAACGATTTTCAATTTTAAAAATTTCATTTACAAAATAATTATAATATACCCAAGTATAACTTTAAATAAATTGAAAATAAAAATATAAAGAACTGTAATTTAAATGTAAGAACGCAAACTTAAATACTAATACTATTTAGTAGGTCTCCGAAATAATCGTACTGACTTACATGCATAGGAATTACGCTACTCAGTGAAGGCTTAGTCCCTGACAATAATATGTAGTTATTTTTTTACATTTAATTTGTTGAAATACCATAAAATTAAAAATACTTTACACTCTACAAAATATACTCTACAAAAATATAGTGTAAATGTTGTAATATAGTGTAAATGTTGTGATATCGTCCTAGTATACTATACAATGTAAAATACCACTACGATGTACACTACAAATTTTGCGCAACCTTTTAATAAATCCAACTGGCTCAGATAATAAGGCAAAGGAACCATCATATACATAGTTTCTTTTTCAGACCAATCCAATCCAAGAAACCCTATAGAATCCATTACATCTAGAAAACTGTGTCTGATGCGGTTTACATGATTGTGGCATTATTGTGCATTATTTTTTTTAAAACTTTTACTGATGCTCGTGTCATGCTCAATATAGACCTATGCCGAATCTGGATTGATTATTTTGTTTGTAATTACTAAGATTACATTCATCTCAACTAAATGTTCTCACGTGTCATATACTTAGACCGCAACCATAGACTTATTGAAAACACTAAATTAAGCAATAAATTGATTTAGAGAAACGAACCTGTCAAATTTCATCCAGGGTCGGGCTTTTTTATAGGTCTCAATTATTTCATGTGGGAATATACATGATGATACGCCTAAGACTTGGTGAATATTGTTTGTGTTATTCGGGGCATTTTCCTAATAGTTCTCTAAAGAGTTGTCCAAAATTAGACGACTGGAACTAGTTTTGTCAAGAACAGCCACAGTGGTCGTACGTCCGAAATTATTTTCAGAGGTTAATTATATGTATTGATCTTTCGAATAAATATAATTTTTTGATTGAAATTAAATTTTTTTTTAGTGTTATTTTTTACAATTTCAAATTCTTTTGGGCTTAAAAAAAACACCCGGTATTGGTATTGAATTATAAATGTGAACTAGGGACCCCTGTTGAGTAACTATAATTTAAGTTAAAGCCAAATTTAAAGTTTATAACAGAACAGTAATTTATATACGGACATACACTTCTCACGATAAAGTAGAAACCACTCATGTTTTCTTAAAAATTTAGAGGTTAGTTAGTTTTATTTAGGCAATATAAATACAAATTCCTCATATACTGTTTCGTTTCGACATATTCCTATACTAAGTGGCATGTAATGGAAAAAATTACTAAAAATAAAATACTTTTGTAATTATACATCATAGACATATTTTTAACCAAAACTATATCATTACTACAAATTACCAATATATAGAAAACAATAATTTGAGACAGTTACTTAAAAAAATTAATAGAATAAATTTCCTTTAATTATGTGTAAAAATAAAAAGATGTTGAATGACACAAAATGGCTATATTTTATTTAAAAGTTTGAATATTATAAAACCCGTATGCGCATTTCGGTCGTATATACAACTTATTTACATATTAATAGATCATTAAGAAGAAGCGAAATAAAATGAACTGCGCAGGTCCTTAAATGCTTGTCAATTATATTTATAGATAGCTACTTTGACTCTATTGTAAAGATGAAATTGCCCGTCATATGAAGAATTCAACTGAAGTTTTTGTATTTTTTTTTGTTTTTGTTTTTTTATATTTTTATATTTTTGTTTGTTTTTGTTTTTTATTTTAATAAGGACTCACGAATAATGTATTTGGTGAATAATAAAACCATAATATGATTAAAAAATTTTCAACTGTGTGAGCATTATTGTTTTACTCTAACTCTACTATATAAAAATGAATTTGCTAGTCATATGAACAATTCAACTGATTTTTTTTGTTTTTGCTTTTTTATATTTTTTATTTGAGATGAATTTATTTCTTTGTTTTTATTTGGCATATGTCCATAGATTCATTTGCAAGTACATAATGTAAATTATAATAACTGATTTGTTTGATTTTGTTTATTACTTTCATAAGATCTCACTTATGCATAATGTATTTGCTGAATAATAAAACCATATGAGTACAAAATTTTCAACTGTGTGCGCATTTTTGTTTTATATACAATCTTATATATTATATATATTAGAAGTCCATTAAGGAGTAGGAGAATTGAAATAAAATAAAAAGGTGTCTACTGCGCAGGACCGTAAATGCTTGTCAATTATAATTATAGATATCTAATTAGTACAAATAACAATGTTATTTTTGTGTAATTAATTCGAATAATAACAAAATCAAAAAATGCCTGTTCACTATTCTATTTTGATTCTATTGGATGGCTTAAGAGTTAGCAGACCACTCCCACTTGTCAATTTTATTAAAATTTTATCGTTAAAACCAATAAATTTCATTCAGAAGGTTGAGAAATCCAAATAAGTGAGTCTAAATCTATTAAACTAAAAGTGAAGAACCTGTTGCATATCTATGCATTTAAAAAATTAGGTATTAAACTTAAAATATAATAATTCAATTCAGAAAAAACTCTCACAACAGCTTAATACACATTTTTTTTACCAATTGCCAACAAATGACAACAGAAAATTATTTTTTTTAAAACATAAAATATATTTTTTCTAATGTACCATACCATACCATACATACTAGCTATGACAAAAAAAAAATCTTTTATAAGAAAATTTCATACAAAATTATTATTAAAAAAGAACCCTAATAGATTTCCATTTGTATTCAAACAAAAATAGCTTCTCTCTCATTTAACTACAAAATTCAAAATGTACCGTAATATGAAATTAATACAGTTTAATGAAAAATGTCAAACTAGTTACTGCTACCTATATATTTCTAGATTATCATAACACAAATACACCTACATACAGATAAGTGTTCATAACATAAAATCATAAAAATCCCAAACATTTCAAATAAGCTAATCCTATATGTTGTTATTCCATCTTAAGATTAAAATTACCTCAATAACATAACGTAACAAAATCAATAGCGGACCATCGATAGTTTTATCTCGGATACCAAAATATTCCAATATTTTCATTAATATTATTCCAATAGTAAAAAAAAAAATGTTCAAATAACCGTTTTTATTTGGTTTCCGAAAAATAAAAAATGAAAAAAAAAGTAAAAACAAATAAATAAAATAATAAAAAATGGATAAAAAAAAACAAAAAATATAATTGGTAACGGTTAAGTTTGAAAATAATTTTTCTTGTAGAATGTGAATGATAATATCTACTACCTCTTATAAGCAAAAATAATGCGTTAGTCATGAAAATTTCCGGTAAATACCGTTATTTATAGGTTGCTATTATATATATATACATATAAAACAACTTATATTTTATATATACAATGTATATACATAAGATTATTTGGTAAGGAACCTTAAAAAAGGTTCTTAAGAATATTTTTTATTTCTATTGTTCCAGTTAAATAACTTTTGGGTATAAAAATGATGATAATAATCTTAACAGGACCAACCATTCAACACACATAGTTTTTGTTGTTTAGTTATCCCTTAAAAGCGAGTCAATTTTTTTTTTTATGTACGTATACCGATTTTATAGTTTTTAATAAGATGGAGTCTCCACTAGAACTTTTTGTTGTTAACCTAGTTCTTATGTAAAATATCCAGATCATGCGTATCAGTTTTTTTAAGAGGGGAAGAAGTCATTATTTTAATAAAACTATCAATTTAATCGTCCGGAAAGAACCAAATCCGACAAGCTGCCGACCGATTACGACCGACGCTTTATCAAAAATATTTGAAATAATTATTTTTTTACAAATTACAGCAAATAATTCTAACACAACATCAGCATGTCTCAGTTTAACGAATTTTATAACCAATAACATGGACATTCGGAAATTTGTTGCATGTATAATTTTGGATTCACAAAAGCATTTGACTGTGTTAACCATGAGATATTCTTATTAAAAATTATTAATCTTGGATTTAGTCCATGTGATATAAGCTTTCTTAAATCATATTTGAATGATAGACTACAAAGAATTAACATAGGGAATTCTCTTAGTAATTACTTTACTATTAAAAAAGGGGTCCCTCAGATGTCTATCATATATTGACGATATATTCCGACTAAAGCTAAAAGTTTGATTTCAACTGTATGCTGAGGAGTGATGATGCAGTAATAAGATATTCAGTAACAAGCGAAATCGAATTGAGGAGGGAAATTGAAAACGATCTAAATATGATAGAAATATGAACATAAAAAAAAAAAAAATAATTTTGTTTGGAAATAAATTATATAACTCAGATAATAGCTTTAACTATCTCGGGATAGATAGCTTTAAGTATCTCGGGATAATTAACGATAAAAAGTTGAAATGAACTGACCACGTACACCATATTATTACCAAAATATCACCCTATCTTTTCATATTGTGTAGATTGCAGAAATTTATCTCAACCAAAGCATTATACGCAATATATTCGTATTTTATAATGTCACACTTTGTATATATCAATCCAGTATGGACCGGTATTAAACAGCAAACCTTAAGTCAGCTATAGATGTCATTCATTAGAAATCTATAAAATTATTCACTTCTACCCACTTATGTATCCAACAAATTTATTATATTCATATAAATATTAAAGTTTTACAAATATTTGTAAACGATAGCTATATCAAGCAGCGTTTAAAATAATCGATATGGCAATATAAGTATCATCATCATTGTCCTGCAACCCCATCCGTGGGGCATAGGGCAGAAGTAAATTCTTTCCAACTGTTCCTATCTGCGGCTAACCTCTTCAATTGTGGCCACGTTCCTTGCTGGGTACTTGCTTCGGCTAAGACAGTTGTTCTCCACGTTTTTCTGGACCTTTCGACGCGACGTGTATATTGTTTCGCGATGTTGTTGTTAGGTTTCCTCAAAGTATGCCCGATCCAACGCCAACTTGTCTGTCGGATTTCCACGTCTATTTATGTTTGTTTCGTTTTTTACCACAGCGTTCTGTTGGAAATGGTTTATGGCCAACGAATGTTTAGGATGCGCCGGTGACATCTATTGATGTACGTTTGGAGTTTCCTGGTGATGTTTACTGAAACTTTCCATGTTTCGCAAGCGTACAGAAGGACAGATTTTATACTTGCGTTGAATATTCTTATTTTTGTGCACATAGATAGGTTGCTTGCCTGCCATATTTTTGAAAGTATCCCGAAAGCAGTACGGGCTTTACTAATGCGGGCTTCAATATCCAAATCGACGCCTCCATCTGATGACACGATGCTGCCCAAGTAATTGAACGTAGTCACCTCTTCGATTCGCATTTCTTCATGGAGGATCGGACGTTGGGATGTGTGATTTGTGCATGATTTTAGTTTTAGCTGAATTGACTTTTAGGCTCGCACTTTTTCCAGTGTCATACAGCTTTTGGCACATATCGTTCAAACCTCCATTCGTATGTGAAAATAAGCACACATCGTCGGCGTAATCTAAGTGGCTGATACGTTTGAAAGGACGCCACTGGATACCGTTGCTCTCGTTTACACCTACAGTAGTAGTCATTATGTCATCCATTACTACTAAAAACAATATGGGTGATAAAATACAGCCCTACCTTACTCCCTGACACACCTCGAAGCAATTTGTCAGCTGTTCTCGATGTAAAACGCGACATCTTGCATCTTTGTAGGATTCCTTAATTATAGCTATAATTTTTTCTGGAATGCCTCTCCTACTAAGCGACACCCAAATGTAAGTATGGGTACCACTAATTTAGAAGAAAATGATCTTTATCATTTATCTACATTTATTACATAGTAAAAGAAAAGGATAGATATTATATATTATATGTTATTTGATAAATATTTTTGCTATCTAGATTGCATGAATGAACGTATGAACGCATTCACAATATGTGGAACTTCAAATGCTTTTTAAGAAAAACAATAATTTGTTTTAAATACAATTGTCCGGACGTTCGTCCATGACTAGGAAATCCACCTTTAGAATACAAAAATATTAAAACCTAAGAACCCATTTTATAAAAATTTTATTTTTTTATTTTATACCTTTATAGCAGTAGAGTGTTAGTGTTGGTATTATTATTTGTGGTATCTTAAAACATGTCCGGGACAGAATTTATTCCTTAACATCAATTTTTTTTAAATCTTTTTTTTTTTTTTTATTTTCTCCCTTTAGATGTATTGTTTTTATTGTAAAAGTTTTAAGGTGACAAAAATGAAATTTATAGTTATAATATGTGTGTTCCTGTCCATAATAAAAAACTAAGCTGTTTTTATGATGGGTAGTATGAAAATGAAATGAAGATTTTTGTACAAGAGACTATAAACGGACAAACAGGGACATTTTATTTTAGAAAAATTTATTTCCTTATTTTTAGATTTAATTTTTTGCCTGTTTTTTTTTTGTTTCTCTCATTTCAGTTTAGTTTTGGTAACAGTTTTGGGTCAATGAGAATATTTTCAATATTGATTTATAAAGGTTTTCAAGTTAAAGATGTTGGACCCAAATATATAAGATAAAAAAAAAAACTTTTTCAAGTCTTAAAAGTAAAGCAATGAAAATGGAATGTCCTTTTTTGTCCCATTTCGGTATATTTTATGTATTATTATTCACACAATTTTCTATGTATGGTAGTCGTATTTATATTTTTACTTTAAACTTAATTTTGTTTTTGTTTGTTTATTTTTGATGTGAATGCTAAGGTATTGATATAATATACAGAAGTAATTTTTATTTTTTATTCTTCTTTTTTTTTCCTTTGTGATCAAATTTAGTTTTAGATTTTATTTTCGTATCAAATTCTTTGAAAATGTTCAAAATTCCTGTAGAAATTTTCGTAATAACATTAAAACGAATTTCATTTCATTTAAATGGCTTGGCTATGTTATTATAATCTAAATTTAAATTTTAACACAAAACATTCAAAAACGTTTGAAAGAAAAAAATAAAAACAAAAATATCCTAAAAATAATATTATTATTGAGAAAATTCTAAAATTATATTTCAATTTATATTATTTATAGATAGTTATATTGTGTATATTATGTGATTTGATTCTAAGAAAAATTTAATAATTTCACGTTGTACCTATTTCTAAAAATATAATACAATATATAATTATTGATATGAATATTATTTCAAATATTTATTTGATAATTCATTTAAATTGTACTTAATATTGTAAAATTGAAAATTTTAAAATCAATTCGATCAAAATAATCGAACTGAATAAAATTTAATATTTAATATAAATACCTACGTCCTGTTTATTTAATTTTCAAAGAAAATTATTTTAAGTATTAAATTCTATGAAAAAAAATCTCTGTGTAGTATTGCATAAAAATTATAAAAATAAGCTTAAAATACAACAAAAATTTGGAGGCCCCGTGAAATTCGATATGGCATAAAATTTTGAATTGAAATTTCTAAATAAAAATTGGAAATTGAAAAAAAAAAAAATAAAGTAGTTTTTTGTTTACCAACAATACTGAAATTTATCAGTACCAATTGGGATTTTCCACTAGTTACGCATTCGGTCCGGAACTAGTTCTCAAGAAGTAATAACTAGTTTCACTTTCAATTACCCTAATATAAGCCCAGATTTATGCTTTATACATGATGTTCTGGAAGCGAACCAATTTTTTTTTTCTCATTTTTTTTTTCATTATTTATTTATTAAGTTATTACTTATAGTAGCTAAACTATATATGAAACTAATTCGATTTTAACAAATTATATTAGATTTTAGATATTCATTAAAATGTTTCAATTTATAAAGTGTTTTTTAATGTAATAATTAATAGATTAAAACTAAGACCTAGCTAAATGGTGTCTGGTCGTATAGAGTTATATGATAATTGTTTGCTTGTTATAATAAATATAAGAAAAACAAAAAAACAAAATACCTTTCTTACTTCTATTTTTTTATTTTTTTTTTATTTTCTTTAATTTACAAGTTTAATTTTTTTATAATATTTTTGCTATTAGCATCTCTTACTGCGCCAATAAATACTCCATAATTTGGTTTTTGAAAACCGAAATACAATCAATAGTCTTTAACTTTTCAGGAAGGTCGTTAAAAGCTTTTAAACTAATATACTTAATATATGCAGTTATTTTTTTGTTTATTTGACTTGAACAATAATAGGTAGAAGTTAGATTTGTTTCGTGTATTATGGCTATGGATGTCTACATTACGATTTAGTATAACATTATGTTTAATATTATTGCTTATTATTTTAATGGCTATTAAGAATAATTCTTTATGGCAAATATTATCAAAATTAAGATATTTAGGAGAGCATATATGTACGTAAATTTGAAATAAATTCATGTGTGACTTATAAAAACTAAGCAAATTTCCCATTTGGTAAAACCAAGTTAAAAAACTATAGTATGAAAGCAGAGCTGGGTCGTATTCGAGTAAAAGTATTTAAAATACTATAAAAAATATTTTTTTTGAGTAAAGTATTTACTTTGCGTTGACAAGTAGAAATAGATTATTTGAAAAAAGTATTTCAAATACCATTTTTGAGTAAAAATATTTGGCTTGATTTTTTCAAATACAGGTAAAGTATTTAAAAAAGGATTTCAAATACTTTTTTTGATTAAAAGTATTTGACTTGATTTATTCAAATACAAGTAAAGTATTTAACCTAAGTATTTCAAATACTATTTTTAAATAAATGATTTGACTTGATTGTTTCAAATACAAGTAAAGTATTTGAAAATTATTTAAATTTCTTTATTAAATCACTCAAATACTACTAATTTTTTTTTAAAGAATACCCACAAAGAACTTATATTCGAAATGTGATTGAAAACATTCATGTCCAAAAGGTTTGTTTAGTATGCAAATGAATATTGAATAGAGTAGACTCAATGTGAACTACATCTTCTAGATGGTGACTGATGGAAAGTGCCAAATTCAAGAAATTGAGCAAGTTTCAGCAAAAATGGGTCCTTATCGAATCTCACATAGCCCTCGGAAATTTTTTTTTTTTGTTTTTTTTAAATTGTCTTTAGCACAAGGGCTTATAAGCACGATGCAAACAAAAGGTCCGGCGTCCCAAGTGTCGGAACCCAAGACCTTAATTTTTTATAATTTCAAAATAATTTATTAGTCCCAAGTCTGATATGAATGATTTAGTAAATGATAAAATAAAATGAAAAAAAACAAACAATCAAATTTTGTATCAATTAAATCTTATTGTTAACATTTCATCTAGTGGTGTATATTAAAAGTGTAGTCTATTCTTTGATGTTAATTGCTCTTGTTTGGATCGTGCTTATGACCCTTGTACTATAGACAAGCTACAAAAAAAAAATAAAAGTCTTGGGTTCCGACACTTGGGACGCCGGGCCAAAATAAAGTTCTTTATAGCTTTATTCTGCAGTTTCTATAATGTATTTAAATTTTTATTCAGTGTTTCCCAATATATGAAATCCGTACATAATTGCGCTATGGAATAAGCTGTAGTAAATTGATCTCTTATTTCTTAGTGGTACCCTTTTTTTTATTAGTTTGAATAGTCCTGATGCAATTTTTCTTCCTTTTTTTATTAGTTCTTTTATATGCTGTTCCCATGTTAAGTTCTAATCTAATAATATTCCCAAATATTTGTAACTGTCCACGTGATCCAACTTACATTTGTTATAGTAAATATTTAAGGCATCACCTGTCTTACTTTTAAATAACATATATTTTGTTTTATCTGTATTTATTGTCAGGTTATGACGCTCCATTGTTGAACTTCACTCATGTCCATCTTGATTAATTCTTCCAATTCTTGGTTTGTTTATAAATTATGGACAGGTCATCAGCAAACATAAATGGCTTACCACTCAGTTTTGCGCATAATATGTCATTTATGTAACAAAAAAATAACGTAGGTCCGAGTGAACTTCCTTGTATTACACCATATTCAACTTTTACAGCTTCACTTTTTAACCGATCACATTCTGTGTACTGCATTATTTCCTATAAGTAACTTTTGAAGCAGTTGTATTCCGTCCCGAGTTCATATTATAATATTCTTAGAAGTTTATTTCCATCTACTGTATCAAAGGCCTTCCTAACGTCAAAAAACATAGCTACCACTTTCTTCTTTTTATCCAATCCCGAATGAATTTGCGGTATTACATCAAATAATGCTGCTTGGGTACTAGATTTTTTCTTGAATCCATATTGTTGATTAAACATCAATTTGTTCTTATGTAGATAATCAGTAAGCTGTTGTTAATGACTGCACTCTCAATCAGTTAACTAAACACAGAAGAAATCGAAATAGGTCTGAAGTTATCAATATCATTCAGATTACCTACATTCTTATATATTGGTATAATTATTATCATATTTTCATAATGTATTCTTTTAATTGATCTTTGACGTAATTATAATTGATTCTTTTACAGCTGTTTAATTAGGTTATTATTTTCATTTTTGATGCTAAATTTTTCAGTTCAACTATAATACCTATAAATGATCTGAAATATCATGGTGAAAGTGCATAATATGTATGTATGCATTTGGATTTACCAAGAAACCACTTTTAGATTCAGGTCTACTAATTAGACATATTATGCACTTTCTTCACTGCAGAAGTAGTATCCATTGGATTCTACTATCATTTTATATGTATCAACAACCTCATCTTTGTTATTCTTAATGTTAAAATTAAAATCTCCCATAATGATGCTATTTTTAATCGTTAAATTTTCCAGTTGTGAACCTAATACTTCAAAGAATTTACGGATATGATCTGATGAGTTTTCTGGAGGTCTATAAGCAGCCATAATGTTATGTTTATTTGTACCATCATCCAACTTTATTCTGATAAAGCTGTTATACTCATCACAATATATATTACAGATTGTATATTTCAATTCATTAATAACAAGTATTCCCGCTCCACCATCTCGTTTTCAATTTCTACATGATAGTACTTTGGAATATTTTTGTTATATCAATATAGGCACACTCATTATCTAAAATCCATGTTTCAGTGAATATTAAAACATGAATAGTTTGCTCAATAGTATCCAATAATTGTGTTATTTCAACAATTTTATATTTTAGGCTTGTGGTAATTAAATATAATATTTTAAGTGGGTTATTCTTACAAATTTGATGTCTTTAATATTAAATATATCGGTTTCAATGTTGGCATTGATCGGCAACTCATATTCTATATCACTGAAATGCATCAAGATTTGAATGTTCTATGACACGTATGATTTTACTATTTGAATTTTTTCTGATAAATAATTTGCCTTCATGTACCCACTTAAATTCTATGATTTGATTTTTTTTCATATCTCTTTTTTATGGAGATATTTGAAATATGGCGTGAGTTTCTCATTTATGAAAATTGTACTTTTTTCTTTGCACTAATCTCAATTTTCAAATATTTCTGTTGTTAATTCTTTTTTTCTAACTAACTTTAACAAGTTGTTCTTGACATCCAATGTGCTAAAATTAAATATTAATTTTTGCGGCTCACCTGATTTGTAGTTGTATATGCTTCCTTGATATCCTTATCATCAATATCCATCCCAACTTGAGTTAAAATTTTCTTAACAATCTCAATTGGATGCTCCTTGCTCATTCCATGAGTGACACCACACTACTCAATCTTTTTTATATACTTTTTTTGTTTGATTTTCTCTAATTGTATTAAGTTTTTATGGACTTTTTCTTCTAGTAGTTTATTTTCCTGTCGTTAGAAGCATGTTATCATCAATTAGGGTATCAATAAAAGTTTTCATTTGCCTGACCTCTTTGGTGAGTTCATAAAGTTCTGATCCCTGAAGATTTTGATTTTTGATAATTGTCTCCAATTTCTGATTTTATTTACATAAAATTCGAAGTATATTGATGAGCCTTACGAAACAAAAAAATGAACAAACAGCATTATCTAAAATATCGTATACGAATATAAAAAAAAATTAAATTTAGATCATCTACACAAATCTCATCTTAAATTTGAACTTGATTTGTTATCAACAAAATTTTTTGCCAGAGATGTTTCGATAATTATAAATCATTTACTTGCATTTATAGCCATCTTCACATGCTCATGAATTAGTCATAATCTGTAACATGCGATGGATCATTCATTATCATACTAAGAGCGAATTTCTAATATTTACAATTTAAACATTTGTCTAATTAATTTTTAGAAAAATGTTCAACAATTGGTCTTCCTAATTACATTCAGTTCCAAAATTGATTGTATTCTTCTTAAGTTAATAATAAATTTTTTCCAAACAATAAGTAACTACCTTAATTCTTTTATAATGACAAATTAAAATACCGAAAAGATATTCTCTTAAAAACTCGTTAAGTGTCTTTAATATAAAGAAAATTAAAAACAAAAAAAAAAAACAAAAAAATTAAGAAGATAAAAGTAAATTATTCAAATGGAAAATGTTTGGAACGATTTTCTAAACAATTAAAATTTACCCCCAAATTTCATAATATTATTTTTTGTTTCTTTTTTTTTTTATTTTTGTTTTCTTCATTATTTTATCAAATATAAATAATTAACTCTACTTAATTTATATGCAACCAGCATACAACTATTATAATTAATTATCCTTAGATCTTTGAATAGAAGAAAAAAAAAAAACGAAATAAATAAATAAAAACAAGGACATTTAGAATTCGTTTGAATGTATATTTTCTAGTTTTTAAGTTCATAAATAATTCCGTTTTCATATTATTGTTGAAAATAAATTTTTGTCCTTGCCATTTTTTCTATATAATTATTATTATTGTATAGGTTCATTCTAGACATATAGATTTATAAAATATTATCATATCCAAGAATAAATTTTTACTAATACATAAACAATAATTGAATACATAAATTGGTTTTTTGAAAATTATACATTTTTATATACATACATTGAAAATCAGTGGTGACACCAGCATGTTC
The DNA here is from genome assembly GCA_963942445.1 of Argyra leucocephala. Lineage (NCBI taxonomy): Eukaryota > Metazoa > Arthropoda > Insecta > Diptera > Dolichopodidae > Argyra > Argyra leucocephala. The sequence continues at coordinate 60,726,560 of OZ012680.1, forward strand.
TGACAATTAGAAATCCATTAGCCCAGCCACAAGACCAAAATAATAATGAATATTAAAAATAATATAATATAATTAAAAATTATTTGATTTTTTAAATTTTTTGTTATTGTTGATATTTTAGATAAATTAATAATATTACGTACTGAATTAGGTCATCAGACCCGGTTCATCATTATAAATGAATATACACTGGTGTATACGTAGGTACTCATATTTTATTGTTCAGTTAGTGCATGATTGAAATTTGGGTCATTTGTTTAGAAAAAATTTTCAAAAGAAATCTGACAAATTTAGTCCTAAGAGACTTTCTATTTTTTCACAAGATATATCTTCATATTTGTCTATTTCAATTGGCTCACAAAAAAAGAATTTAAATAACTTAAGTTAATTACACCTCAGGGTGAGACCTCGCTTACAGCTTGACCTCGCTTACAATTTCATCCATTCTATTATTTCTTGTGAAGTTTTCCGGTTGGGACAGTAGTATTGTAAAAACTATTTTGATCGATACTGAGAAAGAACAATTCAAAAAATCAGAGGTCGTTTTTCAATATTTATAATTGCTACGCTATTTCCTATACCTCGTTTACAATTTCATCCATTCTATTATTTCTTGTGAAGTTTTCCGGTTGGGACAGTAGTATTGTAAAAACTATTTTGATCGATACTGAGAAAGAACAATTCAAAAAATCAGAGGTCGTTTTCCAATATTTATAATTGCTACGCTATTTCCTATATTTATAATTGACTTGCTCCTAACCACTTGAAATACAATGTCAAAAAATCAGTGGTCGTTTTCCAATACTTATAATTGCATGGCTATTCCCTATATTTATAATTGGCATGTTCCAAACCACTTGAAATCCAATCCAAATCTTTGCAAGCGACACCATTATAGTCATACAGGATTTTCATAAAATATCTGAAGCTACATATATCGCTGTATTAGCCAAAAGGGACATCATGGCCAGTTCCGCCAGCCATGATTTGGTTGCAATAGCCCATTAGGCTGTAAAATCCAAAGTTGAGATATCTCTTACACGCTGGGTGGCGCAGTAGGTAGAGCGAAAGGTCCCAGGTTCGATTCCCGAAGAAGGCAAAGTACTGCTTTTTGGATTTTCGACCTGGTCCAGTACCCTTTATCATTGGGATAAAATAAATGATAAATATTTGAGAGTTTTGGTTATCACTAAAAATTAAGATGGAACTATGCTATTATGAAGGCGAAGTACTCTACATTAGATATAGTTTTCAACATTTAAATAAATAGATATATATAACCATAAAAATTCTATAGAAAAGCTTTGTATGTGACTGTGTATTCCAAATCTCTGTGTAAAAGCAGTTAGGGTGTTCATCCCATAGATTTGGAATTATATAAAAAAAAAAAAATAAAAAAAAAATTTTTGGGTGAGGTATCTCTAGAAAAATTTAAATTTTTGATCCTAATCCTTCTTTTCTTTTGATCCTAATCTTTTTTATAAAGCCCAGTTGCTTGAAGGCATGCACTTTAATTGAAAAAAAATTATCTTGAATGATCATATATTGGATGTTGCAAAAAGCGCAGTGAAATGTTTAGGTTTTCCCAGTCGATGTAATGCTTACTTCTTCTCCAAAAAATCTATATAGTTTTCATACAACACAAAACGAAGTACAATTCTCATATATGAGATGGCGCTTCTAATAATGCTTTAAAACATTTGAATAAAGTCCAAAAACGGGCTGTTCATCTTAGAATGACCCAAATTTTACTACTCATTTTGCTACTATAGAACATCATCGTATAGTTGGACCTCTCTCCTTTTTTTTATAAATATCTCTTAGGAACGGACACTTCATCACTATCATATAATGCCTTCAATGGAACATTGAGCAAAAATAAAACCTATCTTTCAGCTCCTATAAAAATTAAATATGCATTACCTCCATTTCAGCGTTTTCCTCTTGAAAGAAGGGCAGCATGTGTTCATCCCTACATAAGGTAGAAATCCCCAAATGACAGAAGACAAGTTATAAAAATTCGTTTGTAACCTCAACATCCTGAATATGGAACAAAATTCCATCTTATATGTTCCACAAAAATGATCGATTATATTTATAGCCTACATAACTGCAAGACAAACATTAAGATCTTCGTTCGTAATTGTCTAGCAAAATAAATGTAACTCCCTAGTGAAACGTAGCAATCGGTATGGAAAGTGGATTACCTTTTGGTACGTTTTTTTGGTAATTACCGAACTAAAACGAAAGAAGAATGCTATTTTTGTGCAAAGTTACAAGTAAGGCAGTAAAAACGGGAAAAGTAAAATTTCAACTTGTCTCTTTTTGTATACCGCAAACCTGTTACCGCCTTTTTTACTTGTATTTGGATTTGTGTTTATATACTTCAAATAAAGCCCAACTTATAAAATTGAATTATTTATTACACTCTTTACATAAATTATGACAAAAGATAAAAAATCTGTGATGCAACATCATCACTGCAAATTAATTAATATTTTCTAGATTTCATCCTTTACCCTTTAAATTATTTTAGAACTTAATTTTTTTCTTTTCAGTTATCTAATTTTATAAATTGATATTTCACTAGAGCCAAAAGTTAAATAATTCATTCTACATTTTTAAGCGCAATGCTTTTCTTTTGTCTTATAATTCTTCTTTTTTTTTATTTTCAATTCATATTTTGTGATTTTTAGGGTCCTTTTGAGGTCTAACTTGTGGGCATAATATAAAAACAACAAAAAACAATTTTCAAATATCATCTCAGTTTAACAAAAAAAAAAAAAAATGAAAAAACAGGAAATTCACCTTATCTCATTACCAAAACAAAAACATAATAAGAAAAATTTGCATATTTTCTAAGCGGTTTTATTTTACACATACATGCATACCAATTCTAGACCTATAATCATTTTTCCCAGAACATAATACCAAAACGTAAAAACAAAAATAAAATAAAAATTAAATTTTTATTACTGTTTTTTTTTTTTTTTTTCTGAAGGTGAATTAATACTTTTGTTGATACTTAGAGAGGTTTCTATTTCTGCTACATAATCTGTGTATGTAGATTCATATATGAATGTACAAAGTATAAAATAAAAAGGAGCTTTTAAAGGATACCCTTTTTTTAACATGTATGGCTTATAAAACAACGTAAGAATTTTCACAAAAAAAAAAAATAAAAACATAAAAAATAACAAAGTTTAAAATAATATTGTCTCAGATACAAAGGGATGTAGAAGAAAACCAGTTAGTTGGTTTTAAAGGAAAAGTTAAAAAAAAAACAATAATATCAAAAATAAACAAAAAAAAAGACATCTACAAAAATGAATTCTATATTTTTGGTAAAATCCAGAGAGGTAGGCGGAATAACAAATAAAAGAGAATGTATTATCGCACTGTATAAGAAAAGTTACCAACCAATTTTCCTTTTGTACAACTTTTATAAAGTTAGTTTTGTGGGTGAATTCAGTATATACGTAAAATAAAATAATTTTCAAAACAAAAATTACTAAGGTGAATCCTTTTTAATATTATTTCAACACAAATAAACATTAGAGTGGTCTGTTTTCGTTTTAGAAAAAAAAATAAATCATGTAAATTTTATTAGATTATTTGATTGGATCTGTATGAATGAGTTGAAACTGAATATGAAGATGAGCGCATAGGTGAAACTTAAGGTCTTTCAGAACGTCATCAACAGATTTTAAGGTTTATTCCAGTATTGCTACCGATCTGAATTATAATTATATAGAACTATGTTATATGAAAATGGTTCCGTATTTATACTCAAACAACTCATTGAAAAATCAATCGAATTCAATAAACCTATCTTTATATTTCAACAGAGTACAACTGAATGATGACGTTATCTAAATATTACAATAAAAATAAATTAATCACAGTTTTACAAGAAATTAGTCACATACAAGATATTGTCCGTTGGAGTCGAAATAAACGAAGAAACTGGGGAGACCAAGTAAATAGAATGATAGAAGGTTGACTGACGAATGTAGTAATTAATGGCCAAAATAATGTCAAACACCTATGGTATGAATGCTGGACGTCATCATCACAAAATTGAAGAGAAAAATATTTATATTGAAAAAAAAGGCACTAAATTCCTATGAAGAAGTGATGATGAAGTGAATTCCTAGAAGAAGTGAAAATGATAAAAAATGTCTATTAAGCTTAAAACATCTACGGCAGAAATAAATTTGATACAACACCAAATCTATATTTCGAAAAGCAGTTAAAACACTTTAAAAACCCCACAAAATATTTCTAACTAAAAATTGAAAATTTCTAACAATTCTGCAAGCGAAAGTAATTGCAAAGACAAAAGTAAATGACATAAAAAGTTTACTGGATTATTTATTAAAGCATGATTAAATTAAAACTATTTTAAAACTATTTTAGTTACCAAAAATCAGTGTTGTGTCGCGTAAACTACATTATGTAGATTACGTTATTTTCTACACGTCGACAATACCTTGTAGACAATATAATTATGTCTAGTTCATTGCTTAGACAATGTTTACAATTAAATAATAATAAATTACAATTAAGTTAAATGGAAATACTGATTTTTTTTAAAAAAAAAAGCAAAATTATATTATTATATAACTTATAGTTTCCTGCATATACCTATCGAATCGACGGGACACTCCAATACATATACAAATTGCTTTGATTTGTTTTTCTAACATAAAATAAATAAATTTCGCTACCCGAAGTGCATGAAATATTAAAAATAAATAAACGTAAACAAAGAAGAGCAAATAAATATTGTGGGATCAGTATGAGTCACAATCACATAAATTTGCAATTAAAACTCTAAAGAAGGAAAGAAAAAACTAGAATTTATTTTGCTTCCGTCATTTATGGCGGGTTACAAGTCCAGTTTTATATATTTATTATAAAATGAGTAACATAAATTTAATCCGAGTCATGCAGATCCTCTGTTTCTTGAAACTCTCCTACGATTGACAAGTATTAATAAATTCACATAATTGGTACAAAAAACTTTATATTTTCTTTAATATTATGTTCTACGAATTTATCATCAAATGTTCTATATATTAATTCGACCATTCGAAGATCACAGATTTAATCCCAATTCTACCTTAATCGACCATAAAATTTTCAAAATCAACTTGCTTAAATTCTTATGATTCTTAAATAGATGTATACTATCTTTTGCAAATAGATTGCCGGCGTAGTGGTTACAGTTACTATACCACTACTATGAAGTGCTGCGATAATTTTCCAATCTGTTATGCTATTGTCGAATACAATATAGCATAAACAATAGTAGGAATTAATTCCTTTGCAATATCAACAGACTCCACAACAATTTCACACAATTTTTCTGCTGTTTCGCATGTACTGTTAAGCATGTATAAAAAAAGCATGATCTGTGATAACAGTGTATATGCAACATTTAAACAATCGTTCCGTCATAGATGGAACAATTTTTCCACCCATATATAGATATAAACCTGAATCTAAACTCATAATAACCTTAGCTGATATAATACATTTTTATATGCTTTATCAAGCCAAGTTGATGACAGTGTTTCCCTACTTTAGGAACTTTATTTAAATACGCTGGCCAATTTTTTTTTGTATAAAGTTCTTGAAATTAAGCGAATCTACTAGAAAATAATTATTGTTTACATCATAGTTTGAATTGTTTTTATTCTATACAGTATATTTTACATTTTCATTTCAGTAAATTGCTTGTTTTACACTAAAGTTTACTTCAAAGTGTAGACAAATAAAAGTTACGCGTAAAGAAACAACACTGCTAAAAATCAAATAATATCCAGGTAAATTTGACCAACGTGCATGAATTAAAATCAACTTGTTAGAAAAGTATGGTGATGGCGTATGAAGCTTTTTAGATTCAGCTGACGAAATGTCAAAGGAAATTCTGTGTCAAAAATGTTTTTTAATTCAAAGATAATAAAAATTACATTACCTAAAATGTAATCAGATCTAGAAATCTTGCATTTTGAATCTAAGTTAAAGTTAAAAGTTGAAACTAAAAAGTAGAATTATAATTCTTAAAGCGTAAATAAATTTAAGGTTATAAATAAATTTAACGTAGGTACAATTTGAAATCCTTTCAAAAAATTTGATTTCAATTCACTTTTACATTACTACAAGATATAAAGGACACTCTATGCTTAAGACATATCAACATACTCGTACATATTACTTTAAATACAAATGAAATATAACAGTTTAGATGATATAGTATTATAATTGGCCGCAAAGATCAACATAATTTGCATAATCCTTTTTATTATTTTATTTTATATTCAGAAAAATTGTATTAATGATATCCTGTTTTTATTGTTCACCTTGATGTCGTTTTATCGTGTCCCGAATTTTTCTTTTATTCCTTTTTTCTTATTTTTTTTCTTTTGGTATTTGTAAATTTTTTTTTTTTTTAGTATTATTTGTACTTACAATCCTTGAAGAATTGGTATGAGGTTTTCTTTTCTCTATATAATATTATAAAAATGTAAATTTTTGGCGAGAAAATCTAATTAAATAATTTTGTTTTTTTTTTTTTTTTTTTTTGTTTTTTGCCATTCTTTGTTTAAAAACAAGTTTTAAGATAAATGAAGTTTAATTTTTTGTTAAAGTGAAATCTACACATTTATAGATATTATATAGATAATAATAATTATTAAAAGAAAAAAGTAAAAACGTAAAAAAAAAACAAGGAGAAAGAGTGAAAGAGACAAAATATTAATATACGTAGGTATTTGGCATACGAATAACACGAAAACTATAAAGGATAATTGCGACGATTTATGGGATTTTATATCATTAAGTTTTCTATATCTTAGGTGAGTTGAATTTTTTTATTTTATTTTTTATTTTATTTTATTTTATTTTATTTGTGTATTCCCTGTATAGTAATTTTCATTTTGTGTTGAAGAGAACAGAATAATTCGTATTTAATCTTCCTCATTTGTTACTGACCATAAATTTTAATATGGTATGAAAAAAAATTGGGTGTGCGGGTGAATATAATATAGGAAATTATGTAATAAATATTAACTTTTATCTGATCATATTATCATTTTTATTTTTATTTGAATTGATGTAATCGTTAAATACCATTATAAAGTTAAATATTTTATCATTTGAATATCATTTTTATTTTTTTTTTGTTTTGTTTTTTTTTTTTTTGTTCATTTTAAATTCAAACGAATAAATACGGATTATTTGAATAATACAAGAGCAGCAGAGAACAACTAAGGCAAATCAATAATTGGGTGAATTAATATTATATTAAAAAACATTTTTTTACTTTTATTCATTAATATTTTAATATGAAAATTATGCATTGTTGTTTTTGTAAAAGATAATTAGGTCTTTATAAATTCGTGAATTATATTAGAAGGTTTTTTTATTCCAAAAAATATTTTAGATACTTTAATTTACCTTTTTGATCATAGATAATTTGCAAATTCGTAGATAATTTAATACACAGTAGGTATTTAACAAAACAAAAAAAAAAAATTTATATAAGAATAAAATTATTAATTTAGAATATAAAAATTAATTAGGGTTTCCGCCATTTAATTTAGAAAAGTCTAAATAGGCCTAATAAGTGTTTTTGTTATAGTTAATTTTAAATTAACAAAAAAATAATGTTAATCAAGTACGTACTTTTGAAAATGAATATAAAATGCAATAGTTATGTGCTATTGGAATCTATCTCTATAGTCTAATTGGCAGGATTGCAGAAAAATTAAAACTAACGATGTTGTAATCACCGGTTCAAATTTTGTAGAAAATAAAGTATTGACCATATGCGATGTGAACTACACTGTGTAGAAATAATAATAATAAAATAAAATCAATAACAAGAAATTAGAAATATAAAAGTATATAAAATTCAATGGACTATCATAGGTGGGATATTTCGTGTGCACGTTTAAGAATAAAATTCCCCGCAATTTTTTTTTATATAGGAAATGTCATAAAAATGGACCAGCTGAACGAACCAGACTGATGAATCGATTTGGTTAAAGCTTATGAAACATCTTCATTGTTTATCACCAGAAATTGGAGAGTGGATGAAAGGTTTAGAGAAACAGATATAGAGAAGAGGCTAAGATTCCATTAAAGATTAAGCATCATTGAAAAAATAAACTGACTATCTGCTATGTAAAATTGTAATTATTCGGGGGTGGGGCATTATTTCGACATGGCTAAGTCTACAGCGAGCGAGCCCTTCGATTCACTGAATAGCTGCTAAATAGCTTCTTCTTCTACTTCATATATTCTGCACAAGTTTTTTTGGTAAGGCCTGTTTTATAAAGATGCTTTTCTACCAGTGGCAGTGGCTAGTTACTATTCCTATCATGATGTGCATCTTTTTCCTGTTGAAACTCAGATGAACTTAAGTTTTCTTGACTGAGCGTTTCGGTATGAACATTTAAGCTTGACGATTGCCATTAAACCCACAAGTCCTCTACTTTTTGAACCAGCAACATTTTATTTGCAATTTGACTGGGCTTAGGGGAATCTCACAGACGAGTTTGATCAATTAAAGGATCTGCTAATCTACAGCTGAGAGTTTCCTGCAATGCCAGAATACCCTAGTATTAACATTATTGTGGTTTCTACCAGAATCACCTCTACACAATCCCATACTAGCTATATGTCATCATATATGAATTAAGAGTTATAGTATTGCTGCTTTTACTATCTGAGGTAATGTATATAAAGATAAAGATCAAAGATAAATAAACTACTTTTAATAAGAAGAGATTTATTCTTCCAAGCACTATGATGACCTTGTATATGACACTCCTAGTCATATACTAAATAATAATAATAATGAGAATGTTGACTCACCGCGTTTGCCGCACGGGAGGGGTAATTGATCGTTGGGACATTATTATTATAATTATAATGTAGACTTTAGGTTTTTTGCAATTTATTTTTAAATACTCTCGGACACAATAGTATTTACTGCAGCTTGGAAAACTATGTTTGTAGAATTTACGTTTAAATAAATATCGGATCTGATTGTTTTTCATATACCCCCGATTCAACTCCATTTTTTTTAGAGCCGTCAGTATGCAACACTAATACTCCTTTTTTGAAAAAGGGTGGGCTGGATTCCGACGTTTACTTGGAGCTATTGTTTTGAATGGTTTTTCAAAATTGTTTATAGGCAAGCAGCAACGGATAACCCTACTAAAAACGTATCACTCTATGGTATCAAAATTTTTTAAAATGACTTATGGGGTGAAATTTTAAATTGAATTTTAGTGCTCCGCAATTGTTGCGAAAAGTTATAAATATGTTATAGCACTAAAATGAAGAATCCTATAAAGCACCGGAGCAATTGCTGTAATATTGTTACAGGATTAGTATGCATATGTATTAGTGTAAATGTTTCTGTTTTGAAATGAGATTCTTTTCAAAAAATTTATCTTATGCGAGAAGGAGATCGGTATTATTTTTTATTATAAAATAATAACTTTATGGATTTTATATTTATTTCATGCGGAAGGGAGATAGATACTAATTACATATTTTTATATTTGGACGTAAATGATTTATTTATAATATAAATACATTGCCCTTCAAAAATATGCCCTTCAATTTTTAAATAAATAAAAGAAAATATTTTTTTAAACTGTATCTTTTAAATGGTAAATAATGTACCTTAATTAATTAATGACATCAAACTTGATATTTAAATAATTATTCTTTTAAGTAAAAGTTATACTTTTGCGAAAATTATGCAAAATAAAGCTTCGTTTTATTTAAATAAACATTTTTTTTTCCATGTTTATTAAAAATAATGGCCGTCGCAAAATATTTATTCTAAATAGGTATTTGTTTTAACAGCTACAGTAAGTTTATTAGTAACAATATAGGAATACAGTAAAATAATAACACTCTAGCAATTCTATTCTAGGCTTATACACTTTTCAGACTTACAACAACATTGCTATTAAAACAACTCCCGTAATTGCTCTAAGAACATTCTTATAGCAATATTAATCGCATTATTCCGATAAAACATCATTATTTATTTATTTTTTTTATTTATTTATTTGTTTCTTTCAAATCACAAAAGAGCTTGCAGCTCGTATAGAGTATATACAAAATATTGTTAACATCATAACTTAATAACTTAAGACTAATTCGGATAATTCGAACAATTCATTTAAAAGGAAAATTCATACAATTATCTAAAAAAAAAATTAAATTTGCTATAAAAAAAGATCTTTTATCTTAAATACAAATATTGATTTAGTGATTTAGCAAGAACAAGAGAAGACAAATTAAACATTCAGTAATATACATGTACAAATTCGAAATTTTTATATTTAATTATTATATTTTTCTACCATTAGTACTTTAATCTTTTTTTTTAATTTTTTTGGTGATAAATTTTTATATTATCCGGTACCTCGTTATATGGTCGGATGCTAGTTTTAATTACAGGACTCATCTCATTTAGATTTCTGCCGCCAAACAAACGCATTTGATTAGCTGTTCTGGTGTTATGTTGATCAACATCATTGATGCATGTTAATTGTGTGTTTGATTTTATATTACTGTGTTTTATATTGTGTATATGTGATATTTGTGTCATATCCCGAAAGTCCTTTAGTTTTAATATGTTATGTTTTTTATGTTTTGTATTAGTTGATGTTCTTCTATTTAGGCAAAATATGTTTTTTATAGCTTTATTTTGTATTGTTTGCAACATGTTGAAATTCCTTTCAAATGTGTTACCCCTATGCTATGTGCTATAAGAAATAGTGCTATGGAAAAGACTGTAGCAAATTGATATTTTGTCGGTGTTAGGTACCCTTTTCCCTATTTTCTTAAATACTTCAACTATTTTTCTTGTTTTTATTGATCTATTTCTTGTTTCTTGTTGATCTATTTTATTTTTATCATAAAATACCGAAATAGTTTCATTATTTGGCTTAATTAACATACATTTTGTTTTGTTCACATTTACTTAAAGTTTATGTACACACATCCATTTATATATTAATTTCATATCTAAATTAATTCTTATTTCTAGGTTTGTGTATGTGTTTTCATTATTCCTATATAACAACTATATCATTTGCGTACATAAATGGCTTACCATATAGCTTCAAATTTGAAAATGTACTTATATAGATTGAAAATAGGACTGGACCAAGTTAGCTACCTTGGATTACACCGAAATCAAATTTACATTCTTGACTTTTATATTATCACATTCAGTGTATTGATTTCTGTTTGCAAAGTAGTTATCAAACCATTTGTATTCTTTACCTTTCACCCCATATTCGTATAGAATTCTTAGCTTTAGAATTATAATTATCTACATAATCAAATGCTTTTCTAAGGTCAAAAAATACCATACATACCTTTTTTCCTTTGCTAATTTTATTCTGCGCAAGTGTTATAATATCAAATAATGCAGTAGAAGTGTTTCAATTTTTGGAAAACCATATTGTAATCTTGATAAACAAATTATTTTGAGATATTTATCCCGATAACACTTTAGTGCTTATCGGGAGTTATATAGGAGTCTTGTAACTTTAATTTTGTTTTTCTAACAATAAAATGTTACATGGGCTATCATCACAGAATTAACAAATAAATACTGGACCGTATGCTTCACTTTATTTAGTAAACATTTCAGTACCGAACAAATGTACGAAGTACCTAAGAAATAAGTACGAAAGTTACTGACAAGCAATAAAAAAATTATGACATTAGATAAAGGTGGCATATTGTGGTAGTTTGTAATAAATATTTTCCAATACTTTTACGCATATAATGTTTAAGGTATTCCGGCCAAAAAGATTCAAAGAAAATCGTAGCTCACAACAAAAAACGAGACTATTAAAAATGCATATATAAAGAAATAAAAGAGGAGGGCGTGGTTGCATGTTCAAAAAATCAACTGAGTCGATATCAAGAAGACCACTTGAAATCTCGAGAAAAAAAGAAATTTTACCGACCAAGAACCACAACGAAACGAATAGTGTAAATGGGAATTAAAATACAAATGAGATACCTGAAAATCAAATTCAAAGTGGAGTGAAGAAAGGAATATAATATTTGTACCTAGACAATTATTCCTACAATAATTATATTCGTAGTATCAAATTATTCTTATATTACAACACAAAGTAGCTAATTAAGAAATTATAATATTTTTTGTAAAAAATATTACCTGAGATGTCACACCAAAATTTCGATTTGATAATAAACAAAACATCAATTTTAAATTAAAATTTTTTTTTTATCAAAAACCACATTAATTCCTTAAATTTATAATCCTTCAATACTAAATTTTAACATGGAAAATAATTCAAATAGTAAAAATTAAGATTTTCTTTTAAATTCGAAATTTTTCCAATAAAATCTAGATTTTAAATTAAAATTCAAATAAAAAAGAAAAACTAGCAATTTAAGACCACATTAAAGGATATAAATTTCTATAACATTTGACAAATAAAAAGCCATTAAAAAGGAAAAAAAAAATATTTATTTTTTTTTTTATTTTTTGGTTTTTTTGTTTTTATAATATTGTTGCATTAAATAAAATATTTCAAATATCAATTCTTAGAGATGAAACTAAAACAAAAAAATTTTAAACCATATTTAAAACCAATTTAAAACCAATACAGCTAAAGAAAATTATTTGTCACTCTAATATCACAGATGGTGCCCAATTTATATAAAATTTTTTTAGGTATTTTTACTATTCGGTTTTCTATTTATTATTTTCACTATTAAATTTTACTGAAATTTTCCCTTATTGCTTTTTCTTTTTTCTGTTGCTTTTTTTTCCAAAATATCCTTTTATTACAAAAAACCCTTCTAAATAATATAAATCTTTATAGAACTATAATATAATAAAATATTACCAATTTCAAGATTTATTTTTTCTTTATTATTTTGTGTTATTGTTTTTTTTTTCTTTTAGTTTTTCTTATTGTTTTCAATTTTATATATAAAATCAAAAGCTAGTGTGCTGAGAAGATCAATTGATTCACTTTTGATTAAATTTATTTGAAAATAGTAAAAATAAATATTTCATGTCTTGATATAGATCTTCTTAAATTGTTGAAAAAAAGTAGTATTTTACACATTATACCAGAATCATTTATATCCACAAATAGGATGCTTCAAAATAATTCAATTAAATTGTGAACTATTGTAAATAAAATATATAGTATTCAATTTAAAGTAGAAAAGTGAACTTTACATCTTCTAAGCTTTTCTTGATATCCAAGGCAACAACTTGAGTATAACCCACATATAATAGATAAGGTTCATAATCATGCCATCAAAATTATTAATAATGAAAATATTATAACACATCTATAACATTATTAGGTTATAACCGAAAAGTAGGACAACCACCCTGATATCTGTTGGGTAACTGCTGTGACGAAATAAAAAGTATTATACTCAAAACATGGCTCACTTCGGTCAGAATCAAACAGAAGCTACAAGTATTCATCAACAAGTGCTTGAGAATTATATGCAGAATATTCTGGCCGGCAAGAATTAGCAACGAAGATTTATGGATGATAACTGGAGAAGAACCTATCAACAGACAGATAAATAGGAAAAAATGGAAATGGATAGGTCATACACTAAGGAAATCAGAAAGTGATATAGCAAGAAAAGCTCTAGAGTGGAATCCACAAGGACAAAGGAGACCCGGCAGACCATACAACACATGGAGACGCACAATCGATCAAGAATTAACAGTCAACAATTATACCTGGGACGATATTAAGGAAGTAGTACTCAACAGAGAGGAATGGAGGTTCACTATCGAAGCCCTATGCTACCACGCGGAGTAATAGGAGAAAAAAAAAAAAAAAAAAAAAAAAAAAAAAAAAAAAAAAATACTCAAAACACAATCATTCCAGCGTAATACTCACAGAGCAGTTTTATCCCTAAAATTTTTAGTAGAGTCTCTTCTAATCAGAACCGTCGTGAAATATTAGAATTCTTTCATTAATCTTACCTCTAAACTACGGAACACTTTACCATTCTATCTGTTTTCACAAAGATATAACTTAGAGGTTCTCAAAATACGGGTAAATAAATTATAATTTAAATTAAATTTTGTCTATTCTGCTTCCTTCTTACTTGTCATCCATATTTTGTCGATTTACTAAATTGTGAAGCTAGTTCTTATTCCATTATTTTAGCTTCAATTATGATTTTTTTTATGTAGGTGCAAACAATATTTTTTTTATAATGACCGTTAAGTTGAATTTCTTCTCAACGATCGAACGCCCGTACATTTTTTTTAAATTTTCAAAATCAAATATTTTACCAACTCTCATATACAAAATAAACTCTGCGAACTTTTTTTTCTTCATTCAATTTCTTAGTTAAAATACTTTTAGATTTTGACTGACGGCTGAAGTAAAAGAAAAGGATAGAGATATTATTATTTATTATTGCATATATAAATGCAATGCTCCGATATTTTTTTTTTTTATATTATTAGCTAAAACTTAGGTCAGAAAAATCGATATGCTTTCGTACCGCTGGCTTTTGGAAGAGAAAAGAAAAAGGATAGTTAAAGAGAAGAAGAAGAAGTGAAAGAAGTAGGAGAAAGTTTTGGCTGGGAGTTGCGAACTATGTTATTGATGTTCACTTTGAATTTTTGTAAATTAAACAAATAAAAAATATCTCTTCTTGGGAATGCTGCTAGTGGAATGCGATTTCACATTCTAAATGTTCTGACGATAAACGAATATCCATACCCAGTCTTGAACCATCTTCATATTTCCACGGTGTAGGGGTGGGCATTTGCACCCTCTCGCGTTCCTCGACGGAATTGTTTAAGAGACGGAAGTAGTGATTTTAGTTCTTCCGAGCATGTGCCTACTCTCACGAAATATTTATAAAATAGGGTAAGTGATCATCCAACGATACGACGAAGCGACGACGATGGAACAAGTGTTGATGAAACATTTACATCATCAATGAGAAGAATAGCGTGTTGCTGTACTCTGTCAAGAAAGCTGATTGTACTCCTTCTTGGGTCGTATGTAGGCTTTATAGATATTAAGTAGATCTTTAAGTGCCAAATATGCCTTACATCGATTTAAAAAACCCAAATATTCTGCGGCGCTTTTCGCAATATCGAAAATATGGTTATTCCAGAGCATATTTTTCTTTACTCGCATTCCGAGAATGCTTATGTTTTCTAGTTGCTGTAAGCTTTCACCTTGAAATTTTAGAATAGGTTCAAATGGCGTTAATAAGCAGCTTTGAGTTTTGAAGGTGTTAAGCTCAGCTCGGTTTGTTCTACCATCGCTTTTCGTGTTACACTATAAATATTTTTCAAAAAAAAAAAAAATATTTTTGTTTTTGAATAAATTTCTTCTAAAACGTATAAATGAAAATTTAATAGAATCGATAACTTCTTCAAATTTTTCAATCAATCAAAAAGTATAATATATAACAAAAAGTTAGTGGGAAAATAGATTCTGCTCGTCAAAGCGGATTTCCGGACAACCTAAATAGTTGGTGCTGAAAATGAAAAGGTCAGCCTGTCTAACCTAAATTAATAATATGTTACGATTTTATTTTATGAGTACGTTAAATATGTTCGTTTATAGTGTTAATGTAGCTGTAAAAACGAAATTTTAATATGGAGTTATAAAAATAAAAGTTGTTTCTAATTCTAACATTTTGGGTTAATAATTTCATAAAAACTCTCTTTTATCAATTCAGGTGAACAGTTAAAATTAGAGGGAATAGTAAAAATTCAATGGAACACTAAAAATTCGGTGGAACAGCAAATAGTATTTAAATAAAATGTATGCGTTTTATGTCCTTCACATGGTGATTCTAGCAACCTCCACTTCCAATCTGGTTTCGAACCCCAGTGTAGTACTTCCTGATGGTTGGGGAACAGAAGAACGAAGAAAAATGAGTATATCTGGCAACGGTGGAGATAGCAACCAAAAACTTCCACATCTTAAATTAAAAGTATTTTCCGTAACTACGTATGCAGCGTCTGCATCCTTTCGTTCGAGCGGCTACAAAAGGAGTCTATATTCACAATGAGCTAGAAGAGCAATGAGCTAGAATGAGTAAGAAGATAAATCTGACTATTCAACGAGCGCGCGTGCCTGTCAGGTTTGAGCTTATGGTTTTATGACCCATATCTCAGAAAATGTCAAAGAGTTAACTAATTGTTAACATTTCATAAAATTTGACAACCAACAGTAGGTTCCAAGAGGTAATCGCTACCAAATCGCGACGGTGAATTCTCCTACAGCTTCGGTAGTAGTAAGCCGCTCATCACCGCCCTATGCCACACGGATGGGGTTACAGAACAATAATGTAAGATTTTTTTGATACACCACTCTTATTAAAACGAACTAAAAAGTATCACATATTTTCTCCTAGCCACATACAGATTTTACAAGCCACTACCGATTTCTGACCCCATACATTGTCCTGCAAATTTTTTTATTTTGAATTATTAATTGTTATAGAAATACTTGTTAATAAGATTTGAAATGAAAACCCTTGAGCCTATTTAAATGAAATTTTTAATTAAAAATATTGTCGCCGAAGCTTTTGTTCCCAACATTTCAAATATCTAATTTATTAGATAGTTAGTCTTAATTCGATTTCAAAATTTGTACCGAACAGACAAAAATCTGAGGGTTTTTATTACTAATAAAAAAAATATGTTATATGAAATATTCTTTTTCTAAACATTTTAAAATTGGTCTTGTGATCTACTCGTATTAATTCTTCAACTCTTGCCTACAGGCTTGCCTACACAGGATATCACACACCAGTAGGCTGTACTAATGAACAAAAACGACTATAGTGTGTGATTTAAACAACAGTCGACACCATCAGCAACACATTACAGATCTTCTAAATCATTAATCAAAAAATACTTCACAACTTTATATCAAAACGTCGTATCTACCCTACTGCTTTAATAAAATTGAAACCAACTATTAGAAAAGGTTAAAAAAAGATTTTATTTTTTAATTTACAAATATTTTTTACCGTTATGAGTTCGAATTCCTTAAACTCCAATTATATAACCATTAAATTATTTTAAGACACCCTCTTTTTTATTTAGCTAGTTGAGAGAAATGAATCCTAAATCGATTTTATTTATATGATAAAATTTAACTTGAAAAATTGTTGCGTGATATACATTTAAAGATTTATTTTCCGAAAAAAAAAAAAAAAAAAAATAACAATAACAAAAAATAAATATAGATATATAATAAAGAACCAAGACTAAAGAATTCTAAGATTTTACCAATAGATTTCAGGTCATTTTAATATTAAAATATTTTTGTTTTATCTTCATAATATTGTTTATTGTATTCCATTTAACAATCTAATAATGTATAATATATTGCTTCTGTATACAAAATATATACATATGTATTTATAAATAATTATACCATAATATGTATAATATTATAAAATTTACTAACAACTTTAAAATTAATTCATTTACTCCTAAATGATTACGTGAAATTCTATTTTTAAACTAACCTTTCACAAGAATAATCAATTTTTTTGAATTTCTAATTTTTTTTTTTTTTTTAAATATTGTTATTTATATATTTATAATGAATTTAACAAGAAATAAAAACTTCCTCAAACCAACAAGTAAATAACATAGAAATTAGAGTATAGATAGAGAATATAATATAGGATAGGAAAGAAAATAGATTAATCGATTTTGGTCCAGTTTCAGGTATTCCCATTTATCGTATTAAAGTAAATTAAGAGATAAATATTATTTTTTTTTTTTATATGATATGTGCATATTATGTATTATAGATAATTATATACATTTTAGTATAAAAAATGAGAATAGAATAAGGAACAATAAAGTGATGAAAAGATAAATGAATAAAGAGTAGATTGGTTCAACCAGAACCAAAAAAAAATTTTCCTTACGTTTTTATTTAGGTATTTATTATTATTTTGTTTTTATTTTTTTGTTCTTTTTGTTTTTATATTTTCTTTGGTTTGTTAAATGGTTCTGTTCGGTTTATTTCGAGTGAAGAGTTTTTAGATGTTTTCCACTTCCTAAAATGAATTGCTCATAATATATTAATGGGTTAAGTTTATGATAAGAATTAAAAATCTAATTTTGAAAATCATTTAACGTTTATAATATATAAAATAAAATTTTCATGGGAGGTAGTTTCGACTAAAAGATAAGGTTATAAAATCGTCAAAAGTTATCAAATCATTTTGATTTATGGGACAGATTTTTACATTATTTTTTTTTAAATTTTAGATAGCAGGCACACTGACAACGAAATGATGCTGCTTCCAGTGAACAGAACAGTCAGTTAAACGGGATATTTTATTCTTAAATCAGTTATCTATACAAAATAAATAAAAGTAAAATTGTAATTTCGCACTCGATAACAAACAAAATTAATTATCATTGGCGAGTGAAAGTCAATGTCAACATATCTCAAGTTGACAATGAGTGCTACAACTACTTACTACAAAAGCAACATAGTTCCCATCTACCGGCATTTTTCGTAAAATAAAATTGGCCAAACTAATAATTATAATAATACAATAGTAATAACAATAATAACATTATTAGTAATATTATTATTTATTTATTTATAAGATCTTTATTATGGGCTTACAAACCACATGGATTTTGTCAAGCGCTCAGTCTTTAAAGTTTTTTACATAATTATCTTTAGTTTATTTCATTATTATTTTTTTTACATAATGTTGTTTTAAATTAAGATTTTTGATTTACTTTTTTTTTGTTTCTTTTTTTTGTTTTTTAATTTCAAATTAATTTTTTTTCCTCTTTAAGTTTATGATTTTTTTTTAGTTTTTTTTATTTTTTTTTTTTATTAGTAATATTAAAATTCTTTAATTAAGGTATATTTAATTTAACATTTTATAATCTTCGCCAATATGTAATGATATTATTCATTGTGATCGACGGTTAAGAACCATCAAAGAATTAAGTTAATAGCTTCAACACCAAATACTAATAATAAGACTAGCTACAAATCCAAACAGACTAGAAAACCGCTTGTCTCAAGCCGTAAGTAATGTGAGTTGTCTTAAAGGCCACAACATTCTGTAGCTACCCAATAAACAGTGGAAGCTACGAGGTAAGGGCCAGCAATACAATGGAGTACAATGTGATCATCATGGATGGTTAATCATTGAGTTCCCTTATCCGCTAGTCATTATGTTTCATACGTATAAAAAAATTTCATACAAACTACTAATTCAGACTCGATAAAAAACAGATTGTATTATGGATGATTTATAGGAAAATAAAAGAAATAAAAAAATGATATCATCTGTTATCAGTCATGTTATGTTATTTTATCATCTTATAATATAATTTGGGTGGTTTGAAGAAGAAGGTACAATGCCGAACTATACCGGCTGTTCAACGACATGGACCTAGCCAAAAAAAGTAAGAATAAGACGTCTTCATTGGCAAGGATATGTAGAGCGTATGGATGAAAATGCTCCGGCTAGGAAACTCTTCGAATCCAAGCCCCAGGGACCGCGTCGTCGAAGGAGGTCGGACCTTAGCTGGAGAGATGAAGTATCGGCAAATATGAAAATACTTCAAATCACCAACTGCAGAGATTCCGCTCGTGACCGAAGTCAGTAGAGGACAATTTTGCGTCAGAACCAGGACCTTAAAGGTTTGTAGCGCCCAACAATTAAGTAAGTATAATATAATTTATGATTGTCTCTAATTAAATATAGTTTTCCAAATTAGAACTGTATGAATATTAGGTACATCAAAAATTTCTATAATTGTTAATTTGCCCAAAAGTTAGAAGGAAGAAGTCAGTGTAGTGTTCAAAACCTCATCAATGTTTTGGCAATTTTTTGGTCCACACGTAAATTATTCATATGATATATAGTTTTATTTATTAAATAATGTTTATATCTAGTCTTTTTCGAGTAAATTTTATTTATCAAATTTTCGGCATATCAACTAATTAAATTTAAAAAAATACTACTGTTGTCAAAAACTATAAGCATTTTTAATTAACGTAATTCAATTTTATTTGAGTTGTTACTAGATTATTTACACTCAAAAAATTTGTTGACATTTATTTTACCTTAATGACTAATGGTTTACTAAGACCAGGTCGAAAAACCCATAAACCTTCTTTGCTTATATCATAAATCGAATCAGATCTATCCAAAACCACCAAATTATATTAAAAATACATATGACACGTTCTTTGTAAATCATAAGTCGAACACTATTGTATATGAAAATTTGTAAAACTAAAATGCATTTTTTTTAACAGAACCTGACTACCACATTCTTAAATGGACCCAATGAATGTTCTGATGTCGTGATAAAATTCACTCCATACTAGATATCATCAATCAATGACCTACACATTTTTTTTAATATTTTTAATTAATAATTTTGTCATAGGTATATGTTTACATTTCCATTTTTGTAGCCAATGAAAATAAATAAAAATATCTAAAAGTATGGCTCTCAAGTATCAGTCCAATTATAGCTGTTGCAAAGGGATCTAAATATTAAAACTGTCCGAAACGAGTTAGTTTTAATTCGAAATATCAAAATAAATTAGCAGATCATTCGAACCACCTAGAACAAAACATCCTACAGGAGCGAAGATACTGCCAACCAAAAAAAATATGATCCTTTAGATATGATTAACAGATTTCCAATAGCCAGCAACATAATTAAGTGTACGGGATTTTAATACTAGTTAAAATCTCAACAAGTTAATAAACTGTTAAATATTTAATTATATTTTATTAAGAATAGATTGTTGAAATAAATTAATTAAAAAAAATAGGTATCTATATTGTTGTACATTAAACCCCAAGGTTGTTATGAACAATTAAAATTTACTTAGTATATAATATAGATAAATATTATGTATATAAACAAACATTTTTTTTTCAGTATTCTCTGATTGATATTCTCTTTTTTTTTTGTTGTTGTTACTATTTCTACTTTTAAAATTTTTCGTTGTTGTATTAGAGGTTATATTGCTAAACAAAACAATTTGTGTGCTCAGATGTTCTTAAGCAAATTCAATTTCATTTTCTGAATGAAATCGTTTAAACAAAAAAAAAAAAACAAAATTAAAAATGAAAACAAAAAAAGGATTTTTTTTTGTTTTATTTTTTTTCTTTTCTCTCTAACCAGAATGTGTTGTATAGTGTTTGTGCTTTTCAACAGGATATTCAAAGCTTTCCAAATTAATGTTTTTCCTGTTATTTTTGTATTTTTAATATTGTTTTTATTTTTTTATTTTCTTTTTTTTGTTATTTTCGTTTTTATTTCACAATTTTAGCATAAATAATGGTTTTAATGTTTTATACTTTTAAATATGAGATACAAATAGATAGATAGATGATATTCAAAAAACAAAACAAAACAAAAAAAAAGAAGAAAAAAATAAAGGAGAAAAACTAGAGAAAGAGACAAAGAAAATTCATCATCAAGAAAAATGAATTTTTGTTTTGGTTTTTTTTTACAACCAAAGATACGATATTTAATTAAGCGATAAATTTCATTTTTAGTTTATAATATGTACAAGGAAAATATTTAATATTAGTAGTGACCAAATATTTTTTTAATATTTATAAATACCACATTGGTCGTCAAAATATAGTTTTTGGAATAGTGGAATAATTTACAAACAAAAAATAATATTTTTTTAAAGTGAATATGTATCTATTTTTACCGTTTTGTGCAATTATTTAACTTGAGGTTTACTTGACATCATCATGTTATTGATTGGACTTATTTTCATTCTATATTGTATTAATATTTTTTTAGTCATGTCAGAGACCAACTGGAGAAGATGAAATGCTTTGTCTTCGAAGTTTGAAAATTAATTGAAAAGCAAAACTTTCAAAAATTTTATGATCAACCAGCAATAGGTATCTTCAAGTACGAACTATTTAATTTCTGATATACACGCATATTGATTTCTAATATATCGGCCGGCATATTATTTAGATATTCAATAGTTCCTATATCTATCTATAGGTATTCTAATATACCATAATCTATATATCCATATGTATTCTAATATACCCACAGAAAATATAGTTACATACTAAGACTTAGTAAATACTCATTTCAAGTGTTGCACAATATCAACAACTTAGCCTAAGAAAAACAGAGATACAATGGCTATGGTGACTAAGAAATGTTGTAATGTTGCTTTTGAGAGTTTTACTGCAGTGAGTAATTATTGCAAGGAGACTATGCAATACGTTTGAGCTATTAAGTAATATTTTAATCAAGTAAGTGCTTAGTATTTATAGAATTTGAATATAAAATTAATATCTTATAAATTCATCACAAATTCAAAGTTATATTTTTAATATCTCTAATACAATATTATTTTAAATAATTCTAAATTTTTTTATAATTTAACTTCTACCAGAAGATGATTAAATCTTTTTTAATGAATAAATTAAATCTTATCTTAATCTTTTAATCTATAAATTAATGATGATTAAATCTTTTAAATATTTTGTGTACTAATGAATTCTACACCGTTGTTGTTTTTAAATATTGTTCCGATCGGAAATTAACACCCGTATTTCTTAATGTATATGGCTGATGTCCGTTTTGTATGTGGTTGATGTCCGTAAATTAATTATTTTCTTTGCTTTTTTTTGGAAAACTTACTTTTCTCAAATTATTATAAAGACTGACGCATTTAATTCTAATATTTTGGTTATTTTTATCCATTATAAATAGTGTAACATAACTCTTATGGACGTAAATCGGAAACAGTGCAGTGCGCACGTTTTTAGATTTTTTTTAATAATTGTTAACATGTTTTAATATTGATAATTGTTGATCAATATTTAAAACATGGCTTAGAATAGAATAAAATAGATTTATACCGTAGGCAAACTATTTCTAATTTGAAATTATATTTCAAAAAGTTTTACAGTCTTTACTTCAAAACAAAAAAATCTGGGTTCTGCCTTTACTAAATGAATTTAAAAATTTCTTATCGAATCGTTCGATATATGAATATGTGTTTTAGTTGCTAAATTTACATCTAATCAAAGTTTGGTCTCCTATTCAGTTTTTGATATTTATCATCGTTGTTATTTTTGTTTTTGTTGTTTTTCTCACATTTATGTGGCTTTTGCTTAATAAATGGTTTGATTTGATATGACTTAATTGTTTGTCTTTTATATTGATTTTATGTGTCCCATAATTTTGAAGTTTACATTTTTATTGATTACAATATCAAATTTATTAGTTTTGAAACTAAATGGGCAACACAGATTTTTTTAGAGCTTTTAAGCATATCGCACAAATGCTCAATGACATCTTCAGAAAAACTGACTTTCCATCATTGTGGAAATAGCCTACAATTATTATTAATAATGATCTTAAAGCTAGGTAAAGATCCAACAAAGGTCAACTTATATAGACCTATCAGTCTATTGCCTATGCTTTTAAAAGTTTTTGAAAAAATTATAGTTCATAGAATGATGCCGCAAATTCGAAGAAAGAAAGTTCTGCTCAGCCGTGCTGTTGGATGTCAGTCAGGCAATCGACAAAGTTTGGCACGCTGGATTAATCTGTGAAATAAGACAAAAGCTACCAGCTGAGGCTCATCTACTTCTAAATTATTATGTAACCAATAAACGCTTTCGAGTTAAATTCAAATCCTATGTAATAGAAGGACATAAAATCAATGCTGGCGTCCCTGAAGGTAGCGTACTGGGTCCACTTTTATACATCTGATCTATCGGGAAACAGGAACACATTAACATCCACCTTCGCAGACGATACTGCAGTCTTAAGCTGTTACACAATTCCACATACAGCATCTACAAACTTACAAGAACATTTGAAGTAGATACAGGAATGGCTTTATAAGTGGAAAATGAAGGTCAATGAGAGTAAAAGTGTTACTTCCTCGCTAAAGAAAGGATTATGTTCTGCAGTTAGCATAAATGAGATAACTAATTCCGCAAGCCAACGAGGTTAAATACCTAAGAGCTCATCTAGACAAACGGCTGACTTGGAAGAAGCACATCACCGGAAAAAAAGAGCAGCTAAAAATCAACACGAACAGCATTTTTTGGCTTATTGGGAAAAATTCCACATTAGATCTGGAATATAAAGTGTTGCTATACAAAGCCATTCTGAAACAAATCTGGTCCTATGAATGTCAGTTATGAAGAACTGCTTCTAATAGTAACATCGAAACAATTCAAAGGATGCAATCAAAAATTTTACGTATCATTACTCAAACCCCTTGGTACATTAGAAATATCAATCTATATAATGATTTGAGTATACCCTTAGTTAATGAAGTATGTGAATATGCAACCAGAATAATCTAGCACACTAACCCTTTGGCGAGAGATCTACAAAACATTCCAATAACCACCAGGTAAAAAAAAAAGTCGCTAGCAGTAATTTAAGACACAACATTGGAATGAACGAGCAAATATGAAGGGTCAAATCAATGAACTAGACATTACAACATTTTTAGATTTTAAGATTTGAATAAACCATAAAGGTTACACTTGTTAGAAATTATTGTCATTTTCTTTTAGAAAGATTCAATAAATAGAGTTAAGAGAGAGAAAAAAATGTAATAAGTATAATATAAGTTATAAATAATCCATTGTTATGATTTAAATCCAAGAGTTCTAATCTTGGTTATGAAATTTTCTTGATAGGAGTGACCTTTGTTTTAAATGTGATAAGGTGGATTGATCACCTTCTATCTAAATTTTTTTTTTTTTACAGTACTATATTTTTAGGAGTACCGTCAACATTACCTTAATAAATATTTTGTTAGCATTTTTATGTCAAACTTATTTTGAAAGCAGAAAAAAAGTAATGTTTATAAATTTATGACTACGGCAATTTTAGATAAATTTTACATTTTGTTCATATGTCATTTATCACAAATGTTTGTTTTAAAATTTGTTATTTAAAAAAAAACGAACCTACAATGTCTGGAGAAAAAATTTATTGTATAATTGAAAAATAATAA
Organism: Argyra leucocephala; assembly: GCA_963942445.1. Classification (NCBI taxonomy): domain Eukaryota; kingdom Metazoa; phylum Arthropoda; class Insecta; order Diptera; family Dolichopodidae; genus Argyra; species Argyra leucocephala. Next base: position 60,751,654 of record OZ012680.1, read on the forward strand.
TAATTATGTTCTTAAATTATATATATGTATGTATTTTACATTTTAAAAGATTGTTACACATTTTATCTTATAATAAATAGTTTTTTAATATTCATTTTAATTTTTTTTATAAATTTAAATTTTTATCTTTCTTGTTTTTTACGTGTCATAATCCTTTCCTAGTGTTTGGGTAGGGTTTAAAAAAAAAGTAGTCTTTAGATATATATATATATATGTATATATATAAATTTATAATATTTTAATAAATTATTTTAAGAAAATATTTAGTTTTTTAATGGGTATTATTTTATTATATACACTTCAAATATTTTTTTTATTTTTTTTTATTTTATTCTTTAACTTTACAATCTATATTTAAATTAAACTAATAATTGTATGTCATTATTAAATGATATTAAGTAATTTGCTTTGGCTTTTTTTAGTTTTTTTTTTGTATACAAGTGATGAGTGAGTTCATTAACTCATCTTTGAAGTGAAATAGTTAGGATCAGACTAGTGGGGATTTGCCGTTAGCCTATTCACAAAACTACTCCTTTGGTCTGTATAAGATAGAATCTTTTCAGCCTTCGCACATGTTGGTCTGTATGTTTCAGCTGTGATGCGATACCATTTGAATGTATTGCCAATCTGGCAAAGTATTTTGAAGTTCTTGCTATTATGGCTTCTTTAACCGATTTGACTTTTAGATCCTTTCTTAATTTTTCGTTTCTGGACGAACCATGGTGCATTTACTATCGATCGCAGTTCTTTCGATTGAAAGCTTTCCAATATTTTAATGCGTTGGAGTTACTTGTGGTACTCCGCAGTTCTATACCATAATACCAGATGGGTTTTAAGACGGCTTTGTCTAAAAGGATTTTGTACTTCATTGACAGCTGCAAATAACATCGTATTAACCAGTATAGGCTGCTAGATTTCAATCTGAGTTAATTATTTTTGTGGATAATCTCTCTCCAATTTAGACGTCTACCCAAATGCATATCAAGGTACTTTGTCGAATTTGTATGTATCAATGGCACATTATTTAAAGTTACGGCCGGAAAATCTACTCTTCTAGTGGCGAAAGTAGCATGTGTTGAGTTGTTTTTCATTGGCCTTCATTCTCCATATTTTCAGCCAAACTTCAATTTTTGATAAATGTTTTTGCAATTTGGGGTTGTGTTTGTTGCTAATACTACTGTGTCATCGGCAAGCGTTGCAGTCACTGTGTTCTCTGTTGTTGGAAAATCTACCGTGAATATTAGGTACAAAATAGCACACTACCATGAGGTACTACTACCCCTGATTTTATCATCTTTTCTGAAGTTTGTTCTTGTTTATACTTTATTATAAATTCACGAATGTGCAGGTAGGATTTTATGAGAAGATGTAACTCGTGAGGCAGCCTTGGTTTCAGTTTATTTAGTAGCCCTTTATGGCGAATGGCTGTTGTGATATCTAGAAACGATGCTGAGCAATAGTTTTTTCTTTCAAAAGTGTGGTTTATCACATTTACTACTCTATGAATTTGCTCAATTGTTGAACGATTTTGTCTAAACCCAAATTGGGGATTTGGTATTAAGTTTTCTTTCATCAATATTGGCCTTAGTCTTGTTATCAATAATTTTTCAAAACCCGTTTTAACGGTATAGGTAGTAAACTAATTGATCTGTATTTGGTTACTACACTTGGATCCTTACCCGGTTTTGACAATAAGATAATTTGGGCGGAAAACAACTTAACCTTTGGATGGCATTAAATAGATATATGATATACTTTATACCTATTTCTGGATATTCATTTATCATTTTACGAGTTATTTTATCATACCCTGACGCTTTCTTCGGGTTTATTTCATTTTTAATGACGGCTTTTACTTCTTTTGAACTGAGCTTTAGTTTTTTATTGGTAGAGCTAACTGCAGTGGTATATCAAGATAATCTTTTATTTTCTTATTCAGCGATTCTGTGTTCCTCTGTGCTCCTCATGTATCCTCATGCTTCTCCACATGCTACTTTCTAGATGTAAAGCAAATAATTCTGCTTTTTCTCTTTGGCTTCTAGTCCAACTACCATCGCTTTTTTCAATAGGGGTTCATGTTGATTGAGACGATTATGAAAAAAAAACAAGGTTCTTAACCAATGATCAGGGCATGAGTATTTTAAAAATGGTAGACAAAACAGTAAAGTCATGGTTATTTAAATTAATTATTTTTGGTCTTGCATTATCTTCCATAATGTGTCTGTTGTTGTTGTTAATTCGTTTAAGTATTTTTGTACAGCTTCATCTCTTATGTATTTCATTAGTCGCCTCAATTCTTTTACTGCCTAATTTAGCTTTTTTTTTTTTCTGGCGTCCTTAATTTCTGCCACGATTTTCTTAGTTTTCTCTTTTCCCGTATATTTTTTCCATTATAGTTTCTGGCCAAATTTTATACTTAGCTTGGAGGTGTTGCTTTGGTGTTGCTGCCATCGCTGGTGGTGATATCTTCTTGTTAAATTTTTCGATAGCTCCTCTATATTTACAATATTCTTCAACGGTATATCTAGCATTGTACTAGCATTGAGATTTTTTCGATAGGAATTCCAGCTTGTCTTTTTTGAGCTCGTCTTTTGCTCATATGTTACATCTAATAATCCGGTTGATGCTGTAATAATTATAGGTGTGTGATTTGGCGATAAATCTATACTCGACTCTGCATATAAGTGATTGTAAGAAATACCTTTGGTTACACAAAAATCTATTAAATCTGGAATTTTGTTTCTGTCTGTTTGCCAATAGTTAGGTCGGTCTGTTGATAAATACTTCAGTTTGTATTCTGTCATTGCCATTAGTATGCATATCGACCCTTTTGGGTGATTATTCTTGACCCCCAAAGTGTGTGTTTGGCGTTATAGATTCCGTCAGCCAGTCACTTCAAATATAGTTAAATAGAATTTAAAAAATTTACATAATATTCCATTTAAGGAGGAGTCACACGTACTCCGCCATATGCTTTAGTTGATGTATTTTCGAAGCTATGGAATTCAATGTGAGTACATGGTTGTGTGTAATAAATCCATCGATTGATAATGATGTTTTCGATATTAATGCCCCATCTCAAACATTTTCATCAAGGAATAAGAGAAGCTTCAAGCGTTCATTCTTACACAGTATAAATTCCTAAGTGATTCTAAGCCAGCTATGAAAATTCGGTTATAGTAAAGTTTTCCACAATGTTGAACAATATTCCAAGAAGTATGTTCCCAAAATCAAATAACCATTCCACATGTAATCTTCAAACATTTAAGAAGGATTTAAAGGTTTGTCCGAAATATCTCTCGATCTTCCGATAGTCCAAACTATGCATTTCTGTATAAAGATTTTATGACCTAAAGTTTGGCAATATATAGGTATATAAAAAATCTGTTCATTTTCAAAATCTATACTTCTCTTCTAGAATTTCAAAAATTCTATCCTACAGCTGTGTAGTCCTATTTTATTTTTCTCTTATTTTCATTAAAACTGTTTAGAAAGTGCTTTACTTCACATTTCAACAACATCAAAACAAAAAAGAAATAATTAATTTAAATAACCATGACTTTACTGTTTTGTCTACCATTTTTAAAATACTCATGCCCTGATGATTGGTTAAGAACCTTGTTGTTTTTTTTCTACTTTATTATTTATTATACTTTTTTTCTTCTACGAAAAATTATTGAAAAAATTAAAAACAAAACCAAATCCGAAAAGTAAAACACAAAACCAAGAAATTCAATTCTTCGAAAGTGAAAATATCTCATCAAAAATTCCAAGGATGAAAATATGCCTGTATAAGTGTTTTAAAAATTTATTTAAATAAAAATATATATTTATTTAAAATATAAAAACAAAACAAAAACCAAATAAAAAAATAAAATAAAAATCATCTTTAAATTTTAAAATAATTTAAGAATGAGGAATGAAATAAAACAAGATAGTTTATAAAAAAAACCTTGAAAAAATAAACAAGGTTAATATTTAATAAATAAAAACAAAAAAACAATCAAAAAAAAAAAAAACAAACTTGTTGAAAATTAAAAACTAAATTATTAAAAATTATCCAGGAAAAATGGATATTAATAACAAACATTATTAAAATATAAATTAAAATAAGTAAGTATGTATATAATAATGTGTACAAGAGATGGAAACTCCCGTACCATCAAATTATTAATAAATATGAAAGTTGCAAATAAATTCCTTTGAAATTTTTGGCGTCTTAATTTTTGAAAAATTTATTAAAAATTTATTTTAAATTCCTGTTATTTTTTTTTAATTTTAAATTATTTTGGTTTTGTTTTTTAAATACCTTAACAAAACTCATTAATTTTGAAAAAAAAAATGAATTGAAATCAGTACATATTACTTTCATTACTGTAGGAAGCACAGGCCCACATGCCTTGCACAACAAAGTGACACCATAGAAATAACCGATAATCTAACTAGGAAGACGCATCTAAATAGAAGGCTAACTTTAAAGAAGAACATCCACTACCGGAGAATTTATCGAAGAACCAATTTCAGGAATATGTATTTGCTTATGGACCGTTCAGCATATAGATATCACCTAGAGAGCAAGATGATGCTATACCGGATATTCCATATCATGTAGATCAGTCTTTTGAGAGGAGATGGAGCCGTTATTTTCAAATATAATTTTTTAACTAAATCGACGGTGCTCTAGCGATATTATATTTTCAATTTCCGGAAAGGACCGTAAGTAGGTTTTTTAAACCGGAAATTGGCCGTAATTGAGATTTTCAAATGGGAAGTGCTACCTTTTTATACAAATACCACAATCCTATAGATTTATACGTCAAATAGCTACGGACCTAGCTGATAAAAAGTTTATTATTGGTATATTTTTAGATGTGGCAAAAACTTTCGACAAAGTTTGGTATAAAGGTTTACTACATAAACCTATTTAAGTCTATTTAAGCTATTTAAGTCATTATTTTTTTGTTAATTATAAGTCTATTCAAATATGTGTAAAATAGTAGCAGGAGTACCGCAAGTCAGCGTTTTGGATCCAGTTTTACATCTTTTGTATACAACCGATATTCGAATAAAAATAGAATGAATTCACAGATGACACTATTCTACTTGCTTCAAATGACTGCTTAAAAAGAGCTACGAAATAGGTAAACAAAAAACTAAGAATAAAACAATGACTTGATTCAAAATCTGATATATCCAAATTAATGAAGTCAACACTACACAGGTTATATATAATATATACAACAATAGTTCGACATGGCCCTGCACCAATAATAACAAATAACAAAAAATAAAAATCAAAAAATAAGCTAATTGCCCGGGGCTGCACATTGACAATAAATGGACGTGGAAGAGTTACATAATCCACAAACGTAATCATATATAGTTAAAATTCGAACAATTATAATGAATTTGTGCAATAAATCTAAATAGACAACGAACAATCAGATGCTGCTTTAGAAAACAATTATTATAACCCGATATGGATATATGGACCAGAAACTTGAGATACATCAAGCTATATCAACATTAATTCAACACAAAAGTAGGTAGGTAGTAGTGGCTGCCGACAGTATGTCGACACACTTAGACTGGTGAGGTCCATTGTGATAACACGGAAACTTTCCTCGCATAGTGCCCTACTACTTGAACTAATTTGAGCTTTTAACGAAGCAGCGGAGGTTTTTTATACCAGTGTTTTCAAGATCACCCAGGGAGTCCACAAAGAAGGCTCCTCAATGGGTTTTTCTTTTATGGTAGAGACAAGGGCAGGAACAGAGTAGGTGTTGAACAGTTTCGCAGTCTTCTGGCATGTTTACCAATCAGACAATGACCCGTAATGACCCCTACCGTCATATATTTTCATAGTTAGTTGGTTAAGGAATCGCTTCAGGTTTAACATAGGCTAGATTTGCTTGGTAATGTTGAAGTCTTGTCTAACTGACCATCTGAAGTTTGAAGCTTTTATTACATCATTGCGAAGGAACAAATTACAGGTGGCAAGAGGTGCCAAATTGCTCCTTTCCAGAAGGATTTCTTATATAGTGCCCTCTCTAGCAAGTAGATCTGCCTTGCAATTACCCGGAATATCACTGTGTCCTGGCAACCATCGTAACAATATGTTGAACCTATCCGCTGATTCGTCCAAAGAATGAACATCAATACAAAGAGCACAATCAAAAATAATTAGAACGATATCGAGAACTGAATGGTAAGTGAGAAATAATGATCTACACTGTGATTTAAAAATACTGACAATAAATGAAGAAATAAAAAAGACAAGTTTAAAATATTAATAAAATATTGCAACCTAAATATGAAATTGACACTCTACCAGAACAAGAAAGAATAAGAAATATACATTTAAAAAAATACAGACCAGATAACTTAACAAAAAAACATAATGTAAAAGAATTTGAAATAACTACTATAGAATAATGATTGTATAGTTATACTATACCCAAAATGTATAGACAGATACTAGGTATTTTATATTAAATAAAATTGGACTAGAGACCACTAATTATTATAATCCAAGTTAAAGCCAAATTTAACGTTTTTAACAGAACAGGGATTTAAATATACTGATATTTTTCACTATCAATGAATAAGTATAAAAAACAAAAACAATAATAATTTTGTTTACAACTTACTACGACACACATTACATTGTCTATACCTAAGTACCGACCTACATTTAATGATGAAAATAAAACTCATATGCTAATCCTACCATACCTATGCTATGTACTATCTTGAAATTTTTATAAATAGTATGGTGTACTGGTGTAGGTGCAAGTGTGGTCGGGGTGTAGTTATTTATTTTCTTTCATTTTTGGTGAATAGGTTGAGCAATTTTGAGGTGAAATGTTGACAACTAACTCTATTATAATATAAGAACCATTTCAAAAACGTGATTCGGCAACTATACTACGTAAATCTATATAGCTCTGCTAAAGTATGTTCAATGGTGTACTTTGCGATATTCTATTCTAAACTTCAGTATGGTATAGTTTGTTGGGGTGGTACTCACTTTAACAGCTACAACCACTTCTAATATTTCAAAAGCACGCTATTAGATTAATTTGTAAGGTTAACCGTCTTACACACACTGCAAGCTTATTTAGTAGTTTAGGTATTCTTCCCATCAGAAATTTGTACCTGTATAAAACCCTGAAAGTATTTTTTATTAAATTATTATGATAAAAATAGTTTGAAGAATTAATAGATAATACTTCCATAAAATTTATGTTAGAGAAATTAAATTGGCTTAGCATTAATCAAAGAACTATTATGAATGTATTAATTATTGTTTTTAAAATGAAGTGTAAAATGTACCCAGAATATTTGAGTTGTAGATTAGTTTATGCAGGAGAACTACATGATTATTATTTAAGAAATAATTATAATTTCAGACTAGATTTTATTAAAAATGAAAAAACAAAATATATACTGATGTATAATGGTATTAAATTGTTTAATGAATTACCAAATGAAATAATTAACTATTTCATTAACTATTTCATTTGGTAATTCATTTATTAAAATTATTCATTTAGTAAAATTTTAAAAAAAATTGTTGAATATGTAAAAAATAAGTTTAGTTTATAGTGTACAAAGTGTATTATAATTTTTAAATATGTATTTTAAATATGTATTATGTATATAAACAAAAAAAATCCAACCTACCTACCAAACATATATATATACATATGTACATATAGACACTGGAAAGTTAATATAAAAGTATATAAAATAGTTTAGAACTAAATAAATAAAAAATAAAAATAAAATTAAATCAGGATATCTTGATGTGAGACATACCGTTATCCATAATCTAAGAATTAATAGCAGGAATTTAGTTGTTGTACCTCGCTTTTATAAGTTTCATATTTGTCATTTCTTTAAAATTATTGCACCGAGATAAGCTACCTATTGATATCTAACTAAAACTAAGAATTGGTTTAGGAATATTAGTTGGCATGAAGTTGAAGAGCTAATAAGAGTCATTAGATAATATTATTACTGATTTATATATATTATAGTATACTGTTGCTGATATCTATTTATATTATTATTATGTAGCTCTGTTTATTCTTTTCTTACGAGAACTTCGTTATTGCTTAATTTTTTGCATTCTTTCATTTCTTTCTAAATCTCATTCTAAAACATTTATTAGTTTATAAAATTGTTTAATTTTTTTATTTTCTTTTTATAAATTTTCCTTCAATTCACTTATTTGTAAGTTTTATCTATAAATTTGATTCAGATTTCTATATTCTACTTTTAATAATTTTAATATTAATAATTTCTTAAATTTAATTATTTTTTTATACATAAATATTTAACCACATTAAATTTAGTATATTCTATTTTTCTTTAAGATTTTAGTTTTCCAAATGAATATTTACATTTAAATTTGTTACTCCACAAATATTGAATAATTTAAATTGTTTATTTCTTGTAATGAACCATTCGAAACTTGCTTTTACAATATCATGATTCTTAACTATTTTATTTTATTTATATTTTGAATTCTGTAGATGCTTTTAATTTTGTACTATTATTATATTTGTTTATTTTCTATTTTTAAGTTTTGAATTTTAGTTTTAATTAATTTACTATAATTGTAATGAATTTTAATATTTAATAAAATATAATTAATGAAAAAAAAAAAAAATATATAATACAAAAAAAAAACACATTAAATGTAATTAATCTGTAAGTCTGTGGAATAATTATATCCTTAGTATGTGAAACCAGATCCAGATTATTTTCAATATCAAATTTAGGTTTAAAATTTAGTATTTTCATTAATATAAAAAGTTAAAAAATTTGCACAATTTATATGAAGTAGCTCCAATGTAAGGCACTACTTGTCTTATAGGGATATATTATAATTTTTGCAGTTTGGGCAAACCAGTTCGAAATAGTACCTTTGGGCTCATATTTATTATACTTTAAACTTATCATAGTCCTTTAGTACCATTGTCCTTTAGACATAGAAAAGCACATCAGATAGTTTAATTTTTATTATCATAATATAATTATCCTCATATCATAATTTTAATCCCATTGAACAAATTTTTCCAACTTTTAATGTGATCGTACTACATTCATAATTATAATATACCTAAGAGCTTTAAATTTGGCCAGTTCATATTACAAAAATTGCTTCAAAAAGTCCTGCATAAAAAAAGCGTTCACCTAATGGCTTTTATATTCAACTTTTACGGTATTTTAACAAGAAATATATAAATATAAAATTAGATCCATATACTTCCACATAGTTTCAATAATTTCATCTGTGGAACCACTAAAATAGGTACTGCTAATCTTTTTTTTTTATTATTGTATTTAAATTATTATACATAGAATTTACCGTTACTTCTTTTCAATATATCATATCTTTGAATTAACTTTCAGTTTAAAAAAAACACAAAAATAAAAGAAAAAAACTGTTCCTCTATGATAACACTGACAACCTACAAAAATAAGAGCACAAATCCCATTTAAATTCCAACTTTTTTTTTATTATTCTTATAAAACCAAAAAAAAAAAAAACAAATTTTCTCATTCCGTTTGGAAAAAAGAGCAAAAAAATATGAACAAGGTCCCTATATACACACCAGTCTATATTTTATATTCCTATTTATTTACATGCGAGTCCTTTTTGCTGTTCAAATTTTTATAATGTACATTTAAGTAAATTTATACATTATCTTTTTTGTTTGTTTTAATTTTCTTTCTTGCATTTATCATAACTGAATGTACATATTTTTAAAAAAAAAAACAAAAAACTATATTGACTTGCGAGCAGTGAACATACTTATACATATATTATATACTTATTTATATGTATTAATATGTATGTAAATTCAACACATTGCCATTTCTTAATTTTCTTTATTAAAGAATATATGAATTTTTTTTTTATATTTTTTTGTTTTTTATATTGCCCAAAAACTCATTCTCTCACTTCTCCACCTTATTACAAACAACTGAACTGTATATTAATGCTTGTAGTATGAAAATAAAAAAAAAAAAACTTTTGATGATGCCGCTATACTGTTAACAGAATGACTTCAACAGGACTTCAGGATCACTGAATTTTAATAATGATTCACATATGAATGCTTTTTCAAAACGTTATATTCCTTTTAACTCAATTTGGGGCTTTTTTGTTTTTGTTTTTTTTTTATTTTTCATCTTCCATTGTCCACTACACGCAGAACATAAAATAAAGAAAATTAAAAATAAAAAATAAAAACAAAAATTAACATTGATTATACGAGTACCTATAGCAAAAAAAAAAAAAAAAAAAAAAACAAAAACCAAAAAACACAATTTTGCTTTTGGTATAAAGCCCCACAACATAAGCGGAACAAAATGGTAAATTAATGGAGGGATCAGTACAAAATATAAAATATGAGTGAGTATTTTATAATGAGAAATTATATTGTAAAACATATTATTTTAAGATTTTATAAGATTAACGGATTGTTGATGCAAAATTTTACAATCTTATTTGTGGATGAAAATTATTTGTATATGGACATCAGACAATTTGTTGGAACATAAAATAATTAGTTGGGTCGCTTCAAAATCGGATTTATTAATAAAAGATTTTTTTTTTTAAACTTAAAATTTTTCATTGGATTTTAAGGCTTTTTCAATTAACATAGATTCAAGATATATTAAGATTTCTTCACGATGCACAAAATTCAACCTATCAAAGAAAAATAAAATAAAATTGAAAAAACTGTTAAGTAAAATGTTAAATATGTAAAAGTGTTAAATTATATTTTCAATATTTATTCAGTTACTAACATTGCAAATTGATGAGAGCGTGTCATATGCCTGTATTTCATTTGCCAGTAGTATCATTTGCCTGCTTTTATGCAATTTGCCTGTTTTTTCATTTGCCTGTATTTAAAAATACAATTTAAGAATATGATATTAAGTTTCGACCCTAAGTTCTGGGAGCCCGGACCTATTGTCGTCATCACATTTAAGGGCTTTTGTACTTATGCCAAAAAAAAAATTCAAGGTCTTCGGTCCTCACTTCCGGACCGATGGATTTCTTGCTTGCATCGTACTAACGATCGCCATTGTACTAAAGAAAAGTTAAAAAAAAAAAAAATTTGTGAAACGGGACCTGGACCTATTTTTGCTGGAGGATGGACCTAGTTATGCTGGATTTGGCACTCTCCACCAGTCACCACCTAGAAAATGTAGTTCTGGTATCCGTTGATTGATAAAGGCTGAAATTTTTATTATGAATATTTATCATATCCAGTCAAATGAAATGCAGACAAATGAAATACAGGCAAATTAAATACAGGCAAATTAAAGTACAGGCAAATGAAATTTGCAGCAAATGAAAAAACAGGCAAATAAAATGCAGTCAATTGAATTCAGTAAAATGAAAAAACAGGCAAATAAAATGCAGTCAAATGAAATACAGGCATATGATAGTAACCCGAAATTGACTTCTAGTACTAACCATTTCTGCTCTTACATCCAAACTGTACAAATTCTTCTATATTCATGGTTTTTACCTTTCAGTGCCTATGGTAACCGAATTTTATACGGATGTATAGATTCAAATCCTAACACAAAATACGCGAGAGGTAGCCATCAAAATATTCAAAAACTTGCTAGTTTTTCGCCTACACGTTTACTTATATTAGCAATATATTCGACTGAACGAATTTCACGACAATGCACAGGCCTTACCTTATCCACGTAAAACGATTAAATTTAACTTTTTTACTACCCATTCAAGTCTTACTTTTGTCCTACTAATTACTTAAATCAAAATAAAGTTCTTCTTGCTTGAATATATATTTATATGCTTCGCATGCTTCATGAACAGTGTATATCTATTAGTATTTGCATTACTATTCTCAGCTAATTTCCTTAGAAATAGTTTTGTACTTTTTCTCCGATACAGCATAACTATAACTCCAAATGAGTACTTCAGTGTTAATGCCAGTTGTTGGTGTTTACGGGCCCACTGTTAATTCTATCAATATCATTATATGATTTATATGTTATTAGCTGCAATTGGCGTATCATCTAAACTGTTCTCAATATTAAATTCTATGCTTCCTACACATGAATCAATTTGTTGCAGCAACCGATTGCAGCCAACACGTTGCTTATTTAACACAGATTATAAAACAAATTAAGCAACCATTGCTGCAACTACACTTTTTTGTAAAATTTGTAGAAAAAATAAGTTTGAAAATTAACAGTTACAATATTAGAGGCGGTCCCAGCCAGAGTGGACCAAGCGCCAATTTTTAAAAATGAGTTATTGCCATTTTCTATTAGAAAATAAAACTTTCTGTCATCGTGCCAAGAAAACAAGTAAAACTAAACGAATTTTGAACAAGATAACAATTATTTTTCTAAATGGACTAAACTGCTTGAAGGGATTAACTTTTTTTCTATTGCAATTTTATCTCTAAAGTATTTTGTTTACATGGTCCATTTTAGTTAGGACCGCCTTTAAATAAGAGTTAAATATATTAAAATATGGATTTAAGTAATACTAATTAATGAAATTCTATATGCAAAATAGAATCGTCACCTTAGGACTTGAGTGTCGTATACGCATTTTAGCACTTTCTGACTTAAAACTTGGTTCATATTAAACAAAAAACGGTCTTTCGAATGGTCTAGTTAGAATTTCGCCACACATCTTCATTTGAAAGATTTTTTTTTTTTTTTGTTAATTTCATTACAACTATCTTGATAATTTTATTATATATAAAATACAAGATATCAAGTATAAATTTTGATTTGAATTAATGAAGGCTTGTGGAAGAGAGAAAATTGAATGATTTCTTCTTCTAGAAACTTAATTTATTTGGCTAGTTGTTTGGAAATCTGCAACTTAGTTCCAGCGACGTGAATCTTTTTAGTCTGCGTGTCTGCCGAGTAATTAGAGTGATGATGCCGAGTAAGTATTTGGGTGATGTTGAAGTCTTGAGTGATTATGATGTTGACCTGGAAGTAACGGTTTGTTTTACAGACTGAATCTTGAGATCTTCTCGTATTCTGTTGTTTCTTACAAACCAAGGACTGAAAACGTTCAATTATTTCAGTGGTTGAGTTAGTTGTAGTACCCCTTAGCTCTAGAACGTATGTCTACATTAGTTTCAATATTGATTTGTATATCATTAATTTTCTATAATTTGATAATTTGGAATAATGCCCTAAAAGCCAGTTGAGTTGGTTGACCCATATTCTGAGTTGTCTGTTCTTTTGAAAAATATGAGTTCTACAATTAAGTCAGCGGTCTAAATGTATACGCCAGTACTTTACTGAATTCATCTGTAGTGTATCTTTTAATTTTACTGCAGGACAGATACTTTTACGATATGTAAACGTAATATGCAAAGATTTTGATGTGTTTGATCTGATTTGATTTGATCTGATTTGTATGGGATGCCCAAATAGCAGTATTATCAACAAAAGTAGCTGCAATAATTTTTTGTGATATTTCGGCTGTGTAAATGACATAAAGCTAAGACACTTCTCTGTGGTACACCTGATTGTAATAAACTATTACAATATAAAGTTTTCTAAAGTACCATTTAATGTTCAGAAAATCATCACCCGCTCCGCATATAAGTCAAGAGTTAGCTGCTCTGAGCTACTTAATTGATAATACTTATCCAAAATAAATTTTAAAGAAAATGTTAAATTTCATAATCGACACTGCAGATCTAGATCACTTGATAAGAAAACATACTGCGGTATATGAACTGAACCATAAAGTGGAAGATCAGGGAACAATATAGGCACTGTTTTAAAAATGATTTTAGCTTGAATATAAGTCTAGTATAAAGAAATTTATTCTCTGGTTCGATTCATGTGTATTACAAAATAAAAACAGAATGAATTCCATTATGTTATTAAATTTTTTAGTAGAAAATTTTAACTTAACCTCTATTCAACACAAGTAGGTAGTCCCAAAAAGAAATTTATTTATTCAAGGAGTCGATAGTGGAGCATAGCCATATACCCCTATTTCCTTAATAAAGCAAATGTTAAAAATGAATTATAAGAAAGTTTATCGAGTAATAATGCAAATGCTTACACGCTGGGTGGCGCAGTAGGTAGAGTGCTTGCCTTTCAACCGAAAGGTCCCGGGTTCGATTTCTGACGAAGACAAAAAATGCTATCTGGATTTTTCAACCTGGTCCAGTACCCGTTATCATTGGGCTAAAATAAATGATAAATAGTTGAGAGTTTTGGTTATCACTTAAAATAAAATGAAACTATGCTATTATGAAGGCGAACTCTACAGTAGATATAGTTTACCACATTTTAGTTAGTCTATAACTGTATACCATAAAAAGCTATTGTAGCTCAGCTAAAGAAAAATAGCTTACAGGAGATCACATACAATTGTTTTTTTTTTTTTCCTCAGAAAAAGCTATTGGATGTGATTGTGTATTCAAAATCTTTGTATAAAAGCAGTTAGGGTGTTCATCCCACAGACTTGGAATTATATATAAAAAAAATGCAAAGCACAAATTTCTTTAATTATAATATTGCCTCGGCAAACTATAACTGATTACCATTAAATAAAGTAAAAATTGTATGAGAAGCAAAATTTATTGAAGTTAAAATATTAAACTTGTTTTGTTGATAGACTTTTAATATCAAAAACGGAGTTTTTAGAATTTTAAAGACGATCGGACCAGAAACTTTATCCAAAATTACTAACGTAAAATTGAGTGGTAAGTAATGTAGTCATACAAATTTTTAATGCTTGTTTCTCGTATATACACCAAAAATTAGAGATCGTTAACTATTTTTGCATATACGACAAATTTAAAAATATTTAACTTCAAAAATTTATTATCCTATGCAAACTAGGAAGCCACACCATTATATAACGAAAAGTGTTCGTGAACGCACACCGTTTCAACAATGTCCCGTTAAAATATTGGTATGATTGACGCTACATTACGTATTTTAACTTTAAACTTAATTTTCAAAAATTACAAATATGCGTATACGACACTCAAGCACTAGGATTGATATAGATGATATATAGATGATGCTAGATATGATATAGAAAATTTATTTAAAATGTGAAATATGTCAATTCAACTCAAAGTATTAAATTCAACTACAAAATGAATACTAATTTTAAGCCATTGTGCCATACAGAAAGCGACACATTACAGAAACCTTCACTACTCATTACCCATACATAATATAAAAAAGTGTTGCTTTGCAAAAACTTGAATGTTGTTGCACCAACTCTATACCATACACAAAGCAATTTATCATCCAACTAGGCAAATTGCTACAACAAATTGCTTCGTGATAGTTAAAGATATATAAAATATATATAAATATAGTATTTATGCGAAACTCTACACTATTGAACTCAGTCATTTATACTGTAACATCTATGGTTGTCGATGAAAAACAATATAGCACGAATAAAATTAAGTAAAATTCTAGTTAATTCTGTAGTATAATATTAAATTATTACAATGAGTCCTTACAAATAATGTTAACCTCAAAGCTTAAGCAAAATAATTACAGCTGAGGTCTAAGTAAATACAATTGCTTGAACTCTATTCTGTATGTAAAAAAATAAGTTAAAACTAGTTTTAATTTTGAGTAAATAAATTACTGACTTACAACCTCGACTGAACAATCAAGCAAAAAACTAAAAACTATTTTCTTTTGCATAATTCAAACAGACAAATTTCAACTCAGCAAAGCTTAGACAAATTTTGTTTATGTAGCAAGATCTCATTTTCTGTGCAAATGCTTCGAGTTAAGCTGAACGGTCGATTATTTAACAAATTAAATAAAATGGAGCTATTCTATTATGAGTTATACTATAAATGAGTTGACAAGCCAGTAATTTGATAAATAAGTGCTCGAAATATTGTAGATATTGTTGTGTACCTTTAGTACCTAAGTTACTGTCAAAACATAAAAAAAAATTTTGCATGCTAACAAGGCTTAAAAGGATTAAAAAAGTGTGAATGAATATGTTTTATGCATCCAACCAATAAAATATATATTGACTATAGTTATAGCAAGAGATCTAACTTCGATATAAGTATCTTGTTTATTAATATTTTTAACGTGCTTGTTCGAATAATGTACTTTATTACTTTAATTTTATTTTTTTTATTCTATTGTCAGTATTTAGTACATTAAGTATAGTATTGCATTTTATTATATAAAGTGAAACCACATATCTACTGTTTCCCAAGAATATTTTTTTTTCCTACAATATACTATCAGATTTAATGCTTAGAGCAAGAACAGCAGAACAGAACAGCATTAAACGGGGTTTTAATTGACCAATATTTAAAATCTTAAAAATTTGATCGACTCTAAAAAGGGAGATAACATGAAATGACATTATTTTATATGAGAGCTCAATGCGTACGACAAGAAGAGAAAGTATCATTTATCGGGGATATTTTCATAAAAAGTTGGGATACTATACTTTGATAAAGTATATTTTTAAAATATCGGGGATAGTTTATTTATGTTAGCAACACTGTTTTTAGCAAGTTTTTGAGTAAATGTATATAAAAAAAAATAATTTTTTTTCAACAGATGGTTTTGACGGTTGAAATGTTTTTTGTGTATAAAATTAATTTCCCAAATAGAAACTTAGAGAATTCTTTGCAGCGGTCTAGAGCCAATAAAATTTTTAAGATTTTAAATATTGCTCAATGGAAATCCTTAGACCTAGAGCAGAACAACATTACACATAGAAGCTTGTAACATTTTTGTGCAATATTTTTCATTATTCAGTAGGGTTAGTCGAGCCCTAGTAGCAAAAATACAAAAAAAAAAAATCTATTATTAGAGTATAATTATATCATAACTTCAGTAGAGTAGATAAAGCGTAATGCTAGTAAAATACAAAAATTAAAAAAAAACTAAAAAAATAAGTCAAAACTAATTGTAAAGATATAAATAAAATGAAAAAATAACGAAAAATCGGAAAGAAAATTTGTCATTTAGAATTTTTGGCAATTTTCTGGATTGAATGTGGAAAAATGCCATAATATAATCAGTAATTAGACTTTTTTTTAAATAGAATACTTTAATTATTTATTTAGAATATATCAAATTGTACTCACAAAATATTTTTATAAAATTTCACTCTTTTTTTAAATAACAAAAATTCAATTTACGTAATAATGCATGTCTAGGTAGGATTTGAATCCTGGAAAATGTGAATAATAGTTATGTGACATCATTCCTGCACAATTCGGTTCGACTTAATTAGTCTATACTTAGTTGAAAATTATCGTTAATAATCATAGTATTTTCACCGCGTCACTTCGACTCATATTTTCGGTTCTTACACAACTACTCTATAGCAACCTATTACTCAAACCTGAACTTATGCTTCATAATACCTTCCTGTGTATCAATATTTTCAAAGATTCGACAATTAATTTTGTTGACCAAACAAGTTATCAGTATTCTTCAGTGTAACAGTATTTCAGTATACCATCAGCATAATCATCAGTATTCCCTTTACTGTTCTAAGCTTATTCCTTTAGAAATAATTTTTTACTTTTTCTCCGGTCAATTATAACTTACTTGGAAGTCTGCTCAGCCCTCTGTTAGTTCGATCAATATCCTTTAATATATAATCTAGACTGATATCAATAACCAACCCTTAACTACTGTAAGTGAAACATTAGCTGTAAAAAACACATCCATACATTAAAGAACGGTTATTTTTGAACATATTTTTAATAACTATTGTATCATCTAGGTTGGTAATAACATTGAACATGCAAAAAAAATTTATACAGTAGAGCTTGTAAATAGTTTTACTGAACTGAATAAAACTTTTTTCCGTTGAAGAAGCGTATTTTCAGAACTTTGTTAAAAGTATATTTGAATATGTAAACTTATATACTAAAATTAAGTATTATTTGAGATTTTTAAAAAATGTTTTTAATCTTTTTGTTTTTTTAAAAAGCCCCACCAATATTTTGCTAAACACTTTTTGGTTTAACACTATAAAAAATGACAAAATAAACTTATTTGAATAAAATTGATTACAGTAATAAAATAAATAAAAATTTACCATTTCTATACATATATATTATTATTATTATGTAAACGTATATATGTATATAATATTATATAGTATTATTTCTATAAAACATAAATAAATGCATACACATATTTTTACCACCAGCCAGTATAAACATATTTTTGGTTGACTTAATTTTATTTATTTTATTTTAATTTGCTACATGGTAATTTTTTTATTTTTTAACTTTTTTTTATTCTTTTTTAAATATATATATATATATATATATATATATATATATACTATATACATATTTTTTTTTATTTATTTAAATTTTGATTTATTTTTTGTGTCCAAGTATGATCATTAATCATATCTGGCTTGCAATGTCCTCCTGCGGCGTAAATTTAATTTTATTACTTTAGCTTTTATTTTTTATTCAATTTTATTCGGGCAAATAAAAAAAAAGGGAAACATGGCTTTTTATATATATACATTTCTATTATATACATACATATTTAAATACATTAACATACAAATACATACAAAATTCATGATAGCATAAAACTTTTATACAAAAAATTAAACAGGAAAAGATTAACTTAAAGTATTTAAACAATTTTTAATTGGCATTAAAAATTGACGGAAATTTATATCAAATAGATTAATAACCAAGTCCAGTAACCAATTCACGACAAATCAAATTAAATCAACTTATTCTCTTAAAAATTAAAAAATAAAATAAATTTAAAAAACATTTTTTTCTGCTTTTTTATTCCAATTTCAATTAAATTAAAAAATTTGTTTTTTATACAGCATTTAAATAGTTTCAATGACCAATAAAACCTTTTTTTTGTACGTTGTTATTTTAATCCAATACAATTACAATAGAGAAGCATCAGGATATCCTAAAAGATTTAAATGTTGGTTTATAAAACGTTTTAATTTTGAAAAATTAATATTCAATATTTATTATAGTAACGATAAAGAATGAGGTATTTGATTTGATAAATTTGAAATTATATGAGATTATATATCTCCGATGCTGCAAAGAGCCTTAGTGTTTTCAAAAAATCTTCTCCTGCTACTCAAACTGGATACTCTACTGGATATCAGTAGTAATTTTCGATCGGGTTGTTATAACTTTCGATCGATCGATCATTTCAATCGGGATTCTTTTACAGAATAGTTAAATATCTTTCCAACTATTTCTATTTCAAACACTTCAAGCTTATTATTTCAATGTTCAGTATAATTATTGTCTAAGAACTCTCATTTATTTTATTGTGCCACAGATAAATCTTCCGTGACGAACTTAAGCTGTTTTACATTAATATTAAATATTCGTTGTGATTCCATGATATTTACACTATAATGAATGTACGATTGATAAAGAATTGTGGCAATTATATATTTTTCAACGAAAAATGAAATTGAAAAATAAAATCACTCTAAAATACAAATCCAAAGAGTTTATTTTATTAATCACTTCATGCCTTAAGCTTATTATTAGGAAAAGGTATGTTTCAGCAAGGCCTTTAGACTTTAAAATATAGGAATATATTTACAAGATACAGACAGATAGATACAAATTAACAAAAAACAAGAAATAAATTACATCATAAATTACAACGCTAATGACAATAATTGAATCACAATAATGTTGTACACATACAAGTTAAGAACATTCAATTGTATAATTTGCAAAACCATTAAACTTATTTTGGTTCATTTGTTTCTGTCCGTTTCATCCGACTATAGACCGTCGATTTTCAAGAATCAATAATAAAAATTCAAAACAATTTATACCTAAAAAACAAGTAAAAAAAAAATATATATATATATATATATATATCTTATATATACTAATTTTGTTTTTTGTCTGAGGACATAGATACCGTACATATTTCCTTAGATACCATACACGTTACCTACCGTACTTACCGTACAGTTTGCATGTAAATTCACACCAACCGTATTATCAAATAAATGATTGTATAGTTTATGAAACTATTACCTGAAGTAAATCCGAAATAACATTATCTAACTTTATTTTATATGAGTGTTGAAATAAAGTTAAAATTAAAAAGAAATAAGATTAAAAATCAGTTTATATACTTTTTGGCTTTATTGCAATACCACGTTTGAAATAAAGCCGAAATCATGAACTTTTTACCATTTAAAATTAAAAATATTATTAACAGATGGTATTAATAAATTTGAATTTTAATTATGTATTTTAGATTAGGATAAAAATCAGGGAATTCTATTTTCCAGAATATTTATACTGAATATGCGGTAACAGCTCACGTGTCAGACTTCCCGCCGTATGTCCAACCCGCCAGTGTCCTTTAACTTTTTAAAATAATAAATCACTACCGATACGGTAGAAGAGGGTTGAATTAGGAGAGATTTAAGATTGGACTCAAAATCAGGGTATTCTACTTTTCTAGAATATTCATATGCACGTATATGAGTTACACACAGAATTTGTTTTTATAAATATTTGAATACTTATGTAAATATTTGAAATGGCTTTATTGATTTTTTTAAAATAAAATAAAAACGAAAACAAAACTTATATGATTTCGATTTTATTTCTTCCGGCTTTATTTCAAGTAACCTATTTACCAAAACAAAAAAATATTTTTTCCTCCTTAAACGTATGCTTTTTTTTGTTTTTTTTTATTTTTTATTTTTTTGTTTGACGAAATGTAGGTACATTTTAAACTTTGAACAAACAACCAAACCAATACGTTTTGTAAGATAATTCAATAGTGAAAGTCCTAAGATAATGTTTTTTTCACAAAATTAAAGAAAATTTAATTTCCTTCAAAAAATATCCTCGAACGGCTAAACTGGGACCAGTGCTTCAGAAGTTATGAGCTATTTTGTCCCCACACTTCCTGTTTTTTTGCAGAATTTTTTTTTTATTTTCATTTATTTTTAATACAAGCAATAAAATAATAGGTAGATTAGAAGCATCTTATTATAAGGATAGTTTTTTTTAATTATTTTTCTTTACTTTTGGCAATTACTATAAATTATCTATTTTTTTTCTTTTTTTACCTTATAAAATAAAATAAAATTAATAACTTTTAATAATATAATTTACCAATATTATGTAGTATTAATTAAAAAAACAATTATTTAATAAAATTTGTGTTGAAGTTTGAACCTGTACCTGAATAGTTATTAATATTACACCTTTTTAGTTTCATTGCTAACCTAAATTTGGAATATTTTTAATAAATTTAATTTCAAATTTTATTTCATTGGATTATAAAAGTAGGTGTATGATGTAGCATTATGATGACATATTAACTTTACATTGCTATTGGTTGGTGCTTTGAGTCAATAATTAAAGTAGTAATGTGTGAGACATATTGCGTAATTAAGAGATAACGCAAATTATCTTAGATTAAAGAATCTAACATTTTGTTACATAATATAATAGTAGGTATAATACCCTTTTTCTCGAAATTACTTGAAGGTAGGTAGATATCTTTTTTAACAATCTCAAGGTACTTATTCTCAGTTAAACTTCTTTATATAAATTTATTTTTATTTTTGTTTTTACTTCTTTGAAAAATATGTCTGAAATAGGATTGAAACACTTTTGATTAGTACCACTGCAATTCAGCGTACTATTCTTTTAAACTGCACACAAACTTTACTACAGTTGGTTAGCAGTGGCATTATACTAGTATATATATATATATTTTTAATTTTTTTATAAATATTAATATTGTTTACTAATAGTTATTTTATAAAAATTTAGTAAATCATAGGACAAAAATATCAATAATTGTACACTATTGTACTTACATTTGTAGAGAAAATCGAGAGAAAAACGCTGTTTATTGCGATTTTGATGCGAAAAAACTTCATACGAAAACCAACCGCAAAGAAGCGTTGAAAAAAACGGGTGGAAATCGCGGTTAGTATGGTCATACTCATAAGTCACGTACTTAAATTGTGCGAAAAAAAACGTGCCATTTTCGCGCAAAATCGCTTCACTCTGAGAAATATTTATATTCGGCTCCGACTATATACTTTAGATTTTTTTGTTATTAAATTGAATGACACAAAGTTTTTTCAACCAAATATATATTATTGACTTTTATATAATTAGGAAATCACCCTGGTGTCCAAACCTCGTCCCGTGACGATTCATCTATGTACGTATTTAGTTCAGAGGGTATTTCTATGGTCTTAGCGTTTATAGTAAATTAAATTTTACTAAAATTTAACTTTACTTCGGATGTAGGTGCAAAACATTAGCTTAGTTTTTGACTAGACATATTTAATTGTAGCTATACAAGCTACAAAGGACTATAAATAACATTTTTTAAATTTTTATCAATAAAGGATGTGAATGCAAACCAAATCCTGCATATTTGAATGTGCTGCTTTTGAAATTTTTGTGTAATTTCTAAAATATTTGCTTGTAACTTCAGAAATATCATAATTCAATTTGTAAATTTGTTTACCTAAAATAATATTAATTTTTTTAATTCCGCACATCCTATCACTTTGATATGTCTAGATCTAGAATATATCTAACCATATTATTTACTGTCTATATGACTAATAAGCAATGGATATGAATTAATAGTGCTAAAATTTTTTTTTTAAATGATTCACGTGTATTGTATACTAACACTGCAATACATACTATGAATATTGACATGGATCAAAACAGTACTGATATATAACTACATTTTTATTTATCCACCTACATTACAAAAATGTATTACGTCATTAGAAATCTATGTGCACGTATATCAATTGAGCATTTAAAATATTTTTTTTATATTATGATGAAACATGTCGCATGAAAATGTTCTTGGATCAAATTAGTATGATTATTTTATTTTCGTAGTAATAAATGGAATTTTGATCCATAAAGCACAGATTTGGTATATGAATCAAAATGAATTCAAAAATGCTCAAAAAAAGAATATAGATCAAACTGACGTTTAAATATATCTTAAACAGAGAAACATAGGCATGAATTGAAATTTACATTTGTTAGAGCAGTTTCCAAAATCTATAGCAATCTATCAATCTAAGTCCATAAACGTAAAAGTGGCGTATGGATCAAAATAATATTTAGCCGACGATAATGTTATTAACGAAATATTAGCTTATCGTATTATAAATTGGAGAATGTTATATCTTCACATTCTTCTTATATTTCGTTTCCAGCACCTTAATGACTTTAATGAGTTCTTATTTGGTGAGATAAAAAGTAAGAATAATTGAAACAAAAATCAGATCATACTGTTCAAAAATGATATAATAAATGTCAGTTCATTTGCTTCTGTTATTTGAAAAAAAAATATGTACAGTAAAACACGGTTATAGTCATTCGCTAAATTTGAGTAATATTTCTGACTATAATGTCAGTAAATATTATAATCTAAATTATAATTACAGTAAATTCTGACTGATTTGTGACTATAGGCGTAGTAAAAAAAATTGCATCTTAATAGATAATATAAAATTCAATAAAATATCTTTCGTATAACAATTTATGGTAATTTCTGTTATGTAATCACAAAATATACATATTTGTAATAAAGAACAGAAAAAGACAATATATTTAAATCAATTTTTTAATAAAATAATTCACTTTTGACCTATTTTTTTGTTTTATTGAAAAAAATGGCGTTATATTTTAATGCGACTATAAACGACATCGATTGTATGAATTTATGAAGTTCATTACTTTCTTTCAAAAAAATTGTTGACTATAACAGAATTGTGACTACAAGCGTTTTTGACTATAAACGAATTAAAATACGTCTTTATATAATACACAAGATGAAGGACGTGGGGAGTAAAAAAGCAAGAATAGCTGAATAGTAAATTAATTACTCCAAAAAAAATATTAAAATTTTAGCCAAGTTCTTAGACCAAAAATAAAAATATGCAAAACGGGAGTGAATACTTAAAACATTTAAAATAATTACACATTTCTCAAACCAAAAATAAAAAGTATACAAAACGATGGGAAATACAAGAAACATTTGAAATTAAATACCAACGAACCAAAAATAAAAAATAAAAGTAATAATTAATACACAACTGTACATTTTAAAGCATTCAATCATGGGATTGCCAAATATTTAAAAATGAATTGTTAACGTTCTGTGGTACATAGGTAATGCAAAAGTGCTCACTAAAGAAGTAAAAAAATGTGGGATAAATAAAATACAAGCACATTAAAATGATCAGATTTTTTATTTGTATAATTTCGAGACTGAACGATTAACATTCTAATAGCTTGCCAACGGCTTGGTATTTCATTTCATTTTTCATTTATTATTTTATTATTGGTTTTTAAATCTACTCAAACGATTTTCCTTTGTAAACCTTTGTACATAATCGTATTTTTTGTTTTTTCATTTCTATAAAAATCTAGTTTAAAGTTAGCATTATTTCTTAAATTATATTCATGTATGTCTCCATTATACACAATTTTATTACACAAATAATTTGGGTAAAGCTCGTTTTTTACTTTAAATACAATGATCAAAACATTCATTTTAATTTGTTGTTCAATATTTAGTCATTTTAACGTGTCCAAAATTGCATGAACAGAAGCATAGCGATTCAATCTCAGAACAACTCTCATAGACTTGTTCCGAAGTCTTTGCAATCTACCCATTATTTTACAATTACACATAAATAATATAGAAGAACAAACAATATTAAAAGTGTGGTCTGATAATTGTATTATGTAAATTGATTGCACACTTAATAAATATTATTAAAAAAATTTACTTTTTTAGCGATCTTTTTACAAACATAATTAATATGACTTTTAAAATTTAATTTACAATCTATTATTACTCCTAAGTACTTTATCTCTTCGATTCTTTCAATGTTTTTATTAACTATTATAACATTATGATTTTCATTTTCCCTTCCATTAATAATTAAACATTTAGTTTTATCTATATTTAATTTAAGTTTATTCATATTTAGCCACTTACTTAAACTATTTATCACCATTTATTTTATCAATAAATTCACTTACACATTCCCCAGTAATATATAAGAATGCATCATCCGCAAATTATATCAATTTACCATTATTCACAGCCTTCTCTATATCATTAATAAAAATCAGAAACAATAACACACCCAAGACACTTCCATGAGGCACACCATATGACACCTCGATTGGATCTGACAATCTGACTCCAGAGTTTTTTCATTCTTTAAATAAGATGCAAGCCATTCTAATTCTATACCACAAATACCATACCCTAAAGTTTACATAATAAAATATCACGATCAACAGTTTCGAATGCCCGCTTTAAATCTAAAAATACGGTCACTATTACTTTGTTATCATGTACTGAAATTTTCCAATTTGTGATAACTAGATTTATTAATGTCTCACAGTTATTTATTTATTTATTTCTTTATTTATTTACTTGTTTAACACAAACAGTTTATAAAGAGAAAAAAAAAACTTATTAATAGAAAATTTATACAATCCAACAGTTTAACTTAAAATTAAGAAGTACACTACAAACTAATATACTAATACTAAAGTTTAAAATTTTAAAACCATACACAATAAATTGTTTACAAAAAGTTTAACAATAATTAAAACAAAACATAAATTACATCTTAGTTATTAAGATAAAGACGTTGTTTTAGTAGGTGTTTAGACATTGAAAAGTGCATGTGCCGTTTATATTTGTTTCCCATGATTAGCATCCTATGAATTGGCTCAAACATCAGTTACAGTAACAGTTCGTTCTATGAAATGAAAAGGAAAAAAGATTGGTAGATCGACAACGGGGATTATCAATAATAACGATTTCATTTGAAATTAAAGACGATGTTATATTTCCTATTACTACTACTACTTTAAAAATAACATCTTCAATTTCACGTCTTAGTTGCAATGAACACATTTGAAGAAGTTTAAGTCTATGTTCATAAGGGGGTAATAATAATGGGTCAGACCATGGAAGAAAACGTAAGGCAAACCTTAAGAAATATCTTTGAATAGATTCAATTCTAAGTTTGTGTATCTCATAAAAAGGAGACCAAACTTGACTAGCGTACTCTGAATTTGGTCGTACGAGATAAGTATATAAAGATTTTATGATATACGGATCAGTAAATTCTTTTGACCATCGTTTAACAAAGCCTAACATTGAGTTGGCTTTATTGATGATATGTGTATAGTGAATTTTAAATGTCAACTTTTCATCACAAAATACACCTAAATCTTTGATGGATTGAACTCTTGTCAAGGATTCACCATTAATTATGTAGTTATACTTAAACGAATGAGAACGGCGAGTGTATGTAATTAGAGCACATTTATTAATGTTGAGTATAAGATTATTTCGAGTGCACCAAGCGAAAAAATTATCGAGGTCTTTTTGAAACAAAACTGAATAATCTTTGTTTTTTATTTTTTGAAAATTTTCATATCGTCTGCGTAAAATAGTAATTCACTATTACTAATGATAGATGCTACATCGTTGATTGCAATAATGAACAGAAGTGGACCTAAATGGCTACCCTGAGGAACTCCAGAGTTAGCCATAAATGATTTAGACGTCTCAGATCTAAATATTGCGCTATAACTTATATTTGTCAGATATGAGTTAATCCATTTTAAAAAGAAAGGTGGAAAGCCTAATTTTTGAATTTTAAATAAAATGGTACTGTGAGGTAGAAGGTCAAAGGCTTTACTAAAATTGGTGTATACCACATCAGTCTGGTAGCCTTCTTCCATATTTTTAATAAAAACTGATATTGATTGGTTATGTTCTCTACAATAATATCTACAAGATATGACATAAACAATAACATTATATTGGTATACCACATCTATTGTAAAGTAAAACTTTACCTTCATAATAGCAAAAATTACTTTTTATTTTAAATGACAACGAAAATGTATTCCAAATTAATTTCAAAGAATAATTGAAAATTGTATGTACATTCATGACATAAGCGGTATTCGAGCTCGAACATAGTTGATAACATAACCACTACACTATCTTAACCTTCATCCGTCCCTAAAAAAAAATAACACTAAAGGCCCTTGGATCAAAATAGACCCACATATGGCTTTATACGAAAAAGCAAT
This sequence comes from Argyra leucocephala, assembly GCA_963942445.1. NCBI lineage: Eukaryota > Metazoa > Arthropoda > Insecta > Diptera > Dolichopodidae > Argyra > Argyra leucocephala. Next base: position 60,778,848 of record OZ012680.1, read on the forward strand.
TTTTTTTTTTGTTAATTTATTGCTAATAAGTTTAAATAAAAGAAAACAAAATATTCCACATAAATTCAATCCGATTCAAGTACATAAATTGAAGAAAAAAACTTGCTATGCCACATAAATATATCTCATTTCATACACTGGTGACACATGATATTGGTATGAGTTTTACAGATAAATTTATTACATGGTGCACTTTGATGTGTGCTTGTTATCAAATTTTTGGCAAAAATTGCAACGGCCTCTTTTCTTTTCAGTTTGCTTATTTGTAGATGTCGTTGGTGAACAGTTTGTTGCGTTAGCTGTTGTAAAGTTAGCTATCAAATTTTGGTAGTTTAAAGATCGTAGGGGACAAGCTCTTATATCCATATGTTCTTTGATCAAAGATTCCTCCAGTATTTCGATAAAGAGTCGTCGTCTATGGTGTTTTCTGTTGTTCCAATCTGGAAAAACGCTAATGAAGAGCGCAAATGCATTGTTTACTGACACGTCTAATATGTTGGTGAAAATAATAACTGGCCACCTGTTTGTTTTTCTTTTACAAGTATAACTAGCTATCTTTTTATCTACTGTGTCTACGCCGCCTTTGGTCCGATTATAGTTTAAAATTATCTGTGGTTTTTTTTCGGTGTCGTTTCAAACGTTTGCTGCGATCATCAAATCTTATGACTCTTGAAATAACTTTGAATCTCTTGAAGGACATAGTGGCACGGAAAATATCTCGACTTTTTTTCTCGTCCCACAAGTTTTCAAGTGCTTCATTGTGTGATTTGAACACACCAGCTAATATCAAAAGACCAATGAAGGCTTCCAGTTCTATGGTATCTAAAGGTTTCCAGTTTTTCTTGATATACTAGTTGTCCTTCAAAATTTGTATTGTCAATTATAATGTTTTCAATACTCTTTGTAATAAGCAATTAAAAAGCTGAAATTTCATCAGATATACGAGTAGCTGCGTATCTTGCAATCCCTGGAGTAAGATGTATTATATTTGAAGAGGAAGCTCGACCACCTTGAGTAAAGGGCTCAGAAAACAATTGAATATTTTGTTATCCTTGGATAAGTATGATGCCAGTGGGAACTCTAAACGTAACACATAAAACTTTCACAAGCAAAACTGACCAGTTTTTCTTTAGAACTAAAATATATATGTATATTTACTTTATGATTACTACAATTATACGACGAATTGAAAACAAATATTACAATTCGGGGATTTCCCTAATTAGATGCTTGTATACAAATATTTTATATTCATAATGCTATGAATAAATGCATATCTAGTACTAGGAATTACTATAGGTCATTTAAGACCCAAGGAGCTTTAGTGTTACTTATTACAAAAAACGTATAACGGTTAATCGTAATTTATTCAAATTTTGGGTAATATTTGTTTACAACATATTTGATAAAGTCATTGAGTTATATATTTGTGACTATTATATTTAACGAGATATTTGAGAGTACATTTTCATTTGGGTCGAAATAGACCCGAGGGGCGGATGAAGGTTAATCCGTCTAAATTAATGGCTGTCATTAATGACGAATATTTTTTGATTATATAAAGAACCACATCTGATCAATTAATTGCTTAAATAAGCTTCAGAATATATTCTACAATAAAATCCTAAGACTCACTTTCATATCTTATGCGAAAACACTAATTTATCTAACTACTACGTTGAAAGTAATGGGGTTTTATTGTGTTAAGTTATATTAAAATTAGTATTCATTTTGTTATAAAAAATAGGTATTCTGAATAATAGGCGATTCAGAAAATAACAGTTATACCGAAAAAAATATTTTTTTTTATATAAAATTGTGTCTGAAACTAGTTACTAGCTATAATTATAAACACAAAAGTTTATAATGAATCTTGCTAGAATTATGTTAATGGAAATTTTATATATTTGTAGGCTCAAAAATCACAAAATATATAGAATATAAAATCATGATTATAATTTTAAGATTCGAATTCAGCATAAAATATATATATATATATATATATATATTCAAAAATCAAGCTATTCAGAAAACAACTACAATATACCAAAAACAAATATTTATTTTTATATAAAATCGTGCCTGAAAATACTGCTTCTGTGCAATTGCACAGGGGATTCACTAGTTGATTTATTATGTAAAACAAATAAATCAGTTAATGGTCGTTTCACCTTAACTTGCATTTTATTTATTTTTTTTTTTTGCAACATTCTAAATAACAAAGTATGGTGTAAATGACACATCTTTTTTGTTTATCGCACTTTTAACACCATAAATTGTATTAAAATTAATTTTTACTTTTTCTGTTTTTCTGTTAATTTAAATTTTAAAGCAGTGCAAAACACTTACATATTATTATTATAAAATTATTTAATATATATGTATATATATATTTTTTTTCTATATGTACACAATACCTATATACTTCTAAGATAATTTAATGTTCCTAAATTACCTCTTTTCGAGAATAAGTTTTTTAATTCAAAAAACAAAAAAAAAGTAAATAATAAAAATAAATAAATAAATAAACTAAGTTTAAGTTTAACTACGAACAATGTACATAATATAAATTTTTTGTCTGTTTTTTTTTTTTTTGTTATAATATATTATAATATTTTGCTTGTGTATGCCTTAATAAAATTGGTACACATACTACACACTCCATTTTATATATAACAAAATATATAAGTAATACATCTGTTTGTAATAGCTTTTCTTTAAAACAACAACAATAAAAAATAAAATAAAATAATACACAAAATTTATATGAAGGATCCACAAGAATCCATTAAAAACTAAGGGTTGTTTCGTGTCCTTGCTAAATAGAAAAACAAAAAACAAGAAAAACAATTACTTTATAATCTCATCTTCTACACTTATTTCTTTTTTTCTTCATCTTTTTCTTATATATTTCTTGTGATACATCTTTTTCTTCTACGGATAATTCAACTTTTAAAAACTTCTTCCTTACAATTCATTTTTTTTTTTTGTAGTTTTTCTTTCTGTATACGTTTTTTTTTTATTTTCCTTTTTTTTCTTATTACTATTATGGCACTCTTGAGAAAATATCTCATTCCACTGTAATTTTTGTGTTTTAGTATTATTTTTTTTTTTGTTTGTTTTTTTCTTGTTGAAGATCAATTCTATTTTCAACCTCAGGAGAAGTATTTATACTGTCCCATCGAGTATCCTTTCAACTACTTTATTTTATTTCTTAAATAATAATGGTGTTAGAATATATCCTTCTATATATATGTACTTACTATCTTGTTATTCACCTGTTTTCGTACATTTTTTTTTGGAAATTCTTAAGAGGTAGTGAACTAGTTACCCATTTTATAGGTCTGAGAAATAGAGTTTTAATTTTTTTTGTTTTTATTCCAAATACTATGAGGTACAATTCTCGATTGTCATGGACATAAGATCGTTATATGAAAAATTCTTGCTTAACTTTTTTTTTAATTCTTTTTTCTTATGCTTTACTTAATTTTAAGTAAATTTTTTTTTTGCACCTACAAAAAAAGAACATGACAATAAAAATATTAAACAAAAAAATAAAATACTACAAATGACAAAAAGAATAAGAAAATAATAAAAAAAAGTAATGTAACATAATAATGAAAAATGTCCTACTTTTAAGAAACATAATAATTATTTCCATCTGTGTTTTCTATGTATTTCTTAATAGTTTCTTACATACAAATATATTTATTATATAATATATATGTATATACATATTATATAGATTTATGTACAGAGTGAGTAACACTTAATATCGAACACTAATTATTTTTTATTGCTACGCAAAGGATGATCTTAAATGATGCTTTGACACAATTGTTTGTAGATGCAACATACCGTGACATCGTAAATGTATCGACAACGTCCCCAACATATTAACATATGGTCTTAAATGTCAAAAAAAAAATTGTTTACATTGTCTCATGATTGCTAATTAATTTTACAGTGTATCCGCAACTCATTTTCGCGAAACGGGTGCTTGCTGAAATATGCGAAAATACCTTTAAGAAAAGTGTTAGCACTAAGAGAGAGCGGACAAAACTCAGGTACTTCAATTAGATATGACCGTAGGGAAAAACGAGCTCGATGGCGTCAGTGCAAAAATCAAACTGTTTTTTCATGCATCAAATGTGGCGTTAATTTGCATCCGAAATGTTCTTTACCATATCATAGCTTGCCTAAGATCTGATAATTTTTTAAGATTAAAATTTGTTCAATATACAGATGTATATTGTAAAACGAATAAAATTATTTTTTTTTTTGTTAAATAGAAAATTTTTTAAATGAAGAAATATTTTTTATTGGAAAATTATATCGTTTGATCCTGACGTTTCGTTTTCGAAACATGTAATATATCCTTTCCAGGATATGATATCAAATACGTTATTTTTGTTTTTTCTTAATTAAGTTAAAAGTATTTTATGTATAAATTTTTATGACTCTGGGTGAACTGGATCTAGGCCTGGGACTATATAGGTTATGCATCCGAAAATTTGTTGATACATAGTGTAATTTGGAACAGTTATGCTGAGTTTTTTTATTAATCAAGCAATAAGTTTAAAAATTAAAGAAATTCGTGTTTCAAAAATAAATTTAAAAATGTTTTTTTTTTTTATTTTAATTTACTTTAATGTAGTTTGTATTGTACTTTTACAGCATAAATGTTGTTAATTTTTAAACTATTTCAAATTTTAGGTGGTAGTGCCTACTGAAAACTGATAAACGGTGATATCGTAAATGTCTTAAAAAAAACTTCAACCTGATAAAATATAAAAAAAAATTAAGTTGTCAATTTTATCCGTAAAATAAGTTGGCAACATTGTGTAATGAGAGCTTTCTGAGACATTGTGTTTTAATTCATTTGTGATCAAGCAAAATGAACAAACATTTTTTATTACCACTGTACAATATTGGGTTTTTAAAAATTTTTGTAAACCCAAATACCCATCAAACCGGTCGCTGAGACATCGTCAACAACAATTGTGATCAAGTAGAAAATGTCAAGCTTTTGTGAGTTTTAGTAGATATTTAAGATCATGTCGACGTTGTGATCAACTTTATGTTGAGACATTTACGATGTCAAGGATACAAACGTCAATCAAGTATAGGAATTTAGTCAAGAAACAAGAACAATGCGTTTTCGATTTTTTATTATTGCCTTTGTCAGCGTGTTTTTTTTTAATAAAAATAAGTATTTTACATAAAGTTAGATTGATAAACAATCAACAGTGTTTAATATATTATTTAATATTTTCTAATATCATTGATAATTATATAAAAAATATCGATTGAAGTTTATTAAGTTAATATTAACTTATTTAACGGCATATCTATATCTCAATCTAGAATTCAACTCAAAATCTAGAACTTTTATCAATTCAAAATCTAGAACTCTTATTTTCCCGATTTAAATCGATATATGTATCGATACATTTGGTGGCCATTTTTGTATTTAGCGATATATTTTCTTTTGATACGTATCAATCGATATATCGATTTGCGTTGTGAAGATATGGCACATCAGTAGTTACAAGATGTGTGGTATGCTGAATCATCTTGTTGAAAGCCGTTCAAAGCCGAATAATCTATTTCATGCCACGAAAAATCAGGAATCATGTTTTTGAAGCGTTTTCTTTTTGACAATAACTCTAATACATTTTTCATGTTGATAAAAAATATATTATTACAAAATATTTCGAGGTACACATCGTCTGATTCAGAAATTGGCATTACGGCCATAATAGCGTTCGTCATCGAGATAGATCTGCAAATTAAACAATCACATAAGGAAATACACCTGAAAAGGTCGCGTCTACATAGATGTCTTTATCATCAAAACCAATAAAATACGATATATCATTGATTTGTGTCAAAAAAACTACTACAGTATGACATACCAGACATAACAACTTCCGAGGTGTACAATCTGAAACGGAAAGTATAACTTTATTCCAAAGAATGTGTCTTTACTGCATTCCAAATATCATTAAAAACTCTTTGAAAATGTTTGTTATACAATTTTAAATGACCTTAACTGTATATATTATGTATATCTAAATTATGTTAAATATGTAATTCTATCATATGTTTATTTATACCTTTTGCAAGGTATTAAGTAAAAATTATTTTAAGATACTTTTACAGCAGAATTAAAAAAAAAATCGAAAAACATAATTTTTTTTAATGTTTTTATTCTGTTTTGTTCTTATCACAAAAAAGAAATAGTGTAGAAAAAAGAGTGGGAATTAAAGCAGTGAAAAATAAAATTGTTAAATTTATATTCCAGTTACCTGTAAATGCATTTTACAATAACTTCAATATTATTTTTTGTGATTTTTTTTAAATATTATAATTTATTAAATACTATTAATTCACAGACACTCTTGTTCGTACAAAATATAATATAGCTTATTTTAAATAGTATTACTAAAATCTGATATATATAAATTAGTAAATTGGAAAATATTTGTTACAATATCCATATTTAAATTAAATACTAAACCACACCGAACTATGATTAATAAATAGTTTCCAGAAACTCTAGATTAGACTCAAATTCATGTTCGAAAGTTCAGTTTGCTTCTTGAAGGTAAAATTTTTTCATAATTTTAAATTTTTAATTCATAATTTTTGTCACTCACGTTTTGAATATACAAATTTAATACTCAACAGAATAAATTTCGAGCACAATACATTTTACAAACATTTTAAAAACATTTTACAGAAGCTGCAGATCAAAATCTACAGTCAAAGTATTAATTATCTTACAAAAAAATATTATAAAAATGAGTCGCGAAGTTTTAATCAGAAAATATGTTATAAAAAACACGTAACGACAGTATGTTCTCTTTCCAGGAGACTTTTCGCTTACGAGAACTAATTACGTTACAGATTTCAAGGTTATAATACACTTGTCCCAAAACATAATTTCAAGTAATACTATGATCAGATAAGTAATTAAAGCTAATTCATTTTCAGGATTGATCGAACGTTGGCCCAAAAATATCTCAGACCCTTATCTCACAAAATATTTTTATATTACTTATTACAGTCAAGTATTGTCTCCTCATTAGGTAATTATTTGATATTAATCAGTTGAAATTTGTTCAACGAAATGTTTTAAGTTTCGCACTAAGATTTTTACCGTAGATAACATGATCTATTGACACTTCCACCTTAGTCCTACTGTCTTAAGCCTATTGACTTACAGTCATTATCTGATCGTCGTATAGATGTCTTTTTTATCCACCTAACATTTTTATCCACATAATCGAAATAATTTCAGGATCGTCGAGATGTTCCATACATTCCATTTCATTTTACACAATGTAGCAGATATGTGCAAATTGAAAGATGGTCTTTTTGTCAAAAAATGTCAAATAGGAAAAAATGTTGAAATAAGAAAAAATGGTGAAAAAAATAATGTTGAAAACCCGGTGCTAGAAAAAACAAAGTCGAAAAAAAAAATCTTGAAAAAAAAAATGTTGAATTGCATCGACATTTTCTTTAAGGTAGTATATTTTAGACCTAGTTACACAAATCCAATTTTATCATTAACGAAATATGTAGATAAACAATATAAAAAATTCAATAATAATGTCTAACGGGGGTTTGGAGTGACAACCCTCACTGTTATGAGTCCTGTTTTGTGGAAATGTTTATGTAATAAAAATAATTAGAGGGAATTAAAGAGTAGAATTTAAAATAAGCCAGTCAAAATATTATAGGGTATTCCATTTTTTCCAGCATATTTATGGAAGTGTTATATGCAAGATCCTGAACTAGGAGATACTTTATAGTTGGATTCAAAATAAGGATATTCTCCTTTTCCAGAAAATCTATACATAATAATATGTATGGATGGGCCAGGTTGGGATTGACAGGTTAACATCTGACCAGTCCATGACCCAGATGCACAATTCTCAATTAGGAGGGATTTTATTATTGGTTACAAAATCAGAGTTATTTGTCTTTTGCAGAAAATTAATATATGCTGAAACGAATATTTGTGGAACTAGTTAATATCAAAATAAAATTGATTTCTGTTAAGTCTTTGACAAAATATTAAGTTTTTTAATATTTAAATGTTTTTTGTCTCTTATAGACTAGAATTCCCATTTATCCAAAATATTTATGTAAATTATTTTTTTGCGTACAAAAAAATAATTTTTCCTTTTTCCAGAATATATACTTAATTTCTGGGATGCTGAACCTCTCCAATAATGTCTCTAAACCGTCTTAATAGTTTAATACATCTGACAAGTTTGGAAACATTTTTTTCCTTATTCGACATTTTCTACTTCAACATTTTGTTTTTACACATTTTTGCATTCGACATTTTACTTTTCAACAAATCGACCCTTACCCAAATCAATCACTAGAATGTTTCACGAAGTAAATTTCTATATAAGCATTGGGACTGTTAAAATTGGACTATAGTAATAATGTACGTAATGCTAACTAGCCAAATTTTTGTTTTTTTTATTTTCTTTTTTTTCTTGTCAATTTGTTATTCTTTTATCTTTTTTTTTTAATTTTACAATCAGTTATTAACTTAATCTTTTAATATAGTTTAAGTTTTTAGAACCTTCTAACAGTCAAAAGTATGAATAACATGTTGTAATAAATTATAAAATCAACTAAAATAAATCAGGATTTGCATGGGATAAATACCTACTGATGAGTTCAAGTAATGAACGAAACACTCCTGAAAATAATTATTATTACTACTAACAGTATGTTTTATTTACTCTACCAATAGCAGGCTTATAATTTTTTTTATATAACGGTGTCGGGTTCTACTATCCTCACTGAATGATGAGGTTAGTTTTTCAAAATTATCATAAAGATTACTTTAAAATTTAATATCTGGGCTTATTATAAATTTATCTCAATCGTAGCTTTGTACAAACATTTTTTTTATTAGAATACCTGTTAGAACTTAAAAAACGAAATGAAATATTTTAATCAAATCAAATTTAAAACTGATGCCTTAGTCATGCTAAGAAAAAAATTATAAATCCATCCTAATCGATTGAATACTATATACAGTTAGAACATCAGCCCTATCGGTATTTCTAGTCAGCACTATACATATATGTATACTAGAAATACTGATTGAGCTGATTTTCTAAAAGATGTCGTCTGCAGCTCAAGTTTAGAAAAATATATCGTTCGCTTGAGTATAGCGTACTTAAAAATGTTGGTGTAAAATGTATGAATTTGTTTACATGTAAGCTATACTATGGATTCAAAAATAATTTTAGCAACATAAAGTCACAGTTTTTGACATGTGACATGTTCTGTCCTCTAAAATTATTAACAAAAATGAAAATGTTCTAAAGGGAAATTTAATACCGGAGATAATCTCGATGCTTTTCAATGGCGTGATATTATGTCAAAAAAAGTTTAAATATATGAAATTGTATGGTAGTAGACAATCTCAACGCCGTATTTTTTCAACGCATATTGCCGCAGTGTATACTGCATAGTCTGTCAAATTTGAAGCACTATGATATACATCATCTGTTAAATCAAAATATTAATCAGATTCATTATAAAAAAAAAATTTAATTAGGTAAATTAAATAGAAATGGGGTTTGATGAAAAATTAATAAATTTAATTCCAGGAAATAATATATCTAGCACTATGCACAGTATACCATGAACTGTATATAACAAAATGACAACAATTATTTACTCGGTTGAACGGCGTTGACATTATCAGTAAAATTTTCATTTCACTGTAAAAGTGTACAATTGATATGCGTTAAAAGCGTCGAGATATCTTTTCGTGGCCTAATCGGTTGGAGCACAGAAATGTGTATCAGTTATGACGTGGTAATCACGGGTTCGATCCCCGTGGGAGGATAAAAAATTATAGCTAAACAAAATAGCAAAATATTATATAAAATTTAAATCAATAAAAAATAATTAATACTTTATAATTAAAAATATTACCTATATCAATATCTATATCAATACTCATATCTCATACAACACAATAACTCTAATAATAATAATTACACAATTTGTCAACAATTGCCAAAAATATGTGACATAACGCACCCAGTAAAACATAGTAACGTCAGGCACCTTAACGTCAAATATGGATAAAACCGCAGCAACAACTTCCAGAAAAATGACGTCGTCTTACCACGTAGGCGCAGAAAGAGTTACCAAAGTGGTCTTCTACAGTAGACAAATCCCCTACTTAGACAGTACAAACAGATTAAAAATGAAATTAGACATTGCCTCGCAAATACAAGTGAAATTAGCAGCCAGAAATCGAGTACGATAGAAATGTCAAGTGGAAGCCCTATGCTCCCAAGAGGAGTAAGGAAAAACAAAAAAACAAAAAAAGCGTCGAGACTATCTCGAGGTTAAAGAGAACAATGGCACTCATGAAAGAGATATGTTAAGACATATGCAAAGTATACAACAAACATTTATGGAAAAGAAGAATCTAATAGATTACTGGATATCGTACTTAATGTGCATGTAATTCTACTTTCAAGTTATCGACAATAAGCAAAAAAAAAACTGTAATAAGCTTACTAGGTACAAAAACAAAAATTAAAATAGAATAAAAAAAAAATTTGGACAAAAATTTTAATAAAATTGGATAAAATAGAATTAGCTTTCAACTTAAATATTCTGTAATCCAGTTTTATTTACAAATCTTAAATTAATTTTTCTATGACAAATTAGAATTTTACAGAATCAAAATAATCTTCTATAACTGATTTTTTCTGAAATCGTAACCAGTTATTTACCATGTAAAAATATTATCAAATTCAACTCTGTTTCATTTAAGTGAAAGTAAACTTAATTTACAGGTAAAATAAAAAAAAAAAAATTACAAACTTATGCACAAACACATACTAACATTTACATAATAATATAATATCAGAAGACACCGGCTTGTATTCATGTACCGCATATATTTCAAAGAACCATTATAATGTCTTTTACTGCTTGCTAACAATAATTTTTATTTTCATGTTTTAATATTTTCTGTTTTTTTTCTTCTTCTTCAATAGCTGTTTGTATTTTGTATGAGTTAATGTTAGTGTGTGTGTGTGTGTAAGTATAATGATTGTTTTGTATTCTCATCCTCCTCTTAATGTTGTCATTTTGTTTTTTTTTTTTGTATTACTTGTAGCTTAAAATCACTTAAGGACATGGAAAGCAATCTAAAATTCATTTTTTCTTGTCTTACAATTTACTTGTTATTATTGCTGTTATTTTTTAAATTGTTTTTTTTTTTTTTTTTTATTTAACTGTCTCTTGTCGTATGGGAATATTAAAGAAAAATTTCTTGTAGTTTTACTTTTAAGAAAAAACCTACTTTTGTAGTTGAAAATTTTATGAGTAGGTAGAAAACATATACGAAAAGAAGACTAAAAATCCAGGAATGGAAATTATATATATTTTTTTTTATTTTATTTCAGGAATGATTTCATAAAATGTTAACTCTTTATTTTTGTTTCGTTTTTTGAATTTGAAAATCGATTGATTTAATGGGCATGACACAAGCAATGACCTTGAGGAAGAAATAATTGATTTTTTTTCACAAAAAAGAAGCAGATTAAAATGAAAAGATAAGGAATTGACAGAACATTTATAAATTTGGGTTGAGAAAATATTTAAAGTTTTATTTTAGAACTAATCGAATTTTTGGAAAAATTCAATATTTTAATTTTAGTTATGACAGAAGGACATGAAGTGGTATTGAGATAAAAATTAATTAGTTTTTCGCACGATATTGAATATTGATAATTTTTTTTCAAATGTGAATGAACTCTATTTCACTACGAACTGTATTATTAGATTAAAATTTTCTCTCTTCTTTCTTAATTTTCATTTTAATATTTACTTGATAGGTCTTCGCAAGTCCGTAATATTTTGCGAAATTTGACAATATATACTCGTCAATATTAAACAATATTAGTACAACTTAATTAAAAAAAACTTTTACTTCAAATTTGAAAATCAAGTAGTCTAAAATATCTATAGAGGATGATAAGAGTAACTGAACAATGCCTTAACCAAAATAAAAAATAAATAATTTTTAATATAAACTTATAATATTATACCCTACCATGTAAGAAAAACGCATCGCAAATACTTTTCTCTTTTAATTTGGCGATGCGTAAGTGAATTATTAATACTATGTATAAAAAACGCATCTCAAGACTGTGCTGCCATTGAAAATATTTAAAATTGACATTTTGATATTTATTTTTCTTTCTAAAATTTTTAAAATCGACATTTTCACATTTGTTTTTGTTTGTAAAATTGTACACAATTAATAAATATTATTATAAAACATAATTTCAAAATCAAAATTTGCTAATATTCGCATATTGTCTACATTGCTAATATGTAAATATTGTTGTAAATTTTATTTTGCATTAATAGCAAATTGAGATGCTATGGATGAAAAAATTAAAAAAAAAGTATAATTAAAAACATAGAACTTGATTTACTATATTTTTTATTATTGACATTTATGTATGTATTTTTGTTTACATCATTTTATAGAATGTAATTCCAATTGGAAACGATTGTCTACTTACTTAATACATCAAGTATTAAAATAAGTTTTACCAGCTAACTAAAAAAAATGTTTCCTAATATTAATTGGCTAAGATACTTACATAATGTAATATTGACACAATATCTTTCTTTTACTTGAACAATGGATGACTGTTTTCTCTTTATTCTTTAATCTTTAACAGACATCAATTTATTATAGATGCTAGTATTAATAAATTTTCATAGTTAATAAATCTATGGATATATTCATTTATATACTCAACCTTGATAAAATGAATTTTTTGTCAATATTTTTAAAAAGAAAACCTTGATTTCAACCAAAAAAATATCTGTCAAGACTACCAATTTTTTAGAGTATAGATAATATGATTTCAATAGTGTAAGCTTTACTTACATGTTTTAATTATTAAAAACTAATTTTATTTGAAAAAAGTAAAATAAGAGTCAAAAATGTTCGCCAGTAACACACCAGGGTACCACTATTACTACTTTCGAATGCACAAATTTACTATATGCGCTCTACATGGAGTAATTTTTTCTCATACTACTTACGTTTAGCGTAAGTAGCAATACATGGTAGCCTGCCTCTTATGTATATTTTTAATATAAATAACAACTTACATATTTGGGCCAGTGCGTCAAAATCCGCCTTAACCCTTTATTGCATGAATTTTTTTTGTCGACATTTTTTTTTTCGTGTAAAATAATAAAATTAAACAAAAATAGTAATTTTTTTCATAAAGAAATAGTTCTGGTCCGAGTATTTGGCAATTTTCTTACTGTTGCATATGTGCAGCATTATGCAATTAAATTAAAAAAATAAGTGTTATGAAAATACTTATTTAAAACATAGTGTATTTCTTTAAGACTTTAAATTTCTTTAAAAAAATAAACATTAAGATTACCAAAAATAAAAAAATAAATTAACAATATTCAGGTAAAAAACTATACAACAATAATAATAAAAACAAAAATAAAAAAGTATAATATTGGTATCAAAGTGTAAAAAAATAATTTAATTATTATGAAATGACTTAGGACAATTTCTAGTTTTATTGAAGCAAAGTGTAATACCACATTTATCACATTTAACGAATGCAAAACCTTCGCATTTAGGTACTTTTCACTGTAACCTGTAGAATGTAGAATAATTCGGAGTAATTTTATAACAACGTTTGCACTAGTTCCTAAATTTTTCTTCTTTGTTAGTCTGTTGCGTATTTTATTTTCATCCCCAATGTATATTTCAAAATTATAGCAAAATCCTGAGATACCACAGAGTAGATATAATTCAAATCCCCTGTAGGGCATGTTGTACATGCTAGTCCGAGCTTGTTCCTATATATATTTATTGTACTAGTCTTTGTTATTATACACATACACCATAGTTTCTTTTGTAGTCACCTACGTTCTTTGTGTGGTGTAACCTAATGTCAACGTAAGGCAAGATGTGCCAAATTAATAGGCCTTCAGACTGCTCTGAGAGCAAGTTCTATTGCACTACAATTGGCCACAAGGCCTGGAATAGTGCAACATATATGGTAAATGGGACTTGGCCGCAAGGCCTGATATCCTTCAATGATTAATATCATAAGACTTTGCCACAAGGCCTGGTCAATTATAATATGTTTACAACAACCAAAAGACTTATTGTTTATGACCTGGTCATCTTCAATGACCCAAATTGACTGTGTTTATTTATTACATTTTCACTTTTTTTATACACATATATTGTATTACTTCTTATGGAATGCATTTAAACTCTATATAAAAAAAATTTAAAATCAATTTACAAAAATGCATTCCTAATATTCTTAAAATATTAATTCATAATATTCAAAAATTCTTAAAACTACGTCACATAAATTATTGTTATTTATTAGGGTTAGTGACATTCATATAACAAACCTAAAACAAATAATTTACTTAAAAACAAATCATAATTATGCAACAACAAATTATACTGGCACGAGGTATAGTAATTTGATGCTCAGTATTAAACAATAAAAAAAATTAGTCTTTCTTTTCAATAACAATTTTTTTTATGCTAAACAAATATGTTATGTTTAATAATAGAATGTAATAGAATGTTGCAATGTTATATACATATGTTTGTTTTGCTTTGCTGTAGGTCTTTTTATAAGTGTACTCACCCCATTTATGTGGTTTCATGTGGAATATGTGGAGACATTGATTTAAGTATTGCTTTATCTGATAAGCATTACTCCAAAGTAACAGTTTGAAATCTTTCTGGGAGAGCATTTATTAATGGACTAATTTTAAATAATCTACCATGGCTTGGGTTTGCTTTTTATGCATGTAAATCGTTATAATTAAAATGTAGCTGTAGACGTATTCTTTCAAAAGTGTTGATAAAGATTGTTTCTCGTATTAAATCGTTTCCAAAAGTTGGAGACCAGTATCGACGAAAACTTGAAATTTGAATAACTGATGATATCAAGATAAGTACGTCAAGATATATTTTATTCAGTTCAGTTTTCCTAAAAATTTTTGCTTTATCAGGCCTTTCCGGACAACTATATGAATTTTATTACCTAACAATTATCTTACATATTTCATTGGTAAAAAAGTATTTAAAGAAACTATAAGGAGTCTGTAACTCCATAAACACGTCTGGAAGTTTACTATTGCCATAAAATTTTCCACAAAACATTAGAATACCGATTTTTCAGTTCCAAAGCAATTTCGGTTTCATATTATTTGCGAATTATTATTTCACCATATCTATCACCAATAACGTTCAGGGGTACGTTTTGTAAGTTTTTTATATTATCGTTATTCGGATCCATGTAATCAATATATGTATTTTACCAACCCACTTTCTTCAACCACTTCATTTGTGTTTTGTTCTGTAATTCACTCCATATCATCAAAATTATCAACATTATCACAAAATTCATAATAACAAAATGCAAGCAAATTAAAAAAAATTTAAATAAATTAAAGTTTTTTAAATGAACATTTACTTACATTTTTGTTATTTAAATAAGTTAAACAGTTTTAATTAAAGAAAAATAAATTCGGATTATGTAAAAGTATTACGCAATCGATCACTGTTAATCTCAGTTAGCATATTTTCTCTACTTCAGTAACTTAACTGAAAATAAAATAAGGAAAAAAAAAATTTTTTTTAGAAATATTTGCCTTTAATTTAAGCGTACTAAAACTACAAAAATAAACTTTAGAATCGCAGCTTGATATAATGTTTTCATATCAAGTTATGATTCTAATTACGGAAAAAGCAAATTAGCCGAAATTCTAGGAAGTCTTGAGATGAGATTAAGAGATTTGGTAAGAAGTTCGGCAAATTTGCTTTTTCCGTAATTACAATCATAACTTGATATGAAAACATTATATCAAGCTGCGATTCTAAAGTTTATTTTTGTAGTTTTAGTACGCTTAAATTAAAGGCAAATATTTCTAAAAAAAAATTTTTTTTTCCTTATTTTATTTTCGACTTTTTAGTGAAAATATTTAATGAAAAATAATATATTTTCAAAGAACAACACATATAATCAAATGGCACTATAATTCACTCTAACGCAATTTGGTTATTATTGCTCATACTTCAAATGTGTAATTATATTTTATATCACTGTAACAAAGTTTATAAAAATATGTAGGTAGGTATATTTTTAAAAAATTTTTGGAGATTTTTGATTAGATACCTTTGAACTTTTTAATTTACGTATTAAAAAATTTTCACCAATAAAAAATTACGCGCTTTATAAAAAGAAACCCTGTTAAATACAAAAAATATTTGACGTAAAATCGTAGATTAAATCTGAGAAAAAGTCTGAAATGTAAACACTCATCCGACTTTATCTACGATAAAATTCGATTTTGTCCGACGTGTAAACGCTGCCGAAGCATAAATTGGCATATAAAAGTATAATATATACATGCATAAATCGAAATTGAAATTTTTTTACATGCGAGAAGAGTAATTTGTAACTGAGTGATAGATACTGATACTTGATTGGTTCAAATTTTGTTTTCTTCCATAAATAATGTTTGCATTTTATTTTCAATTAAACTAAGCCATATGATTATGTATGTAACAAATGCAAGCCCTATATGACACATGTACGTACATTTACATATACTTAGTCAGAGAAAGAGAAATAATAAAAGAAAGAGATTAAAAAAAGAAACCAAATTAAAAACACAAAAAAAATATAATGAAAATGATGATTGAAAATAATTGAAATTGAAATATAATTCAATAATAATTGATAATGATTAAAATATAATGATAATGATTTGTATTGCACTTGCACACATTTATTTTATATTCCTTTTTTGTTTTTGTTTTTTTTTTCTTCTTTAAGCGACACCATATAATTTGTTAATAAATATAGTGAATTTAAAGAGAAACCAAATTTTAACTTTATCAAATATCCATATTCCATTATTAGTACACAAACATATGTAAATTTCACCTTAGTTGAATGCAAAGAATATCTATAATCTATATTAACAAGAATATACACTCCCATTTTACGTAAACCTAATTTTTAAGAAATACCAAACCGAGCAAAATATCATTAGTTAAAAGAGGTAAACTTTACATTTACTTATCGTATACCAAATTTATTATGAGAGAGAAAAGGTACAAAACAGATGTTTGCCTTTTGCTTTATACTGTAAAATAATTTTGCGTTCTTATTATTCTCCTTTGGATTTGTTTACGTTTCCTCCCATTATTTATACGAGGCAGGGTGGCAAAAAATGTTAGTTCTAATTTAGTTTGTTCCCTTATACGAGGATTAATTCTGATCTTTTATTATTTTAATATTTTCGTTTTAAACATTATTATTTTCGTATATACCTATTAAAAATATTAAATTATAATTACATTACAATAATATAAAATATTATTAATATTTTTGTCAGTAATAATTTGGAGTTACAAACATTATAATTTTTTATTAATTATATTAGTAAACCTAAATATTTATTATATTGGTATACGATTATAAAATAATACTGAGGACAACATCTATTTACAAATCACAGAATTTAAAGAATATGATAACGCTGTTTTAGTTAGGTCTCCTAAAAATCTTATGCCTAGTTGATACAATTTAGAAAATAATATTGTTAAATATTTCAACGAAATTTTTGTCGAAAATTTTTTTCAAAATTATAAACTTTATTTATTTAATTTCAGCCAACTTTTTTTGTTATCCTCTTTTGTTTACTATATTTTTTCTTTTTCTTACACGTAAAATTCTTATTATCGTCTATTTCTGACAATGTTTATCAAATTTGTATATGAATTTGTGTGCAAACAAATGAATACATACATGAGTTCATACTCTTTTTATGGATATACTTTGGTTAATTGGTTATTGAAATGGGTATTTTGTTGAATTGAAGCAAATTGAAAAAAACATATAAAGTCCAAGGCAAGTTAATTAAGGCAAATATAAAAAGAGGTGAATTTAGTTTGAAATAGAAAAAATAATAGTTTCTAACTCTCTTGGAGAGAATTTTGAAAAATATAACCGACTTGCATATGTGCAATGCCCCTTCCTAAGCAGGTTTAGCAACGATGAAAGACAACTTATCTCATGTATGTGAATAATAAACCTCACAAAAAAGGAGGGAAATTGCTGATGTAACCTTATTGTTGAAATTGTAAAATGCAATATTATGTATCCACCTATTTCCAATCAAATTGCTATTAACACCAATTTTCGACGTCAATCCATTAATTTTTTTACTTTGGCACACCATACAACTAATTATGGTAGATTTGAACCCATTAACAAAATCTTAATATTTGGAATTAAATACAAGGCCTTAACAGACTTCTCATTCTCTAAATCTGTTTTAAAAAAAACAACTAGGTACAGCAACTAAGCTAATTACATACCTATAACATCCATAAATCCAATAGTATTAAGTATTATTGTTAAATAAAAAAAATTTAAGTTTGTAACTATATAAATAAATTTAATTGTATTTTATATTATTTTTTTTCTCAAATTACTTACAAATTTAAAGATGTAAGTAATTTGCAATGCTTGATTAAGCTTGAAATAAATAAATAAATAAGTGATGTTCTGCCTCGTTCATTATATTTCATAGATGTCTTGTAAGTGTACTTGCATAAATGAACAAAAAAGTTTTAAGTGGTCATTCCAACAAAGTGAAAATTCGTAAGTGGTTTAAAGCCGGCAATTCCAATTGTTTACAGTCAAATATTCCCCAAAATATGTTATACATTCTAAGTGTGTTCTCAAAATCAATTATTTAACCCAAAATATTACAATCTTTGTTCCAAATATGACACCTTTATGCTTCTTCAATCTAGTACTGGAACGTATAATGCAACGAGCGGAAGTAAAGGCCGGTGCTATATTTTTCAGATCTGTTCAACTTCTAGGGTATGCCGACGACATTGACATCATCGCCAGATCACAACGGGCGATCGTCAAGGCCTTTACCCAGATTGAAGAAAAACCGAAACGAATGGGTCTCAAAGTAAATGAGGTTTCTAAAGTAAATGAGTTTAACACCTGGCCTTTTTTCGGATTCTCACACACTCCAAACTGTGTATTTATGTATACAAGTCTTGCGACCTAATGCTTGGAATTATTTTTTTTTTCAAATAGAACACAAACATCAAAAGAGATTATTTCATCTATCGCTCAATTTCCCGAGCGCGAACATGAAGTGAAGGTGCCAACGAACTAAAAACTCCTATATTTTTGTTTTGTTAGAATTAAAACTAAACTATTTTAGAGTAATCATTCATATAATTTTGACTCTATTAAAAGATCTTTGATCAATTGGAATGTCATTAAAAATAATCGAACGGTTGCATTCGTTGAAGTCATCTAACAACAGTGTTGACTGTCAGCTAAGCATATTGAAAAAGACGAATTTTGTGGCGTACTGCCAGTTTGTTTTATTTCGTGTATGAAGTGGGATCCTGAGATCTTTATGGCTATCAGCGAACATAACAAACAGCATAGACAATATTCCGCAACACTTTTTTTTTTAACATTTGAATAATTTGACAATGCATTTGTTTACCACAACCGTATATTTGAATCATATGCCCAGACTGGTAATATTTTTGATTGTAAACGAAAACTTCTTTAAATATTGAAAACGTATAGATATTCCACGTAACAATTTTATTGCTGTAAGATTCTGCCGCACTCTTATAACACTATTATAAGCACTCTTATAGCAGTATTAGTGTTAATTTGAGTGCTCCACAATTGTTGCGAAACGTTATATCTACGTTATAGCACTAAAATGGAGACTACTATAAAGGCACCGGAGCAATATTTCAATGTTAAATAATGTAGTTTAATTAATGCATAACATCAAATTTGATATTTAAATAATTATTCTTTTAAGTGAAAAATGATACTTTTGCGAAAATAATGCAAAAAAAAGATTTTAAGTTTTTGTTTATTTAAACTTTATGTTTGTAGAAAATAATGGGCGCCGCAAAATATTTATTCTAAATCTTTATTCAAAAGCTACAGTAAGTTTATTAATACCATTTCAGGAATACAGCAAAATAATAACACTACTACTGCTATTCTATCAATTTTATTCTTATAACACTTTAACTTTTGTAGGATTACTCACTTTTAGACTTACAACATTGCTGTAGCACTTGTTGAAAATCCTATTGTAATAACTTCCTCAAGTGCTATAAAAACATTCTTATAGCAATATTAACCACACTATTCCCATAAAGTGTTTATCGGGAGTTATGTAGGAGCATTATAGCACTAATTTTGTTTTTATTATAATAAAATGTTACGTGGGATCAGCTCGAATAGCCAATAAAATTGTTTTTTTTTTTTTTTTTTAATTTATTAATCGGATTTTTATTTTATGTGATAATTTAAAATAATTTAATTACTATCAGCAGGTGTCTGTTCACTAATAATTTCTAATATTTTATTCCAAATATCGATATTTTGGCAGCAACATATTTCCCTCATAAGGGCTTCTGACTAATTAGTTCTTAATTATTTTTTCCCTTTTATATCCTAATCCCTAACACTTACATATTTTACATATACTCTTGCAAATTAGTTTACTTATATTCATTTAAATAGCGGTGTGTATCCATTTCGTAAATCTTTGTTCAATCTATCGTCGGAATCACTAAACTTTCGTGTGTGTCTGATTTGCTTATTTTTTCTAATAATCACTCTTTATATAGGTTTTATCAATTTGATGATGTTCTTCAATTATATGTTTATCAATTGACCACCTAAAATTAGTACTAACACTTATTCTTGTTAATTCGCCTTCCCTTAAATGTCAAATTAGCAACAATTAAACGATTTTAGATTTCCTCCGGAAGTCTGCAAAGTAGTAGATGAAATACGCGTATCTGGTGTGAAAATAAAATATTTACTAAAATTAAAAGGAAAATATTCGACTTTATTTTTGTCAACAACCATATATTGATTTTTATTATAATCGGGATTTCACTTAACCCTAATTCAACTTGAAATTAATTTCCAGGATGGTTCACATGACTTAGTGTACAATAGATTCTTTACCTAAAGGTACTCAACTGTGTAAATCGATCAAATTGATCTGACAAATTTACTTTTTTTAGTAAAATCTTAATTTTTAAAATTCTTGCACCCTACTTTGTTACTAATTTGAGCATTCACTTTTAATTTGTTCTTCCCTAACAGTAACATTAAAATTCCCCTACAACTAAAATTTTTAAAATTTCCAAATTAATCTGTACAATTATTTTTGACGATCTAAAATCTATATTACAATATTTCTCTTATTCTACAACTTGACTATATGTATGTATGTATTATAATTATGTATAAGAAATAGTGTGAAATAGTATTAAAAGTAAGATATCACTAGAGACATCATTTATATTTTTTTCAACGTTTTTATTGTTACATTTTTACATTATTCTTTACTTTTCTCAAGTATAATGGAAATTTTTTAATGCATTTTTAACACCTTTACTGATGAATATAATGATAACATTGCTGATGATGATAATGATAGTTATTCATAAACACTTAAAATATAATTAAATTTTAGTTATCATTGTTATATCAGTGAAATTATTGTACTATCATAATTCTAATAATTTTTTATTTAATTTCTTATCACTGTCATCATCATTTTCTCTATCTACTTTGAAATATCTTAGAAAATTGTTGGGTTTGTTTATTTTGCTGCAGTTTTTTTTTATTTTGTTGATTCACTAATAAATTTATATGTATACGATATTTATGAGTTTATTTTTTTTATATATGTATATTTTCAAATGTACTTTAATGAACCCTATTATTATTTAGTGTTAATAATTATTATATTTTTTTTTTCAATATATTAAAATTATTTTTGTTTTCTGAATTGATGTCAAAATCTGCCATTAATTTTGGTTCTTTTTTTTATTATTGTTTTAGAGTGACATTTAATTTAAAATTAAAAAATAATAAAAGTAAATTGCAAATATGAATGATTTAATTTCAATCCGAATATTATTAAATTTTAAGGTTGCATTAATAAGTTAGTAAAATATTTAGAAAGGGCATAAAATTAAATTATTAAAATATGAATATTTTAGGATAGTTAGAGCTAGGTAAATCATTGAGTAAAAATATTACAAACCCTTCTATTATATTTGAGTCATTTGAAAAAATATTGAGGTTTGAATTGGTTTAATATGATTTCCTTTCTACCTAGTGCTAAGTCCGCTAGTATTTTTGATAAATTAATTCAAATTTGTTTTATCTGTGTTGTAATGTTATTATTATTATAATTAAACACAACCGTCTTCTTTTCTTACTTAACTTAGAATGCCTTTATTATATATTTTTTTATAAATTTATTAAAAACTTATTACTAATCATTTTATAATACAAAAAAATATACTTTATTAAATACTAACAAACTTAAATCTAAAAAATTAAATTCTCACGGTTTTTTTGAAGGTAAACGATCTATATTAATTTATGGAATAAAATTGCTTATGCAGCTATTACCTAGAATTTGATATTATGTTAGGTAATAATGCATAGCAGTATTTTTTATTAAGTTATTAATGTATAAAAAATTAGACAATTAGAAAATTTTTGATCGTACCCCTATACATAGTTAAAATGAGCCTTTAAGTTTTTGACAAAATAGTTTTTTTTTTTTCGAAGATGTGGCCATATCTTCTTATAACATTAAGAATATTCGAAATAAAGATAATTATTACTATTGTTAATTCTAATTAATGAGTTTTATTTTATTCTAGGTTTTTAAACATAATACAATTGTGTTAATAATACAAGCTATTTGAGAATATAATTTCTTACATAATAATAAAACTATTATCTTAAGGTCTTCAATCTAATATTTATTTTATATAATATAATAATTAATCTTATCTTGTTTAGCTTTGAAAAAGAATGAAAATTACAATTAAATTGTTAATGTAATATTATAAAAAAATTATTTTTGTTTATAAAATATAATGAATTTTAATTAGTAAATTTAATTTATAAATTTGACAATTCTGTTTTTATGTACAGTATCTTCATTACTTGTATCTATATTTTTAATTTTTATATTTGAACCTTCGACTTTTGTTATAATAAATGGTCCAATGTATAATGGATCTAATTTATGTCCATTTTCTTTTCTTAACAGAATCTTATCATTTATTTTGAAATTACTAACGTTTATATTTTTGTCATAAATTTTTTTATTATATAATTTTGAATTTTCTAATAATTGTTTTGCATGCTTATTCATAATTTGCAATTTGTATTTTAGTTCTTTACTATAATTATCAAAGTTATAAACTGGATCAACTTTATTACTTAACATAAATTCAGGACTTACTGGTGATTTACCAAATACTAGTTCAAATGGATTATATTTCTCTTGAAAACTGGTATTAGGTGTAGTATTGTGACAATATGTAAAATAAGGTAAATAATTATCCCAGTTATCTTTATTATCATTAATATAGGAACGTAAGTATTCGTTAAGGACTCTATGGTTTCTTTCAATTGTTACTAAAGTTTCATGGTGGTAAGCTGTAGAGCACTTATGTTCGATATTCAGCAAAGAAAAAATTTCATTCATAATTTGATTTTTATATTCAGTACCTCTGTCCGTTAATATGCTTTTCATAGGACCGAACAGTAAAATGCAGCTTTCAACAATTGCTTTTGCAACGGTTTTAGCTTCTTTGTTAGGGATAGGTGTTGTGATTAAGAACTTTGTTAAATCACAAATTATTGTAACTGCATATTGGTTATCATTTTCAGTTTTTGGAAAAGGTCCAATTGTATCAATCACCACTATATCAAAGGGTTTTTGTGGTGTGTTTGTTATTTGTAGAGGTTCTTTATACTTTACTTTACTTTTGTTGACTTGACACTTTCTACATTTTTTTACAAATTTGACTATGTCCTTAGACATACCTTTCCAATAGTAATATGATCTTAATTTAGCATATAATCGTTTTTGACCTACATGTCCACCGAATGTTGGATTATTGTGATACCTTTCTAGTATATCGTTTATTTCTTTTTTATTATTTATAGTTTTTGGTGTAGTTGTTATTGCAATTTTTAAATTTTTTAGGGCCCTATTACCAATTTCTTTAAAATTGTTTATACTAATTTGCAATATATCGATATCTTCATTATTAATTTGTAATTCTTTTATATTCAATTTATTTGTTTCATTTTCTAATTCTTTAAAAAATATCTCTAATGATATTTTCAGATCTTTTGTAAATTTACTCATAAATTTACTCATCTTAAATTTAAGTATGCATTTTCTCTTAGAAAATATCTTCATAATAGTTTCATTGTTCATATTTTCTTGTATAAATTTTATTTTAGGAGTACTCCAATCTTTATTATTTTCATAAATTTTTATTGTATTATTATTATTATTATTATCCGATGTTTCATTGGTGTTTTTACGACTATGTTCGTTTGCAAGATTACTATTTTTATTTTTATTACTGTCCATAGATCTTGTTTGAACTTTCATAACTTTAACAACATTCGCGTTTAATTTTTCATGGGCTAATTTTAAATCTTTTATATTTACACGAGATAGGGCATCTGCCACTACATTTAATTTACCTTTTATATACTCAATTGTAAAATTATATTCTTCTAAATCTAATCTCATACGTGTTAATTTTGATGACGGATTTTTTAACGAAAATAAATAGGTTAAAGGTTTGTGATCACTTTTGACAATAAAATGTGTTCCATAAATATATGGTCTATAATGTGTTACTGCAAAGTGTATTGCTGCTAGTTCTTTTTCAATGGTTGATTTATTAAGTTCACCTTTAGTGAACGATCTAGAAGCAAATGAAATTGGGCAATCAACTCCGTTATAACTTTGAGTTAATGCAGCTCCTACGGCATCCTTAGAGGCATCTACTACTAAAGTAAATTGTTTAGAAAAATCTGGATAATGCAGGATAGGGGGTTTTAATAATGAAAATTTTAATTTTTTAAATGACTTTTCACAATTTTCGCTCCAAATGAAAGTAGCTTTTTTTCTTGTCAAAGAATTTAATGGTTTTGCTATTTCAGCAAAATTAGGAATAAATTTGCGATAATAATTAGCAAAAGCTACGAAACGTCGAGTTTCGTCTTTAGCCTTAGGAACAGGGTAATTAGAAATAACTTCGAATTTGGAATCATCTGGATATATTCCTTTATCAGTACATTTATGGCCTAAATATGTTACTTCAGTTTTGAAAAATTTACATTTATCAGGATTTAATTTTAAATTAAATTTTTTACAAATAGAAAATACTGCTTTTAAATTTTTAAGATGATGATTTTCTGAACAACCTACTACAATAATGTCATCTATATATAAGAAACATTGAAGAGGAGTTGCTCCAGCAAAAGCCAAAGACATCATCCTTGAAAAGGAATAAGGATTAGGATTAAGTCCAAATGGAAGTACTTTCCAACGATATGATCCAGATTGTGTACTAAATGAAGTAATGTTTCTAGAATCTTTATGCAAAGGTACTTGATGAAAGCCTGCGGAAAGATCTAAGACTGAAAATAATTTAGTTCTACCAAGATTATCAAGTATATCCTCAATTCTAGGTAGTGGAAATTTGTCTGCAATTAATTTTTTATTCACCATTCTATAATCAACACACATTCTCCATTTCTTTTGATCTCCTTTTTTTGGTACTAATATTATTGGACTGTTGTAGTTGGATTGACTTGGTTCGATCAAATTGTTGTCTAATAGCTTATTTACCTGTTTATCTATTTCGTCTTTTTGTGTATGAGCTTGCCTGTAATTCTTAATATAGACTGGATTGTTATCAACAACTCTAATTTTTTGTTGATAGAAATTATTAACAGTCATTGGATCTGAGTCCAATTGAAATATTTCTGAATATTCGTTGCACAATTGAATCAATTTAGGTAAATATGCTACATTTGAATTTTTCGTAATAATTTGTTCTAGTTCTTTTATACGTTTTATACTTGAGTTATTTGGTTGTGGATGTATAATATTAAAATCAGATAAAGGTTGTGTCTTCAACTTTATATCAGAAGAAATTATTTTATTTATTGAGGTGGTATTCATAACGCGAACGAGTGGCTCTCGAGATGCAACTATCGTTCTTGGTATAAATACTCCTTCTGAAATTTCCTGATCTAAAATTAAGCAATCCTGATTTGTTTGTAACGAAAATTTACGCACAACTTCACTGCGTGCTGGTAAAACAATTGAATTATCTTTTGGTCCAGAAAAAATTGGTATTTTTATAATATTTGAATTTGATTTAATTGAAACAGTCATTGCATCATAGTTTAAATTACATTTATAGAATTTGATGAAATCTTTACCTAATATACCATCAGCTGGTATATCAAAATTATCTGGAACTATATGTAATTCGCAAGACAATTCAAGATTTTGTATAAAAATTTTTGTGTATACTGTACCTAAAGATTTTATACATGCTTGAGTTATGCCTTTAATGTTAATAATGTGATCTTTATTTGGACTGAAAAGATTATTTATGGAAGAACTTTTTATTAATGAAATATCGGCTTGAGTATCTATTAAAAAGTTAAGTTTACAATTGTTTAAATTAGTATAAATTGTAATATAATCAGAAAAATTCAAATTTAGCGTGTAAATATTAACGATTTTTTCGTTTATTGTTCTACTTCCGTATTTGGATTTGCATCCCTCACCTGCCCATGTCCTTGAGGGGTGTTGCAGTTTTCCAGATACCTAACATTTCGACGATTGTTGTTGTTAGAATTGTTAAAGTTATTAGTTCTTTGACCATTATTATTTCTAAAAAGATTTCTATTATTGTTATTATTATTATAATTTCTACTATTATTGTTGTTATTATTATTATAATTTCTACTATTATTGTTATTATTATAATTTCTACTATTATTATTATTATTTCTATTATTATTATAATATCTATTATTATTGCCATTATTATTATAATTTCTATTATTATTATAAGCAAAGTTTGTATTGGTCCTAAAATTTCTGTTATTTATTTGGTAGGACAAGACTTGCTTTTCTTTATTCTCTATGTTTATTTCAGTAACAAATTTAGCTATGACTTCTCTTGGGTCACAAAATTTAGTTGATGCCAGAATCGATTTTACTAAATCGGATCTTGCGGAAGACCTACACATTTCCACAGTTTTTTCAATTGCCATTTCTTTAGATTTGTTGTTACTTATCCCTTCCATCACCAAAGATCTTTTGAAGCATTCTGCTAGATCTTCAGCTTGTCTACTAAAATCTTGTACTGATGTTCTTTCTATTTTCAGAGCTTGCATCCTACCTTCTATAATCTTTGAGCTCTCTGCTTTTATACTTAATTTCAGTGTATTTATTATTTCATCCACTGAATTAATTTGATCACCTAAACATTCTCTTGCTTTTCCTTCAAGTTTAGATAAAATAAATGATTTTAGTAAGGATTTAAGTTCATCGTTAGTTGCTATTACATATAACAAATTCACTGAGTCGATAAAGGATTGCAGTGCTAGAGGATCACCATTATAATTACGGTTAATTGTCGATGATGACAATTTTAAAAATTCTATATGGGAAGGAGCCGCCATTTTTATAATATCTTTTTCTTCGTCTGACTCTTCTTCTATATCATCTAATATCGAGTCTTCTAGTTTAGACATGCAACGGATGTTAGGGTCTACTAATTCGAATAAATTTTTGGGAATGTAATAGTCACAATTTAGGATTTTATATGCTCTTTCAATTTTTTTTCTAGCATAAAAAAAGTGATTTTTTAATAGTAGTTGGTCACTATTATTAACACTATCCCAAAGTTTGGCTATTTCTTTCAGAAAGTTGTTATATCTGTTTGTTATTCTAATTTTATTAGCTAAAAGAGTCGATTCTTTAATTGGCACTTTTTCTTTAAGGACGGTCTTAACAGATTTTAAAAACTCAGAGCGTGCAAGTTTTAAATCACTGTCCATAAATTTAATAAATTAGATCTTAATATATTTTAATATGGTAATCACCAGTAAATGCTGATTCATTTAAATTAAAATTCTAAGTACTTACATTAAGTCGAAAATCAAATTAAAAAAAAAAATTTCAATCTTATAATATAATTTTATATAAAGCACATGTTTTTTTGTTTTTCTTTTTATTTTATACTTAAAAATAGTTATTACATATTAAAAAAAATTAAAATTTGTACAAGTTTGACTTATCTTTTTATACGTCTACTCCTCCTGTACCATCGGTAAAATTGATCTCCTGTACTTCCTTTTTAGATTTCTTCTCTGCGCCAAATGAAACTTATATAGTATTTTTACTATTTTTATTGTTAAAAGCACACTTAATAATATAATTATTATTTGGTCACTATTATTGGGCTCATCAATGTTGATGGTATTATTCACTTCCCCGTTTGAATCTACGTTTTTGGATTGGGTTTTACCCATTTTTATTTGCTTATTAGTTTAAAATTTTAGTCTACACATTTGTTTTTGTTTTTATTTTCATCTTATTTTATATTAGCGTCGTGTTAATTATATTATATTATAATACATATTATTACGTATTTTGTTTTAAAAAAAAAATTTATAGTTCTTATAATTATTTTTAATAATATCACTTATATGTAATATACTTATTAAATTGTTTTGTTTTCTTTTTTTTTTTGTTTTTTGTAATTATGTTATTAATATTTTCATAATCATAATACAATATAAAAGAACTGTTGTTTTTTTTCAAAAATTGTTTTAATTAACCCGCGGTTTGTATCTTAAGATACAGCTGTCACGGTCGCCATGTAATGTTATTATTATTATAATTAAACACAACCGTCTTCTTTTCTTACTTAACTTAGAATGCCTTTATTATATATTTTTTTATAAATTTATTAAAAACTTATTACTAATCATTTTATAATACAAAAAAATATACTTTATTAAATACTAACAAACTTAAATCTAAAAAATTAAATTCTCACGGTTTTTTTGAAAGGTAAACGATCTATATTAAATTATGGAATAAAATTGCTTATGCAGCTATTACCTAGAATTTGATATTATGTTAGGTAATAATGCATAGCAGTATTTTTTATTAAGTTATTAATGTATAAAAAATTAGAGAGTTTAATTACGAAATTAGGAATTTAAGAAATATGAAAAAGTAACAAATAAAATAATGTTTTAGGAATTTATTCAAAGTATGTATCATAAATTGATTAACTTACAATTTCTGATACTTTATACCTTTATATTACAGTGTCATATAGTTGGCTAGGGTACATGTATACAATACATATGTGTTCACGCTATGACTCATATGTAATTTTTTGTATTAACAGCAATAATATTTTAATTTAAGAATTTTAAGTTTTTACGTGAATTAGCGATTTTTAAAATATTTTTTGAAATATGCTTTTCGACTTTAAGGATGAGCTTGGTGCAGAATCAAGTGATGATGGTAATATTTTTTATAATAATTATGAATAACATGAGCACAATGCATCTGATAACTCACAGGATGATATTATTAGTGATGCTGATATTGATTTAGCAGAGATTGATGGAAATCGGGTTTGAATATACCTATTTTACCCATTATCCAATCAATAAGTTGAAACTTCAAAAATATAATTTCTGGATTATTTTTTTATTATTAACAATTTTCTGTCAAGGAAAACGAGGTTATTCATGGTTTCACCAAAAAACAGTTATATTTTTTTTTTTTTTTTTCTCCTATTACTCCGCGTGGTAGCATAGGGCTTCGATATTGAACCTGCATTCCTCTCTGTTGACTACTACTTCCTTAATATCGTCCCAGGTATAATTGTTGATTGTTAATTCTTGATCGATTGTGCGTCTCCATGTATTGTATGGTCTGCCGGGTCTCCTTTGTCCTTGTGGATTCCACTCTAGAGCTCTTCTTGCTATATCATTTTCTGATTTCCTTAGTGTATGACCTATCCATTTCCATTTTTTCCTATTTATCTGTCTGTTGATAGGTTCTTCTCCAATTATCATCCATAAATCCTCGTTGCTAATTCTTGCCGGCCAGAATATTCTGCTTATAATTCTCAAGCACTTGTTGATGAATACTTGTAGCTTCTGTTTGATTCTGACCGAAGTGAGCCATGTTTCACTGCCATATATTAATGTTGACTTAACACATGCTCTGAATATTGTAAGCTTTGTTGTTCTCGATATTTGGTTGCTCCGCCATATCTTCATTAGGCTCCCAAATGTTCTTCTTGCCTTATTTATACGGCTGTTGACATCTTCTGTTGTACCTCCTCTTGATGTTATGATGCTCCCCAGGTAGTTGAATTCTTCTACGTATTCTATCTGTTGTCCACTCACTGTTATTGGCTCACTATCACTGTTGTTTGTCCTCATTGCCTTGGTTTTCTCGATATTTAATTCCAGTCCCGATTTCTTTGCTTCTTCCTGTAATCTGTTGACTTTATTCTGTAGGTCCCTTTGATTCCTTGATATGAGGCATACATCCTCTGCGTAATCTAAGTCTTCTAAGTTGCCGAAGAGATCCCATTCTATTCCGTTTATTCCAGTGCAAACTTCTCTTAGAATTGTTTTTGATAATCAGATTTGTTTTTAGTGATATGTTTAGATTTATGGAATAAAAGTCGAGTTTCCTTTCACTAATCATTTGTATTTATTTTGCAAATATCGATATTTCGGAAGCAACTTACTTCCTTCATCAGTGCTTTGCGACTAATTAATATTTACACTAATCCTTACATATAATTATATAATTTGAACCCACAATAATATGCTCATTTTGTTAACAATAGTAATTCCTTAATTGTGCTACCTAATCTATAGTGTTTTATTTATTAAATTTTTTTTTTTTTTTTTTTTTTTTGTATAATTATTATTTATTGCATTTAAACTAGTCTTACGCAATAACCCTTATTCTAGTATTTATGATCTTAATTCTACCTGAACCTGATTTTTAATTTTAAATTACTTTTAGATTACTTTATTTTAAATTTAAATTACTTTTAGATTACTTTAAAATTAAAAATCAGGTTCAGGTAGAATTAAGATCATAAATACTAGAATAAGGGTTATTGCGTAAGACTAGTTTAAATGCAATAAATAATAATTATACAAAAAAAAAAAAAAAAAAAAAAAATTTAATAAATAAAACACTATAGATTAGGTAGCACAATTAAGGAATTACTATTGTTAACAAAATGAGCATATTATTGTGGGTTCAAATTATATAATTATATGTAAGGATTAGTGTAAATATTAATTAGTCGCAAAGCACTGATGAAGGAAGTAAGTTGCTTCCGAAATATCGATATTTGCAAAATAAATACAAATGATTAGTGAAAGGAAACTCGACTTTTATTCCATAATTCTCTTAGAATGTCGTCTAGTATTGTGTTGAAGAGAAGTGGAGATAGTGGACATCCTTGTCTAACTCCTATATTGGTGTAGAATGGATCACTGATGTTACCTCTGTGTTGAACTGTTGTTTCTGCATCTTTATACATCGCTTTGATGATGTTGATGATTTTTTCAGGAACTCCCTTCTTTGTAAGTGTTCTCCATATTGCGCATCTCTTGACTGTGTCGAATGCTTTCTTAAAATCTATGAATAGTAGATATAGTGGGGCATTCCATTCTACTGATTGTTCAACTATGACCCGTAAAGTATTTGCCTGGTCAACACAGCTTCGGTTTGGTCTGAAACCTGCCTGCTCTTTTCGTAGTATTGGTTCTAGTACTTCTTCTAATCTTTTCTTTATAATAATTGCTGTTACCTTATGAATAGTATTTAGAACCGTGATTCCTCTCCAGTTGCTGTTTGGTTGTAAATTTCCAGAATCTCTTCCCAAGTGTATTCTCTATTATTTCTAATATTTTCTCGTAACGCCGTAACTATGCTCTTATACAGCTCTTACTTGTGGATTTTTTAAGTTGTTTATATTTATTTTCTTCTTTCTATTTTTCTTCTTCTATCTTCTTTCTAAACAGTGATAGTAAAATTAGATAAAAGTACGATCATTCTGATATTCCTGAGAACATGAGATGAATGAAATAAAAGAGTAGAAATAATAAAATTAGAATAATATAAAAATAGTATAGCCTGATACTTCAAAAGTAAAAGTAATACAGTTAAAACTATACAAAAATAAAAAAATCCATAAATAATTCAGCCAATCAAATAAATCGTTAAATTCTCACATTGAAGTACAACAAAAAAATCCAAATTTCAGCCAGACAACATAAAAAAAGGACAGAAATTCTACTTTATAATGAAACAAAAAGTAATATTATAAAAAGTGAAAAAAGAAAATATGAAATGATGGTAAGGAGAAAAAAATTAGTCATGTCGTGCTACTTAAAAACTTATCCATCATTTTTCAGACTTCACTAGGAAAATATTATTGTAACGATATTGTTAAAAGGTAGTTAGGTTAGTGGGTTATAATAAATTTGAAGATGGCTGCCATCTCTTCAAATATTAAGTACCTACTGGAAAAAAAAAATTATATTTTATTACCATATTTTACATAAAGTTTCAAAATTACACAGGCAAAAAAAAATTGCAATAAAATATTGAAATTTAAAAATATTTCGTAAATATTTTTTATTCTACTCACATCACAAAATATGGTATGAATTTAAATTAAACTTTTGATGTAATTTTTATTGATATAATTTAGATGTTATTTAAAGAAAGTTAAAATAAAACTATATAAGTAAACTAAGCCTGATGAATAATTAATTAGCTTGACCAAAAAACAAATTGTTTTTTTTTTTCTGTTTCTAGCGACAATACACCTAGCAAATGTATGCTAAATTTTTCCATTTTACTAATTATTTGATTATGCCCAAAGGTTATATTGACTAGGGCAGCTTGTGGTCTGTCAGTAATTATGCTTATTCTATTGGATTCTTTATCTTCATTTAACTATATATATACTTTATTGTTTATAGCTATATTCGGCGCTAGAAATCATGTAGGTGTTAGGTGCATGTATAGATTTAACGAAATTTGGTATTATTTAAAGTACATGCAAGTAAGGGAAGGTTCATTTCTGTCAATTTTCTGTCAAGGAAAACGAGGTTATTCATGGTTTCACCAAAAAACAGTTATAGTTTTTTTTTTTTTTTTTTCTCCTATTACTCCGCGTGGTAGCATAGGGCTTCGATAGTGAACCTGCATTCCTCTCTGTTGAGTACTACTTCCTTAATATCGTCCCAGGTATAATTGTTGATTGTTAATTCTTGATCGATTGTGCGTCTCCATGTATTGTATGGTCTGCCGGGTCTCCTTTGTCCTTGTGGATTCCACTCTAGAGCTCTTCTTGCTATATCATTTTCTGATTTCCTTAGTGTATGACCTATCCATTTCCATTTTTTCCTATTTATCTGTCTGTTGATAGGTTCTTCTCCAGTTATCATCCATAAATCCTCGTTGCTAATTCTTGCTTCTTCTATAATCTCATAATAATTAATATGATGTGTAAAAATATGACAATCTACATACGAAATCTGACAATCTGCATTGTTGAAACGTCGAATTAAAGCTTAGAGTATGTCTTGTTCAGCTGTTAGAAGAACGCATGAAGGTAATACACCAACTATCATGTACGGGTACATGAACTATAATCTGAAATGTAACTGCCACTTAAAACTAATACGGGTATTAGAACTCTATACTAATACTGAGAGATGGCAACTAATGTATGAAGGTGCAAGATCAACTACTATATGAGTATAAACATTTTTTCGCAGGTTAACAGAGCATTTGTTTAAAGGCCTGGGAGTTATTAATATGGGTTTGAGCACTATTTATTTTTATTATTTATTATTATTGTGCTTTATTTAAATTTTTCCAATAAAATCGGAATCTTTTTTGAACACCATCAATTTGAATTTGGACAATCGTTCAAAGTCATTTTGTTGTTGATCTAGAATCCAGTCGAAATGGTGTTTTTGCAATAATTTTTTTTTCCTTACGAAAGATATCCTAATATGTCAGGACCGGCATGTAGGCTTTTAGCCCTTTATGCCCTCCCTCACCCCTCTACTTAGTCCACCCTTTTGATAAAGACCAATATGTTTGAGGGTTGTATCCAGCAGAAGCTTTTTGAGGTTATCTAGGGCGTTGCCAACAACCTGAGTCTCAGCCTTGAGAGAGCTAAACATTCTCCTACAACATTGGTGGAGGTTTCTTCCTCTTCCAGACAGTGTCTACAGGTTCTATCATCACTTAGTGCTAGTCTACACATGTTATTATTCATATTGTTATGACCAGTAAGTATGCACAGCATCTTCCTACAGTCTACTCTATTGAGATTTAGCGGGAAATTGGTTATTTTTGTGTTTGTTCTTGGTGCATATTTTTTGGAGACTCTGTGTCCTTCAATACGCTCCCAAAGATTGTTTGTTTTCCTCTTCATGGTGTTTTCCATCGATAGTTTAATATTACCAATATACCAGTTGCCGGGACCGGCCATAAATGCTTCCCGCTGATAATCTGGCTAGTTCGTAAACCTTCACATTTCCTTTTGATATAATAGTAATACTTATATTATGATTAAAAAAAATATGATTACGACTGTGAAAATCGATTTGAATATATAGTGTAACCAAGCTATAATATGTATTTTATGTGAAACAGTTGTACTATAACTCAGCAACAAATGTCACAGAATATAATCAACTGATTAAATTTTAATATATTAAGTGTAAAAATGATTTTAACTTACCGTAGTTGCAATACACATGAAACAACAGAGTTACATGTAATTTATCTGAATGAGTTATGGTCTCAACTCAGAGACGAATACAGCAGTCCATTCACTTTACTTGCTAGAACATAATGTAGCCTTTTTTGTTTAGTTAGTTGCATAACTGTTAGCACCTACTTATTTTTAATCTTATGATACGGTAATAAGATATAGTGTTGCTATTTGACAAACTAAAATTACATTTTATTGCAAACTTTCATTATGTTAGGGCTGGCTTCTTTCTAGAATATTTTTTATTTATATCATTTAAATGGTAGGTATTTCTGAAAATTATTGAAATATCGTATCCAAACCATATATGATTATATAGTATAAATTTCATTGCTTCCGCAACTGATACATTCATTTAAAAAAATCAATGGCTTGAATTCTTCCAACATTTTTCCTTCCCAGAATACTTTATCTGGAAATTATTTTTAGACCATTCATAGACGGAATGTTCGGGAGAGTAAAATTTACAACTGAGTTATAATTAAGTACCTGACATATAGATGGGCTTATTACAAATTTTCAATAACAAATAGATACTATAGATACTAAGAGATAGAACAATTAGACGCAATATGCTTGTGTTATTGTTTTATACAATCGATCTTTTAGTAACCAACCAATATTAAAATATCCTAAAATTATTGACAATGGATCATGGGTGAACATGGAGTTATTAACATCTACTATTCTAGATTCATCTAAAATTCTTCTGCTCAATATACAAAAGATATATTCTGTAAATATTGTTGCGGTACAACAACGAACTAAATGATACAAACAGTGCCGGACTATAGGAAGAAAAAAGTAATGTGTTTCACCGGTGTCTCATTGTGTTGTGAAGGAAGAAATTGTTATTGTTCACCAGTGGTAGCAAACATGTTAAAAAAAAACATGTTCATTCAGAGAATAGATTCCCTACCACAATTGATATCATTCCTGTAAGATCTATTTGAACTATTAAACCAAGATTCAAAGAAAATTATTTTTGGTTGTTGGAAGCAAAAACTGAACATTTCTGCATCGTCAAATTAAGTAAGAAATTTATACTAAAACTATTCAGTTTTTTTTTTATCAGTGAATTTAAATTTATTATCAATAATATAACAATATACAAGCTATTCATACACATATTCATGCACATATTTATAATATAATATTAAATATAAATTAATGGTATAGTTAAAAAATATGTAAAAATTCAACATATTTAAATACAAGTTATATACGAGTATGTTGTATATACATTCACATTTAAATATACGGATATTTTCATACAACTACAAACACGTATTAATATAAGTATTATAAATTCAAGAGTCTTTACAATAATTTTTCCTCATTCCATTTCTCAATTTTCACTTTCGGTTTTTTTTTTAATTTTGTTTTTTTTTTGTTTTTTTTTTTTAAATTGTTGTCGCCAGGCGGTTTTTCTTTTTAAATAGCTTTTAGATTGAGGATTAAAGATGCGTATAACTTAAAGATACATTATCCTTGTTGAAAAATGGAACAAGGAAAATAATATATTATTATATATATGTATGTATATAGAGCTATACGTCATGTGTATGTTGTTTACCTTATATTATTATTTCGTGTGTCATTTATATTAATATTTTCCTTTTATGAAAAAAATTTTATAAAGTAAACAAAATGAATTTTAAAGTAAGAAAAGAAAACAAAAAAAAAATATTATGTTTTTCATTAAATTTTAACTGAAACAATTTTTTATAAATAAAATGTTTAACAAGATTTTAAGCTTTTATTGTGAGAACTTTAATGTAGAAATAAAACGATTGATACAAAATGTTTTACAGTGTTTTCGAAAAATTTAACTTAAAATGAATATCGTTGGTTAGAATCAGAATTGGGGGAATACTTGAATCAACAGAGAATAACTGGGCTCTTGTGAGGGAGATGTTGTATCATTGTAGGACTTAATGACCATATCCCTAGAATAGCTGGAATTGCTAGCTTTCCAAAAATATATATCTTTAGTGGCACATCTTATCCTTTAAGGACAAAAAGGACATTTGACAATATCCTTGTTGTTCTTATGTCTTTGTAGAAAATTCGTTACATCTGTTGATCCATTCAATTACATATACAAAGATAATGGTCTGGAGCATATTTTGACATTTATTTGATGATAACTGGTGCTGCCGTTATGGAGATATTGTAGTGCAAAGTAGAAAATGTTGGAAAAAAAACAATCTTTATTTTATTTCTTGAAAATACAAATACCTAAAGATTTTACTACAAAACTACCCCAATATTTATATACTGTTGGAAAGGTATCTTTGTTTTCTATAACTCACACTTACATACTTAATGTCTATGTCAAATAGTTTAGAAGATATAAGCATTTATTAAAAAAACTTGTTTTTGTTTGCCCTTTTTCTATATAAAACTAGGAATGTGCCTTTTTCGAAATAACAATCTTCTGAAGCTATCCTGTTCCAGCTGCTCTTGGCATGTCGTCATTAGGTCCTACGCCGATGCAACATCTCTCTCAGAATCCCCACACTTAAAAACTTATCATTGGGTGCTTTCAGTAGAATC
Source organism: Argyra leucocephala (assembly GCA_963942445.1). NCBI lineage: Eukaryota > Metazoa > Arthropoda > Insecta > Diptera > Dolichopodidae > Argyra > Argyra leucocephala. Next base: position 60,816,325 of record OZ012680.1, read on the forward strand.
TAGCGCGGCAATAAATAGCATCCATGTAATAATTAGCGCTGCATTGTTGTTCTGAACATTTTAAAATCGAAAATGACACTGTTTTTTATCAATTAAAAGTTTACTTTAATTACTTCACTAAATTTATTCGTCTAAATACATACAATAATAATTATAATAAAAAATATTTTTCAAATTTAATTACATTAAAATTACATTATCGATATTTATCAATTTTCATTTATTAATATTATTTTATTATTATAAATTTTTCAAACTCATTCACAACAAATTTAATGTAAACTAATACATCAAAATATGTACAGATAAACGTCATTAATAAATAGCATATATTTTTTTCCCTGCAAAATTTGTGTAACGCTTTAATCTAGCGCTACAAAACATAGTTCAGTAAAAAATTTGCTGGAGCACTACAGTACGGTATTTTACAGCGGTAGATTCTACTCAACGCACTAATTCTTTGTTTGATTGTTTGTTCTGTTGTACACTTCCATGATTTTACGTAATACCCGTAACACCTCCATAATTTTACGTAATCCAAAATGGAAATAGAATTGCCAAATTTTGTGTCAGGAATATTTGAAAAATTAATTGTGGTATAGATCTGATTTTCCCTAGTCAAATATTTTTTCAAAATAAACAAATTTACATTTTCCTAAAAATTAGATTGGTTCTGATAGCTGCCATACAACTACTAAAATATCCAGCAGTATTATTTTAATAAACATACTTGTTACAAACCTCAAAATGGGTACTTACAGTAAATCTCTTCAAGATGAACAAACATACTTTCCGAAATTGGGACTGGTTTTGGTAGCTGCCAGCTGTTTTGGACCTGAAAATATCCCCCCTATCGCCCTCAAATATTGTGCAAATACCCTAGCTAAACCACTGAGTGAACTTTTCCATATATCATACGTTTCTGGTATTTACCCAGTTTAATGGAAAATAGCTCACGTCTAGCTAATCTCAAAAAAGGGTGCCCAAGCAATCCATCTATCTAATTATCGCCCAATTGTTTTTACTTCAGCATTATAAAAAGTGATGAAAACGATCATTAAATTTCAACTCAAAAAATATCTAGAGACCAAAAGTCTCATAAATGACTGCCAATATGGCTTGAGGAAAAATGGCACCGATGATTAGAAAAATACGGTGAAGCTAAAAATATAGCCCTAAATATATCCAAAGTTTTTATATCGAGCAAACCCTCGTGGCACGATCATATTTGTTTTGTAGCGAAGGATGCTGTGAAATGTTCAGGATTCTTAAGCAGAAATAGAAAATATTTTACATCTTCCAACCTCTTATTAATATATAAAGCATACATTCGGCCTCGACTTAAATATAACTACAGATTTGAATATACCAGCCTACAGTACCTAGAGAAGGTACAAAAGCGAGCCATCAAAATTATCAATGATGGAGATGTTACACAACACTTAACATCATTAAGTCATCGCCGTACAATGTAGGAGCAGCTACTCTGTTTTATAAATATCTGTTGGGTAATTGCTCTGACGAAATAAAAAGTGTTATGCCCAAAATACAATCATGCCAACGTAATACTGGCAGGGCAGCTCTCGATCATAAATTTGTAGTAGAGTCTCTTCGAACCAGAACTGTGAAATATAAAAATTATTTTATCAACCGAACCTCTAAACTATGGAACACCTTAACATCTTTTGTATTTCCTCAAACGTATAACTTAGAAGTTTTCAAGAGATTTTTTTAATTGTCTACAGTTTGAAGTGATTTGATATAAAACAAGCAATTTACTGTAGACAATGTAAACTATACTGTATAGAATAAAACAATTCCAACTATGATGTGAACAATAATTATTTTTTCAGTAGATTCGCTTCATTTCAAGAACTTTATTAAAAAAAATCAGCCAGCGTATTTAGATAAAGTTTCTAAAGTAGGAAAACCAAAACACCGTCATCAACTTGGCTTTATAAAGTATATCAAAATGTATTATATCAGCTAAGGTTATTATGAGTTTAGATTCAGTTTTATTTATTGATGGGTGGAAAAATTGTTCCATCAATGATAGAACGATTGTTTCAGTGCTGCATATACTACTATCAGACATTAAGCTTTTTCTTACATGCTTAACAGGAGATTCTGAAACAGCTGTGAAATGGTCTGAAATTAAGCACATAAAGGTGATTCTACCTAAGTGACAATACATAAAAAAACAAAAATGCTTGGAATAGACGGAATATTTGTCATGGCATTAATTTGTCTCTTAATGCGTTTTTGTGGAGTCTGTTGATATTGCAAAGGATCAGAATTCCTATTGTTATTTATGCTATATTGTATTCGACAGTAGCATAAAAAGATGGGAAAATTGCTTCAGCACTTCATAGTAGTGGTATAGTAACTGAAACAGGCTACGTCGATAATCTACTTGCAAAAAAATTTTTAAATAAAATATTAATGGATCAAGCGTCATCATCAGAATTTAAACAAGTTGATTTTGAAAATTTTTTGGTAGATTAAAGTAGAATTGGGATTAACATTAAGCCATGTGATCTTGGAATGGTTGAATCAATATATAGAAAATTTGATGATAAATTCGTAGAACATATTAAAAAAAATATAAAGATTTTTCAACCAATTATGTGAATTGATTAATACATGTCAATCGTGGGAGTGTTTCGAGATACAGAGGATCTGGATGACTCGAATTAAATTTATGTTACACATTTTATAATAAATATATAAAACTAGACTTGTAACCCGCCATAAATGACGGAAGCAAAATAAATTTTAGCTTTTTCTTTACTTCATTAGAGTTTTCATTTCAAATTTATGTGATTGTGAGTCCTACTGATCCCACAATATTTATTTGATCTTCTCTGTTTACTTTTATTTATTTTTAATATTTCATGCGCTTTGGGTAGCGAAATTTATTTATTTTATGTTAGAAAAACAAAATCAAAGCAATTTGTATATGTATTGGAGTGTCCCGTCGAATCGACAGATATATGCAGGAAACTATAAGTTATATAATAATATAACTTTGCTTTTTGTTGTGTACAAGAATCAGTATTTTCATTTAACTTAATTGTAATTCATTATTATTGAATTGTAAACATTATCTACGCAATGAAATAGACAAAATTATATTGTCTACAAGGTATTGTCTACAAGGTAGTGGAAAATAACGTAATCTACACAATGTAATTTACGCGGCACAACACTGAAACTACTACATCATGAGATAAGAATTTCTGAAGAACTTAATGGTAAAACTAAAATAGCACTTACATCTGAAAATGAAGATTTAGTTAGTTAAGATGCAATAATATTTGTCAACGAGTATTTAATTGTTAATTTTCTGGTATACAAACTGGTATTCAAGGTAGAAGCCTACAAGAATTAATATCAAGAACTTAGGGGGCCTTAAAGAGAATATCTCCCTTTTATTTAAGCTAATACCAAATTTAACTTTTAACAAAGTGTTTATAAAATTTTATTATTACCAAGGAGTAAATCTTTTCAACTTTATTATTATTATATGAGCACTAAGTCTTACGAAAACCGCTGGGTGACCATTTGTTAAATTAATGGTTGATCGAAAAGACCAATTTTAGTACAATAATTGAAAAAAAAAATTATTACAGAAATGATCAGGATCAGGATTCAAACTCGGAACCTTATGATTATTAAAGTCAATTATATTAGTGTGAAAAACTCTAAAATAAAATATGAAAGGCAGTTCAAGAATCATAGTTGGTAGGATGTCATTGGCAGGAGAATATTAACTTGAAAATCATTTTTAAATCAAATTAACATTTTTTGTACATTCTATGAGCTTCCAAAATGCATTAACCAAATTCTAAGTAAAAATGTATAGATGCTCCTACAATAGACTGTTTTTCTAGCAAGTAAAAAATATCGTGTAACCAGACCTTTAAACTTTTAGGTTTTTATGTTAATGTTTGGAAATCATATATGTAATCATCCTTTATTTACACTAAAATGTGTACTATAAAATTATCAAGTAATTAGACTTTAGTATTGATTTATTTTATATGTACATAGAGACATACAATATCGAGCGTACTTAATATATAAAGCGACAATTAAACAACATTAAAACTTCTAAAAAGAAATTTCTATAATTTTAATTATATTCACTTGATTATAAATAATAATTCAAAAGAATTAAACCTATGTACCTATGCACCTATTATTATCGAACCCTGGATAAAATAGAAACCTAAACAATTTAAATGTCAACGTAATTTGATTTTTTATTATGTAATTTACACAATGGATCATTTTTATTTTTATTGTTGTTGTTATTTTTTTTTTTTTATTTTGAAAACATACGTCCTTATGAAAGCGTGTCAAAGTGGTTAAAATTTGTTTAATTTTTGTGTTTTTATAAATCTGACTTTTATTTCAACATGTTTACAAAAACAAATAATTATTAAAGGATATCAGGATATGATATTAAAATTATGGTGTTTTTAATATTTTTTTATTATAGGTATACATAGGTATATTTTCTCTCTTCTATATACATATTATAAAGGATATTATGTATTTATAAAATAATAAATTTCATAAACATGACCTTCACGAGCTCAACACAAAAAATACAAAAATGAAAACAAAAAACAGAAAACAGAAAAAAACAAAAAATGGATTTAAAAAGTTATTTTCCCTCATAATGTGGATAAAACCATAAATACCATTTTATACTTGTGTATATCCTTGAAAAAGGCTTTTTATTTTAAAATATATTAACGAGATTTTACACGAGTAATATGTACAAAAAAAAAATAAATCGATACAATATTTTTTAAATTTCAATAAATCACAGTAAAGTCTTAATATTTTGAGAACAAATTAAAATGTCTGTATTTATAAGCCATATAATGTGACAGGTAGTTGCCTAGTTATTTTTAAAGATGATGAGAACTATTATAGTGGTTACGAGAATGATGGGTCACATGTGAACCCAGAACCATCTCCTGCAACACAAGTTGGAATACTATATTTATTTATTTATTTATTTTATTTCGTACATATACATGAGACGGTAAGTCTCTATAGGAGTATATAAAGTATAATGTGTAGAAAATTCATAATTCTTAAATTAAATTAAATTAAACCTTAGGCTAAAGAAATTAACAATAAAGAAAATAAATTTATAAAGAAAAGAAATTTATAATAGAAAATTTATAAAGCGAAAGAAAGAAAAAAAAAATAAAAAATAAAATAATATAAAAAAATAGAAAAAAACAAGAACAAATTAAAGTTAAAACTATATAATACGGAGATAAAGTAATAAAATAACAAAAGTCCAAAAACAAAAAGAAAAAAAAAAGTCTCTCCTCCAAAAAAAAACTATCTTCAAAAGACGTCACACACCTAACAAACATTATTCTACAAAATTCGTATTCTTCTTAATTAATAACTACACTTTTTCCTTAAAATATATGCAACAGAGCTCAAGGAATTTAGAAATAGAGAACTCACACCTGACTACGTTCAGCAAAAAATTCCACAACACGCCAGTCCTTACAAAAAAGGATAGATATCTTAATCTACCAGAGTGTCTAGGAATAGTTAAATAGTTAGTTCTAAATCTGTGCTAACAAATGATGACCACTTATCTGAACATAAATCAAGATGAAATAGCCACCATATCGCACCCTTGCGACAAAACTGTAGTAACTCGAAAAAGTTAGTTTTGAGAAAAACGCAAAAAACTGTTTGCGACGTAATGTTAAGGTTATTTTTTTATTAAATCACATAAAAATAATATGTTTTTGAAAGCTATATTACATTCATTCATTCCCGTATTTATATTTCTAAATAGTTTTAAAAGGAAATTTTTGAGTTACAACAGTATCAATGTAAGTTTTGTGCAATATGATGAAATTATTTTCAGTTGAAGCACTTTTGAAGGCTTAAATATTGCATTTTGCTTAATTTTAACAGTTTTGATGATTTTTTTTAATCAATTGGTTAATATTTATTAATAATCCTGTTGCATAATATTTTTATATCCAGAATAAAAAAAACTATTTAAATGCAAATTAGTGTAATTTGGTTTAAATGTTCATCTTTATTATATAACAACATAAAGGCTTCTTCACAATGCTGCTACAACGTATTTGTTTTTTTTTGTCCGTAATAATTGTCGGAATAAAATTTAACATCTATTTCCGAATTAACTAATATTTCTGTCAACATTTTGATGTACTGGAGCACACAACTTCCTATCTCATTTGAACCAAAGTATTTTTTCTTCTTTATTGGGTTTGCAGGAATTTATTAGTTTCTCTTTTTCTTCTTCGATGTTGTTTTTATATAATTCACAAAGCTCACACTGATCTTTCTTTGGTTGATAAAAACAAATGTTAAATTTTCCTTTGAATATCCAATTAAACATTGTAGAAGTTGCATAAGAGAGTTCTTGGACTTTTATATCCTCTTTGTAATCGCGATAAAGATTGGCTAGACTTCTACCTCCGTCTACATACCCACTCTTAAATAGTGGGACTCTATTCTGGGAATATTATTAATAAATAGTAATACTTTATCTTTTATATTTTAATCGATAGTTGGTTGTTTCCTATGTTTCCCTCTTTTATCGCTTGATACAGATCTATTTTCATCTATTTTCGTTATAGTAGTATTTATAGGTCTATCGTTTATATTAAGTGTGGCTTTAAAACAATATTTGCATACTCGTAATAATTTCTTGATTTATTTTAAAATAGAAGGCATTATTTAACTTCCTCAAATTCTGAGTAGATGAATATCGATATTTAGGCTTAATGCGTGTAATGTGTGTACTTATATAATTTCTTTCTTTGTCTATATCTCAAAAATTTTAATAAGACAAAATTTTAAAGATAATTTCTCTTTGTTCGCTGGTTATCTTTTTACTGCATTGACATTTTTTTAACGGCGCCCGACGGTTGTATTTTTCTCGGTGCAATTTCTTTTTGTGATTTTGATTGAGCAATATAACCTTGCCCGGTATTTCTTAAAAATTTGGTTTTTTGCGCTTTCCAGTTTTGTTGATTAGATTTTTTTTTTTTACATTTTCTTACTTCATCAGTGTCGGTTAAATCGAAGTTATTATTTTAGTTCGATATTTGCGTTCTCTTCCGTTCACCTCTTTCATAGTCACCCACATTATTCTGGAAGTCAGATATGTTTTGTTGTTGGGATAAGATTTCGTTACTTTCTTCCGGCTCATTATCACTATGTATGATAAAAATTTTAGTAAAATGTTTTTTTATATTGTTTACTTTCAGAATAATAAAAAAATTATTATTAAAAAACATTAAAAACAGAAAAAAAGCGTAAATAGAAAAAAACCTATCAAATATCGTGTAAAATAGTATAATCATCAAAAATGATGAAATTCAAAATAAAAATTGAATTCTATATTTTTTTATTTTCTGCATAGTTACAACTTGAAATAAAAAAACATGCACTCTGCACTTGAATCATCAATACTGTATTAACTCAAAATAAATCACAAAAAAATGTAACTTACCTTCAACAAAAACGACACAAATCAAAATAAGACGTTATCCTACTCTATATAAAACCACCACTTTCTATAAGCACACGATCATAACTAAAAGTATTACTCTTTTGCTGAAATGCGTACAGCTCCGAATAAATTCTCTGTAATGACTGAAACGTCTCCAGCCGGTTAAATAATAAAGCAAACTAAATACGCTTTAGAGGGTTGATGGAGTATTATTTTTAGGAATGTATTTTGTAAAAATCAGTAAAATCGTGATTTTTGAGTTACTACAGTTTTGCCGAAATGGTGCGATTCAGAATTTCTATAAGAAAAACTATAAGTCATATTTTTGATAGGGTACATAATCACTTTCGTCAATATGACCTAAATATATTTTCGTTATAATTGCTTATTTATTATTTTAATAATTTTTTTAATAAAAATTTTAATAATTATAAAATATTATAAAAATATTGCTACAATTAGCCATAAAAAGTTATAATTTGTAATAAGCCCTTTTTACAAAATTTCAAATATTGTTTTCGAATGTATTCAGTGTATTAACCGCTTACTTTACTTAACTCTTTCGCAGCGGCCTTCATTATTAAGTTCTACATGATTTTTGTTCAATATTATTATTCCAGTTTAAAATTTTTTTTTAATTAATTAAAGGGGAGGGCAGTAGGGTGTGGGAAAAATATATCGTATTCGTTTTTTATATTGGGGCATAATGTGTCCCAAAAGCATTCTGAGACAAAAATTGACTATAAACTATTAACTGAATAAAAATCTGAATCAATCTCACAGTCACTCCTTTCAAAAGGATTATTGTTGGCTGAGCTGTCTGATGAGTTCAAAAAATATTGATCAATTTCTTTTTTATTCATTTTTCCGAATTATAAATAAAAAATAAACAAAATTAAAAATTTACCACACTGTTGCGACGGATATGCCAAAAAAAACGTATAGGCCAGATATGCCCCACAACAAAAATCTTTTAAAAAACTATATTCACTAGTTATATAACACAAAATACCTCTATGTTGACTATTTTAGTATTTATTTGCGAAAAAATTTATACCTATAAGATTTAGAAGCATTGGATATAAAGAGATGGCAATTGGCAATATCCAATTACCAATCTATTTAGAATAATATATGTATAAAACATTATAGTTTAACAATAATATTGTTCATTTTGGAATTAAGCTGCGCACTATCTAAATAGCTAAATAAGTAATAAAAATATTCAAAGGCTTATAAAATTAACACAATAAATAATCAAAAATCAATTATGGTTTCTTTTTAAATTTTTTTTAAAGTTTTGCACTACACAAAAATATTTATCTCATATTTGATTACGTTTATTAAATTCAATTTTTTCTTTTGCAGTAGCACAAAAAATATTTTTTTATTTACCAACTTGATACGACGGGGTCTTTTACTAGTATTATATAAAATGAAATAAATCCTTAGACATAGCTACTATTTAAAATTTTATTAATAATTATTATTCACACCAATGCAACTGCAATGGCATGAAATCTAAAAAAGCTTATGGAAAGATAGAAAACCATATAGTAGAATTGATCTATCGAAATTCAAAAAACACTCTGATTTCTAAAATAAAATTAAAGAATTAAACTTCAAAATCTTAACAATCTTCATCATACTTCGAATAATAATGAGTTCGCTGTCAAAATGTATGACAGAAAAATTTATGGTATCTATACACATACACATTCTTACAAGCATATCATCATCTATTTTGTTATGATCATTGTAAAAGTCAATATATTTTTAATAAGATGTGTAGGTAAAACAGGCGAACGTATATAATAATATAGAAAGAAAATAATAATTGACAAATTGTAAATGTATATGTGTGTCATGCAAGGGAGTAAAATAACATTGTTAAGAATTATGATATTTTGATATAAATTTATTTATTTTTTTTTTGCTTTTTTAAAGTAAAATCAAAATATTTACTTTCGCAACAAAATATGACAAAAAAAATTGAAATTATAAAAATGGAAATTTTTCTCCGATAATAATTATTATCCTCAGTAAAAAGTTGTATTTTATTGGATAAATTTAAGACATTTTTGTTTTTTTTTTTGTTTTTTTTTTATATTCTCGTTATTGGTTTTAATATTTTGCACAAGAATTTGATCTTAATGGAAAACGGATAACAAGTAAGTTGTAAATCCACATTTTTTTTTTATTTAAATTTTTTTTACTGAAATATTCTTTACATAAATTTAAAGAATAATAACTTGTAACACAAGTGTTCAAAATATTTTTTTAACAACTTATATTATTATTTGATTTGATTATTCGAATAAAAAATTAGAAAATAATCAATTATGTAGGAAACGGTATAAAGTAGTGATTTAGGATTGTGTTGGATTGCTTGAAATGTCTGAATGAATAATATTATTAGTACTTTTTCACACGGATAAATAGTTACGATATCATAGAGTTATACAGAAATTTAGAATGGAAAAATGAAGCTTAAAGAGCATTCTTAGATCTTTAGTTTTTTTTGTTTCAGATGTTAAATCTATATGAAAGGAATTATTTTTGAGAAACAGATTTCTTTTTAAAGATAATTAATTCAATTCAATTCAATTATTTCTGGACTGGAATATATACTACAGCTTAGAGCTTCCACTTACATCACAAGCCATTGATGGTAGAAACTGTTTACGCTATGTTCCTGTTTTCTAGCTCTTGTGCTCTTGTGTTCTTGTGATCCTCCTCCGAGTGTTCTTTGGACGAGCTGGTCGGCTATTGCTTTGTGGGCTCTATTAAAGGCTCATTTGCGCAATGTTGTTTGACTGTTTTCTGAGGGAATGGCCTTTTCATTTCCATTTCCTCTCTCTAATTTGTTTCGATTTGCGGTCTTTGCCGGTTAGTATCCAAGCGTCTTTGTTGCTTTTTGCTTTTGTCCACAATATTAGACATATTGATGTCATTACATATTTACTAATGAAGAATAGAAACTTTTGGTTAAGGGTGTTTGATGTTAGCCAAGTTTCACTCCCATATGTCAGGATTGATTTTGTATAAGACCGGAATATTCTTAGTTAAGTTGCTGAGAATAATTAGCTGTTCCTTTATAGCGATTGCAATCTTCCAAATGCTATTCCTCCATATGCTTTCTTTTTTTAATCTGTTTTCTACGTCTTCTTAGGACCCACCACTATAGTTACTATGATACTTTCCAAGTCGCAGAAGTTGCTTACAAATTCTATTTGTTCTTCTTTTAACTGTAAATGTTCTGTGCTATTGTTATGAAATCATATAGCTTTGGGTTTTGCTAAGTTAATTTGGACATGTTTGATAAGTTGTTTTAATGTCTTCATTTATTTTATATGTTGTTGAATTTTTTGCGAGAGATATCATCTGCGTAGTCGATGTTTTCAAGTTATTTTGTGAGACACCAAGTTGTTCCTATCTTTTTTGAGTGAGCAGTTGCAGTTGCAGAATAGAGTTTCTCAGAACTTTTTTATTGATAAACATACATTTTAAATTTTTTTTTTTTGTAATACCAGTCTACTATTATTGTAATAACCTCTATTATGTTTTTTTTTATTATTTTTATCAGAACACAATTTAATTTTAAATTAATTGAAATATTGATGAGAACTCATTGCATGAAACATTAATTCTATTGTTTACCTGTTAACATATCACCAAACTTTTATAGATTATATTTGTATTTTATTATTTGTATGCACTCCTCTTAATCCCGTACATAACCTCTTACATTGTTCTATAATTAGTTTTTCTGCAGTTTTACAATGTATAAATATTACGCAGCTTATTTAATTTATGATTTTATTATTCTGGATCCACTCTAATCGATTACACAATTTGTGATTTCTGCTAGTTGTAGCTACATTTAAATTATATACCATAAACATTAAGTGGTAAACACGATTAAAACTATCGACGAAAAATTCGCGACGAAAAAATTAAAATACTTACGCTCTTATGTATATACTCACAATAACAACTACAATCGCTCAACCACAATTTCGTTGTCGTCGAAATAAGGCTATTTTCTATTTTTTTCGCTTGTAGTTGAATTTGACATTAAGACATGTTTAAAAAGCATCAAAAAATAAAAACCCAACAGTTATTGTGAAATCTGATGTTAGAATATTATTGTTGTTTTTTTAAAGTTTTATAATATGTTCTACAATTTATAATAATCGCCACTATTTATCCATAGGGTTGGCTTGAATTGAAGGGCACATTAGTTTTAGTTGTCATGTTTTTTATATAGTTTTTATTTTTTTTTTCAGAAGCCTATTAATCATTATATAATATAATCGCCACCTTCTATCCATAGGGTTGGCTTGAATTGAAGGGCACATTACTTTTAGTTGTCATGTTTTTTATATAGTTTTTATTTTTTATTTACACACTTTCCAAACACTAAGAAAGTATTCCTTTATACCAAATTATTATAAGTTGGGATTGTACGAAGGAATTAGAAGGGAAATAGGGTGATACTATACAAATAGGATGATAGCAAGTTGGAAACGATGCTGAAGAGCTTCCTTTTGAAAAGTTACAAATTGTATAATACATCAGCGTTTCAATCAAAGGGGAAAACATAAGATGGAAGCACAATAAATTAATTTTTGAAACTTGTTTTAGACCACCTGAATATTTTCAATGGTATAGATAAGTGCCTCCTAATGTTATGCTGAAATTGTTTGAAGGGCGTAATTTATGATTTTATTTCAATATATATCTATAACACACAGATTACTGTCTTTATAAATTTTTCATTGACATTTAGTTCTAGATAATGAAGGGGTCAACATTCTTAAAGTTGTTATCTTTTTTCTGCTACCCTTCTTTTATAATATTTCCAACTCTTTTATACTTTGTACTACATCTCTGGTAAGGGATTCTTTCCATGTACACTAAAGTGTTCCGTGGCCTAATCGGTTAGAGCACAGAAATGTTGTTTCAATTATGATGTGGTAGTCATTGGTTCGATTCCCGTGGGGGGCATAAAATATAACTAAAAAAATAGCAAAATATTATATAAAAAATTTATAATCGATAAAAAAAATAATTAATATAATTATTAATACTTTGTATAACTAAAAATATAAACTATATCAATATCTATATCAACACTCACATATCTCATACAACACAATAACCAAATAACACAATAAATAATATTGGACAAACACTAATAATAATTACACAATTGACAACAACTGACAAGAGTATGTGACATGACATACCCAGCAAACATAGAAACATCAGGCATCTTAATGTCAAAGATGGATAAAATCGTAGCGACAACTTGCAGAAAAATACGACGTCGTCTTCCCACGTAGGCGCAGATAGAGTTATCGAAGTGGTCTTCTACAATAGGCCAATCCTCTACTTAGACAGTACAAACAGATATTAAAAATGAAATTAGACATTGCCTCGGGAGTACAAGTGAAAATAGCAGCCAGAAATTGAGTACGATGGAAATTTCAAGTGGATGCCCTATGCTCCCAAGAGGAGTAAGAAAAAAAACACTTAAGTGATTCAAAACAATTATCAGAGTTTGTAATATAAAATAATTCAACACATCAGTAATTCGTTAACTGAGTTGTATGAGTTTCAATTTCTAATTAATCTAACAGTTTTACTTTATTCTTAATTTTGCACCATTTTAAACAACAACAGACTTTCATTTTATTCCAATTAAATTAAAATATTTTTTTTTATTTAGTTTTTATTAGCACAATTTTGAATTGGTTCGTAGAATAGTGTCTTTCTTATTTTCTATGTAAATTCATAATAATTAACCACATTTTTTCTATTTTAATGATTGGTGGTATTTTAATTGAAAATTTTCCCAAATTTTAATAATAATTTCATAAATTATATTAATAAGAAAAACAATTTTAGAAATTTCAAAATATCAATTCTTTTATAATATAAATAATAATTAAAAAAAAAAAAAAAAAATTATATTAAAATACATTTTCACACTAAAAACTATAATCGAATCGTTAAATTATAAAAAATGTTAAAACCAAAAAATAGAATGAAAATAATGAAACAACATTATGTGGTCAATTATCCTTTTTCTTTTTTTTTTTTTTCTTTTTTCAGAAAATTTTTAATATCCTTTTTGTGGTTTTTTTTCTTTTATTTTTATTCACTGTAATCATCCTTACAGTGAGTGGTATTAATATTTTATGCAATCCTTCTCCTATCATAATTAACATTTGTTATCAATGTGGTCAGTTCAATTATTTATTCTTATTGTTGTTTTTTTATATTATTTTTCTTGTTAATTTCCTAATTATTTGGAAATTTACTTTCATCATTAACAATCTCTAGGACCTTCTGATGATTGTTGACAAATTTGTGAAACCAAGAAAAAAATTGTTTAGTTTATCTACTCGTATATAAATGAATTTTTCTATTTTTGTTTCAATTTTTATATAACTGTAAATTTTTCCTCCTCATCACAGGATAATAATTTATATACACTTTGAAATTATTTTGTGGTAAATTAGACATAATAAACTGAATTGGTTTTTATCTAAAATATTGAAAGGAATAAACCCATATTCATATCCTGCATGTTCTTTACACAAAAATGCCTACATACATAGCTATTATATTAAATTTTTTGTTGGTATAGGTACATATACATTTTATTATCAGGTTTAGTACGTATGTTTCTGTATGTTATTCATATTGTGATTCATACTGTGGTTTAAATTTGAAAATAATTTTCTATAGAAATTATTAGATTTTATTTTTTGTTTATTTTTTTTTTCATTTTATTTTCTTGAAAATTTCTTCTACACATCATTATTAACATACCTAGCCAATACATACTATTTTTGTTTTTAATTCATATAAATAAATTTAAGTACTCATGTGTAGTTAGATGTATTGGTTAATGATCGTAATATACGATTCAATTGTCATTAAGTAAATCAGTGCTGTAAGAGTCGAAAAATTTAATTAAAATTAATTTATTACGACTAATATTACTAGGAGAGCCAGTATGTAACATACGGAGACAAGACTGAGGAACAGAATTTTGTAATGTTAAATTACGAAGCTTATATTGGAAGTCTGCAATTATCGCGTTTTGTTGATAATTTTAGGATGACAGTTAGTTACTGCCGCAAACCATAAATAAATATTCGATTTGAAATATATTACATACTTACTTAGGTCGCCAACAGATCATGTAGGTGCTGGGCCTGACTCATCAACATCCTCCATTTTTCTCGGTCAAGGGTGAATTCTTCCAGTTGAAGATTCGAAATGGTTCCAAGGTAGGTAAACACCTGAACTATCTCGAAATTATGTGTGCCGACAGTGATGTTTTGACCAATACCAATATGATGTTGAGAGGCCTTTTTATTTGTCGACAACACATATTTTTTCTTATCTTCATTTACTTTAAGACCCATTCGTTTCGCTTTACATCCAATCTGGCGATGATGTCAATGTCGTCGGCATACACTAGTAGTTGAACAGATCAGAAAAATATAGTGCCGGCCGTGTTTACTTCCGCTCGTTTACTAGATTTATTAGATTGAAGAAGTGGCATGAATTATATAACTATGAAAAATGGTAGCTGGCTTAAATATAAAACATTTATAAATATTCATAACACATCAAAAACTCGATTAAAAAATAACCAGGAACCAACAAAGTTGCAATATGCAGCTAAAAAAGTACAAAGTATATTAAACGAAGCATACAAGAAATAGAAAAAAAATTAAGGAGGCAAAAAGGGTAAATCAAAAAGAGTAACTAAAACATTAGTCACTTGCACTAAGAAACGATGAAAGATATGTAACGAAAATTGCTATACGTAGAAAATCTAGCATCAACAGATATATCGGACTATTTTTTGATTACAAATAACAATAGCCGTAAAAGATCCTATTACCTGCTGGACTGGTAAGACTTCCAAACAGAAATTGGGCTAGAATAAGAAAAGTTAGATATTTGTAAACATCAAACAAAGCAACGAGAAATTTTTAGCTATACGTTGGCTACCACATCATCGACTGATGTAATATTCAATAAATTAAATGTTTAAAAATCCCCAGAGTACAATCTAATTACAATATGATGTAATTCAAAGTGTAGCTAGGCTTGAAATAAAAAAAAATTATAACAAATCAAAATACTAAGTCCATACATTTTGTGGACTTAACATAGATGTATGAGGATTGTCCTACGCTAAAAATTTAATTAAAGGTAGCAAATGTGAAATACTCGGTTTCAATACGAAACAAATAGTTTTTATATAATAAAAACGAAACATTTATTATCGAAGTATATGAAATTCAACAGATTACAATGAGCTGAATATTTAGTGTGTGTTTAGCTATTTATTTATTTATTCATGTCTCATAAGTGCTATTAGAGCTCGTGTTGAATATTTAATACAATTTATAATAAGTTTTAACATAAAAAAAAAAAAAAAAAATATTTCGATGTTGCCACAGCTGTATGTCTTCACTGCTCTGCATCAGAAATACCATTTTGGGTGGCTGCCAGGCTTAGAGAGCCATTAGGACATTTAGAAAAATCCAAGACTTTATGTGCCTACTTAAAGAAGAAACTGACTAACTTATTTAATGGAGTTGACAAAATTACTATTTTCGAGCCATTTAAAGGTTGTAAAACACTGTCATATACTGCTTAAAATGATAATAATTACGAAAATATTTATGTAAGGATAATGATGAAGTGTAACCACTAGAATTTAGATATATGTATGTTTATTTTTAAAATAAATAATTTGAAAATGTATTAAAAAAAAAAAATTATTTTAATTAATGTGAGTAAAAAAAATATTATTTTAAATATAAAGTAATTAAAATTTAATGTTTATTTCTTTTTATTTTCAAAATATTATAATTATGCACATAAAGAAAAAAAAATGTTATCAAGAATAATAATTTATGTTTTTAGAATATTTTTTTTCATAAAATATACAATTACCACATAATTATACAATTATACAATATAACTGTACTTATAACATTCAAGATTAACCCCACATTATTGATTTTTTTTTTAAATATTTTAGGTCTAGGGACGTTTTTCGTTATTTTATTACTATAAAAATGTTTACTATAGTAAAAGGATTAAAAATTTAAATTCTAAAAATTTTGGATGGTAGATTCTTAATTTCTAGTATTTTTGTTAATTATTCTTAAAGAAAGTTTACTCAAAATTTTATAAATATTATGAAAGCTATATTTAATGCAATTTTGTTATTTTTTTCAACACAATTTAGCCCCTAAAAGATACTAAATTATTCGAAAAAAAAATCAAATAAATTCCAGAGCAGAAATCAAAATTATTGCATTGAATAATAATAATTATTGTAATTTATCATCCAATTAAAATTTTTTATTTTTTTTAATTATAAAATAAAAAGTAATATTTTTTTTTTTAATGTTAATTATATTTAAAATTACATAATCTATAAAAAAAAAAATTATTTTCATTTTGCAACTTTTAACTAAATTTGTTGTTCATTTATTCAATTTTTAATCCTTGTGAACATTCATACTTACAAGGATCAAAATATTATATATAAAAACCAACAAAACAAAAACAAAAAAAAACAAATAATAAACTAACATGTCCTTATAAACGATTCAACGGTCATTTGTAAAAAAAAAAAAAACATTATTCTCAGAATGCACAGTAGTACAATTACAAAATTTTCAATTCATGTCCTTCCCTCCGTTTGCCATCACACTATTTTCTATTCAGATTTTAATTTTTTGTCTATTTTTTTTAATTTAATGTACATGTAATTCTATTCACCATTAAAAATGGTAAAAATTTTCATATAAAAGAAATTTTAATAAAAACCCCATATTCAATGGGTATACCCACATTTTTTTTTCTTTCTATTGCAGCCACATCTATATTTTTACACGAGTAATATCAATATTAAAAATTTTAAAATAACATACATAAGTTATTGCATGTAAATAGAGATAAAATATCTGACTTTCTTTATCAATTCTATTTTTTTTTATTTTAATGGTAACGCTAACGGTGTTAAAACCAAAATTACTCACAAGAGAAAGAATTTGTAAATGTAGGAAAATAATATTATATTGCTCACATAGTAAAATCTGCATTTAATATAGTTTACTTTAACAAAATTTGTAATAAATAGATTTGTGAAATTATACGAATAGATACAGTGTGCTTAGAAAATTTTTTGAATTATGTTTTTTCTATTTTTTGTTATAACCAAATAAAAGTGGTAAATATGTATCTTAATTTGCTACTTCTCATGTTTGTAGATCTTGAGAAAGCCTTTGATACAGTAAATCGAGATTATATTTGGGAATTACTTAGTAGAAGAGGCATTCAAGAAAAAATTATAATAAAGCCATAATTAAATTAATTTATTTATTTATTTATTTCCATTATAATAGCACTAGGGGCCCCTGTTGAGTAATTATAACTCAAGATGAAGCAAAATTTAAAGTTTTAAAAAATACAGTAATTTACGTACCGACATAGACTTCTCACGATAAAGCATCAACCAATCATGTTTAATAAAAGGTTTTATTTTGGACACTTAAGTACACCTCATATACAGATTCGTTAACGATATATTCCCTATAATCAGTGGCATTAAATGGATAAAATTACTAAAAATTAAATATTTTTGTAATTAAATAGCATTATGAACACAAATGAACAAAATATAGGAAGCAATAATTTGAGACAGTTACTTAAAAAAATTAATAGAATAAATTTCCCTTAATTATGTATACAAATAACAAGATATTGAATGACACAAAATGGATATATTTTATTTAAAAGTTTGAATATTATAAAACAAAATAGAAATTTTTTCAACCCGTATGCGCATTTCTGTTGTATATACAACTTATTTACATATTAAGAGTTCATTAAATAGAAGCGAGATAAATAGAAAAGGAATCTACTGCGCAGTGCTTAAATGCTTGTCTATTATAATTATAGATTACATTATTTGCATTTTCTTTCACATACACAGTTCGTATTTACTTAAATCTACACAGCTGAAATATTATTTGTTATCTAATATTAATACATTTATAAGGAAAGCCATAAAACCTTATATTTATTAAAACTTGTGTTTTATTTATATTTAACCTAACCTAAGTAATACCTAACATAACACTTAACCTAATTTGGCTATAATAGCTAAATATAGTGAACTTAATAAGCTAAGTTCCTTATGAGCCAATTTTCGGAATAATAACATTTTCTGTGTCTTCCAGATTTCTTTCTTTGTCCCTATGAACAAAAAAACTTGCGCAGGCGCGCAGAAAATTGTTCAGTTGTCATTCTTGTTCATAGAAGCAGCACATGCACAATTCGTTTATATAGTTATATTATATTATTTATAATTATATTATTATATATTTTTATATATATTTAATATATTTTATATATATTTTTTAAATATATGTTATATATATTTTTTTTAAATATTTAATATATTTTAATATATATATTACTTATATATTAAAATATATTAAAATTATTATATATTTTTTCAATATATTTACTTTATTATATTTATATTTATATATTATAATCAACGTTCTCTATAATTTTTTTTTTAGCTGAGCAAAACAAAAATAAATTGCGCTATGAAATTATTTAAAAAATTAAACAAAAATTTGGTAAATTAGATATTTTATAAAAAATTAAAGTTTTTTATTGCAGTTTTTTAAGTTTTTTTATTGTTTTCAAATTTTTTTTATTAATTACATATTACATTATTATTTTTTTTTTCTCCTGTCTTTGTTTTTCTTTTTAAGTTACCCAAATGATTTACTACCAACCTATTTCTAAATTTTATTTTAATCAAATTTATCAGGCTAAATTCTCTTTCACAGTCAACATTCGACACTTAAAAGGTTCCAAATATATCAAACAAAATTTTTATATTTTGAAAACTATCTTCACGAAGAACCAATTGAAGTAGATTATTCAAATTACGAGTATTGTTTTTAAAACTTTCCGTAAATAAATATTTTAAATGCTTATACTCATCCATTATTATCTTATTATCCAATCAATGATATACAATTTAAATTATTTTCTAAATCTGTTAAGCAATATCTTGAGATTGGATCAACTAAATTGGAACTATCAATCTTTTCTTTGCAATATTCTGTTAAAACGTCATAGTTCCGAATAAACGAAATAATCTCAAAATTACGAGAAAGTCAGCGTAATTCATTAAGAAGCCGGAACATCAAAATTTCACAATCCATTAAACTTGCCATTTCTTCAAAACTATGTTTTTTAACAGCTGAACGATGGAACATGGTATATACTGTTTGCAATAATGTTTCTACTCGGGAAACAAGAAGTATACCCTTACAGGCATCATCGATTCCCAAATCCTCTCTATGTGCCACACAATGCGTGACAAATTGTAAAATTAAGCCAGCATTACTGCAGCTCCATCGGATGCTAACATTACCATTTTTTGCATATCCAGATTAACAGTTTTATAAAAACATTTTACGGACTTCACAATTGATTTTCCGTCACATGCATTTATTTGTATTATACCATCAAAAACAGTTTTATAATTAAAATTAAAGCGGTATTTTATATAAATAATTAAAATTTTGTAAACGGAAATATTAATACTTTCACCCACTATTAAGCAATAGAATTGTGCCATTCTTATTTCTTGGACTGAGTTCATTGAAAAATTTATTTTAAGGGCAAGAACAACATTATTTATTAAAATGTTGATGTTATCTTTACCAACTTTTGTTCTAGAAATGGTTTCTGTACAATTTTCTCGATGTTGCTGATTAATTTGGCTATACTATTTAACTCGAAAACAATTTGCACAGCCTACTAAGGAAGTATTATTTTAAATAACTAATATTTACAATAAAATTTCTAATGCGCAATTTAAAAAAAATCCGTGCGCAATTGCGCATTTGCGCAGCTTAGAGGGAACGTTGATTATAATTATAAACACATTTATTTTATTTTAATAATTAATTTTTATTTTTTACTTAAATATTTTCTCAAGACATTCTTATTTATTAAATGTTAAATGACATACATTTTAAAAATCATTCTAAAGTAGGCGCACTAAAATATCTGCACAATCTACCCGACGCTGACGCGACACCGATTACTATCAACACAAGTGCCTGCTTTTTATCTGCGCAGAATTTTTGATGATATGCAACTACGAACAAAAAAACTTTTTGTAGCGCAGACGCGACCACTACGAACACGTACTATTATCAACAATACCAACCAAATATTTATTTTATGGTGAAGTTTCTTCTAGTTAAATTACAAATTAAACATTATAGCTTCAAAGTTTTATGCAATATCATGAAGAATTATACATACATGTGCTATGATCGGTTGAAATATTACCTTTATTATCGGAATGGACTTCACTGGTCTAAGTGTGTCGGCGTACTGTTGGCAGCCACTACTTACTACGTACCTACCTATATTATTATTATTATTTTATTACCAATTTGATAGATTAGATTTCCATAATTCAAAAATCCCACAAAGATGCAAAATGTCTTATATTGAAGCCAGCTGACAAACGGCTTCGAGGTGTGTTAGGGAGTAAGACAGGGCTGTATTTTATCACCGATATTGCTTTTAGTAATATAGTAAAACGACTACTAATGTGTATGTAAACGAGAGCAACGAACGCAACGATCAAGATAACACTGTAACAAAAAACTTTGTTACAGATTAGGCATACTATGAGAGAACCTGACAATTGCTTCTTGAAACAATGTTTTGAAGTGGAATTCTCAAGGTGCACGTCGCCTCGGAAGGTCGAGAAATCATGGAGGACAACATTCAATAGCCGAAGCAAGTACTCAACAAAGAATGTGGCCACAATTGAAAAAGTCAACCACAAATAACAGACGATGAAAGAATTTTATTTTGGCCCTAGTTCTACGGATTGGGTTGCAGGACAGTGGTGATGATCTTACTTTTAGTAGTATTTTATGCTGTGTATTTTTCCAATCGATTAGGTAAAATCGTATACTAAACAAAGCTTGCTGCAGTATTTAAGATCTAATCTAAAGAATGTGGCCACAATTGAAAAAGTCAACCACAAATAACAGACGATGAAAGAATTTTATTTTGGCCCTAGTTCTACGGATTGGGTTGCAGGACAGTGGTGATGATCTTACTTTTAGTAGTATTTTATGCTGTGTATTTTTCCAATCGATTAGGTAAAATCGTATACTAAACAAAGCTTGCTGCAGTATTTAAGATCTAATCTTACGAAAATCTCTATTGATTCGTTCAAATTTTAATATCAAAATCACAATAATTGTATCCTTCATAACTACCATATTACAATTGAATGAAGCCAATTCGGTATTATAGTTTTTGCATGCTTTTTTTTATCACATATTGACGGTAATTTACACCAAACTATCTTCTTCTTTTTTTCATTTAGCGTTACAGGTAGGTCTGAGGTAAAGCATCTTTCATTTAATTGATGCAGACAGATCGATTTTGGCATTCTGGCATCTCAGTGAACAATTTTTCTACAGTCATTCTCCATGTTATTTTCGCAAGCCCAAACTTCCGAAAAGACTTCACTTGTTAGTGTTATGCATGAAAGACGCGTCTAAAATATTGGCGTTATTGTGGTCAAATAAATATATTAGTGTAACAAAATCTTTCAATAAAATAGAATTAACAAAATACATAACATTGTTGACTGTTGTGTATATCTTAATCACAATTTCGATTAGTAATTATTAACCTAAATAGGTGGTCTACACTGAATATGAAAATTTTGGGGATTTCAGTGGAACAGGAGTGGCGTTTAAATACACAAAAATGTTTCATGGCTGCCGATATTTCATTTATCAAACGAAGATTTGATCTACCTTGATTTTTTGTAACTTTCAGATCTTGATCCGAATATTGTCTTGGTTGGAGTATTGTCATTTAATCCCTGTTTTTCCCATCATTCCCATATTTCTCCCTCCATCATTGTTTTCAGGATCATATAACTGAAGAAGAATTTTCAATCGACGATAACACCTGCTTGGTTTGGACAATGATTTTGATCCATCGAAAAGATTAAGGGCGTATGAGCAGTTTGTAAATTTCAGCTTTAGCGTTTCGAAATAAAATGTTTAATCCGAGATATTTAAAAAAATTACAGCAGCAGCAGTTCGCAAAGGTTTTTTCTCGCCTAGCAATAAATATTATTGTGTCATTTTTTATTTATTTACTTACTAAAAGAGAAAATGAGAACATAAAATCATATATTCTGTCCCTCACTTAAAAATTTCGAATTCGGTGTCATTCGGTTATCTGATCAATAATACAATTGAGTTAAATTGAATGCACAATGTACATTGTTATTAATGTTATTTACAGTTTAAGCGTCCAAGCTTTTAATCCCATTCAACATTTGTGAATTTCAAAGGTATGATTAATCAATAATTAAAGAATTAATGTCAACACATATAAGTTCAAAAAAGCATTTTAATAATATGCCAATGACAAACATGTCCGGTAACAAGTTCGTAATCACATTGTATCATTAACAATTTAATATCAAAAAATGTATATGATGCTCATAATTTAAATACAGAATATTTTCTCATTATTATACAGAGTGAATTGAAATTATAATATCGACATATAAATATTACATTTAAATGTATATTTTACAATCATATCGTATCAAATAAAAAATTACGTATTTTTAGTAGGTACCTATAACAATATTTTTCTGAATGTCATATCGTAAACTAAATTTGAATAGTTCGAACTGTAATCAATTTTTGTTTATATTTTGAACATTCAAAAGAATTTTATGCGTCCAAATTTTTAGTACTGAAACAAAAATAAAACTAAAACAAAATAATAAAAATGTATATGAGATATTAATATCCTGGCACAAAACTGAATTGAAATGATGACTTTAATGAACATTATTAGAATAAAATAGAAAACTGGTTTAACCTATATATACATATTACAATATACAGATAATTTTTAAAAAAAAATATATGTATACTAAAATAACTACCGCGATACACAATTTTATTTCATTTCGTATTTCATTTTAATTTCATTAGTATTATCAGAGCGTTGAATATCATAAATTGTTTCCCAATAATAATTTCCTATACAATATTGAAACTCTAATTATATGATATTGATATTGATAATGACAACTGGGTTGGTTATAATGATGAAGAAAATAATCATAATGATATTAAGGTATCTATTAAATTATAAAATATACAAAGCAAAACAACAAAAAAAAAATGAAAAAACGAAGCAGAAAGATCCCAAACGAATAAAACAAAGAATAGATAATATGCTTAAAATATCATATGGGAAAATTAGAATTAGAAAATTTTGCATTTTAAATTATCTTCAATATAAAAAATATATGTACATCTAAAAATACATACATATATCTATTTATATGAATGAGTAAATAAAGAGCAAGATATAGAATAGGATTATAAGTTGTTGGAAATAGCTGTATTGAAAAATTTGTTGTTTTCATACAGGATGTGTGTACGCAGTGTACATATTGTATTATATTATACTTACGCTAAAATATGACTTTAAATAATATGCAGTTGCAATAGACCTAAAGGCAATAAATACATAAATATTTACATTATCGAATACACATACACAATATGCATAAAAATATACATGCAATACCGTTTACTACTATATAGATATTATTTGTTTTATACAAAATTTAACTTTTACTCCAATATTGCGTATATGCTCACAAAACACATTCGTATACATACCAAAATTTAAAATAGTAAAAATACTATATGAAATCGTTTTTGAAATTTTTAATTTACTAGATGGTGTCTTCACTATCATTTATATAATGTAATTTTATAACTTTTTTTTTAAGTTGGTTTGTTGATGAAACTGGCTGCTTCTGGAAAAAACAATTAGAACTAAGTTTTTGTCTTTTTGACTCGAGTCATCCCGTTTGTTGTAAATTGTTTTGTTTTTTAGAGAAATATTTGTTTAGACTCAATACAAGAACAAAAATTACGCTGACCTGAAGAAGTCAGTTAAATTAATAGTTTTAATAGCAACAACACCTGCTGCATGCTAAGTTCGCTTGGTTTGGACAATGATTTTGATCCATCGAAAAGAATTAGGGCGTATGAACATTTTGTAAATTTCAGCTTTAGCGTTTCGAAGTAAAATGTTTAATCCGAGATGTTTTAACAAATTACAGCAGCACCAGTTCGTAAACTTTATTTTTCGCCTAGCAATAAATATTAGTCAGTTATTTTTTATTTATTTCCTTACTAAAAGAAAAATAGAGAACATAAAATCACATATTCTGTCCTTCACTTACGGTTTAGATACAACTTCCAATTTGAACAAATGAATTCCTGCAATACCCTGAAATTACGAGTGTTTAATAATATATGCCATTAATTACATAAACAAACGAACAAACATAATAGATTATGAGAAATAGGTATTGGCATAATGAATCCTAATTTTTTTTCTTTATAAAATTTTACAGTGGGAGAAATAGTGATGGCTGTCTAAAATATCCCAATATAGCTACAACTATGAGAATATGAATATCTTCGTTCGTAGAAAGCACAAAATTATTATTTATGTAAAAATGTTTAAATAGCTCATTCTAAGACATTCTAAGTGTGTCTAACTATTTATGTAAGGTTTCGAAGAGTCATTTTTCTAATTAACCATATCTATGTTATAGCTATTGAACTCAGCCAAGCTGAGCTTCTGTTATATAAAATTAAATTTAGGTAAGAATATTTCCAGTCATCACCGCAAGAGATACAGAAGCTACGCTTGATCGAGGTTGATAGCTTTTAGAATACTATGGGAGTCTAATATACATAAACAACTTCAAACTATCAATCAATAAATTCATAATTAATAATATACTAGTCAAATATAACTGACCATTAATGTATTAATTTTTCTGTAACTATTCATTTTTGAACTTGTAATTTTTAACTCTAATTTTTATAATATCATGGAATAGATTTGGAAGAGATTTTACCTTAACACAATTCAAATGGTTTCATCTATTTTAAAGTATCTAAGAAACTTTGATTCCCAAGTGAATGAACAGCGCCATATTGATATGTTTAGAGACTAATCTTATGCCGGACAGTTCATATTTTAATTTCATATGTTGCGTAAAGGTTCTGAAGATCCTTCTGAATATCAGAATTGTAAACATATCGAGGGGCGTTAACTATACTACTCAATATTTTATTTTGAAAATTTAGAACTATTTAAGTATTTATAAAAATCGCACATAAATATTTTTAAGCCATGGCTGTATAGGGTGGCCTGCAATATTTGATTTTAATTTTTTTATTATATTATTATGAAATCTTTAAATGAAATTGTTAGAAGAAAAAAAGAGAGAGAAATAGAAATCCGCTCTCTTTTTTTACTCAGCGAGGGATATCCAACTATGTTATTGAAGTTCAATTTGAACTTTTACGATTCAAACATTATACTATTCTTCAGAATTCCTGTAGTGAAATGCGAATCCATATTTTGGATGTTGTGGCCATGAAAGAATTTCCATAACTATAGTCTAGAGCAATCTTGCACTATCGTCCACGACGTAGAGATGGGCATTTGCACCCTATCGGGTTCCTGAACGAAATTACTTTACCGGTGAAAGTAGTGATTATAGTCCTTCCCAGCGTGTGATTATTTTTACAATATTATATATCCAAAATATTGTTATATATCCATAGTTTCGGCTTCGGCTGGTCAGCTAACAAGTTATTTTTCCTATTTCTTTACATTTTCTTTCCAATGAAGTTTGGTATTTGTAATTATAATGTATATATCCAGGTATTTATTTTGTGTTTTTGCATAGTATAACAGCTTCATTTTTTTTTTTTTTTTTTTTTATATAATTCCAATTCTATGGGATGAACACCCTAACTGCTTTTACACAGAGATTTGGAATACACAGTCACATACAAAGCTTTTCTATAGAATTTTTATGGTTATCTATTTATTTAAATGTTGAAAACTATATCTAATGTAGAGTACTTCGCCTTCATAATAGCATAGTTCCACTTTAATTTTTACTGATAACCAAAACTCTCAACTATTTATCATTTATTTTATCCCAATGATAAAGGGTACTGGACCAGGTCGAAAATCCAGAAAGCATTATTTTGCCTTCTTCGGGAATCGAACCTGGGACCTTTCGGTTGAAAGGCAGGCGCTCTACCTACTGCGCCACCCAGCGTGTAGTTACTTTAATTGTCAGAGCTGTCTCTATTTTTCTCTCGGCAAGGCTTATATGTGTATTTGTTTTTTATGTTCTTGACAGTAACTTAGGTATAATCACCTTTTCGTGCTTAATTAAGTACGGTACTGAAAGTTTATACTAACTACAATATCTACAATATTTCGAGCATTTATTTATCAAATTACTGGTTAACTTATTAATTGTGGAAAACTACTGCTATTGTCAGGGACTAAGCCTTCTTAAATAGAATAGCTCCATTTTAATTAATTTGTTACCAAATTATACTTCAATTAATTTATCCCAGTAACAAAAAGTACTGGACGAGGTCGAAAAATCCATAAAGCATTTTTTTTTTCCTTCATCGGGAATCGAACCTGGGATCTTTCAATTGAAAGACATGCGCGCTAACTACTGCACCACCCAGCCTGTTACTTTAACTATACTATCACATTTAGCTATACTGTCCATTTTTCACAGCTACCGAATATTTCATAATAAAGACTAATTCTATACTTTTATCTATATTGCTATGATTCCATAACACATAAATTCAAAAAGAAATTTCATAAGACCTCCAAAATTAAAGGTTAGTTAAATTCGTTAGTATATTATAAAAATATCAAAATAACAACACAAATAAATTATTTTGATGTCAAAAATTTTCTACATTTAATGAACATCTTGAATTACAGCACTAAATTAAAATAAATCCCTCTTTATATATACATAGCTACTCTCCTTTAGGATTTAAATTCAGCCTTTTTTACTAATGTAAAAAAAAAATAATTTTTAGAATGACTCTTCATTTTTCGAATCATAACAATGTCAAAATAAACTGTTTGTCTGTAATAATTTTAATAAAAACCGGAAAACAGTTGACATTTGAAAACGGTTGTGCGTATTCTACTTTAGAACTAAGAATATATAAGAGATACAAACATAAATTTCGTCAAAAATGATAGAAAAAAACAAAAAAACAAATTATACTAAGAACTTTATCATAAAAGTAGGATGCTATACGCATTATTATACTTACATTATTGTACCACTATTGTATTCTATATACTTAGAGATTAATACTGTTTTAGTTCTGTATTTTAAATGTGAGGATAGTAAATTGGGAAATGTATTGTAAAAATGTACATAATATATCTACAGATATATTTTTATTAAATCGAATAATTTTTATTACAAAAATTACATAACAAACATTTCATTCCCATATGAATTATGAATTGAATTCGTTTTTTTTTTTTTGTGGTAATTTAAGTGCTTTATTAGCAAATATGAAATATTTTAATTAGATTTGAAAAATAAAGATTTTGAATAAACTCAAATACAATGATATTTTACCATGCAGTTTAAAATATTTGCAGTTTAACATCCCTGGAAAGAAAATACTACGGTAATACTAAAAGTGTGGGAATCGGTACACCTTATATCAACAATAAATGGCGCGGGTTAGACGGTCTGTTATTCAGTCACTTTTCACTGAAAGCCCATATAAATTGTTGTTGTACAAATGAATGAAGAAATGTAAAACGATTTAAACTTTTCTTTAGTTATTTCGATTTTATTGTTTCACATTTCGTTGCCATTGTTCTAAATGTCAAAATTCAAAATTTATCTTATTGTGTTTGTGTCTTATTGTACTCTATATAGTATAAATTAAAATAAGAAAAATAAAAATGGATTGGAATTAAAACCAAACTTCCTTTTGATTAATTTATTAAAATTAGAAAAATATTTGTGCCTAGTCAAAATAAATCATCTAAATTACATAAATAGAATTCTCAGAGAAAACAGTAATATGCAAGAAGTTAATAATTAAGAAGTTAAAAAAAAACACTTTAAAGACACAGTATAATAATGAAAAAAAACTTTCTAATAAGTCGAGATGAACAGTATACTCCGAAATAGTGGTTCTATTCAGATTTAAGTTTTTTTGATGACGGGAGCTTAGAAAGCACCGGGGATTCAAATATAGACTTTTTAGAGGTAAAGTAAAAATAAATTTAATGGCGGTGTCTAGACGATCAGTTATTCAGTCAGTTTTCACTGTCAGTTAAAACTGAAAAGTGTCTACACGTTCTGTTTTGAATGAAAAAAATTACAGATGGTGAAAACTGATAATTGCCCTTTATGTTACAAGTGGAAGTGAGACTTAAACAATAATAAAAAGTAATTTTTAGAAATTGTTGCATTTTTTATCGGTTTGGTTCGTTTTAAGAAAGAATAGGTATTTTTATATATTATTAAAAGCCTGTTTTATTATTTGGTCATTAAATGCAGGTAATTCTAATTAATGATTTTGACAAATCTTGAATCTTTTTTAACAAATAAAATTTTGTTCCAAACGTTTATATGGTAAGTATACTTACAAAATTAAATATAGAAAAAATACGATCTAGTATATTGTAAATATCCTTACCACATTTTTTTTGGGAGATTTTTTCAAAATATCTGTTGATATCTATTGTATGTAAATTTACAACATCGATCTTTGAAAAAATGTTCGTTCTAGTATATTGTTTTTTTTTTTTAAATATCTCCTAAACTTTTGGGTTTTATATAAATTAACTTATGAGCCCTTAATAACCCACGTAACAATTTGATTGCTAAAAGACTCTTGCGCACTCTTATAACACTATTATAAGCACTCTTATAGCAGTATTAGTGTTAATTTAAGTCCTCCGCAATTGCTCCGAAAGGTTATAAATACGTTATAGCACTAAAATGGAGAATCCTATAAGGCACCGAAGCAAGTGCTGTAATATTGTTATAGGACTAGTATGCATGTATTAGTGTATATGTTTTTATTTTGAAATGATTCATTTGAAATAATTTATGTTATGCGAGAGTGAGAAAGGTATTATTTTTTATTTTCAAATAATAATTTGATGGAGTTTATTTTTATTTCCTGAGAAAGGGAGATAGTTATTAATGACATAATTTTATATTTGTGTGTAAATGATTAATAATATAAAAATGTCTTACTAATAAATAATATTTTGCGGTTAAGAATAATTGCATTAATATTTATAATTATTGTGACGAAAATGCAAAATTTGGCTGGGAATGAAATTTCATTGACATTTATTACAAAAATAATTCGAAAAAATACAATGCCCTCCAAAAATAACCAATTTTTACATAAATAAAAGAAAATATATTTTTAAATTGCATCTTTAAAATATTTATTAATGTATGTTAATTAATGCATAGCATCAAATTTTATATTTAAATAATTATTCTTTTAACTAAAAATGATATTTTTGCGAAAAGAATGCAAAATAAAACTTTTCAGAGTTTATTTATTTAAAAAAAATTTACCTCCTTTGTAGAAAATAATGGCCGTCGCAAAATATTTATCTAAAAGCTACAGTAAGCTTATTAGTAACATTATAGGAATACAGTAAAATAATAACACCACTACTGCTATTCCAGCAATTCTATTTTTCTAACAACATTTTAACTCTTAATATAGGATTACGCACTTTTAGATTTATAAAAACATTGCTGTATCACTTGCGGAAAATCCCATTGTAACAACTCCCGCAATTGCTATAAGAACATTCTTATAGCTATATTAATCACATTATTCCCATAAAAACATCATTATAACACCTTTAGCACTTATCGGGAGTCATATAGAAGTCTTGTAGTACTAATTTTGTTTTTATAACAATAAAATGTTACGTGGGAATCTTTAAAATCTGCATATTTTGCCATTAAAACGATTTGTCTATCTTAAACACAAGTTGAGAAATACGACTGCAAAGTTTCGTCTCCTTCAAATCGATCTCCTGAAAAATGACCATTTTGACTTACGATATACTAGAATGAGGTGTGTGATGTGGGTTGAATATTGTATTTTTGGAACAAACACATTGATTTCACATTCGGAAAAATTTAACTCAAACGATATTACGATAGCCATTTTTGTACCACCTAGGAAATTCCTAATGTGTAGGAATAAGCAATTGAAGCCACTTTTATTCCCGAGCGGAGACGTTTCCAAATACCTCGCATTTGAATCTACTTAAATATATATTGAGACATTTAGTCTGTGAATTATTTAATTATCATCTAAAAATAAGTATGATTATATTAGTTGTGAGTTATAAGATATGAACTTAAATTATTATAATCTACATCATCGAATATTTTTTTCTTGGAAATAGTGTTGATGATGTAACATTTTTTACTGTACGAAATTATAATTTCTATTTTACATTCATTTCAGAAATTACTGCAATTAATCTGTGAAGTTGAAATTTGAAATAATACACACCCACATTTGAAATGACCAAAGAAAAGAAAAACAAAACAAACACCAGCAAAAGCTGAATAATTACAGAATAGAAATAAACTTTTTAGATTAATTTCCTAAATTTAATATCAGTCAAGTAATAATTTTATTTTATTGTTGCATTTCAAAAATTAGGAGCTATGTAGGTTTTAAAAAATGATTTCATAGACAAAACAAAAATTAAACATAAAATAATTTCCAATGGTGTTATACTGTTATCCTTTTATACAGTTAAAGTTTTGCTTTTTTTTATATCAAATAATAAAGGATCATATTATTATCATAAGAATAAATTCTTGAAAAAGCCTTAAAAATCTAAGCAAATCAGAGATAACATTGTCAAATATTATAATTAAAGCTATTCTCTTTATTATTAAAAAACTTTTTAATGTACTTTTGTTTTTTTTTATTTTTTTTTTACTATTTTAGACAGAAACAAAAAAAAAATGACAGATAGGAGAGTTTATTCTTTTTGTTATACTTTTGACTACAGAAACTAAAATAAAATAAAATTTTAGAGACATAAACACATTTAGATCTATAATACTTCTATTAAAATTTCATCTCTACAAAAAAAAAATGTTTTTTTTTATTATTTTCTGTTTACAGAAAAACTTTGCCTGAAAAAAAAAATTAACTTTATACCTTCAATTTTAAGGTTCGTAAGCAATAGTAAAACTCTGCAAACATTTCACATTTTTGACACATTTATATTCTTTCAATCTAAAATCTCACATTCAAAAACCGAATGAATCATGATTAAGTCAGAATTGATGAAATCAGATATTAAAAATACAATCAGTGAAAGAAGATGCAGCATCTAAACAGTCACGCATCACAATAATTGTTAGGCCATTTAAGTGTGAAATTTTAAAAATATTTAAATCTAAATGTAAAAAATATTTAATTTTATTTAATTTGTAGAAACTGCGACTATTGAATGGACCAAATTACTCAAATTTACATACTTAAAGTTTTGCTAGTTATATTCTATTTTTAAATCCATGTTTCTACAAATTTATTTATGGAAAGACCATGCTAAAAAAACAACTAAAGTTAGAGATGAAATACAATCAAATAATCAATGTGTTATGGCAAATTGGCTCAAAACCTATAATAAGGAAGGTTTTTTATCTACAATCAATTATTGAAGCCAGTTTGGGGTTGCGTTATTTAAATATGGTATTCTGAACAACTTTGTATTACAATTATTTAAACATTTCAAAACAAAGTATTACGAAATGATTGACAATACTTATTGATTTGTTCGCTATACTGATATTCATTCCTTAAAACTATAAAATAAAACATAAAAAAAATTGTTGGACGATACAAAAATCGTAGACAAGTCCTAGACATGTAAATGTAGAATTTTTACGCTTAACTAAAAATTTTAAATTTTGTAAAACAAATTAACCGATAAACTCTGTTAGTATAGGCTATGATCGTATCACTCAAGAATTGCAAGAGAATACTTAACAAGAGGATAGAAATTTTTAATGCGTTACAATAACTTTCAGTTATAATAAAATGGACCCAAATTCTTGTATGTAACCATTATCATCATAATCTTATATCGCTATAGCTCTGAGTGAGCTTTTATGGCGTTCATCGCAATACTCCTCCAAAAATGTCGATCTTGCGCCGCTTGTCTCCTGGCTTGGGCACCATTCTTAACATTGTCTACCCATATCTTCCTTTTTCTTCCCCTATAACGATTACTCCCATACTTTTTATCTAACACAACTGCCTGTTTTCGAGTTTCATGTATTCTTATAACGTAGCCAGCCAAGCTTAGTCTTTAAAGCTTTGTAAACCTCATAATGTCCTTAATTTTATTTATTTTCTTATATTATTTCTAATAAGATATTTTCTATTGTCCAATAATTATGGGCCGAGTATTTTTCGGCGAATTTTATGGTCCATATCTAGCACCAATGCGTCATTTTATGGATTGTCATCTTTGCTTTTCTTGATATTCGTTTTGATTGGAACAAATATCTTTTTGCATATTAACATCTGTTTCCGGCCTGAATTTTGTTATTAATGCAGTACTGCATACAATTATCACTTCCTATTGTTGTTCCGAAATATGTGAATCTTGTAATTCCTTCAAAGTTGTACTCTCCAAATTATTACATTCAGATAACCTCTTATTTGGTCTTTTCTTGATATTTTTCGATATTTTTTTTTGCCTTTGTTGATTTTTAATCCTACTTTTTTGTCTCAATTTCTAGTTGCGCAAATACTTCTGCCATAATATATCTAGTAGGGGTACATGACAAAATTACATAAGACAAAATTTCACAAGACAAAATTACATATGGACAAAATTTCATATTTAAAAAAATTACTGTGTCGTAAGGGTATACCTGCCGTCGAGAACAACAGTGTTCCAATAAATAAGTAGCGGGGGCTTGGGAGCGGCAGCCCTCGACTATAAAATAAGAGGTTCGACGTCCCTAGTGTCGGGACCGAAGACCTTGAATTTTTTTTTCTTTTTTTTTGTCACCAGTACAATGTTCTTTAAATGTGATGAAGACAATTGTCCCGGGGGCCAAGAAATCGGGGCCGAAATTCTAAATCACGTGTTTTATATTTTTCTGGAAAAAGGTTATTAATAATTATTATAAATAATTTTTAAAAAATTTTCGGATTGGTCTGACAGTCTGAAAGTCGCGGCCAAACGCCCGTTACTCATTAATTGTAACAATGTAATATGTAATTTTGTCGATATGTGATTTTGTCTCTATGTAATTTTGTCCATATGTAATTTTGTCCATATGTAATTTTTTCTTGTGAAATTTTGTCCATATGTCATTTAGTCTCTATGTAATTTGGTCCATATGTAATTTTGTCTTGTGAAATTTTGTCCATATGTAATTTTGTCTTGTGTAATTTTGTCCCGACACCATCTAGTAGTAGTTTTTTGTCATTATTACTATATCATAAGCACCAACTATTATTTGGGTTATCATACGTAATGAAGGACTAAGTTGAACAATGGTGCGAATAATACATCTCCTTGTTTCTATTGTACATTCACGGGTCATTTGATTTTAGATTATAAATTTAGCTTTTAATTCGTGCATTTTCATTAT
This sequence comes from Argyra leucocephala, assembly GCA_963942445.1. NCBI lineage: Eukaryota > Metazoa > Arthropoda > Insecta > Diptera > Dolichopodidae > Argyra > Argyra leucocephala. Next base: position 60,850,602 of record OZ012680.1, read on the forward strand.
GGCTAGGTTTACTAATTTCTGAGGTGCTTTTCAGACCTGTTGAAATTGTGTTACTCTCTATGGTATCAAAAGCTTGTTTGAAGCTTATGAAAGGCATATGAAGGTATATGCTATGTTCTTGTTTGACTAAGTTAGTGTCAAAAAGATAACAAAACTAAATTTACTTACAAAATTAAGTAATACTTTTATATATAGATAATAGAATTTATTCCATATTTTAATACATCAATTATTTTTAATATTGAAACTATAGTTAATTTCCCTTAATAAAGTCTAGTTTATATGAAAACTTATTCTTTGGCATATTTTCATTTAAATTTTTTTAGATATGCTTTATCATACAGATACGCACATTTCGTTTACTACTTGCACTACCGTGACCTTTGATCAGGAGTTATATTTTATAATCTCTCCACGATAATTGGCATTTAATATCATTTATAGAATATGAAGTAGGCGCTAGGTGAAACATTATTAAAATACTAGTTTTGTAACCCGCCATAAATGACAGAAGCAAAATAAATTCTAGCATTTCTTCCTTCATTAGGGTTTTCATTTCAAGTTTAAGAAAAATATGTATTTGCTTACTAATTTATCAATATCATACCTTTATTAGAATAATTATTAGAACGCTTTTAATTACCATATAAACAGAATATTTGTAGTAAGATGTAAAATTTTCAATTTCCTAAGGGTTATTTACTCGATCATTTTAACGACATCTTATTTGCCATCATTGGAAATTTAAACATATTATCCTAAGACCTCAATAATTCTAAATAATAAATATTCTTAAACATTCTATTATATTCAGTTAATTATAATATAAGTTAGTCAAAAAGATAATTTCAATTTAAATTAATATAAAAATACTAAATTCAAAGAATATTTTTAATGAAAACAAAATCTAAATACATAATATAAATTTACAAAAATTTTATATTTTTACAATCATAGCGCCGTTCTACTGTAAAATTCAAATTGTAAAATGAAATTAATTAAGACATAACAAAATTAAAAAGCTCTATGGCGCCATCTAAATTTAACACTTGAATGACATGACAATCATTATGAAATAATGGGCAAATGACACATATAACAGATGACAGATGACAAATGACAATTGACAGATGACAGATGACAGATGACAGATAGCATATATAAGCAATAAAAAAGAGATATTATGTTTATGACAATTACATGATGTTACAATTTGTATATATATTTCAATTTGTATATGGGTTGAAGTATTCCGTCGAACTTACAAACATCCAGATAAATGCAAAAAATTATATATATAATTAATCCTCTAGGTATGTTTCACAATTTTATTAAATATCTTAATCGATTTTGGTTATTACACCATCATCAGAAGACTGATAAAATAATTACACATGTATTAACATTTATAGTATTTTTGAAATTTTATATAATACCTGTAATATTATATTTATTTATTACAGTTAGCAAAAACTGACAATTGGAACTAATGGCAACACTAAAACTAATATTAATAACAACAAGAAATTTTACCCCATGGTAATAAATCTTTCAAACTGCAACCTTTTCGGAAAAAGAAGAAAAATTTGTATGCAATGGTTTGTCTTACGCTCCGACGATGCAACCAACTAAAAAGGATATACTGAGCCTAGCAATACATATTGAAATAGCAAGCAGCTCGGTAAATTTTGATATTACCCAGCTAAATAAAATCATACGGTAAAATTTAAATAGTAATGAAATAGCTAAGGATCAAATGAAAAACAAACACCAATAGTAATTAATAAAAAATTCAAGGATGAAAAATTAATATGGCTTCACGTTTTGTGACATTTTTCCAACGTTGTAAATTTCCCACGTTGTAAAATAAAATATGGCAATATTTAAAAATGTCAATTTATACCGGCTAATTAAATTAACGTTGATTTGTTTGTTAATTAAGTTGAACTGATAAGAATAATATATGTAAAATGCCAAGAAAAAGTGCTGAGGAAGATATTATTCGCTATATAATTAGCATATAGCGTTTAATAAGACTGAGCTACTAGAAATGTTTGGTAAGCAATGGTTAAATTTATATCAAATGAACCCATTATACTTTATTTACACTTTATTTTTAGAAACTGAACTGAACCGGTATTGGGGACGCTGCTGATGAAGTTTGAAGCAATCTCAGTGAAGATATAACAACTGCTATGTTATGTCATCCCGGCATAAATAATTTATTTTAGCAAAAAATACCTACCACCAAATTTCTGTGCTCTTGGATATATTTCAATAATCTCTTTTTTCTTATTCTATTTTTTACTGGACTTTTGTTGTATCCTAACTAAATTTCTTGAAGTTAAAGTGTGGGAAATTTTACTCTTGAAAAAGGCCATTGGAAATACTTTGACAAATTAATTTTGCCAAGATATGGAAAAAAAAATAACAAAAAAAAATTATAAAACCCATAATATTTAGATAGAAAAAAACCAAGTTATTCCAAGGTATTTGAATTTCATAATACCTCTAAAATTACGTTCTTACCGAGACGAATAAACAAATAAAATTACTTTTAAAATTCCGCCTTCTTTTTAAATTAAAAGAAAAGAAAATTAAAGTTCTAGTAAAAGGATAATTTTTTGTTTTAAAATTTTTTATTTTTCTTTTTATTTCAAGAATTTTTCTATTAGTCAATAAAATTTTCCAAAGAGGAAAACCTCAAAATGAAAAAAAAAAAAATTTTTTGTTTTTTTTTTTATCATTTATACTTTTTCTAAATTTAGTATTGTTACACAACCACATAAAAGAAATTGTCAAAAAATACTACCTAAAAAATAATATAAAAATGAGTTTCAAATGGCATATTGTTTTTTATGGTCCCAGAGGACAAAAAAAAAATTCCAGTCTTGATTAGAGAATTTTAAATATGATGGAATAAAAAACCAAAAAAAAAATTATTATATTCCAAACTTTGAAAACTTTTTGTTTTCAAAAAAATATTATGCTTAATTAAGTAGCGAGAATAAATTAATCTTATAAAACATAATAATTCTAATTTGTTAGCGTCCCCTTCCCAAATTCATAATTTAGTAGAATAACAAACAATAATTCCGGGTGGATAAATTTTAAACAAAACAATTTAAATAAACTACCAAAGCATAATGAATCGAGTTAAATTGGTTGGGTCTCGTCATAATATAGGTATATATAGAAGTAGGATGAAGTGCAAGACAAGAGACAAATGAGATAATTAGTAATAGTGACGAAAGGGGAAAAATTTTAAAATATCATATTGAATTGATATGCGCAGGCACTTTAGGTAAAATTCAAAAAATACATTTTCAAGTTTTTCTACAACTCGGCTACTAACTCACACCTATCATCCTATTTCCTTCCTAATTATTTTCTCCTTATCCGAACTCCTGCAATTATTTTGTATAAAAGAATACTTTTCTAGCTTGGGTGTAAGGTTTTGTGGATGGAAACAGCATGTGGCTCCGGCATTTGAAAGAAATTCAATTTGAATGATAATAGAAAGAATGATTATTGGAAAATGTTGGAAGAAGCTTAAAGAAGAGCTGAAAAACTACTTCTAAGGATTGATTATTTTTTATTTATGTATCAGTTTATATTAATATGTAAAGAAATATTTCGGGTAAGAACCTCTCAGGATATAGGTCTATTATATCATTTCTTTTATCCTAGTAACAAGAGGTACTGTAGCAGAGCTCGAATAACTCATAATGTACTTTTAATTACAGCAGGCAGGTATCCATCTTGCGATTAAGATTCAAAATATGTTTAAGAAATAAATTATATACAACAGATCTTGATTCTAATAACCAAGATTCACAAAATAATAAAGCGACATTAATGATGATGATGGATGAATACTAGGTTACTATATTTTTTAATACAGAAAATATATTTCGAAGGTATGTATTTAAGTTGACTTTATTTTTTATATTTATTTTTTTGTATTTATGTTGACTATATTTACATAATTTTGTTTATAACATTAGTTTTTTTTGTAGGTAAAATATTAAATTATCCCACAGTTTAACCCGTTAATTTTTTTGTTTTCTTTTATTCCTTTTTTAGTTTTTTTCCGAATAGAATAAATTCATCAAACGTTTATCTATCGTTATACTTTCCGCGTTAAGGTTAAACGTCGGATTAGTGCTACCGATTCCAATTTAGGACTAAAACATAAAATCTAAATTATACAAGTACCTACGTGTAAAATCTAATATTTATTATTGTCACTGTAACGTTTTTTATATTCTGTAAAAATGTTAGAGATATCTTTTAAGAACAATAGTTACATTTGTGCTTGTTTGGGGTTGGCACATTTGGATTGAAAATTCCAACAACAATCCACATAAACATAATATTATAAGTTCAGTGTAAAGATTCGCGCAGACTTGTAAGGCTGTAATTTATAAATTTATAAAAGATAAAATACTCGTAAATATGGCGCTTAACCTTTATGTTAAGTAAATCAGATATAAAGAAATACAAATTAACCGACTTTGAATAATAAAACATCCTTTAATAAAATTAATTCTGTAAGGACTACCACTTTTTTCTAAAAATATTCGTATTGATTACATTGACATGCATTTTCACCAAAATTATTCTAAAACAAAATTTAATTAATTTTATCAATATTTTCCATTATTTCGATTTTATATCAAAAATAATTTAATTCTATACCAAAAAAATTATCAAATTAATCTCGAGAGAACATTAAATTTTTGAAAAATTAATTACATAAAAACTTATAATAAATAAATACAACAAAAGTTAACAACTAATTCCTTGACTATAAAATAAAACCATTAAAACCACTTTGGGAATAGAATTAGTTTTGTAAATTCATCAAAACTAATGGGTTTTCTTGTCCGCATATTTTAACAACTTCTATAATATAAATGATATTGCATTCAAAATGGAGCAAAAATTACAAAAATAAAATAAAAAAAAAAAAAGAGAAAAAAGTAAAAAACTTTTGCTCTTTCTTAAATTGTTCATTGCTTAAAACCACAAAAATGGAGATTTTAAGTTTAAGGACATGTTTTTAAGAATAGTTTTTCCACTTTCTACATTTATGTTTTTTTTTTTTTTTGGTTTTTGCTTGTTTGTTTTTCTTTATTATTTTTTATTCTACCCATAACAAGAAGAACCTTAGTAGGTATTATAAATTTTAATCTTCATTTATAAAGTTTAAAATTTTTAGTAATTAATTCAATGATTGTAAAATTAATGTGTTGTATGTCAATATATTGAATATTTTAAAAACATAAATCAAAGTATCAGAATTATAGTTTCAGTTATAGATTCAAGGTTTAGGACCAGACATGATAGTAAGACTCTAGTTTTATGTTATGATGTAATAATGCACAAATGATATTGCATTAATTAATATTTATTTATTTATTTATTTATTGCCATGATACTTATTCATAATTTTTTTTTAACAATATTAAATTTTTTAGAGCTTATACTATTGTATTTACACCTATATAATATATATAATTTATTTATTAATTAATTTATTATTTAAAGGAAAAATGGCGACAAAAAACCTTTTTGAATATTTATGTTTTTTCATAAAACTTACCACTACTTACATACTATGAAATAAACCTAAATTAAAACCTATACTAAAAATGCTCTTATGAGCGGATTATGCATTAATTAATATTTTATACTATTAAAGCTATGTAGGAACAATGATTAAAAGATATCAACATAAAAAAATGTTTGAATTAATCTAGTGCTTAAAAAACCTCCATTTCTTTGTAAAAAACCTCGAATTGGTCTTGATACGGGTAATATACGGGCGATTCCAGATTTTGTGATATAATAATGGACCCCTTGGTCTAATTGTACCTAATATAATAACTAATAATAATTGTATATAATCACCTACCTATCTAACTAACTATCTATCTAACTACATAATCTGAGTTCAATGCTCTTAAATATATAACAAATCCAATTTAATGTATGGAATACAATAATACATAAAGAAGTTACTGACCTTAAAAAAATACAAACTAGATTAATGGAAATAAATAATAATTCTGTATAGTAGAATACGATAAAACTTTACTCTAAAGAATTACTCAAAAGCAATATCACTCAAAATTGTGATATACTAATTTATATTTTTCAATTATTGTAGACTTAAATATAAATGTCAAAGTGACTTATGTATGTATGATAATGTATATAATAATAGAATAACAAAAGAGGAAGACCAAAAGATATCAAGTAAGTAAATATTTCTTAAATAATAAAAAACAAAATAATGAAATATAAAATAATACAAATTTATTCTTCTTGATTGCAGATTCACATAATGATGCTGATGGACATCGCTGGAATGCTGTTAATATGTAATTTTAGGTAAGTGTTTTTGTTTTTATTATGGTAGTATTTAGTGTACTCCAAGCGAATTCTTTTTCGTTTGCTTTTAGATGCTGTGGATCTGGACCTGTGCAGCTGTGCCGGAACACTACTCGTTCAAAAAATTTATAGACGCTTTCATTTTATTTCGTATTTTTAAACTGTATTTATTTTATTTATTCAGTCATCAATATCTGAAAAAGAGCTGCTTTTTATTTTAATATTACCTATTGTATACCCTGTGCCAATTTTTTTTGTTTTCATAATGATCTCATTTTGAAATTGAATAAAATGGGCACCAGATTGTGACCTTTTTCTTATTCTTTTACGGTAACATTTTCCAGTATTGTCTAGTTTTATATTAACTTTGTCTCATTTTTATTCTTTAAGTCTATTATAGCTTGATGATGCATGCTTCCGCTTACGTTCGTAATATTTCTGACAATATTAGCTAATTTTAATTTTTCGAATATTATCCAATATTATAATACAATATTATATTAAAACATGTCAATACTGGAGTTTTAAATTCAATTGTAAGTTCATCTGTCTGATCGTTAATACGAAATATACGTTGTAGCTTGATTTTAAAAAAAGTCCTGTCGTTTTGGTTCATTTTCGCTAATAATATTATTAATTGTTGGCTACGATTTTGATGAAATGTTAAGCACTTAAAAATTGCAAAATCCCCTATGGGCTTAAAGGTTGGTTCAAAATAATATTGAATTAGAAAAATTTTATTGAAACGCTTCAGATTCACTAAAAACTATATTACAGCTGATTAAGAAAATAATTGTAACATAAAAAAAAATAATTGTGATAAATCCAGGAATTGAAGCTCAGTAAAAATAGTAAGAATAGAAACCTTGCATAAGCTTAAAACTTTAATTTGCATCAATAAAAAATCAATAAAAACTGTTATAAAATTTAATACAAAAAATTAATATTTAAACAGCTACCTTTAATATTTTATTATACCATCATTTATCTTGCATGGTCTGTCATTTATTTATTTATTTATTTATTTTATTTTCGTGTTTATTTTCTCTAAGAGAGCTCATAGCTCATACAGAGTATGTAATTCAAAAATTTTTAAAAACTAAGTAATAGATATATATTAAATTTAATTTAAAAGTGCATTTAGTAAGTACTACAAATGTAAGAAAAAATTATAGTACATTATGTATCAATTTTAGAACTCAAAAGAAAAAATATTAAAACTTATTATTTATGAGCATTAAAGAAAACTTTCATTTCAACTTTCTCCAAACAAACGTCACCCATTTTGCTGATGAATTGACAAGTAATCAGACATTGCATCTCTTATATTCTTGACTTGTAGTTTTTTTATGAATTACATTTTTCTTTCATACGATTTCGATAAATATAACAAAAAGTACATAAGTACTTAGAAAAAGCCTTCCCAGCCTTCGTGGCTTATGGTTTCGTAGCTCCGTGTAGCTATTTTTACTTTATAAAATTAATAAGATAAAATTAATATAGTTAACTGAAAGACTATACTCGTGGAAACAGGTCCATTTTGTAATGATTATATATTTTGTACTTTCAAATAAATTAAACTCATTTTGTATAAAAATAATATTTAAATCTAAAACAAATTTTTTAAATGGCTGCACCAATTTAATTAAACATCTAAAATTGTAAATGAATTTAATACAAATAATTTGATATATTTTTGATAAAATCAGTTGACTTGAATTTAAATTTTGATGTAATCAGCTGGCGACATTGGAAATTAGAATATATTTGGAATTTTGAATTGGAAAAAAATTTGATTACCTCCTCCAATCATAAAACTCAATCAAAATATGGCGATATAAATTACCACATATTTTTCCAAATTGCCACAATGCCATGGTTCAAAATTACCGCAGAAATGCAATTACAGCAAAATGATAACGTTGCATTATATTCTCAATTATTTTTCGTTATTTATTTTATTCCAATCAGGAAGGGTACTGGACCAGGTCGAAAAACCTATAAGCATATTTTTTTTTGCTTCGTCAGGAATCGAACCAATGACCTTTTGGTTGAAAATGCATTTAAAAACTCCTTATTTTTTATGACACATCAACTTCATAATTTACAAAAACAATTCCTAATTTTCAATAAGACACCATTCTGTTATACTGTCAATATTTATAATATTTATTCCTATTGAATTTAACTCAATTTAATTTGCTTCTTCTCTTTTTTTAATACCTGGGGGGACATAAATCAGAAATTTATAACAAAAAAATTGATTGACTTAAATTTTTTTATTAATAAAACTTCATTTTATGGTCTAACAACATTTTTTTGTTCAAAATTTGTATAACAACAACCTCTCCATAACTTAGAATTTTTCTGCATCAACAATGGAGACTTAGAATGTCTTTTTGTTTTTTACTCCTAATTTTATTACATTTTTATTTTGTCATTTAAAAACAAAAAATAAACTTTTATTCTTACTCAATTTTTATTTAGTAGTTTTTTTCGTTTTTGTTTTGTTTTTATTTTTTAACAAAAATCTTAAAGAAGTCAAAGATCGTAGACAAAAACTTAAAAATTACAATAACAAATTGTGCTCTGTGGCAACATAGTTTTCTTCTTTTTAATTTCATTTCTTTTTTTTTGTTTTGTTAATGGATATTAAGGAAATGAAAACTTACAAAAGTCCCCCTACTTCCGCCTACTCATTCTGCCTTAACAAATGGAAAACGTATTCTACTAATATTAAAATAGGACTAGAGATCGAGAAAACATTTTTTGTTTTGTTTTGCTCTTTTCTTTCTTTTACTCTCTGGAGTATAAAAATATGTTACAAATAATAATTTTCCAGTTTTCATGAGAGTTTATTTTAAAAGAAAACATAAAAAAAAAAACAAAAAAAAACATAAGAATAATAAAAAATAAATTTTAGCTCAAGGACATTATGTAGAGAAAAAAATAAAACTGAAAATTAATTTAAATGACATTAAAAATGTCATTTACACAATTCTACACACATTTATATATGTATATAAAAATATTATGCATGTGAACTAGTTAAAGTCATGTGGAAATAATTTTTGACTTATTGTGGTTTTTATTTTTATATGCAAACCGAGTTGCACAGCAATGCAAGTCCAATTACATACCTGTATATTATAATATTATACATATATATAAATATATATATATATAAAATATGTTAGTTGTATGGAGCAACAACTGACCCAAGGAAGTCAGGTAAATGTAGTTTAATTACTTTAAAAATAAAAATATAATTTTTTTCACTTTTCACAATTTAAGAATAGTTTTTTTGTTATAACTGTAAATTTTTGCGGAAAATGAAAATTAAAACAAAAGAAAAAACAATGAGGAAGGAAATCTGAGTACATTTTTTTTCTTTAATTTATTTTCCTATTTATTTTCGTATATAATAAATTTTGGTCAAGCTGTTCGATTTAAGTAAGGGCTTAAATTGGAAAAAAAGCAAAAATATTTGAACTTTAACTTTAACCACAAATTTTTAACTTACCACACTGAAAACTATTTTGTAACCAACTCAACTTGACAACTACCTAGTTCATTTCTTCTGCAATTATATAAATCGGTTTCTGGAAGAGTACATTTCGAGTAGTAAACTGTTGTTAGTATTCACGTAAAATATTTTGAATTACCTATGGTGATTAAGCATAATATTATGGTTAATTTGAAGTAGGTAAGTACATTTACTGTTTGTTTTCATCATTGTGGGAATATTCACAGTATAATAAATTGTAATAGTGTTCTTTATGTTATTAATATAAGTTTAATTCACACACTATATATAATATATTTATATGTCACTTAGAGTCCTGGTATGGGATAAGCTACAGTCACGTCTGGCACAAGCTGCCGCTTTAATAAGCATTGAGCTGCTCTTGAGAAATGCAATCACTTAACAGACTTGGTCACAAAGGCCTATCTCCTACAATAGTTAAATAATAAAAAAAAGTTATTATTTTGATGATGGGGTCAACTTGAATGATCCAATCTGAATGTATTTATTCAATAATTTTTTACTTTATTTATGCAATAATTATACATTCAGTCTTATGGACTCCATTTAAACTCTATATGAAAAAATGTAAAATCAATTTACAAAAATAATATTTCACTGTTATGATTTTACAATATTCAAAAATTCTTAAAATTACGTCCCATAAATTATTATTGTTTATTAGGGTCAGTAACATTCAAATAACAAATCTAAAACAAATGGTTCACTTAAAACAAATCATAATATTCCACAACAAAACAATACCGGCACGTGATAGTAATTTGATACTCAATATAAAAATAGTTTTTTTTATTTTACATGGTTTGTTTTTGAAGTTGGTTATGTTTGAAAAATAAATATAAAAGTTGCCTTGTGATAATTTGTTTGTTTTGCTTTGCGGTAGGTATGTTATGCGAATGTGTATTTAAGGGGTTTGTGTAAGAAGATACAATGCCGAACTATACCAACTGTTCAACGACATGGACCTAGCCAAAAAAATCAGAATGTGACGTTTTAGTTGGCTAGGCCATGTAGAACATATGGATGAAAATGCTCCCGCTAAGAAACCCTTTGAATCCAAGCCCCAGGAAAGGCGTAGTCGAGGGAGGCCACACCTTCTTCAAATTACCAACTGGAGAGATTTCGGTTATGACCGAAGTCAGTGGAGGACAATTTTGTGTCAGGCCCAGCACCTTCAAGGTCTGTAGCGTCCAACAAGTAAGTAGGTATGCTATGTGTATGTGCATTACAAAATTATAATATAGATATACAATATAAAATATAGTCATCAGTTATAGTCTACATAAGGAAGAGATTATTTATAGGGAAATGAACTTACTAAGCTTATTTCAACTTCGGTCTGACACTACAATTTTTTTTGTAAGATGAGTACAACAAAAATATGCTATACGAGAGTATGCATCTTGGTTATGAGGTTATAACTAAATAAAAGAGAGTAACATACAAAGATTTAGTAGTGAATTAGACTAAACATATTGAAATCAACCAATTAATTATGATATTATAATAATTATAATAATTATGATTAAACCATTTTATTTATTCACCTATTGTGTAGCATTATATACAAAAATTATATTTTAAATACCACATCATTAATTGTGGGTTGATTTTGATGAAAGTCTTCGTTTTACTGTTTTCACTATAAAAAAAAACTCGGCTTAGAGTAGTAATGGAAAGAAATATTTTTTATTAATTTCGAACGTCCTCTGGATTTCAACAAATTCAACAAAAAGACAGAAAAATTTCTTTAAGTCAACATGCTATTGTCATACAAAATTAACATTAAAACAATCGAATTTATATTATGAAAATTGTATATTAAGGTTATCATCACAGGTTTGATTACACTAATTAAACCTTATTTAGCTAACTATAAATTAAATTTATAAAATTATAAATTTAATTAGAAATTATTAAAATTTCCATAGCATTTTACTTTGTTTTTACTAAGAACAAGTTCGATTTATTAATATTCAATATTTGAACATTGATACATAGATATAAATTTATATCATCATTGTATCTATAATTATTACTTACTTATTAGTAAGAGTTTATAATAACCAAATTATTTTTAGGAATTGTTTCGTTCATCATAACACTACTAGAACTCATCAGTAGGTATTTATAATGTTAGACTACCTATATAACTCCTGATTTTTATTTTTATTGATTTTATAATTTATTATAAGATGTCATTAGTCACATTTGTGAGTTATAAGTACATCATTTTTAGTACATCTGTGAGTTATTTATCTATTTCAAAAATAGTGTTTATTATTAAACCGTTCACATGAAAAATTAAAAAGTCAATGACGGAAAAGAAATAGTGTTGCATTCTAGCAGCTATGTATTTTACTGTCACAACGAAAATGTTACATTCGTCTCTGAGTTATAGAAAATTTGTTTCAGATAAATTATATGTAAATTAGTTTTACCAATCGTATTGAAATTACGGTCACTCAAAATCGTTTTTTTTCTCTTTCACCGAGGTGGCCCTAATATGTCAGGGCCGACATGTAGGCCTGTAGCCCGTTATACACTCCTCCACCCTCAACTTAGTCGACTTTTTTGATAAAGGCCAATAGGTTTGGGGTTCTGTCCTGCAGAAGCTTTCCAAGGTTATGTAGTGTGTTTCCAACAGCTTAAGTCTCAGCCTTGAAAGAGCTAGGCACTCTCCTATAACATATGTGGAGGTTTCTTCCTCTTTCAGGTAGCGTCTACAGGCTGGATCATCACTTAGTGCTAGTCTACACATGTGCTTATTCATGTGATTATGACCAGTAAGTATGCCTACCATCTTCCTACAGTCTACTTTATTGAGAGTTAGAAGGAAGTTGGTTATTTTGGTGTTTATTCTCGGTACATTTATTTTTTGAGACTCTGTGGCCTTCAATACCGTTCCAAAGAATGCTTGTTTCCTTCTTCAGGGAGATTTTCTATCGATAGTTTATTACCAATAGATATACCAACTGCCGGTTCCGGGTCATAAATATTTCCCGCCGATGATGTGTCTAGTTCGTCAACCTTCTCATTTCCAATCAAACTACTATGACCCGGTATCCAGATCAGTTGTACCTTGTTTCGGAGCTCTATGAGGCTTAGGGCTTCCGAACATTCTTCCATCAATCTAAATTTGTTAGTATACTAAAAATAAGTTACTTTCAAGAACTTTAAAGGCAGCCTGACTGTCATTAAAAATTCTAATGACTTTGTGACAAAACCGTTTACTATAACTGATATAAAAATTTAATCGATTGCTTGATTTATGTCTATGATATTTATTGCTGATTGTAACTCGATTATATTGTACACACGTCGGTGCACACAAACGTCTACATATCATAATTTCTTTTAATATAAGTATTTTGATGCAAACAAAATCCGCAGCCGACTGGATATCTAGATATCAACAACAAAACCACTTAGATCTCAGGCCAAAACTATATACTTTAAGTCCAGGTCTATGGTATAAAAAAAGATGGTGTATTTTTTGTCTAATTTAAAATATTCGATAATAATAATAATAAGAATAATAATAATAATATAATAATAATAATAACAAAATATAATGTAATAAAAATAAAGATGGAATAGAGTAGTCTTGCATTTTTGCATTGGATCTAACATCTTCGTATAGAATTCCCATACCAGTATTAGTTGCGTTTAAGCTTTCATGCATTATTATTTATCATATCTCGTATATAGCTTCCATATCTGTACTAGTGGACCCGAGTCTTCTCAGCTCTTATTTGAAGTTCCAACAATATGTAAGTAAATATTAAATACGATTGGATTTTTGCACAGGGTCATGATAACTTTTGTATTACAGATGCTCTAATCCACTTTGTTATACGTATGTGTGCATGTGTGCAAATAAGGCGAAGAATTATCTTTGCAAACCGATTTGTTTCAACAATTATTATATTTAAACTTCTTATAGCAGGCTTAATGTCTACGACTCACTATAAAAATTTAAGATTTTCAAACGTAACCGACCATAGAAATAAAAAATAAAAATCGCTTTATTTCAAAATTTATTATGTTTAAACCTTGAATCGTGAGTCGTAATGACACAACCAAAAGCAAACAGGCACTGACTGGTCCGAGGTTGTACTCTACAAAGAAAAACTGTTAGTCTATGTATACTATTAACTGCCTAAGCCATATTAGCTGAATTTCAAATACCAAAAATATAAAAAACGGATGGAGAAGCGTAAAATTTATAAAACAAAATAAAAACAATGGGATTAACTTTGTGCTCTTTACTCATATAGTCTAAACTTTACATTAAAATGAATTTGAACTCCACCTGGTACACACTGTTGGATGTATATTGTTGCAACTGATATAAACTGTCGGTTGTCGCATTTTTTACAGTACTAATTTTTTTAGTCAATTTTACTCCAAGTGCTTTCCAATATTTTTCGATAAAATTAAATTATTATTGAAATCTTACTTCATTTTTAATTAAATTTGTCAACAAAAACAAATCCGATTTTCAAGAACAACCAATTATTAGGTACTATTATAGCTATTTGTATTATTTTAGTTATTACAACTGCTATACCTAGAAATTTATCTTTAATTTCAAAAATCACTATTCGTCAACCTGTCTTAATCGTTAATTAATATTATATATATTTTTTTTTTGTTTTAAAAAATAAATAAAATTTTTAATAAGAAAATATAATTTATAGTAGCTGCCATAACCATAAGTTAAATTTTTTTATTTGTTCATTCTCAACTTAAATATACCAAACCATATTTCATAATTATTGTCCTCATAATTTCTATTCGTTTATTTCACATAATTTTTTATTACTCAATTTCTTTCTTGCCTACCCAGTACTCCCACCCCTTCATTATTAACCTTCTTGATTTTTAACAGCATTTTTAGAAATAATTTCTAAACTTTTTACAAGATATTCTCACATTCAATATTGTTCTCTACAAACAACAAAAAAAAAAAATTAAATAAAATAGAAAAAAACACTACAAAAAATGTCATTTTATGTTTCTAATAATGTCTAATTAATTTCAAAAAACAAAAAGGGACAAAAAATCAACAATTAAATTTTTAATAGAAAAAATTTATTAAAAAAATGTTTTTTTTTTTTTTGCAGAAGAAAATAATATAAAATGAAAAATAAAAAATACAATTTAAATATAGAACGAATTTATTATAGTACGTAGATTAGTAACATTTGAAAAGAGTGAACTTGAATGAGTTTTTATTTATGCTATTTTTCTACTCCCTAATAATATGAAGTATACAATGTGTGTCAAAAGTAGAACAACAGTACTTACAAGCAAATATGATTATGGATTGGTACATTTTTGTCACTTTAACTTTTTCATTTTAAATGTTTATGATTTAAACAATTCTAACATCACAGAAGTTTGCAGTTAAAAATATACCTTGTTGTGATCTTTCAACCAGTTAGCTATCCACGTATCACTAGTGAATATTCCCTAGTTCCGTTCTCAGGTATCACAAGTCATACTTAAATTTTTCTTCTCACATGTACAAACATTGTAAATATCACTTCTGTTCATGGTACGGGGGTTGAACGCTGCAATGATCACTTGTTATAATATTATATTTTACCTCTGAAAGGCAGTAGCCAAAAGTGTTACAATTGATTAATTATATTTTATAAAAATAACAGTATAGCCACAATATTTAGGAAATGCTACGACGAAGAAATTAACTAGGCCTTCAGTTACTCATTTTTGCTCTTGTAGGATAAAAAAGAAGCTTCATTTGAAAGCTTTTTTTATTTTTTTCTAGTTTAACATCGTCAAACGTACCTCATGCTATTCTTAGCTTTTACATTTTTGCCTCAAATTAAATTGAAATATTGTGTTATTGAGTATGTAAGTAAAGCAAAGTTAAAACGTTTATGTGGAGTGATCACATAAATCACATCTCTGGATGTGTTTTCTCACGCCTTCGTAAGCTTTGGATATTATTTTCATATTATTTAAGTGAATTGGAAAAGAAGAAACTAAGCATGTCATTAATTATGCTATTTTTTACTTAGTGCGATCTGGTCTATGCGGGTATGAGTGTATGTGAGTTGTCTAGATTAAATGTTATCTTTAATGCATGAACCCTTTTTGTTACCAACCGTAGATTTGATAGAATTAATAATGTATCTAAATTGATACTTAACTGCTGCAATTTCTTGAATTACAGATATATCTAATACATGAAGAAAATAATTTCTAAAGGCACACCTATATACTTACATAATAAGTTGATTTTTGGAAAATCACCCAGGGGTGTGAACTTAATTGTTCCGCGTCACAATGGCAGGCTTAGACATATACCGTTCTTTGTAAAAGTTGCAATATTATGGAATGCACTGTCAAGTACTATTAGCTGTGGATTATCACTTAACAAGTTTAGTGAGCTGTCTTGGGAATACGTTAAGCTAAAACCTTAGATAATAGACGGCGTATAGCAACAATATATTGTTTTATTTTTTATAGTTAAAGGAGGAAAGAATGTAAGGTCTAAGCCAATGTTTACTTGGGTATTATAAGAATTATTGTCTTATTTTTTTATTTATTTATTGTTTTTTTTTTTTTTTAATTTTTTAATTTTTTTTTCTTTCTCATGTTTTTACTTACATGTTTTTAATAAGTTACTTTGAATTGAATTTACTTTAATTGAATTAAATATTTTTATTGGTTTTTTTTTATTTTTTCTTTTGTTTTTGTGTTCTTTTTAAGTTTGTTTAATTTAGTCTGATTGAATTAATTGCTTTATTATCTGTAAATTATTTGGCTGGTTTAGTTGTAAGTTAAGTATGTATTTAAATTAATATTTTCTTTTAATAATTTTTATTTGTATACTGTTAAAGACTAATCGTCTTATGTATACTAACATTAAGAATTGAATAAATGAAATTACTAAAGATTGAAAAAAAAAAATTAAAAAAGAATTATCAAAGTAACCGATTTTAGATCGATTTGAAGTACCTTCTAGAATCTATTGGGCAATTGTAATCCACTTAAAACTATTATCTATGTACATTTTTATATAACAATAATTTTATGTCAACATTAGATTTATAGATCTATAAAAGGTTAAAAAATGTTTTTGAAGAGTTACTTTGAAGTTTTTAAGGGTTATGGCTTAATACAATTACTATACAGGTTCTATTTTTTATCCATTGATAAATTCCATTGCACTTCATTTTCCATATTTTCACGAAGTCGATATTTCATTATTGAGTGACAGGGACAGTTCTCATTTCCTAACTTTCACAAATAAACTTATTAATTCTAAAAAATATTGTTTGAACAGTATGTATCAAATATTCCTACTTCATGGAAAAATGCTACGAAATGTCCACCCATTCGTAATTGACTTCCGTCAAGATTTCGACTTAATAAAAATATCCAATTACAGACTTTATTGACTTTAGACTTAAAAAAAAGTGGTATGGAATTAAATTCTGCATTCTTCAATTCACTTAAACATCGGTAATTAACTTTGCGTTAACAATAAAAGTTTTATTGACAATTAAATTTGCTTTGATTTAGATCGGCTCACGTTGCCCTCAACTGACGGAAATTAACTTTGGCTTCAATCTTTATAAGCTTATATATTTCATTTTAATCCTGCTATTCCACGTGTATTACATAACAACTCTACCATCTCCCACAAATATATGTATTATTAAATATATATGTATAGCTACTGTATTATTTGTAGTGTAACGAAATCTCGTCTCTTAAAATCTCGCTTTTCAAATCTCACTTTTTCAAAATATCGTTTTAATTCCAGAATTTTCGTACCCGCTTTTGGATACAAAAATGGAGATATCTCCTTTTCCCAGAATATTTACAAAGTCGTATATCAAGTTTTTAAAAAATTTTATATATAATTAAAAAAAATGCTAGGTTTAAAAAAAGTTAAATTTTGAAATGCGAATATACGATAACATATTACGATATTAAATACGATATGAAATACGATATGAAATACAATATGAAATATGAAAAAACGATATTTTGAAAAGTAATATTTTGATCAAGCGACATTCTGAAATGCGAAATTTCAAACACGACCCTATATTATATTTTTTGTTTTTAATTTCTGAATAAATACAACTCAGATTAAAGTGAACAATGTGAAGAATCTATATCAAAGTTATCGGCGTGTCAAATAACAGTACTCAAAATAATTACATTAGGCTTGTCAAATAACAGCACAACATAAGTACAGTAAAATTACACAATCATATACATTAAAAAATTATCGTTCCCACAAAATTTATTGACATTTACATAACCAATGGCCACTAATGACTTGTCTAGCCATTTACAGAAAATGCCAGTAAAATTAAAATAAAAATAGCTTGGAAATGTAGTTAGTCTACAAATTACGCTCAGTCAGATCAGTAAAAATAAATTGTAATTAAAATTTCATTTAATAAATTTCATTGCTAACGAATTTTTAGAAAAAATTGTAAAAACTCTTCTACTTAAAAAAAATCATCCTAGTTTAGGTGTGAACGGAAATGTCAAACTAAGATCAAATGCAAACACATTTGACGATCAAGCAATAAAAGTTTGACAACATTGATGAAAATGGTTTTGTTTCAATTGCATTACATGTGTTTGTTTGTGTAATTTGACTTTTGACTTTTGATGTTTGTCAAAATTTTTTAACCAAAAGAGATTGATTTTAAAAAAATTAAAACGCTTACATCTGTTTACCAAGAAATTTGTACTAATATAGAGCAAAAAAAAAAACTAGAAAAAGAATGAAAATAAATTTGACTCCAATATCCTTCCTCCGAGTCAATATATTCATTAAAAATTGCAAAGCACTAATTAATTTTGAAAGTTTGAAGGAAAACACTTAAATCAAATTGTGACAGCATTTTGTGTGTTTTTTTTTTACCTAATAATATGGTCTGTATAACTCATTTTTAATTTTATTGCAAACTGGACTTCACGCATTTAAAAGTTTTTTAATTTTTTTAATTGCAAGTTCACAAGACGCAAATGAATTAGAAATGACAATTTTTCGATTAGATTGTCTCACTGAATAATCGATTACACTGCAAAAATTGTCATCTAAGAGAACTTTAAAAATTACATGACTTAAATAAAACTGGTTAAACTATTACAATTCAAATGCATTTGATCTTATCTTTTGAATCATCATCATAACGGGATATTCATTAATTTTTTACACTCACTTTTTCTCATTACTTACATTTTTTTGTTTCAAATCAATTAAGAAAAATATATAAAGTATTATATACTCGTATTGTATATTAAATGATTCTTATTAAGACTATTATACAATTTTTAATGATTTTGATTTTATTTTGTATTCTATTTTTAATTCTCTTCATTAACCAAAACTATGAACCAGAAAAAAAAATAAAATAAACAAAAAAAATTTCTAGAATGTAGTACAGATTCAAATGTTGAAAAAAAAAATATAAAAATATTAGCTATAAAAATCCCCCTTCTCTTTTTTTAACAAAATTATAACATAATAGAAAAATTTATTTTTTTCTATTCCATAATCCCTGAAAATTCCTCTAAAACGGTCTGTATAGAATGCTTAGAAATTGTGTTTAAATCTTTTCCTTCAATGTTAATACGAAAATTACTTCAACTTTGATTTTTCATTTGGCGTTTTGATTTGATTTTTATTTTTATTTTTGTGTTTTTATTTCATTTTATATCTGTTTTTTGTTCTTTTTTGCTAATTTAGTTGTTGTCTCAAATTAGACATTTGCTATTTAAGCAAAAGATTCACTTAATTTGTTATTATTATTATTTTTTTTTTTTTATTCTTTTGTTAGCATTAAATTTATTACTAAATAGTTAAAAGTCTACTAAATAGGTAGAGGGAAAGTCTCAAGAAGAATAACAGCAACAAAAAATTTAAGTGAAAGAAAGAGAAAGATAGAAATGAAATGATTACTGACATTTTTAAAGTCAAGGACTTTTACTTTTATTTTATGTTTATGTTTTATTTATTTTTTTATTTTTTTTTTTTGTCTTAGAAATAGTGAAATTATAAAATTTTATCATATTGAATGAAAATTTAGTTGTAATTGGAAAAATTTAAAAATTAATACTACTGGTTATGGAAAATAGGACAGTTACTGTTTCAAGAAATGACTTTAGTTATTTTAGATAGCAAATAAAATTATTCATTATTATTATATCGTAAATCCAAAATTTGGTGGTAACTATTTACAAAAAACGATATCTTATTATATTTATTTATTTTATTTTTTACATTTTTTTATTTACTTATTTTTTTAATTATTTATTTATTTACTCAAAAAAAATCAATTCTTGTTTTCCAAAAGACGTTATGTTCAACATACTATTTTGTTTGTAAATACTGTACTACGAAATTTGACGAAATTACACATTATTCAAAACAATTCTGTACTATAAAACACCGTATTTTCAAAATGTTGTATGTACAAAAGACTTTATTTTCAGACTGTATTGTTGTTTTCTTTGTAGTAACTTATGTAGAAGAGAATCCTTGTCCTGCATGAAGTAAGATAGTGAAATGTTTTTACTACATAATGATTTACGTCTAATATTTTTCAGATATTTATTTATTAAACTCGCATTTTCTGGTATATAGGCTGGGTAAATATCGAAAAATGCTACTATTCTCAGAAGAACTAAGTTTACTAATACTTGAATAGCGTAGTTCAACTTTATTTAATTTGATATAATTTTTGTAATCCATTTGATACCAGACTGAAAAATCCATTGAAAAATCCTGGTGAAAATAAGTATAGTCACAATAATATTTACCATTCTGTACCCTTTTTTTATTTATTTATTATTTCATTCGGCCCATTTCATTTAATTCTCTTAAACCCAGCCAAAATACAAATTAAAAATTTGGTTGGAGCAAAAAGCTGAAGATTTCTGTACTGATACTCCTGGTAATCGTCAAACTAAAATGCTCATGCTCGCTCAAAAAAATTAAAAGCATTTTAGTTTGAACGGAAAACAGATCCGCAATGATAATAACTGATCACTGCCCAGTAAAAAAGCATCTTTATAAAATTCACTTAACCGAAAACAATTTATGCAGAATATATGAATAAGAGGAAGAATCTATTGAACATCTACTCTGTGAATGCGAAGGGTTTACCTTTGCCATCTGAAAACAGCATTTCCCGAACTGTTCGAGCTACCTAGCGCACCACAGAAGAACATCCTGCATATGATCATTAAATCCTTAAAGATTCAAATGCTGAATTTCAATAATAAAGGTGATCTCAATAAGCCCATTTGAGACTGTTATCAGTCATAGTATAGCCAATAACGTTCTAAACTGATGATAATCCAAAATTCAAAATTTCAAATCTGTACTAATGAACATATTTTCAAATCTCAGAAAAATTATGATATCGCAAACAACGGTAATTTGATAAAATAAAAATTTTGCATAATACATTTACAAATACTTACACATACATATAATAACCACAATTTCAAACAATATTATTTTACTACTTTTACAATTTTGACTTTTTTTCCAATACACAATCTATGCTTAATTTATTCATCTCAAGCTTTTTGACTTTCACTGGATATACATACATACATACATATTATTATACAATATTGCACATAAACATAAGAGCATTACACGGCACATACACACACATACAATATATCAAATTTTATAATATTAACATTATTTGTATTTTATATCATTAAAATAACATTCATTTTACTTTTAATAACGCGAATGCTAATGAAGTTATCTTAAAAAAAAAACAAAAAACCAACAACAAAAAAAATAAATAAAGAACATTAAAATACAGTGAGTTAAAGAGAAAAAGAAGAGAAAAAATAGTCTAAGTATTCTACTCGCATATCTTAGCAATTACATCAATTAAAAGAGAACCCATCAAGTACATATTATTATAGTAGAAGAGTACATCAGTACATTGCCGTACATGATACACTTAAGAAGCCAAAGAACTTTACTTACATTTAACTTTATATTTTAGGACCCACAAAAAAACAAAAACATTAAAACACACAAAAAAATTAAAAAATTAAATAAAGTTGAACAAAACGGAAAGAAACCAGCATAGGAAATGAAGAAACCACACTGTTTCAACAAAATTTTATGTCTACATTTTAATTTGTGGAGACGCAAATTTTTTTTTTTTATATTATTATTATTTTTTTTTTATGTGTTTTGTACTTTGTATTTTTATTTTGTTGTTTTTTTTTTTTAATGCTAGTAGGCTCATTTTTAACAAGCACTTGCTGCCATGTGCCAACAATGTGCCAAGTATAATAATTTTTGTTAATTTATATAAATATATATGTACATATATGTATATATTATGTAGTTGTACTATAATATAATATTTTGAAAACAATAAGTATAAGCTGGCAAGGTGGCTATAAATGCTCTCTAAAAATAAGAACATCCAAACAATAACAAAAACATCAACAACAACAAAAACATTATTTTCAGAATACCGCGCCAAGTAATTTTCAAATTTTAACTTTTCTTCTTAGTTCACTTATAATACCTAAATGCTATTTTTCTTCCTTTTTTATTCTTTTACCATTAAAATAAATTGAATATAGCTACATAGAAATGGTTGTATATAAAAAAATGTAAAGAAAACCGTTAGTTTCCTAAAAATTTTCTTTTCTGTTCAATTTTTTTTTTTTCTTGAGATCTTCAATCGTTATTTAGGACTCCTAAATACATGCAATTTTTTTTTTTTCAAATAAATTTTTTTTTTTATTTAACATTTAACGAGGCTGAAAAAAATTAGATTTGTTGCTAGAAACTGTAGAGTTTGGATTTTAATAAAAGAAACAATAAAGAAACAAAGAAAATGTATATATATATACATTTATATTATATGTAGGTATGTATGTAAAAATTACTACAAGACAAGTAAATATTTCAAGCATTAAAATAACAAGAATGGCGATGGTGGTATTTTTAACACTCACTGTTTGCTTTTTGCTGGGTTTTTTTATGGTATATTTTTTGTTGTTGTTTTTATTTTTATAAATGTTTCAAAAGTACTTAAAATCATAAATTTTATTCAGAATGAGTCTTAAATTGTAAAGTATTTGAATAGAGGATGTTTTGTTTTTTGATAAAGAAAAAAAAACAAACAAAAATATACAGATAAAATAAGCTTATATAAAATAAAAAAAAAAGAAATAGCCATAGAAATAAAGATAGAGAAAGAAAATCTAATTATTTTCTTAACATTTTTGGTCTTATTACTTTCGTTATTTCAGATACGATTAAAAATTTTCCAATTCCAAAATCAAATAGATTTTGTTTTCAAGTAAAATAAATTATTTTAAATAGAAAAATATAAACACATAAATATGCGTATATATATATTAATTATATATATTATGTATATATTAATTAGAATTATTTATTTATTTATTGGAAAAAAAAAATAATATTTTATAAAGGAAATCAACAATAATGGTATTAAATTAGAATTAATTCAAATCTTCTACTACTTAAGCTTTCTTTGGGAAAATCAAATACAAATACAAACAAAAACACTGAAATACAAATTAAAATAAAAAATCCTTAAAATTGAATTTATTTTATTTTTTCTAGTTTATTTATTTTATATTAAAAAATTAATAATATACGATATTATAATAATATAAGTGTAGATCAGACAGCCATTAAGATAAAAAAACAACCATAGTTAGAAATCGAGAAACGGACATTACTTTATATACTGCTTCAATTCAAAATTGCTCATAATAACAAATTTGAACGTCTGGAATAGTGTGAATATGGAAATTCAAATTGTGATAACCGGTAAATATTAAAACAATAAAAATATTTTCATTTTAGATACAGTGATCGCAAACAACATTTGAATCATTTTTTCGATTAGCATCATATCAAATAGTTTCATTGTACACATATGATGGGCAATACAATCCCGTAAACGGATCCGTACCGTAGAACGTATCTTTGCTTAGTTACATTAATTGCAAAGCAACGTATTGCTCCATCTTGAATATTTTCGGAGCTGCAGTGGATATTTAGTGGACACTATTTTTCCGATCTGCTTTACCTTTACGATTTGTTTTAACCCCTCATAGACCAAGTAAACTTTAAAAATAGAACCATCTAAAACAATTATTTTCCTACAATTACCGTGGTTGACCTGTATACCTGTATACACTATCTATATTGGGTGGTGTAAATAAAACCCAGTAATAGTTAAAACTGTTATTTTTACAGTTAATATATTTATACTGACAAAGTTATACTACCCTATAATTTATACTACACGCTGGGTGGCACAGTCTGCCTTTCAACCGAAGGGTCCCAGTTTCGATTCCCGATGAAGCAAAAAAATATTTATCGGGTTTACGACCTGGTCCAGTACCATTTGTCATTGGGATAAAATAAATGACAACAAATAATTGAGAGCATATTCCGGTAACAACTTAAATAAAATGGAGCTATTATATTTAAGAAGGCTTAGTTCTTGACAATAGTAGTAGTTTTCCACATTTAATGAGTTGATAAGCCAGTAATTTGATAAATAAATACTCGAAATATTGTAGATTGTAGTATAAAATTGCACTACCGTACTTAATTAAGCACGAAATAGGTTCACACAATTATGTTGCAAAATCAATCGTTCAATCGTTGATTGTTAACACTATGTAAATCTCACACAATACAAAATTAACACATTTTTAATAATATTTTTAATAAAAAAAAAAACGTGTTATTAAGCAAAGATGTCTTCTCACCGTAGTTGAAACCTAGATCTCCTATTTTGCAAGAATAAAATCGCTTTGAAATTGTCAATAATATTCTGCTTTAATATTTTGCAAAATATTTTAAAAGTGAATCCATGTTAAATGAAAACAAAAATTTTCAATGTGACACGATGATGAAAATTTTAAAACATCATTAAATTATAACACGCACAAAAATACATACTTATTGATGAAGAAAACGAAAAAAGTATAAACAAACAAAACGTGAGTATGGGGTTAAGAAAAAAATGATCCTGTTTATTCATGCAATTTACTAGCAAAGACTAACAATTTTTCAGCTTTTTATGTTTACATTAGATTAGATTAAATTTAATTTATCTCGAGATCCAATCGCTACGGTCGCTACGGCTAGAATCCTATAGATTTTGTGATGGCACTCAGGATATTCTTCAATGGTATACTGGATAGCTCCCATTGTCTGGGGAGCGCTGTTCCCAAGTGGCTACGGATGAGCCCTTCGCATTCACAGAGCAGATGTTCAATAGATTCGTCCTCTATTTCACATATTCTGCATAGGTTATTTTCGGTTAGATTCATTTTGCTTACATTATTATGCAACATTATTTATGTTAACTTTCTAACTAACATTTCGTGGTTTTATCAAACAATATTAAATAAATCTTAGCCCTTTACTACAAAATTCTATAAAATATTCAAATCGCTTTTAGTTCAATTAAATTAAATAACATAACAACATTTTGTTACAAATAAAAAATGTCTGTAGACTAATTTGCAAATATATGATTATGTCATGACTTGATTATTATTTTCTGTCAGAGGCCAATTATTTTATTGACCGTGGATATGGCTCATTATAATAATATTTTTTTCTTTTGTAATTATTTTATACTATATGCATAACCAAATAATAACAAAAAATTTAGCTAATTTTGCTTGGATGTATACCAAAAATTGGATAAAATTGAAGATGACACAAAATAAGATTAATCTAAAAAAAAATGTGTATATGGAACAAAATTGATGGCAGGTAACGGCTAAGCCATGGCAGATAGAGTTACCGGAGTAAACGAATTTGATAGAGTTGCCTCCAAAACCTAAAAAGGTCATTATTAGTTTTAAAACATAAAAATTGGCGTATAGCACAAAATAATAATCAAGCGACGATATGTTGTCAGTATATCATGTCAGTTTATCATTTATGTAAGTTTCTATAATTTTACTAAATATCAAACATAATTAATTGGCCTGTATTTGTTAAAATTTTGTACACAGATATTACTTTATTTATCCCTAATATAATAGGTTTCGTTAATTCACATTTACATTGTTTAACTAAAGAAGTTTTTAAGTCTTCTATACTTGAGCTATTATTACATTTTATTTTTTCTTGCATTTAAATTGACATTAGCTGTAGTTATAATACTTGGATTATAAACTGATGTACATTTGTTGACATATTTTCACCTACTTTACAATATAATTTATCAAAACTATTTAATTTACTCAATTTTCCATATATATTTTTTTAACTCATTTCATATTCACTACGTTCATTCATTCATATTTATCACAATTTATTTAATATAGTTTCATGGTTTTTGTCGATAATTTTTTCTTTTTTTGAAACTATTTTGGAATAGTTATATCCAATTTGCTATCATGTATCATATAGCTAGTTAATGTAAAAATAAATCAAATAAAAATATATACAAAATTTCAATATATTTAGGTTATATTTAGACCATATTTAAAAAAAACTAATTTTTCAACAATTACACTTTTATAAAAAAAAGACAAAAAATTATGCGAAAAATTTAACCAAAAATCAAACTTTGTAAACCGTTCTGGACACTTAATTTCCATTAATCCCCCTTTTTTACTAACATAACCTAAAAATCATATTCATCAGACTAAAGAAATGAATTCATTTCAATCAAAATATCCTTAAATTGTAAAATTTAAATATTTATTTTTATAGAAATAATTTTTCCTTCTTGTAAGCTATATTTTATATTAACGTTATATACTTCAATTTTATATACAACATGTATATTATATGCAAAAGTATACTATAGTGAAGGACAAATTAAATTACTTAAATTTAAACCATTATTGTACAACCATCATAATATCTACCTTTTATTTTATATCATTTATTTTTTTTTTATATACGAGTGTGTCACCTGTAAAATACTAAAAATAAATAACTTTAATAGATATAAATATATATAATATATACATGTATATGTATATAATATAATTGAAGAATCCTATAGTTTTTATTATAACTTTTTTTTTTATTTAATATTTGTTCGAAATTGAAATCTCTAAATTATATATGTATATATACAATATACATATATCCTTTTTGGTTGTAGATTTTGTTTTAAGGATAATTGCATACGTGTAGAAAATATTGTTGTTTCATACAATTGAAAGATGTCAACATCATTCATATTCTACAATTTAATATTTATTTTAATCGGAACAAGGATTTCAAGGATTTGATATTATCCTTATGTCTGTTCTTACTCTATTCTTAAAGTAATGTATTTGTAGAATTGGAATTCATAGAAAAAAAAACTGGTGTTTTTGTCATACTTAAATATTATTCTTATATATATATATATATATGTATGTTTATAGGAATATCATAAATATAGATGTCAAGGTACAAATAAATTAAAATAAAATATAGACAAATAAAATAATACATACATAATATATTTCTATAAATATACAGTTAGAATCAAAAATATTAGTATATTTTTGTTAAGATGAAAAATTATTAAAAGATGATGGATAACGGACTAGCAAAGTAGCTTAATAACAAATTATATCTACATATTTTCTAATAAATCTCATTTATAATGTTTACAACCGTAATATATAAAAGATTGCAAAAATTATCATCTTTAAAAAACCGGAAAAAAATTCTACGAATTTTAGTAATTACAGACAAATTGGTTTATTATCAAAAAATATAAGTAAATTTTATTAAATGATAAATAAATTTGTAAATACTAATAACTTAATTCCGGTTATTCAGTTCGGGTTTAAACAACACACAACACTATAAATGCTATAAATAGACATCTGTTGGAGTATTTATAAAAAGAATTTGCTGTCTGGAATTAGAAAAGTCCTTCAATACCGTTTCGTTAGATGGACCAATATACAAGTTATTAACACTAGAGTTCTAAAAACCTATTATTAACTTATATAAAAAAATTTATTTACAAAATAGACAACTCAATCAACAGTAAAAAAATTTTTTATATGGCGAAAAAAAAATTCCATTTAAAAACCGAATTTTTCCAATCTACTTATTAGAAATATTAGAATTATTAGACAGAATAAAAAGAATAAATGTGCATAGCCTTTGCAGATTATATAGTTTTTTACGCAGCAGCTAACATTGTATACAAGATTATAGAAGATAACGTACAGCATGTTTAACATAACTGTATATAGATTACTGTGCGAAGTGTGCCTTTTTAAAATCAATAGTGACAAAGACATGTATACACTCTATGTGATTTTGCCAAATTTAATTCACAATATATTTATTTAGAAATATAAATTTTTTTTATTTTATTATTGATCACCAAATAGACATCTTGTTAATTTCTGAAACCCATTTTACAAACAAAAGTTATTTTAACATAAAAAATTACAACACATATTCCACAAATCATCCTGATGGGACGGCTCATGCTGGTACTGCAATAATCATCAGGAAAAACATACAGCACTATGAACTTCCTAAATATAAATTTAATCATATTCAAGGAACAAGTGTCGTGATAGCTGACTGGAATGGACCCTTAACTATTTCAGCTATATATTGCCCTCCTAAACACAATATCAACAAATCTCAATTTATTGATTATTTTAAAACTCTGGGAAATAGATTTATTGCCGGTGGAGATTATAATTCTAAACATACGTTCTGGGGTTCTAGGCTGATCACTCAAAAAGGAAGGCAGCTACTACTAGCCATGCAAGAATTCAACTTGAATTATCTGTCTACTGGACAACCTACATACTGGCCTTCTGATCTTAATAAGACACCGGATCTTTTGGATTTTTGCGTCTCGAAAGGTATCTCACCAAAACTATTTACTGTGAAATCAAGCCTCGAGCTGTCTTCAGATCATACGCCTATCATTATCTCTGCCTCATCCAAAGTAGTGATAACTCAAAACGAACAACGGTTACATACAAGGAAAACAAACTGGGATAATTATAGAAAGGAAATTGAAATGAAAACTTTCTAAATATAGGACTGAAAAACCCCCAAGATATCAATGAAGCTATAAAAAACCTAAATATAACCATGATTGAAGCAGCAATGTCATCAACTCCGACGCAAGGTAACATCCGAAAATATGTTATTTCTCCACCTGAAATAAAATCCAAAATCATGGAAAAAAGAAACCTTAGGAAATATTGGCAACAAACTAGATCCCCTGAAATCAAAGCCAGGTTAAACCGTGCAATCAAAGAACTTAAATTTTTGTTAAATAAAAGCAGAGAAAGTTCGTTGAAGAATTACCTTGAAAGACTAACATATACCGATCTTAATGACTACTCACTGTGGAAAGCAACAAGAAAACTGAAACGGCCACAACAAATTATACCTCCACTAAGGAAATCAAATGGTAATTGGGCCAGAAGCGATGGTGAGAAAGCAGAGCTTTTTGCATCACATTTACAAAAAGTGTTTGTACCGTATCCACCAGTAATTTCAACCGACGAAAACAACAAGATTGAAAACTACCTTGAAGTGCCTTATCAAATGGATTTACCGATAAAGAAAGTCCGGATAAAGGAAGTACAGGAAATTATAAAAAACTCTGTGTCAGACAAGAAGGCTCCTGGGTATGATGGTATCACAGGCAAAATGGTAAAGGAACTTCCGTATTGCAGTATAAAATTCTTAACCCACATTTTTAATGCTATATTAAGAACTAGCTTCTTCCCAGATATCTGGAAAACTGCTCATATCATAATGCTAGCTAAACCGGGGAAAGAGCCAAATGAGACTAGTTCATATAGACCAATAAGTCTTCTGCCAGTAATATCAAAATTAATCGAAAAACTAATAGCCAAAATATTGATTAAAATAAATAATGAACGAGATATCTTACCAGCTCATCAGTTTGGCTTTCGTCACAATCACGGAACAATTGAGTAAATACATAGAGTAGTGAACCATATAAATAATTCACTTGACAAGAAAAAATACTGTTCTGCAGCTTTTCTGGACATTTCGCAAGCCTTCGACAAAGTTTGGCACAAAGGTCTCCTTTACAAGCTCAAAAAACTACTTCCTCACCACTACCAGTAACTTTTGTCAACTTATTTATCAAATAGGAGGTTCTTCGTTAAATACAACGGGGAACAATCGTCACTAAAAGAAATTAAATCTGGGGTTCCTCAGGGCAGTGTCCTTGGCCCACTACTTTACCTGATATTTACAGCAGACCTCCCAACATCGCCGAGGGTACTCACTGCTACCTTTGCTGACGACACAGCGGTCTTAGTGTCTCATACCAATCCGAGATTAGCTTCAGAAGTTCTTCAGAACTACTTATTGGATATACAAAACTGGCTGAAAAAGTGGAGAATAAAGGCCAATGAATCGAAATCCCTTCTAATCACCTTTACTAATCGCAAGGGAAATTGCCCCGCTGTTCACCTTAACGACATGGAATTGACTCACCAAGACTCGGTTAAGTACTTAGGTATGCACTTGGATAGACGCCTCACTTGGAAAAGTCACATCATCAGTAAAAATAAACAACTACGATTAAAATTCAACCAATTAATTTGGCTAATAGGTCGTTTCTCCAATTTATCCCTAGAATGTAAAGTTGCAGTGTACAAAGCTATCATCAGGCCAATCTGGAGCTACGGGTTGGAACTATGGGGAACAACTAGTAACTCCAACATCGAAATAATAGAACGCTTCCAGTCCAAAGTATTAAGGTCTATAGTTAACGCGCCTTGGTATGTCCGAAATAACACAATTAGATCAGATTTAAATATCCCATCTGTTAAGAAATTCATTAAAAAGAAAGCTGAAAAATACTATGTTCGACTGGAAAACCATCCAAATTTACTTGCTCCTCAACTCATCAATAATGAACGAACAAGCGAGCGCAGATTAAGACGCTTCAGACCGCTGGATTTATCTACTAGATTCACTTTACCTGAGGATCCATAAATATAAATTTGAATATTAAGTCAAGAATCAATGGATTTTTGACTTAGATTACATGTCAGTTACATCACGTCAATTTTAATTCCAACATTATACTCAATATCTTTTATATTTTATGTAGATAGTTGTATAGAATAAAGACAAAAAAAAAAAAAAAAAAAAAGAAATATAAAAGAACTTGTTGTTAGTAGTACTTTGTAGTACTTATCAAAAGTGATCATTTCATCAGCGCATCAAACAATATGTATATAAAGCGAAGTCGTAGGGCACAAGCGGCATTCTAACACTTAAAACAAATATGTTGTTTTGAAATAATACACAAGAGCACGATAAGTGAACGCACACTTTTCGTGGTTTTTCGTATGCCTTCGTTTTTTTTCTTTATTCAATCAGTCAATGATGTATAGACCGTGGGGATGGAAATAAATTTTTATTTTAGCTCTGTTGGTTGAAGCGTCATGTTAATATAAGAAATTTTTGTAAGTTCAATTCTCTTTTGAGTCAAATTTTTGTTTTTAATTTTTTGGATTATGCACTTTTAGTAGGAAAAAAACAAATAATTTGTAGGATAACATTAATATAGGTTTTAAAGTAAAATTTATAAAATATAACTATTTCCTTTTTAGATACACGAAATTTATAGGAATTTATATAATTTTACAGATTAACACATTTTAAAGAAACGCATATTCACCAATACAAAAAAGAGATAACTGAAATGATGTGATATATTATTATGTTTATCGAACCTATATTAAAATTCTATTGTTTAAATTTATTTTACAAATTTTATAATAGCTAGTTTTAATAAAAAGGAATAGCGGATATTTGATTTGATGATTATATGCATACACATACTAGAAAACCCCCTGGTAAATCTCTGATCAGCCAAAAAAAGGATTTTTGTTGCATTGTTTTGAAAGCAATGTGTAGAATAAATAGTAGTATTAAAAGCAAACAACAATAAAATAAAAAAGTTTTAAGTTAATCTTTATAAAATAAAAAAAAAATATATCACACAGAATGAAACTTTTTTTATAAGACTTTATTAGACATCAATTTTCAGTAAGGCTTGCAAATGCAATATCCATTAATAAATCACAAGGTCAAATATTTCAAAGAGTCGGAATTTTTCTCCCTGAATCTAAATTAACTCTAAACAGCAATGTCAAGAGCAACAAAATCCCCAGCTTTAAAAATTAAGATCCTAGCAGGATCAAGACAGGGAAGACTACTGACAGGGACAGTGTAACTGACAATGTTGCATACCAGGAAGTTTGCTAGAATATTCCATTTTATTAAATTTTTTCCATATGATAAATATTAAAAAACTATAATTTGGAAACTATTTTTTAATAATATTCCAACACACTACGCTTTCCTAATTAACGCAAAAATCAATTAATCGATCAATAATATCAGTTAGGATAAAGGATTTTGGTGTCTTTAGTGGGTTAGAATCCCACATAGCTAAGTTGCTACGTACGCGGTTTGCTTAGTGTTTTTCCCGGCTTTCGACAAATAAAAAATAATAAAAACAAATTAAATCTTAAAAAAAAGTTTAATTACGTCTGATAGTTTTGATATTTTATTTTATAAAGATTAACTTAAAACTTTGAACATTTTTATTTTTTTATGGTTTACTATTAATATTACTATTCTATATATTCTGGTCAAATACTTTCAGCATGTCAAATGTTTAATTTTATGAAAAATCATTTTATTGTCGTTTCACAAAAAAATTGCTTTCTTTTGCTCGGCCGGGTATGTACCCGGGGGCTTATTCTAGTGTTGTCTTAATTTTGTATATAATTTTATTGCAAAAAATAGTATCAACATATTCAAGTTATAGAAGGCCATTCGGGAATAGTTTGCACAAAACTAGATTGTTGAAGAAATCGAATGATCGAAATAACAAGCAATTATCTACTTTCCATCCCTGTTCATCAATTAAAACAATGTAATGATTTTGTTTTGTAACCAAAACAATCAAATTAGTTAATTTAGCTGCTTGTGTAGTATTTCGGCGACTTTATCAAAAGATGTGAAGAAATATAAGGAAAGTTATCAAATGAATAGCCTCTGGACCACTTTCAGAAATTTTTTTGTAATGCCAAAAAAAAAAGTTTTCATTCCTTTCTAAAAAAAAATATTTTCAAAGGTTGTATCCAAGTCACAGTATCAGCAAAAGCAAGCAATTAAGAATAAATTTCAATTAACTTTACTGACTGAAAGAAAACTAGTCCAAGTTGTCTTTAAAGTGTAAATTAGCAGTATATAAAGCTATCATCGGATCCCTTCCGTGGCCTAATCGGTTGGAGCACAGAAATGTGTTTCAATTACGATGTGGTAGTCACGGGCCCGATTCCCGTGGGGGATATAAAATATAACAAAAACAAAACTAGTAAAATATTATGTAAATTATATTAATAAACAATAAAAAATAATTAATATATAATACACACTTTATAACTAAAAAATATTACCTATATCAATCAATACTCATATATCTCATACAACACAATAAATAAATATTGGATAAACACTAATAATAATTATACAATTGTCAACAACTGACAAAAGTATGTGACATGACGTACACAGTAAAAAAATAGTAATCATCAGGCATCTTAACGTCAAAGATCGATAAAATCGCAGCGACAACTTGCAAAAAATATGACGTGTTCTTATCACGTAGGCGCAGAAAGAGTTATCAAAGTGGTCTTCTACAGTAAGCCAATCCCCTACTTAGACAGCATAAACAGATCAAAAATAAAATTCAACATTTCGGAACTAGAAATGATGATACCATAGTATAGCAGCTAAAAATAGAGTACGATGGAAATGTCAAGTAGAAACCCTATGCTCCCACGAGGAGTAAGGAAGGAAAAAGAAAGCTAACATCAAGTAAATCTGGAGTTATGGGGTGGAGTTATGGGGAAGCTGTAGTAACTCCAACATTGAAATAATTGAACATTTCCTGTCCGAGACACCAAAATCCATCATCTATGCTCCTTGGTACGTACGAAATCACAGAATAAAGCTGGATTTATACATTCCATATGCTAACAACACAATTCAAAAGAAAGTTGAAAAATATTTATATCGCCTAGAGATTCACTAAATTCATTTACGCTTCAACTAATCAATAAAAAAACATCAAGTGATCGTAGACTGAAACATTTTAGACCTCTGGACCTTAAAATCAGATTTGCTTGAGTATCCATAAATATCAAAGTTAAATTAAAGATCAGAGTACTTGGACTTTTCCACTAGATACATATTAGCTCTTCTCAAATTATGTACTCAATATCTTTGTAGAAGATAGAACTTCTCTATTTATTCTAAACTACACAAGTTAAATTCTATTTTCGTTTTTTAATCTTTAAAATTCCTTAATCTCTGAAGCTAAACAAGTAGTGAAGCTTAGTTGGAAAGAAGACGTTGAAGGCGACCACAGGAGTACATTTCATTTATCCTCTGAACTATGCAATACTTCTGATTACGATAATACCTGTGTTCTTCTTATATGGTTCAAAGTCTAGGTGTTATTTAATTCAAAAGAACGATGTCTGAATAATTTTTTTAAGCTGGAAAACTTGTTAATTGAATTATCAAAAGTTTCTACTACAAGATAATGCAGCGCCATCCTATTCAGTTAAGCAACGGAATTAATAACCTGCTATAACTATCATGTTCAATGAACCATTCTTAAGTACATTGTTTCATAAATAGATCTGCAGTATGTCTTTAACGTAAAACACAGTTTCTAATCTTTCGTTGAATCATCGACGTCTTGACTTAACTTGACTTAACTTTGTATGCCAAGTTTTTGGACAAAGATTAAAACAAAAAGAGT
Organism: Argyra leucocephala; assembly: GCA_963942445.1. NCBI lineage: Eukaryota > Metazoa > Arthropoda > Insecta > Diptera > Dolichopodidae > Argyra > Argyra leucocephala. The sequence goes on from OZ012680.1 coordinate 60,885,441, forward strand.
CAAAATATATTATAACAAATTTGTCATTAATTAATACGTTTAATATTTATAAGTTATTAATACGAATATAAGTTGACTAACTAAAATGAATAAAAAAAAAATATAAGCCGATAGTCCAAGTAACTATAGAGCTTACAAATAAATTAATTGTAATTTTGATTGTAATAAATGTAAATATAAATAAAAATATAAAAACAAACCGGAAAAATAATTTGGTAAAATATTGCTTGTCCTCTTTTTTTTTACATTTTTTAACTCCAAATATAAATAAACAATCGCTTAGAGTTTGCTAGAGGATTTCTATCTAATCTTCATCTACATCTAATTAAAACCTCAACTGTCAAAACACTTAAAACGGAACTTGCAAAACAACTTTAATTAATGCTTCAATTGAAGAATTCAAAATGCGTGACAGCTTAAAAATTAATAAAGGTGTACCAACTTACAAAAAGTCCGGAAATAAATATGATATAAACAATGTAAAGCCCACATATACCGGGTGTTCCAGAGCATGCGTATCACCTATTTATGAAGGGAAGAAGCCGTTATTTTAAAATTAAAAAACAAAATTATTAACTAAATAGAGGGTCCTCTATTGATTGGTGATATTTTCAACTTCCGGAAAGGACCGCAAGTCGAATTTTTAATAAAAATAATGATAAAACAAAAAAAAAATCGTTTAATATAAGTTTCATATTTTTTATTGTAGAATCCAAATTTGCATAAAAAAGTACCCCTTCCCATTTGAACGATTTCGACGATTTTTGGTCTTAAAAAACTCTTTTCCGGTCCTTCTCGGAAGTTGAAAACTTAATCAATCGATTGATCACCATAGATTTTATTTAATTTCAAAATAACGGCTCTTTCCTCTCTAAAAAAGCTGATACGCATGCTCTTGAACATCCGGTATATATAACGTCATTATTTGGTAAGCCAATCGAAACGTACATTAACAACCAGCTGGTTAATTATATCGTGGATAATAATTTAGGATGCAAATTGCAATATGGCTTTACCAAACAGTCGAATACAAATTCAACTCTATATTTGTCATTATATCACATTCACATATTCAAACTGAAGTAAGTAAAGGAAAAAGGTTGTTGTAGTTATTTTCGACTTAACAAAAACTTTCGATTCTGTATAGACAGAGGTATTTTACTTCGAATTTTGTTTGAGTGCGGTGTACAAGGTAGAGAACATCAATTATTCGGAAATTATTTCAAAAATAGAAAACCCTATTCTGAATGTGAAGGTCTTGCAAGTAAACAAAATAATGTAGATTATGCAGTAACTCAAGGGAGCTCACTTGGACCAGTTTTGTTCTCATGCTACGTAAGTAGCTTCTCAAAGTTATTAAATACTTATATCGGCTTTCAATTTGCAGACGACTTAGCTATAGTGTACACAGATATCAGTTACAATAACTTACCATACAATTACAAAGCCAAAAAATGTCTGATACATTAAAATAAATGCAGACAAACGATTTCAATGCACTTCTGTCGTCTTTGAATGGTAGTATGTGCAATAATGTATTGGAAGAACATATAGAAAATTTGAATAGATCTGAAGCCATTAAATTGAACGAGTCTGAAAATTATTTTGAAAACAGGTCATGTTAAATTAAAAAATATTCAACCAACAAACAACGATTCTAAAAATCTATATTACCCGAATATAAAATTTGCAATTGATAAATTACAAAATAAAAGTGATACAACAGAAAGTAGTGAAATTCATGCTCAACAGCCTAAAACTTTAAATTCTAGTAGCTCTAAGTTGAATAAACCGGTAATAAAATCTAGATTTCAACCAATTTTAAAAGAAAATTTATCAAAAAATAAAGAGTTTAGAAGATTAAAAACAACAACACCGTATAGTCGAAAAATTTTAAATTGAAAATCAAATAAGATTGGTAAAGATCAGCATGGGTTACCGAAAGTATGTTCCTATTCAAAAAATGGCCAGCCTTCCTCTAAGCTTAGTGTTAGTAGTATTATTACATACAATAATAAACCTTTAGGACGAGTAATGAAATACAAATGGTATCATAATAGAAAAAAAATTCTATTTTTTACAGTATTTGCCATAGTAAGATAACATATGATATTGGCAAATGGGGCAATACGTTTGCAAAAAATCTAAATTCGTTACAAACCATACAAAATAAATCCTTAAGAAATTTATTTGTGCTTCATCATAGAACATCAATTAACACAATACATAAGAATTACAAGTTTTTAAAAGTAAAGAAAATGAGCAAGATTCTACACATCAACGGTATAAGAACAATCAACATAAAATCGAATACAAAACTATTGTTACAAATGTAGTCATTCCACAGCCATAATACGAAATAAGCCAGCCATCTAAGATTTATCGCCAGTCACAATTTGAAAGGGATTAGAACTTATACTTAATACAGCTTCTTCTGCTTTCAATAAATTAGCAGATTTAATTAAAAATATGTGTACTTCAAAATTAAAAATATATCTAAAAAATACATATAGGTATAGAAGAATATTGATAAGATAAAATTAATTTTATAATATAATTATTTTAATATAATATAAGTGTTAATGAATTGTTGAATCCTTATTTTATTTTGAATTTATAAACTAAACTATCTTTTGTAATTTGTTTTTTCCCATTTTCTTCTTAATTTATATAATATGTATTATATTTTGAATATATGTATACAAAGATATTTTTATATTTGCACTGAACTTGATATTTATTGTTTTGTTTAATTATTTTGGCTATATTTAAGTTGTAATTTATATAAGTATGAGACTTAAGCTCTCATGAGGTTTTATGAAATAAATAAATAAATAGATTCTATAGCTATAAAAGCTATAGCTCATGAGAGTGGACGTACAAAAATATAATAGATCGGGAATCAAGCATTGGAGCACATAAATTTAAAATAAACTTGGGTAAACTGATAAAACATTTAAAAATATTACTAAGCAATATTACGTTTAGATTCAAGGGTTTTAATATCGATTAGTTGACATTTTACAATGTAACCAGTAATATTAATCTGCCAATTAAATTTTCGAACACAAAACCTGACTGCATTTTTCTGAATTGATTCAGTTCTATTTATGTGTTTAGTATAAAATGACATCCAAATAGAAGAGGCATTTTCTAATTTTTTTTTTGTTTTTTTATTCACAAACTGTATGTTAATTTAAAATAATACAATAAGTGAATATGTTTTTGACTAAATTAATTAATAATAGACCTGTGAAATTACAAACCAATAAAAGTAATTTCCTAATTTATAATAAAAAATATTAAATAAATTAATAATAATGTGAAGAAATTTCTACAGATCTCCTGGTGTATTTCGTTGTAATCTTGTATGTCGTGTAGTATTCATAAGTGTACTTGCTATTACATTGGGATGACTATTTAATCTATCACGATATCTCTGGCTGTGTTGGTGAATTTCTTCTTGGACCGTTGACACTTGCAAATCATTGTGCATTATGAAATTTGTAACAAACCAAGGTGCATCAACTAAAGCTCGCATTACTTTATTTTGGAAGCGTTGTAATATTTCAATATATGTTTTTTTTTGGCTGTTCCCCATAATTGCATACCATAAGTCCATATTGGTTGAAGTATCATCCTATATATCAGCAATTTGTTTTCCAATTTTGTTTGAGACCTTCTACCGACGAGTCAATATAATTTTCTGAAATTTGTGCTTAGTTGAATTCTTTTTGTGTAGATGTGCTTTTTCCAGGTCAAAAGGCGATCCAAATGCATTCCGAGATACTTGACACTTTCTGTTTGAGGAACAGCATTACTATTTAAAAATACTATAGGACATGTATCCCTCCTTAATGTGAACGTGACGTCATTAGACTTGGTTTCATTGGCTTTAATCTTCCATTTGCTTAACCATAATTCGATATTGTTTAAGCTTCATTGCACGAGCCCAGATGCAACATTCTTATTCTTGCGATGTAGGTATGGCTGTATCATGGGCAAATGTACGTATCATATTGTGTTTGATGTTTTCGGTAAATCGGCAGTGTATAGCAAGTAAAGCACTGGACCTAGAACGCTACCTTTTGGAACTCCCGAATGAATTTCTTTGAGGCTGGCAAAATATTCAATTTGTTTGACAAAATAATAGCGATTTTCTAGATAGCTTTTTAACAATATTCCTTTGTGCCAGACTTTGCCTGGCTTATGTCGACAAAAACTGCAGAGCAATAATTTTTGTTTTCAAAATCTTTATTTATTTTATTTACAATTCTATGTATTTGTTCCACTGTGGAATGTTTATGTCTGAAGCCAAATTGGAGTGCCAAGATTAATTTTTTTTACTCAACTATTGGTTGAAGTCGTTGTAGGATTAGTTTTTCCATCACTTTAGATAACACTGGAAGAATACTGATTAGCCGATACGATTTGACGTCTTCAGACGTTTTGCCTGGTTTTAATATCATTAGGATGTGCGAAATCTTTCATTGGTTCGAGAAAAATTTTAGCCTTACGCCCGCATTGAATATTTGTGTCAGTTGGATAAGGCCCCGTGGTGAAATTTGGCGTAATATGTTTCCAGTGATAAAATCATATCCTGGTGACTTCTTCCCGTTGATTTCTTTAATTATTACTTGGTTTACCTTTTTTTATTAAATTTTTTTATTGGTAACTCCATCTGATAAGCAGCTTCCATATGTTCTTGTATCTCCTTTTCGATTTCCGAGTTTGTTGGTAGAGGCTAAGGTGTGAATACGCTAGCAAGGTGTTCTGCGAATGCAATGGCTTTTTCTTCATCATTTCTTGCCCATTTGCCATTTAGCTGTCGAATTGGTGGGCTTGACTATTTGATTTTTTTTGTTCCCTTCCACAGATCATAGTCAGTTGTTTTGGTTGCCGTCAATTTAGACAGAATTGTTGAACTACTTCATTGTTTTCTTTTTTTAGCTCATATTTTAGTTCATTAATTATACGATTTAACTGTCTTTTGATGTTCCTTTTTTGTTCTGGGATTCTTGTGTTTTTCCATTGTTGCTGTAGACCGCGTTTATTTTCAATCATTTCCCTTATTTTACGCCAAGTTCGATATGTAATAAGCCTGTCAAAAGAATCGGGTGTTGCTGCCCAAGATACTTGTTGTATGTTGTTGGTGAAGTCGTTGACAGTAATTTCAATGTCTTCCTTTGTTTTCAACGGAATGTGTAGATTAAGTTTCCTATCTAGATATTCCCGGAACTGAACCCAGTTTGTTTTTCGGCTGCATAAAGTCGGGGGTTTCTCCTTTTTAATTACCAAATCATGTAGTAGAGTCATAGTTATTGGCGAGTGATCTGATGATAATTCTAGCAAAGATTCTATATTTAATTTTTAAAATCAATTCTTTTTGCAATAAAGAAGTCTAGTAAATCAGGAATTTTATTTGTATCAGATGGCCAGTATGTTGTGGTATCAGGTGAAATAAATTGCAAATTTCTGCTTTCTATTGACATTAGAAGCTCTCTACCCTTGTAAGTGATTAATCTGGATCCCTAATGGGTATGTTTCGCATTGAAATCTCCACCACATATAAATTTGTCGCCAAGTGTATCGAAAAATTTGGTAAACTGGTGTCTATTTATAGTATGTCGTGGAGGGAAGTTCACTGATGAGAATTTATATTTTCCCTGACTTAGTGAAACCTTAATGTTGGTTGCTTGTAGGTAATCAAACGAATATTTTGCATATTTAATGTTTGTTTTGATTAAAATTGCTGCCCCTCCGCGAGCTCTTCCATTTGGGTGATTAGTAGTATATATTTCGTAGCTTTTCGTTTTTAAATAAAATTTATTTGTGAAGTGTGTCTCTGAAATTAGCATTATGTCAATGTCATGGGTTCTTAGAAAATATTCTAAATGATTTTTCTAAATGAGGACGAACTAATGAAATATAAAAATTCTTAAATGTGTATTGATCAGCGAATTGGAACATCTTTTAATAAAACCCAGCATATAGAAATGGTTTATATAAATTAAAAGCAATATGCGGCTTAAAAGTGAGTTTATTTTCAGAATGGCTTCAAAAAAATTTAATTTATTTAACAAACATCCATGTTAGAATAATTTATACATGTTAAATTAAACAATATTATTGGTATTATAAAATTTCATAACTTTACACCGAACGCATACTCCTATACCGCCAATTATCAATTTTATTATAATCTAAGACAAAAATATTCAAAATACATGTTTTACAAAAAAAAATTCCAGATCAATTTGAAGTCAACGATAATCGACAAACGTTCTAATAACAGCAAATAATTGCCATCAATTAATGACAAGATCGAACTATCAATAACACAATCACAATCCGGCATAATTTTTTTTTTTTTATTTGTATAGTTTTTGTTGAATCTTTCAAATCTAGAAACTCACAATGACTAGATCAAATCTTAGCCTAAAGAATTGGAAAATCCAAAGTAAACAAAGTAAGTTAATTTATAACAGTGAACAAGTAAAAACAACAAAAATTAAAAATAAAATATAAAAAGTTAAAAATAACAAAAGTAATTAACATTATAGATTATACTTTTGTGTCCTTTTTTAATTCTATTATGACCTCTGTTTGTGGTTAGTTTTTTTGCTAGAGGGTCTTCCAGTTTTCGTAGGTAGTTTCGACTATATCTGACGATTTCTTCGCTGACTATCGGAATTTTTAGATCTCTGTGGATGTTTCCATTTTTAATAAACCATGGGGCTCCAGAGTACCTCCTTAGAACTTTTGATTGAATGTTTTGTAGTTTTTCTACATTGGATTGAGAAGCAGTACCCCATATTTGAATTCCATAAGTCCATATCGGTATAATGACTGATTTGTACAGAAGAACTTTGTATTCTAATCTTAGTTTTGAGTACTTATTAAGTAACCAGTGCATATTGTTTGCTTTGAGTTTTATTTGAGTTACTTTTGTTGCGATGTGTTTACTCCATGTCAATCTGTGATCTAAATGAATACCTAGGTATTTAAATACCTCGATTTTTAACATTTGGCACGTTTCTTTTCTTAGTGTAAATGTTATTTGAACATATTTGGATTCGTTAACAATAATCTTCCAGTAATCTAGCCAGTTTTCAACCAGTTTTAAGTTATCTTGTAGATATTTAGTATCTTTTTTAGGGTTAAAATGGTTACTTTAGATTTTAAGGTTTGACTGCTGAGTGGCATGTCAGATGTATACAACAAATACAACATTGGACCCAACACACTTCCTTGGGGAACACCAGCTTGGATATTTTGATTACGTGATGTTAAACTTTTATACTTAATTTTAAATTTCCTGCTAGATAAATAGTTTTCTAGAAGTTGAAGAACATTTGTAAGTAGAAATAGTTTTATCTTAAAGATTAAGTCCTCATACCATACCTTTTCAAAGGCTTGGGCTTTGTCTATGAAAACGGCTGAGCAGTATTGTTTTTCTTCAAATGCTTTCCTAATGTAAGTTGCTATTCGATGAAATTATTCCGTGGTACTATGTTTTTCTCTAAATCCAAACTGGTGTTGTGGTATCAATTGTTTTTCCAGAAGTGTGGGCATGACTTTTAGGCTTATTGGCCTGTACGATGTCACTTTGGTGTTGTCTTTTCCGGTTTCGGAATCATCATGGACAACTTCCAATCTTTTGGGAAGTATCCTACGCGAAGAATCGCATTAAATATATGCATCAGGTGTGATACTGTAATACGAGGCAATTCAACAATCGCCCTTCCTGTTATTTGGTCGTAGCCTGGTGGTTTTTTTGGATCTAATTTTTGTTAATAATTTCAATGATATAATTTAACTTTAATTTTAGATGTGGTTGTTGACTCGACTCTAAAATTAACGCTGGAAGAGGAGTTGTCGGAGATTGATTGGGTGTGAATACTTTTGCTAGATAATCTGCGAATGCAGTTCATTTTTTGGTGTCGCTTCTAGCCCAGTTTCCATTCGATAATCGAATGGGTATCTCTGCTACAACAGGGTGTTTCAGGTTTTTTGGCTGCCCTCCATAATGAGTAGTCAAATGCTGCCGTTGGAGTTAAGCTCTCTAAATATTTATGGAAGTTCTCTAGGTTTATTTCCTTAAGTGTCTTTCGCAATTTTTTGCAACAGATGGCTAGCTGATTTTTAAGATTAGGAGATCTGTAAATTTGCCATTGCCTTCTTATTTTCCTCTTTTCTCTTAGTAAATTTTCTATTTCATTTGGGCAGACTACCACTTTCTTTGTAGAGTTATTAGTAACAGGTGTAGCTGCTTTGGCTGTTAAAATGATAAGTTCGGAAAACTCCATTACGGCTACCTCAATGTTCTGGTTGTATCTTAATGGGATTTTACAAATGGGAACGTTTAGTTGTTCTCTTTTTATATTCTTTAGAACTCCAAAATCAATAATAATCACGCATAAATAACAAAAAGAAAAGTAAAGTAACGATATGGTATCCCTTGTAGAAACCCTGATGTTGCTAAAAATAAATAACATTCAGCATTAGAAATTTTTACTGAGAGTTTAAAACCTGACTAAGTAAGTATAAAGAATTATTCTCTAATATGCAAAATTATATTCAAAAATATTTGTGTAGTGTGGATGATGATGTCCTTTATATGTTTTGATTTATTTATATAACCTGTATACGCCTGTACATCACTCAAAATTCTTTATACATATAAATATTCATATATACATAATATGTATACGTCTACAACTTATATATGACATGTAAATATCGAATACAAATGTACATTAAATAAAACTTGTATAAATTATACACAAGAATGCGCTTCAATGCAAATGACATAAAGTGGTTTCACTAGAAGAAAAATTTCTGTTCTAGGTGTTTATTTTATTATCATATAAGAATATATAACATACATTTAAACATCCTATAGATTTATATTCAATTTTCTTTTTATAGATAAGTTTTCTTAATTGAAAATCTTAATCCATATGTTTTTAAAATCTTAAATTCAAATATCACGCATACACGCCTTCTGAACTTTTACAAATTGAATTACAATTAACAATTTTACAAGATGTTCATCTTTTGATTAAAAAAATTTCTATTCGATTCTGCAAAAATAAATTCTATTCAATAAATTCTACGCAATAGTGAAAACTATTTTAAAACTTTGAACCGAAACGCATATACTTTCATACATCTTATTCCTTCAATATAATAATAATATATAAGGACATGTTATGGTACAATAGTATACAAAACTACAGATGAAATAAACAAATAATATAATAAATACGATATCGAACATGGAAGCTAATTAATTAGCTAATGATTAAAAATTCATAAATTCTTCTTTTCTATATACAAAAATAAATTAAATTACATTTGTTTTTTATATAGATTGTGTTTTAAAAAGGATTCTCTGTTTTGAATCAAATTTCAAATAATTTACAATACAGTAGCGAACAATTTGAATGAGCCACACAAAAACATTAATGTTTGAAACTATTAAAGAGAAAAAAAGATTATAAAAGATTAATTATTACATTCTTATTATAGTTCATGCTAACGTTCTACCAAATAAGCAATTCGGTTTCAGAAGCCAACATTCAACCTCTCATCAAGTTTGTAGGGTTAAAAAACAGATCAAACAAAACTTACATGCTAAACATTCAGTAGGTATGCTAACACACGAATATTGAAAAGCTTTCGACTCTGTCTATCATAATGGTCTTATCCACAAACATATGACGTTTAATATTCTCATCTACTTAACGAATGTGATAAAAATCTTCCTAAGAAATAGATATTTCTTAGTCAAAATCGGTCCTGAACAATCAATCACTAAAAAAATTAAAGCAGGAGTTTCACAGGGCTTATCACTTTCTCCTTTATTATTTAATTTTATCTCAGATTTACCAGAGCCACCAAACTGTAAACCAGGACTTTGTGCAGATAATACTGTTCTATTGTCCACTTCAATATGTCCAAACCAGATAATAAATAATCTTGAAAATGGTTACTTAATCTTGAAATGAGAAAATATAAGCGATTTGCTTCACCACCAGAAGAAAACCATGTTTTCTGCCTAACAGAAATCTAAATATAAACAACTCAGAATTAGTTTGGGAAAATGAATTTATTACCTATCTCGGCATTCACTTAGATAAAAAATTGCTATTCAAGAATTAACATGATGGCCTCTTACATTAGGCTGGTATATCCATTATTAAACCGTAAATCTAATCTTCATGTAGAAAATAAAATTCTTTTTAAAGCAATTTTTCGCAGCGCGCTCACATACGGCTACCCCGTTTGGGCACAGACCGCCAAAACAAATTTAGCAATTCTGCAAAGAAAGTAAAATGCAATCTTAAAAATTACACTTTCTAAACATTTTTATTTTCTACAAGAAAACCACACGATCAAATGTAAATACTATATGCGAACATATTTATAAAATGCTAACCGCTTTTTTGGAAAGTTGTCAATACTCAGAAAATCCATTGCAGCGATTATAGATTAAGTTAGGATAATTTTAGTTAGTTATATAGGTTAAATTTTAAGTTTTATACAAAAATAAATTTAAGAAGGTTTTGTCTAGCCATTTAAATCCTTAAATCTAAATATTAAAAACAAAAATAAAATTAAAGTATCGCAATAAGCTTAATAAAAAGAATCATAGGTGTAAATATATAGTATAAGCTCTAACTAAAATTAAACTCTGTAAAACAAAAAAAAAATATATTATAATTAAGGCGAAATAAAAAAATAAAAAAATAAAATAAAATAAAGAGAAAAAAATTATAAAAGTTTAATTATTACATTCTTACTATAGTTCATGTACTATTTTACCCATCATTATCATTATGTGTTCCTTATCCCCGGCGGGTTGGGGTACGAAATATCCGCAGTAAGGCATGCTTGTGGTAAAAGTCCACTAAAATCCTAGAAAAATCCAGAAGCGACTAACCCAGAATGGGCGGCTTTCTGGTCTGCGACTGATCCCAGAGGGACGGCAGGAATAAAAGGTACCGCCTTGTACAAGGGAAATATTATCCTTAGGCTAGGAGATGGAACTCCGAATTAAAACAAAAAAAAAAAGTATGCAATGAATAAAACTCAAAGATTGTATACCCCAGGTGGTAATCCAGATCTTCTATAAAATCCACCCTCTTTCGAGGCAGGTCTCACGGATTCTGGGGGAGACCACTTATTGCAAAACCACGAAAGCAGAGCTGCTTTAATTGACCCATTCAGAAGAAAATCTGGGGTCCAGAGAACACCTCCAGTAGGGTCTCAAAATATCTACGAAAACATGTCCCAAAAAGACAGCTATAGAAAAGCCGACGAGGGTAATAATAACGAAAAGGCACTTGAGGCAAAAAATAATCAACTTAATGCCAGAGTTACAGAATTAGAAATCTTATGCAGGAAATTGAAAAATGAACTCTGCATAATTAAAGAAGAAAATGTGAAACTAAAAAATTCACAAAACATGTCTACTAAAAGAGTAGTACTAAAAACTGCTGAAGAATTTCATACAGATGATGAAGAACTAGCTCGAGAAACCGACTGGCTCTTTAAAACAAAAAGAATCTGTAAAAAAAGAAAAGCAGAAAAATCACCTACTCTAAGCCCAGAAAATGTTGCGGACAAAGTAGAGAAAAATGTGCAAATAAATGAAGTTGCGAAAAGTAAAAGAAAATAAACCTCCTCCAGTTATACTTAGTAATGCAGTGAAATACCCCCAAATAAACAAAAAATTAAAAGAAAGCAATATTAAATATAAAGTTAATATGCTTAACAATAAACAACTAAAAATTAATGTTGAAGAAGAAAAAGAATATAGAGAGTTGACTAAGGCAATAAATGAAGCCAATATTGAATGGCACACTTATGAAAATAAGAGCACCAGGCCTATTAAAGTAATGGTTAGGTATTTACATCCGTCATGCCAACCTGAAGATACAAAAAATGAATTGAAAGATAGAGGCTTCACAATTCTAGAAGTCACAAATAAAATAATAAAGAAAAAAGAAAATAACAAAGAATCTACGGTACGTCTTCCTCTCTTTATGCTAACATTCGAAAACTCCGAAGATATAAACAAAATATTCAAAATTGAATTTATCCAGCACATGAGGGTTAAAATGGAGGCTATTCGTAAAACGACTACCATTCCTCAATGTAAGAGATGCCAAAGATTTGGCCATACACAAAAGTTTTGCCAGCGTCTAGCTCAGTGTGTTAAATGTGCTGGTCCCCACTTAACAATTTCTTGTAAAGAAAAAAAAAATATTAAGCCTAAATGTGCTAATTGCCTTGAGGCACACCCAGCGAGTTATCGTGGTTGCCAGGTGGCTAGAGAGTTGCAAAAAAGGAAGAAGCTACAAAAAAATGCCCCAAAACAAATGCAACATAGACAAGAAAAACAAAAGACAAAACCTAGGCAACCTAGTGCACAGAAACAGAATTGCATTGAAACTTTAGAGATACCTAAAACTTTTACGTCGAAAAAAGTCGTAGAAGGCTTATCATATTCACAGGTAACACAAAATAACCTAAGTCAAAAAAGAAACCCGAAAGAACAAAATAAAGTTTCTACACAAAAGTTGACTGAAAATACCATTATGCAGATGATGCAAAATATGATAAAAACAATGAATGAAATCTCAACAAGACTATGCACATTAGAAAACAAATATAATGAAATATATATGTATACACCAAAAAATAAATCCGCAAGGCATGGTTAAGAACGCACTTCGTATAGTCACGTGGAATGCCAATGGTATTCTGAACAAGAAAAATAATTTGGAAATTCTATTGAGAACACAAAATATTGATGTATGTCTCTTGACAGAAACACATATGACAGATAAGTCATCGCTTAAAATAAATGACTATATATGCTACAGCGCAAACCATCCGAGTAATACACCCAGAGGTGGTAGCTCAATTTTAATAAAGAAAGATATTAAGCACCACGAGGAACTTAGTCTAGAAATAGAATAGAATAGAATTCCAACTAATCGTGCTACGAATTATGTCTGTTAAACAAAGCCTTTGTGTCGGTGCATTATACTGTCCACCCAAATACAACATGTTAATACACATAACATGTTTGAAGAAATTCTTAAACTACTTGGCGAAAGATTTATCCTGGGAGGTGACTACAACGCCAAGCACATAGATTGGGGGTCTAGAGTAACCTCTACGAGAGGAAGAGAGCTAAGAAAAGCTATAAAAGAAAAAGGCTGCATTAGCTGCCGGTAAACCTACCTATTGGCCAACTGATAGAAATAAAACTCCTGATCTGCTTGATTTTTAATTAAAAAAAAAAAAATTTCGTAGATTCATATAGATTCTGAAGTAGAAAATTTTATTAAAATTATTCAAAATGCTGGATGGAATAATACAAAAAATTGTGAATATAAATCGGTAGGATTCAACTACCCTAGAGAAATATTAAATATGATAAAAATAAAAAGAAGAGCTAGACGCAGATGGCAACAATCGCGTGATCCGACAGACAAAACTGTGCTAAATAGATTAACTCAGAATCTTAAAAGAAAAATTAAAGATCTTAAAAATGAAAATTTTGAAAAATATATAAAAAATTTATCAGCTAAAAGAGAAAATAACTACTCGTTGTGGAAAGCAACAAAGAGTACAAAAACCTCGATCTCTCAAATCCCGCCAATCAGAATGAAAAGCGGTGAATGGGCGAGAGATAATAAAAATAAAGCTGAAACATTCGCAGATCATCTTGAAGAAATTTTTTGTCCAGACGAGACAGACTCGGATGATCTCACTGAAGAAAATAATAATTGGCAAGAAAATGTTATATCACCATTTTCAGAGAGTGAAATAGTGGAACAAATTAAAAAACTCAAAGATAAAAAAGCTCCAGGTTTTGATCTAATTACATCGGAAGTCCTGAAAGAACTTCCGAAAAAAGCTATAACAATGCTAACACGCACTATAAACGCTGCTATAAGAATAAGGTATGTGCCGAATATGTGGAAAATAGCAGAGATAATTATGATACCAAAGCCAGGTAAGCCCATAAATGAGGTCAAATCCTACAGACCAATATCATTACTACCAATAGTATCAAAATTATTTGAAAAACTATTATTGATTCGAATGAGACCGATCATAGAAAATAGTAATCTGATTCCAAATTATCAATTTGGCTTTAGATCTAAGCACTCGACAATCGATCAAATTCATAGAATAACAGACATAATAGAAAAAGCTTTAGAGGAAAAGAAAGTATGCTCTACCATATTTCTAGATGTAGCCCAAGCTTTTGATAAAGTATGGCATCGAGGCTTAATAAATAAACTAAACAATATGTTACCTAAACAATACGTAGATATACTCTCATCATATCTAGAAAACAGACTATTCAGAATAAAACAAGACGAAGAGTATTCTACTATTAGAGATATTAAAACGGGTGTGCCTCAAGGTAGTATTCTGGGTCCCATACTGTATTTGCTCTACACCAATGATTTACCAGAAATGGAAAATATAACTGTAGCTACATTCGCTGACGATACTGCGTTGATGGCAGTAGGATCAAATATTGACGAGGCTACAATTAAATTGCAAAGAGCAAGCGATAAGCTATACCTCTGGACAAAGAAATGGAAAATTAAAATCAGTACATGTAAATTTTACAAATAAAAAATTAGAAAATCAACCACCATTGGTAAATCTGAATGGGGTCAATATACCCCAAGAAAACAATGCTAAATACCTAGGAATGACATTAGATGTCAAACTTAGATGGAAAGAGCACGTTAAAAAGAAAAAATTTGATCTTGAAAATAAGTATAGAGAAATGTACTGGCTCTTAGGTCGTAATTCTAAATTACCTATACATAACAAGATTTTGTTATATAATCAGATACTCAAACCGATATGGTTGTACGGCATACAAATATGGGGATGTGCCAAACAAACACATGTACTTTGTATACAAAAATTCCAAAATAAAGTCTTGCGCAACATGGTAAATGCCCCCTGGTATGTTCGCAACAGTGATTTGCACAGAGATCTAAAAATTCCTTGCATAGAAAATGAAATAAAAAGATATGCAACAAAGCATATAGCTCGTCTGGAGGGACATGTTAACATGGAGGCCACTCAATTGCTAGATAATCAAAATGATGTCAGAAGGCTTAAAAGAACTAAGCCACTAGATTTAATACGATAGAATTTCGTAAACTTTTTCTTTAAGAAAATCAAAATAGCAATAAATTAATGGTTAGTCCGTTGGACTAGTATTAATGGGAGGGGTGTGGTTTAGTCAGTAAAAATCTGGCACACAATGGAAGCTACGGGGCTCATTGTGTCTATGAAGATTCCCACCAATCCAAGCAAAAAAAAAAAAAAAAAAAAAAAAATGTGTTCCTTTACCCGCATTTAATATGGCTGAAAGTTTTTTGACATAATCCTTGCCAGTGTTTTACTGAAGCACAAAATTAAACGTGTAATGAGTATTAGTACTGTTCAGAACCGCTGTTTCAGTTCAATATTATGAATCATCTGCTCCTTAATATGTATTCAAATAGGTGGACTTAGTTTCGTAGTTTAAAAAAAAAATCCTCTGACATATACCGCACAACAAAAGCTTTATGATATCTTACGTGATAATCTTACGTTTCAATGTCAGTCAAAAAATTATATCTACTTACTTAAGTGTCCTCGGGATGAACTTAAGTTCCTGGGCCTGACTTAACAGTGTCCTCCATTTTTATCGGTCAAGGACGGCTTCTTTCTAATTTTTGTATTATACCCCCATACATTACTTGACTGAAATATCAGACTAATTAATTAATTGATCACAATTTGTTAAGCTTAAATTTTTACATTCCATACTACAATTTTTATCTTGGAATGATCCACTTCCAACGTATTCTCACGCTCTTAAACTTACATCCGTTACCTGATTTCCTATCTTCAACTGGAGAAAAATGCTATCGATCGGCGAAAATGGAGATCGACATTAATGAGACAGACCCAGGATTTACATGGTATGTTGGCCATCTAAGTAAGTAAGTGATTTACTATAGTGAGTAAGTATAGGAAGTAAGTGATAGATTTTTCTATAGTGAGTAAGTATTAGTAAGTAAGTGATTTACCTTTTATCTACTCTATTACTAGCTCTGTGTTTTCCATCTAAGTACACTGAGCAAATATGTTTGGCTCAACTATAAGATTAAAGAACAATAATATGGTTGGCAAATATAGTTGTCAATTATAAAATGGTGGTTTAAAATATATATTTACAACGAATGAATTCCAATGAGTTCCAACAAATATTTGGTTAAATTGTTGCTTCTTTCTTTACATCAGAATGGATAACTTTTATTTTTAATTGTAAGAAATAAAAAACAAAAACATATTTAACAGTTAAGATTATCTTTCAAATTAAAAAGTACTTGTATTATAGCATTTGACAAGAGACTCTAAAGAAAGCCTCAAATTTCGTAATAAATTGCCATAAAAATAAGTAAGTTTTTGATTTAAACAAATTATTAAATAATCATTATTTAACCAGCCATTGTCTATCAAAATCAATAAAAAAATTAATAGTTAGTTTATAAAATGTTATGCAAAAATTTATGCAAACACTTACCAATCTAGATAGTTATATCCATTAACTGAGAATTTTTATATTACGCGTGCATTTATAAAAACGTTTTGACTTCGTAAAGACCAACAGTAGACTGAAAATTACAGTGAATTTATATTTTTGAAGGATTTTATTTTAACCTCAAATATAGCTAATATGATTATTTCAACCCCAATATTATAGCTTCTTTAAGCATAATATGATTACTGCAACCATAATATGTTTCCTTCAAATAGGATTACTTCAACTATTTTAGATGATTGCTTCAACCAATATTATGATTACTTTAATCATAAGGCAACTATAATATTATTAATCAAAATATGTTTGTTACAACTATACTGGATTATGAGCTTCTTAGCCATATTATGATATTCACAACCATAATATTTTTGTAAGCAATATAATTTAAAGTTGGTTTATATTTTTTTTAAATATAGTTGTAGCAACCATAATTTATTAAAACGTAGGTATATGTATATTTCGATTAACTATAATATTTTTAACACAAATATAATAATGTTTCTATCAACCATAATTATATTTCTCATTAACATATCAAATGTTTGTTTCAACTATATCTAACATAATTAGTTTAAAGTAACCATAATATGCTTATCGCAACCATTGGATTATTTTTTCTCTTAGTGTAAGTAAGTGATTTACTATTAGTACGTTTTATCTACTCTATTACTAGCTCTGTATTTTCATGTACAAAATAATGTAGCAAGCTAGCAAGCTTTCATTTTTAATAAACAACCTGATGTGCTTGCTCTAAGCATTAAATTTGACACTAATGTAGAATGAATTCAACATTCATGACTTCAACAAAATATTGTAGTGCGTCGGATATACACAGTAAGGAAGCCTGTTGTCAATAACATTGAAATAAGTATCAAATCAAAGTATCAGATTATATTGAGTTACATAAATTTATTTGATTAGTAACAGAATGGCTTTGCTACTACTTTCATATTCACTTTATTAGCAGCTTAGTGTCAGTTCAATAAGAAATAGATATTTAATAAATTGCCTCTACTGTACGCAAATATTTTATTGTTTTATTTTCATCGCAAATAATTTGGAATTTTTAGATTTTTCTTTACAATAAAATATTAATGAAAGAAATTTTAAAATTGAATAAACTCTAAATATTCAGTTTAATATTCTGTAGAAATTGTTTTTTGTTTCTTTCAACTTACTTATTTGTGTGTAAATAAGATTTAAATAGACAGGAATTATCAATAAATAATTTGAGTGAAATAATTTAATTTGAAGAAAAACTATAAAGAAAATGTCACGTAAGTAATTGAAAAATAATTTTAGAAATTTTAATATTTAAATTCAATCGAAAGGAATAATATTTTAATTGAAATTAAATTCAATTTAAAAACTACAAAAATTTATAATTTTTTAAGTGAAAATATTCAAAATGGATTTACTTAATTTATGGTATTAAATTAAATAAAATAAAATTCGAATTAATTTTCACTTTATTATTTTTATTTTTATTTATTTATTATAAAATATTTAATTCATATTTATATTTATATTTCAATTGAAACTGTGCTTCAGTTTGTTGTCATTAGTTATTAATTTTTCATGCTGAAAATTAATTTAAAACCAGGAAAATTGTCAACTGAAGTAAAATCATACAGAGCAATACACATTGTTACCATCAGTAATAGATATCAAATTATTTGAAAAGCTTCTACTTAAGTGATTAATACCAATAGTAGAGAAATTTAATACCAAATTATCAATTTGGTTTGAGAACAAAATATTCAACACTAAATAAAGTACACCATATTATCACAAGTATTAAAGGATCTTACATCTTAAAAAGAACAGGTTATTTCGCATAAAACACATTCAGAACATAAATTTTACTTACAAAAAATTTAAAGATTTTAACTATTACCATTATAAGGATATAAAGCACAGTCAAGTATCTAGGCATGACACTTGACGCTGTTGATGTTTAAAAACTAGCATTAAATTAATGATTGGTCCACAAGACCAGCTTTAATATTATAATATAGAAATAGTTTTAGAGCTTAAATTTATTCAGTATTCAGCTTCTAAAATTATGTTTTGTGAAATTTAACCCTCTAAAAAATTATAAACAAAATATCTATTTTTCTCTATATTTTATGTGAATGCAAATAAATTTGATAAAATTAACGAATGTCTTAGTTATATAAGTCCAAACTTACTCTATCTTATAGAGTTAAATAAAATATTTCTTTAAACTAATAACTAAATAAGTCTTGAAAATAAAACAAAAAATCTCTTTGTTAATTTTTTTCATTTAAAACATTAAAGATAATTATTTAAATTTGTGTTGATAATTTATTTCAACCGTATAACCATTGAGACTCATCATCATCTCATTATAATAAACAAAAAAAAAAAAAACTTAAAATAATTCACGTTTAGTAAAATTCATATATAATTTAATTCCTTTGTAACGTTTTTTATTTTTAATTTTATTTTTAACGACCTTAATTTAATGCTTATCACTTAAAAATAATTAATATCTTTTCATATGTGCCGAACGTATGAAACACGGTTTCATCATACCAAAATACTAGTATTAAAAAATTATTCAAATATGACAAAAAAAAAATGAAACTTACTACTTAATTGAGTTGTATTTATATATATAAAAAATGTAGTAGCAATTACATAAATTCGTCCAAAGTAGCAATTAAAGAATTTCGTCCTGCAACTCAAATCTAGACACATAAAATGAAATATGTGTTAATTTGTTGTTATTTTTGCTTTTTAAAAGAATTTTTTTTTTGTATACCATGAGTGTGAAAGTTTTACAAAAAAACACAAAAATTGAGCTCAAAATAGAGTGTATTTACATTTAGATGGCATTAGTGACAGACATAGTGAGATTTTTTAATTTTCTTTATTTTTTCCTTACATACTTATTATGTAAGTCTGCAAGGAGTAAATAAACATTTCGTCAATATAAATTAGTTGAGAATCTTCCATTATGTACATTTGAAGGATGTGTGCTGAAAATAAACTTCCGGTATTAAAAAGTATATAAAGAACATCAAATATGTATGTTGGAAATGAGATAATACGACGAGAAATTTAAATACTTATATGTTGCAAAATAGAGATGAAGGATAAAAAAGAAAGAAATAATTTTCACGTCATAGTGATATAATTTTTAATAAAGTAAATTTTGATTAAATACGATTAAACTTTTTCTGGAATTAAAAAATAATTTTGTTTCATAATCTACTTCTTTTAATTTGAAAAAAAATATATATATATATATTATTGTATAAATTTATAAATAAAATAAAAGATAGTTTTAATTACATAAACGAATAACTCGTAATTAACAAAAAATATGATAAAATTTATTTAACAAAATCATTACAAATTTCGTAAATTTGCAATGAAATTAAATGATTGAATTTACAAATAAAGTTGAAAAAATTTTAATTTACAAAAGTCAGTTCTATCTATACACGCTAATATTATTATTTATACACTAAGAGAAATAATATGTTTATCCAATGGTTGCGAGAAATATATTATGGTTACTTTAAACTTATTATGTTAGGTTGAAACAAACATTTGATATGTTAATGAGAAATATAATTATGGATGATAGAAGCATATTATATTTGTCTTAAAAATATTATAGTTAATCGAAATATATACCTACGTTGTAATAAATTATGGTTGCTACAACTATATTTAAAAATATATAAACCAACTATAAATTATATTTCTTACAAAAATATTATTGTTACGATATTATATTATGGTTGTGGATATCATAATATGGTTAAAAATAATATAATCTAATAGTTGAATATAATATAATCAGATATTTGTAGTAGTAGTAATCATATTATGATCGTACCGATTATATTATAGTTAGTTTACCAATATTTTGTAGTAGTGATGTTTATATTATGATTGTTGCAATCATATTATAGGTTTTTGTAAAATATTATTATTGTTTTAATAATATGTATATACTTTTGATTTATATGTATAATATTGTATATTTATTAAATACTAAAATGAATAAAAAAATATAATAAAAGTGACTTATAAAAGTAAGTCTCTTATGAAATAAAATAATAATAATACATTATTCAATGTATGTATATTCAAAATATTCAAAATTATTATTTTACGAGCAGAGTCATCCGACATTGTCCGGGGACAACATAAAATGTATAAAATTCAAAAGTTAAAATTCAAACCACATTATGATTGAAATAATAATATTATGGTTGAAATAAACGTATTATAGTTATTTTTATAAAAAAAAAGTAAGCCTAATTCCGACTTACACTTTACATATATTTATTACATATAATTACTTTCCGTTTAAAAAGTAATTTTTCTTTTTATTTTACAACTATACAATACAAATATGGTTTTATAGTTGGGAAAAAAATGTCATCGTGTAGAAAGTAAGAATATATTACTTTTGTTTTAAATATAATATGTTTACTCCAAACATAATTATTTCTGTTTCAATTACAAAAAATATTGTTGCAAACATAATTGATGTTTATGAATATTGTTGGATGTTTCAACCATATTTTATTTCATTCAACCATATTAGAAACATTTTACCACTATATAAACCCCATAATTACATGATGTAATATAGTTAATATAACTATACTTTCCAACCATATTATTGTTCTTTAATTTTATAGTTGACCCAAACATATTGTTTTGCACAGTGTATATAAATTGCAAAAATGTTCCATAAGAAGTGTTGAATTCGTTTGTGTGCTCCATTTGAACCATACGCTGTACAGTTGTTTTTGTATCTTTATGAGCAGGTTAATGTATAATTTAATATTTAATCATAATATAATAGATAATCATCGATAAAGCATCGTGGATTTACTTTGAAGGAAAACAAGTTACATGTTGGTTTTTGAGCTTATTGATAGTTGGATCATAATCAACCTAGACTTCATACACTCAGAACTTCGGCTTACCAAGTTTGCTTTAGCTCATAATTTTTTAGTACAGTTTCATTACAAATACAAGAAATTTATTGTCAACGTCTCCCCTCACCTATAACAAATCAATAACAAACAATTTCATATTTAGATTCACCATTAGCAAATAAAATGCATCAACCACCACAATTACAATATCCAAAGCAAGTAGATCTACAATTACTTGGTGAAAATATTTTGGTTCTATTTCATTATAATGACATACAAATAAATTTATCCAAAAGCACAAACGTAAATACAGAAATTTATTTATATCTTCCTTAGCACTCCACTTCAAATGAACGTAACAATTAAGAGTTTCACAATGGCAAAAAAAACCAAAATGATTAGAAATAACATCAAAACTAAACTAAATTTTTTTTTATGTTCTTGACAGTAACTTAGGTAGAATCAACTTTTCGTGATTAACTAAGTAAGGTACTGCATTTTTACACTACAATATCTACAATGTTTTTCGACCATTTATTTATCAAATTACTGGCTTATCAACTCATTAAATGTGTAAAACTAGTACTTACTATCAGGAACTAAACCTTCTTAAATAGAATAGCTTTATTTTATTTAAATGGTTACCAGATTATACTTTCAACTATTGCTTTTAGTCATTTATTTTATCACAATGACAAAGAGTACTGGACCAGATCGAAAAACCCATAAAACAGTGTTTTTTTCTTACTTCATCATGAATCGAATTTGGGACCTTTCGGTGAAGGCAAGCGTTCTACCTACTGCGCTACCTAGCATGTAAAATATTAAAAGAAGTGGTTTAAATATTGAAAAAAACTGTGGTAAAATATTAAAAGAACTGCTAGAAGAAAGTTACAAAATATTATTGTACATTATGAATGCTATTGTAGGATCTACTTACGTTTCAGGCCAGTGGGAAATTGATAATCAGGATAATGAAAAATAATCCTGATACCAACACAAGGCAAGCCGCGTGAAAAAATTACATCATATAAACCGATTAGTCTACTGCCGTGGCTATATAAATTATTTGAAAAACTATTCTTCGGAAAACTAAAGCCGATTTTGAGAAAAAGCAAAATAGATTGAGAGCATCAATTCGGCCTCAAAAATTAACATGCAAATAACGAGTAACACAGAATAGCAGATATAATTAAGTTAATTCTAGAGCAAAATAAATATTGTTTAACGGTGTTTTTGGATAAGGTAAGCATTTGATAAGGTATATGGCATGAAGTACTGCTTAACAAAAACAATTTCTTCCACAGAACTGTTATTTGATGCTGTGGTCATACCTTATCGAAATGCACTTTTTAGTGAAGCATCAAGACGCCGAGACACAGACAAATTGATTTACGTCAGGCGAACTGCATGGAATCGTATTAGGTCCTGTTTTATACCTTATTTATAATGCGGGCTTACGTAAATGAGATAAGCTCCGCCACGCTCACCAATGATATCATTTCACCAATTGGCGTCGCATAATAACCCAGTACATGCCACAGAAATTCTATTTAAAGAACTGGAGAATCAGAGCGAATGAAGAAAAATCAACACATTACCCTGAAGAAGAAACATGCCCGTTAGTGGTGCTAAATAGTCCTACAAAAAGAAGCCGAAAAGTATGCCTGAACAAGTAATTCTGCTAGAAAACTTATATAGAAATTCCATATCCAAAGCAACTGGATAAAAAGAAACTACTGTGGTTAAAATCAAATAAAATGTATAGATATTATAAATTGTGATCTACAAGGTAAGAACCGTTAAGGAGCAAGATAATAGCTTCAGGATCAAATACCAAATAAGACTAACTAGACATGCAAACAGACTAGCAAACAAGTGGTGAAAATCGTCTTAAACGCCACAGCATTCCGCAATCCGCAGCTGTTCAATAGACATTTGAAGCAACCGGGTAAGGGTTCCCAACGAACAATTTTCGTTTATTTTCGTGAACGTTAACAGTAAATTTACTTTGTAATCGTAAAATTACAATGGTAAGCTTACATATACAGTAAATTTTAGTATATATTTTGGGGAAGAATTCTGCTGTACACGAAACATTTACGGTAAGGAATGATTATAAACGATATATGTATAAACAAATCATTTACAAATCATTTTCAAATCATTTACAAAAAAGTCACAATAAGTCTATTGTTATACATAAATAAAAGTAAATAAAACAAAAATTTTTTTTTTATATATGTATTATGTATAATGTTATTACATGTATATATATAATGTTTTTATGTATATATAGCAATAATAATTCATCAATTCAATGGAATATAATGTGAATATCATGAATGGTTAACCTATGGGTTATTTTATCCGTACATAGAAAAAAAAATGTCATACAAAATACTGAATGTCTCCTTCAGAACAGATTGTATTACTTCATAGTAAAAAAAAACTTAGTCCTATAATATATCATTCCATTACTATCATTGTTTTCAACCAATGAACTGATATTATGGTCCCGTAATTTTTCTTTACACTTGATGCAATGTTTTCAACTATCTATACTTCTTTTCTTCTTCTAAACTAAACTATGAAACAATGATGACAGGTTTTGTAGTTTTATTTTGAAATATTTATAAGATATCTAGAATTGAGAATATTGAGACGTTGCCCAAGCTCTTAAATCCATGCCATAAGTTCACATAATATGTTTCAATGTCTGACCATTAAATAATAATTTATTATTTAATATTGGTGCAGACTTTCACTCTTAATTAACCATTACAGGCTATTCAGTCTTTCTACATTTTAAATAGAGCCTGTTCAGGTCAATAAAAATTAGAGTCTTCAACAATGTTAAATAATAATTTATTAATTTATGATCAGATATTGAGCAATATGTGAACTTATGATATTGACCCAATAGGTTTCTATCAATATGAAGATTCAGGTATTTCATGATCCAGGCATTTTGTTCATTAAGTAGTAGTTTTTCATATTAGAATGTGACACTGGTCTTAAGTGTAAGTGTAAAGTATGCACATCATTTGAAAATTAAATCAAAATTATTGTTGAAAATTTAAGATTTACAACAACTGACTGTTTGAATTTTATTTTTAAGTGACAAATGATTTCATCTCTTATACAATTGATTTTGTCACTATCCAGGCCCTCCTTCTAATTTACTCTAATAATTAATTTTATTGATTAAATTAGAAAACTTTATTTCATTTACCACTTGTGAATCGTGTGGAAAATAAATTCTTTTATTTAGTCTAGAATCTAAAATTTAGTTTAAAACTGTTACTGGTTCTTTTCAGACCAATATTCGAAGATTTAGTTTTTTTTTTTTTGTTATATCTGTTATTTTCATTATTATGCATACACATTATTGCATACACAAAATGCTTAAATTTTTTATTCATTAAAAACCTTAAACATGTAAAATTTGGGAGTTTTCTTTACATTAAATCAGTAGAGTACAAATAAATTTAAGAATCCTTAATTATATGTTCTGCTATTTAATTATAAGATTTTATTATTTTTCTTTTTGTACAATTTATTAAAATTATTTTTGTTTTGTTTTCATATTTCGCTTCTTTTACTTATTTTCATAGTAGCAAAATAGTTATTTTGTAATTAAAATACTTGTACAAGAAATAAATTTAAATTTTCAACAAAATTTATAAAGAAATATTAGTAATATTTTTAACGTTTATTTTTTATTTTATTTTACTTTTTTTCTTTTTTTTTGTAATTAAAATAAATTGGTGCAAAAAGGGTTGTTTAAAAATGCATAAAATATATTGTTTCGAACTACAAAGACACAAGTATATGGTGTTTTTGTATATTAAAGTGTTTCATATTTAGTAGTGTAGTTGAAGAAATTGTAATTTAGTAGACAAATATGTTTACGCTAGCTGTTAGAGATGGAAATTATAAAATTTGAATCGGAATTTTAAAGAATAATTGAATATAGGTATTTGTTTCTTATTTGTACAACATTTAAAAAACAACTACAATAGATGCACAGATTTATTCACAGCATTGTAAATATTAAATAATCCAGCCAAGAGAATCTTCCAATCCAGATCCGAAGGTAAAAGACATCGAGGCTTACAAAACCTTCGTTGAAGAGACGAAGTATCGGCAGATAACAATTTCGTATCTTCAACTGAACAAAATCCATTCCGTGACCAACAAACTACGTTTCCCGGTACTTTTCCTAAACTGGATCAATTCATATTTAGTTGACAGATCTTATAATATCTTATTTAGATCGTTTACGTCGACATAATTCGTAGCCAATTTAAGAGTTTCCCAAGGGAGTCACTTGGGGTCTCTTCTATTCATTATTTCTGTGAATGATGTTGCATCTGCGATCAAAAATAGTGAACTACAAATTTATGCAG
Source organism: Argyra leucocephala (assembly GCA_963942445.1). NCBI lineage: Eukaryota > Metazoa > Arthropoda > Insecta > Diptera > Dolichopodidae > Argyra > Argyra leucocephala. Next base: position 60,911,435 of record OZ012680.1, read on the forward strand.
ATGATATGAAAATTTTCAAAATAATAAAGTCCATTGATGACTCAATCCTACTCCAAACTGATCTAAATAATTTCTATCTTTGGTCCAACAATAATAATTTACTACTTAATATTAAACAATGTGCTTTAATGTGCTATACACGTCGTTCCCAACCAATCTTTTCCAATTATTCACTTAATGCTGAATTATTGTTAAGAGTTAATTCCATTAAAAATTGTACTTCGACGATAAATTAACGTTTAAACTACACTTCAACTGCATCATAAATAAATCAAGTTCCTTGCTAGGGTCCAAAGAATTATCTGATCCCTTAAAAGTTCTGTACCCAACCTTGATTCCACCTAACTTGGAGTATGCTAGTCAGATATGGTCTCCATTCTATATGATGTTCATATACGAAGAATCGAAATCATTGAAAAGAAGTTTTTAAAATTTGCACTACGTAATCTTACTTGAGAAGATCCGATTCGATTGCCAACATCGTCTAAATTTAATTCACCGGGCCACCCTGCAGAAAAGAAGGGAAATTGTTGATGTAACCTTTGTTGTTGAAATTGTTAAAGATAACATTATTTCTCCACCTATTTGAATTCTCGACTTAGATCCGTTAACCTTTTCACCCTGGTTCATCATAGAACTAATTATGGTAGATTTGAACCTATTAATAGAATGTTAATAATGGGAAATAAATATAAGGCCGTAATTGACTTCTCTCATTCAAAGGCTGTATTAAAAAAACAACTGCACCAATACACAAACTAAATAATTCTAACTCCTACACCTTAAACCGTCATTTTAGTATTAAGAATTTATGTTAAGAATTTAAAAATAAAATTTATTTAGAACTATATAACTATTTATTTTTTTTTTGTAACTTTTTAAAATTTGTAAATTTTGAAATTTGTAACGTACATTTAAGTAAATATTATTTGTAACTACTTGACTTAAGCTTGAAATAAAATAAACAAAAATGAAGGACGTTGATGAGTGAAGCCGAGCATCTACATGGTCTCTTGGTCATCTAAGTAAGTAAACAAGTAAATGTTAATATTCAAATGCTTACATTTATTTCGCCAATAATTGTTACAAGTTTTTATTTCAATAAAAATAAATAATAAATTTTTATAACACAACATATCGTACATATGCCAAAGGCCATAACAATATATCGTCCAAAGGCCATAGTAATGTAATTTCAGTACACTAAAATTTATATTGACTAAAATTAACTCTTAAGTACTGTCACGTGTATGTGGACGAATCAAAACTTTTGTTCTCAAATATCTATTTTTCTTCAATATTTTTAATATTTTCACATTTTATGTCTTCAAATTATTTGTATACTAAAATAAAACGTGTTAAGGTTAAAACATTATACTGCGATGAGTAATATGGAAATTATTTGTGTTTAAGGTTTTCAAGACGTCTTCGAGACATAGTGTCAGTATATATATAATTCTATTTTAAAATCAAATATATGCGTTCCACACAAATTGAACTTTGTAATAAGGGTTTCCTTCATGCATCCTAGAACTCATACAGATTTATAAAACAATCTCCCACAAATTATATCTTTTTATAATTATACAAAAGAAGGTGTCTAATCATTAGACGAAAAATGTGTAAAATATTGTTGTGGCCGACCACCTCAAAAGTAGCCTTTGACGGTTTTCTATCGTTTGTTTAATTTTTGCAGCGTAAATACCTTTATTTTATTTAACCACAATTCTACAAAGCGTATATCAAGATCAATTTTATGAAACAGTTAGAAAAAGATTTAATCACTCCACACATGAGATCAAGAATAACAATTTGAAGAAGAAATCAGCAATTTGTAGAATTTGGATATACCTGCTATAAATATGCCCCCACGTAAGGGCAAAATAATAAGTTGGAAAAGGATGCAATATGTTATGTATGCGCTCGTGATAAAAGAAGAAGGCCGTCTTATGTATATACTTGTGTGACTTCAATGTTCTATTCCGATTTGCAATAAATTTCAGCTTATATTTGATTAAATTTTTTTTCTTTACTATTATAGGTGTAATCGGAAATGTCAAACTAAGATCAATTGCAAAAACATTTGACAATCAAGTAACAAAAGTTTGGCAATATTGATAAAAATGCTTTTATTTCAATTGCACTGCAAGTGATTGTTGTAGTTTGACATTTTTTATGTTTGTCGCAATTTTGTTTATCAAAAATTGATTTTAAAAAATGAAAACGCTTTTTTTTTATATCAAAACTTGTACGCAAGTACTTAAAGGTTCAAGACTTAGGTTGTGAACCTTTAAGTACTTGCGTAATGTTGACTATTTGAAAAAGGAAAGGATAGTTAGAGGAAAGGAAAGAAAAAGGAAGAAGAAAAGTTTTGTGGAAAGAGCGAACAATGTTGTTAATATTCGTCTTAAACCTCTGTAAGTCATAAATAAAAACTTACATTTGTTTCCCAAGAAATTTTTACTAATATACAAACAAAAAAAAAATTAGAAAAACAATGAAAATGTATAAATAGAATATTTAGAATCTTATATGAAAAATTTTTGAATACTCATATTTTCCAACTACATTAACGTGATTCGTAAATTTGATAATAAAACATTTAAGTCCCTTTCAAATGAGTAAAGAAATATTCATGATCATTTATTTTGCTACTTATTGTTATGTTTTTAAGTACTTCTGAAAAGTAGAAATTACGAAAAAAAACTGCAAACATTTGATGCTAAACTTTAAAGTGGCTCTATATATTATCAATTTTGACTCTATATATTATCAATTTAGAATAAATCTATTTACTAATAATAATAATAATTTGACTGCAATGTTACGGTCCGAGTCAATATTTGAAAATTTCAAACATAAAACATATAATTAAATTGCTACAGCATCAAACACCGTGTTTTTTAATTACTTAACATAGTGTGTTTCACTCATTTCCTGTTTTAAAGCATTATTCTTTTGACTGCACACATGTACCAATTTTGTCCAGCAAAAATTTAAAATTACGACAACAAATACTAAAGCAAAAAAAAAAATTAAAAAAAATGCAATGTAAGTTCATTACTCAGCATTACTTGAATTATGAAAGGATAAACATTTAAAAACAAAAAAGCAATTTTTTTGGGACAAAAATGGTGCATGTGTGCATTGAATGAAACTATTTGAACTTTCGTAATTTTTGAAATGCGTTTAATTTTTGTTTGTTTTTTTAAATAATTTTTTTTTTGAAAAAGAATGAAATTTATAATATGGTAGTCGAATGGTACCGCCCTTGAATATAGTACTGTAACGGTCGGCGGGAGCACGGATTCAAGCCACTTGAGAAACGAAAATTTTTCAAATGCTAAATTACTGGAAAAATGTAATTTTCAATAAAACCACATCGGTTCAAATATAATTTAAAAATTAATAAAAATATAAAATAGCTAATAAAAATAAAATCTATATTATAATACACAAGAGCACGATTAGTGAAGGCACGCTTTTCGTGGTTTTTCGTGTGCTTTCTTTTTTTTCTTTATTTAATCAATCAATGATGTAGACCGTGGGGATCGAAATAAACTTTTATTTTAGCTGAGTTGGTTGAAGCGTTATGTTAATATAAAAACTTTTTGTGAGTTCAATTCTCTTTTGAGTCAACATTTTTTTTTTTATTGATTTTGGATTATCGCATTTGGTTTTTTGCACTTTTAGCAAGAAAAAAAAATTAATTAGTAAGATAACATTAATATAGGTTTTAATGGAAAATTTATAAAATAATACTTCAAAGAGTCGGAATTTTTCTCCCTGAACATGCCTTCACCCATGGTCATCTCTGCAATAGCAATGTACAATAGCAATAGGAACTCTGTAACAGCAATGTCAAGGGCAACAAAATCCACTGCTGTAAAAATGAAAATTCTAGCAGGACCAAGACATGGGAAAACCACTGACAGGGACAGTGTAACACACAATATTGCATACCAGGAGGCTTGCTAGAATATTTCATTTTATCCAATTTTTTCTATGTGATAAATTTAAAAAATCGCTCATAATAATTGGGAACCGGTAATGAATGTTACTAAGCCATAGTTAACGTGAAAAATCAATTAATCGGTCAATAATATCAGTTATGGTAAAGGGTTTCAGTGGCTTTAGTGGGTAAGAGTCCCACATAGATAAGTGGCTACGTACGAGGTCTGCTTAGTATTTTTAGAAGGTTTCACCTTCCCTCAAAAATAAAAAAATAATAAAAACAAATTAAATCTTACAAAAAAAGTTTGATTATATCTGATAGTTTTGATATTTTATTTTATAAATAAAATAATTTATTAAATAAAATAAACCTTTTTATGGTTTTCCATTAATATTACTATTCTATATATTGTTGTCAGATACTTTCAACATGTCAAATGTTTAATTTTATGAAAAATCATTTCATTGTCCGGTTTCATAGAAAATTTGTTTTCTTTTGTTCGGCCGGGTATGTACCCGGGGTTTTCTTCTAGTAAATATAATATAATATTCAAAAATACAAATAATTAATATCATTTCATAAAAAGACCTACATTTAGGAAGGGAAAGGGACCTATAAAGTTGGATCTCACTGTTAAAAATAAATAAATAAATAAACAAAGCAAATAAAAACAAATTTCATTTATTTTTTTTATAATATTAGAATTCAAGATAAAAAAATAAATATTTTGTATATTTTTTTGAATTAAAATTTTGTGGGGCAGAAATGGTACATGTGTGCACTTAACGTTATAGAAAACAAGTGTGAAAGTAAATTAGCCGAAATTCTAGGTAAAGTCTTGAGATGAGATTACGAGATTTGGTAGAAAGTTCGGCTAATTTGCTTTTTCCGTAATTACAATCATAACTTGCTATGAAAACATTATATCAAGCTGCGATTCTAAAGTTTATTTTTATAGTTTTAGTACGCTTAAATTGAAGGCAAATATTTCTAAAAAAATTTTTTTTTTCCTTATTTTACTTTCAACTTTTTAGTGAAAATATTTCTTTAATGAAAAATAATATATTTTCAAAGAACAACACATATAATCAAATGGCACTAAAATTCACTCTTACGCAATTTGGTTATTATTGCTCATACTTCAAATGTATAATTATACTTTATATTACTGTAACAAATTTTATGAAAATATGTATATTTTTAAAATTTTTTTGGAGATTTTTGATTAGATACCTTTGAATTTTTTAATTTACGTATTAAAAAATTTTCACCAATAAAAAATTACGCGCTTTATAAAAAGAAACCCTGTTAAATACAAAAAATATTTGACGTAAAATCGTAGATAAAATCTGAGAAAAAGTCTGAAATGTAAACACTCATCCGACTTTATCTACGATAAAATTCGATTTTGTCCGACGTGTAAACGCTGCCTAAGCATAAATTGGCATATAAAAGTATAATATATACATGCATAATTCGAAATTAAACTTTTTTTACATTCGAGAAGAGTAATTTGTAACTGAGTGATAGATACTGATACTTGATTGGTTCAAATTTTGTTTTCTTCCATAAATAATGTTTGCATTTTATTTTCAATTAAACTAAGCCATATGATTATGTATGTAACAAATGCAAGCCCTATATGACACATGTACGTACATTTACATATACTTAGTCAGAGAAAGAGAAATAATAAAAGAAAGAGATTAAAAAAAGAAACCAAATTAAAAACACAAAAAAAATATAATGAAAATGATGATTGAAAATAATTGAAATTGAAATATAATTCAATAATAATTGATAATGATTAAAATATAATGATAATGATTTGTATTGCACTTGCACACATTTATTTTATATTCCTTTTTTGTTTTTGTTTTTTTTTTCTTCTTTAAGCGACACCATATAATTTGTTAATAAATATAGTGAATTTAAAGAGAAACCAAATTTTAACTTTATCAAATATCCATATTCCATTATTAGTACACACACATATGTAAATTTCACCTTAGTTGAATGCAAAGAATATCTATAATCTATATTAACAAGAATACGCACTCCCATTTTACGACAACCTATTTTTTAAGAAATATCAAACCAAGCAATATATAATTAGTTAAAAGAGGTAAAATTTAGATCTACTTATCGTATACCAAATTTATTATGAGAGATAAAAGGTACAAAACAGATGTTTGTCTTTTCCTTTATGCTGTAAAATAATTTTGGTTCTCATTATCCTCCTTTGGATTTGTTTACGTTCCGTTCCATTATTTATATGAGGCAGGGTGGCAAAAAATGTTATTTCTAATTTAGTTTGTTCCCTTATACGAAGATTAATTCTGATCTTTTATTATTTTAATATTTTCGTTTTAAACATTATTATTTTCGTATATATACCTATTAAAAATATAAAATTATAACATTACAATAATATAAAATATTATTAATATTTTTGTCAGTAATAATTTGGAGTTACAAACATTATTATTTTTTATTAATTATATTAAATTATAGTAAACCTAAATATTTATTATATTGTTATACGATTATAAAATAATACTGAGGACAACATCTATTTACATATCACAGAATTTAAAGAATATGATAACGCTGTTTTAGTTAGGTTTCCTAAAAATCTTATGCATAGTTGATATAATTTAGAAAATATTATTGTTAAATATTTCAACGAAATTTCTGTCGAAAATTTTTTTTGAAATTATTTTTTTTTTATTTAATTTCAGTCAACTTTTTTTGTTACTCTCTCTTGTTTACCAAATTTTTTTTTTCTTGCACGTTAAATTCTTATTATATTCTATTTCTTACAATTTTTAGCAAATTTACATATGTATTTGATCCATACATAAGTGCATATTCTTGTATGGATATTCTTTGGTTGAATGGTTACTGAAATGGTTATTTTGTTGAATTGAAGCAAATTGAAACAAACATATAAAGTCCAAGGCAAGTTAATTAAGGCAAATATAATAACCTAATTTCATTAAAAAAAATCCTTTAAGCAATTTTCAATTTATTCCATAGAGCATAGAATCATATCTTAAAACGATTTAAATGTTGTAAAGGTCAATAAATAAAGGTGTACAATAAAAAAAAAATTTTATTTATTTTCTTTTGTAAAATCTTCTTAATTTATATTCTCTTTTTTGTAATTTTCATAATTACAAAAAAAAATTATTTCATTTTGAACACAAAGAAAACTACACTTTTTAAATAAAATAGCAATAAAAAAACAAAATATACAAACACAGAAAATTGAAAAACAATATATTATAGTTCAACTACTTGTATTAAAGAAGAAAAGTCCTTGAAAAAAGGGGTACATTTAATTGGTCCAAACAATTCTACAATATTCATAACAAAATAGTATAAATTAATATAAAATAAAATGAAAATAGGGTAACACCTATCGTTCGTTTTTGAAATTTCTAATTTTAAATTTAAAATTGACTGTTTGTGAGTAATCATGACCGACAAAAGGAATCTAATGCAAACAATTCTAATATAAAAATTATTTATAATCTATAAATTTATCGATAATACCATTTTAACTCCATTTTTCGAATATTTATTACGAGTTATTGCATACAATATAATATGTCAACAATTATAAAAAAAAAATATATATATATATATATAATAATAATGTACTAAATTTTCTTTGAACACACTCATTAAATACTACTCAAATATTTATGAACAAAGTACAATAAAATAAGGTTAAGTATATCCAACGTTTGATACATTCTTCAGAAAAATTGTACGTATTTAAATTATCAGGAATGTAACCATATCAACAAATTGGGGATGCATTATAATGATAACAATATTGTAATGTTATTTTTCTTCTTCTATCTGACCAAACAGAAGCTAGCAGTAAATATAAACAAAACAATGTGCATGGTCATCAAATCAAATACTACACATTATATATTATGTATTCCAAATCCTGTGTAAAAGCAGCTAGAGTGTTTATTCCATAGACTTTAATTATATTTAAAAAAAAAACAAAAATATTCGAATTAAGTTTGATATTGGTTTTAGATCCAGACCTCGAATGAGACAAAATAGTACAAATTAGTACCTAAATCAAAAAAGAACAAAGACAAGCTGTAATTTTAGGAATAATAGCAATAAAAATACCCCAAACTTACCTAGTGAAGTCACAAAATCCAAAATTGCGTTCTACGCCTAATTGGCTACCCCACCGTCCAGGTAACCTTTCTCTTATTAATGTACGTTGAAAATTTGAAGATCACTTTCTTTCTTTTATCGATATCTTATTGAAAATGATACTTATTCCTTAGAAACAACTTCAGTATTATACTAGGGATACATCAAATGCCCATTTCTACAGCTTTGAATTATCCAAAACTGGTTTTGGAAATATTTATTGGAAAAACTGTTGTTGTAAATGTGAAACAACGCTTCCATCTTAAGTGTTCCCCTCTTATAGAAATTCTCCATTTGCTAATTTGTCACTTTTCAAAAAGAACCTGTTAAGGTTCATCTCCAACTTACATACCAACAACTCACTATCATTCTAATCCTATTCCCTTCACTATTTCCCTTCTAATCCTTTTCTCCTTATTCGATATTAATAAAATATATTTCATACTAATCGAAATTGACTAAAAAATCACCTGCAAAACACTTGCAAACCACAAACCAATAAAAACACAGATGGTTCCGAAAAAAAATTAATATAAAATATTCTATGGTAAATACTTGGGGATAGGGGGCTCTCCTTTTTTTAATGTTCATGACAGTAACTAAGGTAGAATCACCTTTTCGTGCTTAATTAAGTATGTACGTTACTGTAAGTTTATATTACAATGTTTTTCGAGCTCAATATTTTTATTTATTAAACTCCTGGCTTATCATTACACGTGAAAAACTTGTGCTATATTGTTAAGAACTAAGCCATCTATAGCCATCAATAAAATAGCTCAACTAGAATTTTATTGAATTTGTTACCAGATTATATTCTTAAATTTATTTTATTCCAATTGCAAAGGGTACTGGACCTTTATCATTTGTTAATAATATCCTATTCACACTACGAGTGTATAACATATTATTCATACTACGGTTAACTAGTTTTCATTTGACTTTTAAATCTATATAGGTACCTAAATATTATCTACTTTTTAAAAAATTGTTTTTTTTTTTGCTTAATAACAGAAAAATCAAAACTGAAAATTTTATTGTTATTCTTTTTTGTTTATAAACAAATTATTTCACATGAATATAACATTGTCAATATTTTTGCTGCTATAAAATTTTTAAAAAAATAACAATATAATCGAAAAAAACCGAACTAATTTTCAACCCTTTAATATTTCTTCTTTTCCTGAAACTGTTTTATAGTTACAATACCTTGTATAATTAGTTAATCGCTGATAACATACTACAGAGTTTAGTATGAATAAGATATAAAAAAGAAAAGGTAAAAACTATAAATCAAACAAAAAAAACAAGGTATTCCAAATCAATATTGACAGAACGTCACTGATTTGTAGATACTTAATATCTTTAAATGCATTTTTGATGTAACCTTGTCAAGTGGATGTAAAAGTGAGATACATACATATGTTAAAATTTAATGAAACATACACAATACATATATTTATTCTTCTACCCTAACTTTTATATTTTACCTAAACTATATAAAATCATACATAACACATAAATATTTAACACATCTGTACATGTAAAAATAAATTTTTTTTTTTGCATTCATATGCTAAAATTATATCAAAAAAAAGAAACAGAATTATTTAACAAATAGACATACATTTTCTTTATATTTTGTGTCAAAAATTATTATTTTCTTTTTTTAATAAAATACGCGTACATTGCATTGCCCCCACACCACACAAAAATTCAATATATATATATAGGTATGTATAATGTTTTTAATTTAAAAAGATCTGAATACTTTAAAGTGTACATCATTTACTCATATGTTGTGTAAACTTTTGAAGAAAATAATTCAGAAGTAAAAGAGAAAAAATGTACGAAATAAATTTCGACCTACATAATAATTATTATAGAGTTTATGAGGATAACACTGTTAAGAATATTTTTACATTTAAAAATAGATATTAAACTCATCATCATCATAATAACTTAAGAACAAAATAATTTGTTTTTGATTTATTAATTTTATTTTTTAAAAATTTAATATACCAATTCTCAAGTGTAGTAATGAGTTCAAAATATTTAAAATATGTTGAAATAAAATTGAATTCAAACGAATTTCAGCTTACTTACATTTATTATTTATTTTTCAACTCATTATTGCACATTATGTCATTACTTCTGTTTAATCGTAAAATTCGAGTCTTATTACATTATTATCCAAAATTAAGTATACGTCCATTCAATATTTTTAGCAAATATATTTCATTTTCTATTCATTTCAATTAATTATATTCAAATATCTAAATTATATTTTTAACTAGGGGCCGTTTTATAATTATAATTTAAGTTGAAGCCTAATTTAAAGTTTTTAACAGAACATAATAATATCATTATACAGAATAGTATAAAAATAATAAGATGTTCAATGACACAAAATGGCTCTATTTTACTTAAAAGTTTGAATATTATAAAACCAAATGGAAATTTGTTTAACCCATTTGCGCATTTCAGCCATATAAACAACTTATTTACATATTAAGAGTTCATTAAGAAGAAGCGAGGTAAAATGAGAAGGTGTTTACTGCGCATGTCCTTAAATGCATGGCTTTTTTAATTATAGATACTCTATTTTTGTTTTTGTTGTTTTTATATTTTTTTATTTTAAATGAACTTGTTTTTTTGTTTTTATTTGACGTATTATTTAAATAGGTTCATTGCAAGCAAAGAATTTCTAAACAATAAGAAGTCAAACTCGGATATGTATTTTTGCTAACACCCATACATTTAAAAAAAAAAAATTGTTAGAAATAAACAGTAATAAGAGTTGTATGTTCACGAATGAAGTGAAATATAGGAAACAAAAAAGTGTAGCGAAATTAATAAGATAAAATTCAAATATAATGTGTGTAAATAATAATTTTTTCGTATTAAAATGAAACTATTTATCGTGGTATCTATTAAAACTTAAATTGTAACATAAAAAAAATTTACTTTTCGTTGTCTGTGGGAATTTACTTTTTGTTGTCTTTGCTTAAAATTTCAATATAAAATCTTTAATTATTGTCCCAACTTTTTTTCTCACTATGTACTTAATAAATAATCCCGCATATAAAAATTTCATAAGCGTTTTCAAATCATTTGTCAGCCCAATAAAAATTTGTATATAAACATTAAGGCAAGCATATGCTGTGTTCCCTTTCTTTCTCATTTATACGGCAATGCTAAAGTAGGTATAGTATGATAGTTTTTACTTGTTTTAACTAATCAGGAAATATTTTGTTGTGGTTTATGTAAAAATATGCGTAATGGTATACGTAAATTAAGAGTTTCCTTTCTAATATGAGTTCAGTTCATTAAGGAGAAGCGAGATAAAATGAAAAAGTGTCTACTGCGCAGATCTTTAAATGCTTGTCTGTTATAATTATAGATTATTTAATAAAAATATAAATTCATGTCTAGTGGCTATTATGTGTACCCACTAGCCTCATCTTCATGTAAAATTTGTGTTTTAAAAGTGGAGATATAAATTTAACATATTAAAAATAACAAAAACTCGATTAACTATAATTTAGTTGATAAAAAAACACTACACTCAAAAGCATTCACTTACTGATTGGGAAAATATTGATTTCAACCCTCTTCTATTTTGCAAAAAAAAACTAATGTAAAATTTCCATGTATTTTTGTTTTTTTAACACATTAAAATAAAACAATGAATTCTGCAAAAACAATTTTAAAAAATGGTGGAAGTACGAGTTTTAAGAGATACACATGTACACTTTGACCTTTTGGTGCAAAA